>OY728155.1:1039028800-1040228800 GCA_963277665.1 Viscum album
TCATGTGTTTTTAAGAAAAAACATCCAGTGATTCAAGGTATTCTCACAAAGATCTTCTTAAAGAATATTTCTCTTAAAAATATTTTTTTCCATTTTTTTTATTTTTTGAGTATAATTTTTATTAAGATCAAATTATTTTATATTAAAGAAAACATTTTGAAGGACTTTTCCACCCTTTCAAAAAATGGATTTTCACTACATGTTTTCCACTTTATCTCTAAAGGCTTTATATGAATGGAATTTAGTTCTAATGAATCACCTTCTAAATGTTATTATGAAATAAAATTTGGGTTTATTGAATTGTGGGTATCAAATATTTACATTATTGTGATAAATTTTGGAGATATTATTTGGAAATATTGTGAAACCCATTTCTCTTTCCTTATTCTCTTTATAATGTGATGAATGAAACCCATTTTCTTCCCATGGGTTCTCATGATATATTGAATGATTTATATCATATGGCATTTATATATGTGAATGATTATGTGTGGGGTCTTATATCACCCTCTAATTCATTGTTTATGGTTTATATATCATAACAAAATGAAACATGAACATGTTTGGATTTGTTCAAAACATAAAGGGTAGATAAGCTTGGATTTACTTACAACATAAATGTAGGTTGTACTTGTTTTTTTCAAAATATGGTGTTTTTATGTACTCATGTTTGTTCCATAAATCCTTATTATTATATCATTAAATGACAAGTTATGTTTCTATATCATATTACTATAGTTATGCTTTATAGATCCTGCTTATTATCTAACACTCTTGCATCGTGGTACATGTTTATTTATTATAGATAACTTTTCATATTATCAGGAATTATGGACATGTATTATTATAAAATGTTTTTAAATAATATTATTATCCTCTACTCATGTTTTCTTATATTATTATATTCTATATTCTCATAACATGTTGATGAAAGTTTCCCCATACTGATCATTTGACCTCAACCTTAATTATGTTTCCATTCCCTTGATTATAAATATTATTATAACATATGATATTTATATAAGGGTTTCTAGTTCCACACAACCATATAAAAATGTTCATAAGTGTTGTAAAATGTGTTTCTTATATTTCTAGTCCTCAAATACACTAAACCTACTATTCTTGGGATTGCGTGACCTTTTATGAGATATTATATTTAATTTATAGAAATGAATTGTAATAAATATATGTTTATCTTGTGTTTGTTTGGATGATATAATAGAAAGGTTTAGATATTATTTAGGATTATTTTAGTTATTTTATATATTGATATGATTGGACTTTAGCAAGTAACCTACAATTATCTTTAAGGGATAAGTTTATTTTTAGGATAATATACTAAAATTTTGGTAAATATTTCACCGTATAGTATTCATAACACCATTTCACCTTTCTAGATACTACAATTGTATGTGGGATCCAACACAGATGTACCTAGAGATAACAACAGTGAAATTAAATACTGGTATTAACTCAATCATCACTTGGTGCACGACAAAGGGACCTAAATGAAAACATAGTTTTGATACTCTGAGAGGTAATTCTATGGATAATTCAAAACCTCATTAATGAACCTTTATAAAGTATAAAAGTATGATTTCAACTAATTTGTATAGATAACCTAATCGAAAAATTACTTTGGATAACCAAATATTGAAAAAATAGATCCATAGGTGGAATTGAAATTATCATATATCAAAATTATGGTGTCATAGTTAAGGATATATTTAAATTGATGTTTTATGTACATATTTTTTGATATTCTCAGTTGTTTTTTACTATTTACCTATAATAGGACCATGATAAAGAAGATGAGAAAGGTATGTATCTCAAAATAACTATGTCGTATAACTAAATTAGGGAGCATAATGAAATGGTTGAAAATATTTTTATTTACATTCTTTTGATGGAAAAGGTGAGCTTCTTAGTCTTTCTTATGGTATTGTGGGTGATATCTTCAGAGAAATTAAATATGGATACTCTTATCAAATTTTATAACTGGGTCATATTAATTTATAAAATTTTTGCATATTCTATAATTTATCTGGAATATGTGAAATATCTAATGATTTTTCTTCTGTATTTTTTCGTAAAATGTTTGAAAACATATATTAAATGGTATGAATATCTTTGAAACTTGGTTTTATAAAATGGTTATATTTTTGGGGATAGATATTTAAGAACATATAATTGAAGGACAAATAACTCTCATGTTTAATATACACTTTATGTTTGGATAATAAAGGGTTGATTGATTTTTAAAAAGAAAGTTATCCAGTACTGGTAACCTTGGTATTGTGATATATATTGACTAGTATGTGATTTTAAACCCAGATATTAATTTCATTTGATGGTTAATGATAGTGTTATTTCTAGAAGAATATATGCTTTCACTAAAGTTTAATATATTAAATATTCATATGGTTTTGGGAAAGTTATATTTTGGATAGTGTATTATTATGGTATATGCATATATGGGTATTTGATTCTATGAAAGATTGATGTTTTTTTAGGAAACATAAGTGACTTAATATAGACTACGAGAGAAATGTAGATGTTTTATAAAAATAAATTTACTAAATAATAAATATGGTAATTGTAACGACCCGAAATTTTTAAATAAATTTTGTTTCCTAATTTTATGTGTTATTGTTATAGTCAACAAAAATGTTTCATTTGGTAACATGAGTATAATTAAAATGAGACTGTTGGGTTTTGACTGTTATTTGACCATTGGTCAATATGACCGCTGGAAACTAAACATTTTGACTATTGTCTCTAAATACAAGCAATCTTGGTTAATTAATATAGAAAGAAGATTCGATGGCCTCACCCAGTAGTCTTGGACCGATCGAAGCCCATCTAACAGAACTTGGGAAGGAGGTAGCACCACTGGGCTTTGCTCTGGACCCAACCCAAGCTGAACTTCATCGTATAAAGCTAGAAGGGGATCGCCTTCGCGAGAAGTTCAAACTGATAGAAATTATTACTCGTGCGATGTTGGCCGAGCCTCCCTCGGATTCTCTCACCTTAGCACACCTTACACTTAGGTCCTATGCTGGTGTGATAAGGGGCTATGTAAGGAGACCGTAACTGTCTTGTGTAATACTTTGTTTTAAATAAAATTTCGATTTCTTTTATGAATTTTCAAATGACCGGATAAATATAGTATGCAAATTTTTGATAAAGGATATTTTAAATATGTTTATGTAAACCCTAAATAATTAAAAATGTGTAATGATTTTCAAAAAATGGTCTTCTGCAATTATGTTCAGTACTAAATTTAGAGTCTAATAAGATCAACTTGATTTTTGATGAATAGTAAATTATGAATAGTGATTTTATTATTAGGATTAATAATGTGTCCAAATGGATTAGTAATCTCACTTAAAGAAAGTATTAAAATGAGCTAGGCACTTTGATTAAGTAATATGATTCAATAAAATGGTTAAATAAAGGTTTCATAAATTATTATTCAAATATTAGTTTTTTCGGATGAATAGTGTTTTTTAATTAAAAATTTAATTAAAAATAATTAGAAAATTATTTTTATAAAAATGACTTTATTTTTGAACTCAGAGCATCGATATTATGTTATGGTAATTTTTGGGGATTTTTCTGAAAAAAATGAATTTTCGGTGAATAGTGTATTTATTTAAAAATAAAATTAAAAATATTTAGAAAATTATTTTTATAAAATGGAGTTCATTTTTGAAATCGGGGCATTGATATTTAGTTAAGGTGAAAGTTTGGGATTTTTCTGAGAAAGATGAATTTTTCAGTGAATAGTAAAAATGCAGTTTTAGGGTTTCGGTATGTTTAATGACATCATAATTGTGCATGATGATGTCATGAGATCTTTTAAGGGTTGGCCGGCCAAGGGTGATGAATTATTGTTTTGGGGTCCCCATGTGGCCTAACTCTATGATAAATGCCAAGGGAGAGCACATGGGTTTGAGAAAAGCACATGTGAGGTGTCCCTTGGCCATTAATGCTTTGTCCCCCCACTTTCCCTATAAATACCAAGCTCTCCTCTCATCCATTCGACTCCCCACTCATTCCCAACGAATTTCTGGTCTCATTACCTCCCAAGGAGTCCTCCCAAGGTGCCCCCAAGCCCTCAAGGTCCCAACCTTTGAGGTTTAAGAGTTACATTTTAAGGTAAGGGATCTGACCCCTCTCTTTCTTTTCATGTAATCTCTTTTATGTCATTCCTATTATGCTCCATGTTTTTATGTGAGAGGATGTTATTTTATATTCCTCTTACTGCCCTTTAATGTTTATATGATGAGAGATCCCCTCTTACTCTCATCATTTCGTTTTATGAAAGTTTAAGTGACGCCGTTAGGCTGCCGAATTTTTAAGGGATTCTTTCACCCTTCTCATTTTTCAAGATCGATTTTCATGTCAAGTCTTTCAAGTTCCTTTTTATTATGTTGGGGTATGATCTCTATATATATCATACTGATCTCTTATGATCATATGATTAGTTACCCTATTTGATCTTGTCAAATCATTTTCTTTTGAAGTTAAGTGACGTCGTAAGGCTGCCGAATTTTCATAAGAGAAATCTAATCTTTTTTCCTTCCATGTTTTTCATTTCAAATGGTATGTCCCTCAAATTTCATTACCATGTTCATATGTCCTTCTTACTCTTTCACCCTACTGTTTTATGGATCATTTATGAGTGGGTGACCCATTTCCCCTCTCATTTCAATGTTTTCTAAAACCCCGAAACTTAGCCGTTATGCTGCAGAATTTTCCCCTCAAAATGCCTCTCTCTTTTCTCAAAAATTATTTTATGTTATAAAGTGAATACTCAAAGCTCCTATTTCTAAAAGTTTTTCACATATATACCAAAATGTTCTATTTTAAATTCTGTGATTTACATACATGAGACCCACCTTCCTTTTCTGTGGGTTTTAAAGTGATATAAAGATCATGTCTTTAAAGCAGTTTTTTAAAAAGTTATGATTATGAAATGAAACCCATTTCCTTTATGCTATATGGGTTATTTATGAAATGTTTGATGATGATATATGTGGCTCACATGATAATAAAGGCAAATTTAAGGGTGCGCCCTGATAGCGCTCCAATGCATTGGGTAATGATGTAACCACTAGAGATTACAATTTTCACGATACCTCGGTGAATAACCTTGGTAATTTTCAAATGACACCTTGGGGATAGACCTTGGTGATATGTTCATGATTTTCTATGTTAAATGATGTAGCCACATCTTCAAGTTATGAAAAATGTTATTTTTATTATGAAATGCCTCATGATTTCTTTCTCATGCCTTAAAGTTCTTTTCATGTCCTTATTGAAGTATCTCAAGTTCACCTGTAAAATGTTCCTCTTGTTTCCCTTACTGGGCCTTCTGCTCACCCCTTTCTTTTGGTGTATGTCCTCAGGTTATGAGATGCAGTAATGAACCTAGAATGAACTTAAGGAGACGCCTTTCAAGTGTTTAAGAAGAATGTTTTATGTTGTTTTCATGTATTATGTTCCTGGTTTCCAAGACACTAGACCTTAAAGATCCTTAGTTTTGTGTAATGTAATGAAAGTTTATGTTATAAAATGGCGGGATGCTATAGTTGGTATCAGAGGATGGTTTAGTTATTTGTGGAAATTAGGATATGAAAACTCTAGGAAGAACCCTATAGAAAAGTTTAATATAGGAAATCTTCTTGGTATTTTGGTGAGTATTGAGTAAGGGGTTGCCAAGCAAATACATCCCTGTCTGGATACGAGCAGGTAGAGGTGGCTCTGGCACAGATGTACATAGGGGTAAAACCCAAAAACACCGCTTTGAGCTAGACTCGAACAGGAACCGGTACACGACAACGGGCCTTGCTGCACTCTTGGTTACGACACTCCCGGGGGATATGCTTTGGTAAATTCATAAGCTTGGTATGAACCATTGTTAAAGGAACAAAGATAAAATAAAATAAAGGTTCACATAAGAATATATGATCATTCATAACCTATATGGGAACCTAGGAGATCACATGTTTGGGTATACCTTTCATATACAAGTTATCCTTATCTGCTTTCAGTTCCTTTTCATGATTATTAGCTAAGTACTTAAGCCCCTAATTATGCTTTCTCTTCTTAGTTAATGGTGGGAAATGGAAGAACATGTTCCGACAACCAATGTGATAGGAAATGCGACGATTTTCGTATTAATATGACAGGGATGATTAGGTGATTAAAATATGATTATTATTTTGGAAGACGTTCATTATTTTGGGAACCATATTTGATCGAGGTAAATAGATTACTACGGTATTTTCATTGAGGAGTAAGGTTGACTTATATTTTGAAGAATCGATGAATTTAAGGTGAACTTATAGTAATTTAGGTTACTTATGGGAATGACTAACCTATCTTGGGTAAAATATGTTTAGGTTAGCTACTTTTTTTATAAGATGTTAGGAGTGGTTGATGTTGTCTGGAGATGAACAATTAAGTTGTTTTGGAAGACTATGTTATCAAATCCTTCTTGTATTTGGGTTTCAATCTTAGTTTGGTTTGTTTTGAGGAATTTGAAGGACCGTTATTTATGGAATGGTCTATGATGAACATTGGGTAGTACCATGGAACTTTGATGATTTAAAAGTAGTTTCCATTCCTATGGTATTCTTTCTTTTTGAAGAGTTGTTTTACCTTAACCTTTCTGTTTTTGGGATAATGTTTAAAGATAAAAGAAATAGATAGTTAATCTTTTGTAGATTATGTGATTCTATAAAAGATGATTCTTGTGCTTTTATGAGACCAAGTGTTTTTGAATTCTCATCATTTGGAGAAAAGATTAGTGTTGGTAGGGACTTGTTAAAGGATGAAACTCTACTTGAAGGTAGGTATATTTTCTTATGTTTTTGTTCTATGTAGTAAATGAAATCCTCAAAATTATGAAAAGAAACGTAAAACAAAAATGTTGTTGGTTTACGTTTCCTACTAGGTAATCAAAGACCATTTACACACATCATAAGTTTGGGATTTTCTCATGGTTAACTTTCTCCTAATAATGTTCTCTATCACTCTCCCTCAGAACTTGACCCTTTGTTTTCTCCTCCATGTCCATGTTTTCCTACATAGAACCCTAGTGTGGGTTAACTCGGGTGACCTTTGTACTTCCCTTTCTTTATTTTAAAGTAATAGTTTTACTGACTCCTTTTCCGATGTGGGACTTTCAATGAAATTTCAAAACCCAATTTTAAAATTGCGAGGACGCAATTTCTTAAGGGGGGAAGATTGTAACGACCCGAAATTTTTAAATAAATTTTGTTTCCTAATTTTATGTGTTATTGTTATACTCAACAAAAATGTTTCATTTGGTAACATGAGTATAATTAAAATGAGACTGTTGGGTTTTGACTGTTATTTGACCATTGGTCAATATGACCGCTGGAAACTAAACATTTTGACTATTGTCTCTAAATACAAGCAATCTTGGTTAATTAATATAGAAAGAAGATTTGATGGCCTCACCCAGTAGTCTTGGACCGATCGAAGCCCATCTAACAGAACTTGGGAAGGAGGTAGCACCACTGGGCTTTGCTCTGGACCAAACCCAAGCTGAACTTCATCGTATAAAGCTAGAACGGGATCGCCTTCGCGAGAAGTTCAAACTGATAGAAATTACTACTCGTGCGATGTTGGCCGAGCCTCCCTCGGATTCTCTCACCTTAGCACACCTTACACTTAGGTCCTATGCTGGTGTGATAAGGGGCTATGTAAGGAGACCGTAACTGTCTTGTGTAATCCTTTGTTTTAAATAAAATTTCGATTTCTTTTATGAATTTTCAAATGACCGGATAAATATAGTATGCAAATTTTTGATAAAGGATATTTTAAATATGTTTATGTAAACCCTAAATAATTAAAAATGTGTAATGATTTTCAAAAAATGGTCTTCTGCAATTATGTTCAGTACTAAATTTAGAGTCTAATAAGATCAACTTGATTTTTGATGAATAGTAAATTATGAATAGTGATTTTATGATTAGGATTAATAATGTGTCCAAATGGATTAGTAATCTCACTTAAAAAAAGTATTAAAATGAGCTAGGCACTTTGATTAAGTAATGTGATTCAATAAAATGGTTAAATAACGGTTTCATAAATTATTATTCAAATATTAGTTTTTTCGGATAAATAGTGTTTTTTAAATAAAAATTTAATTAAAAATAATTAGAAAATTATTTTTATAAAAATGACTTTATTTTTGAACTCAGAGCATCGATATTATGTTATGGTATTTTTTGGGGATTTTTCTGAAAAAAATGAATTTTCGGTGAATAGTGTATTTATTTAAAAATAAAATTAAAAAAATTTAGAAAATTATTTTTATAAAATGGAGTTCATTTTTGAAATCAGATCATTGATATTTAGTTAAGGTGAAAGTTTGGGATTTTTCTGAGAAAGATGAATTTTTCAATGAATAGTAAAAATGCAGTTTTAGGGTTTCGGTATGTTTAATGACATCATAATTGTGTCATGATGATTTCATGAGATCTTTTAAGGGTTGGCCGGCCAAGGGTGATGAATTATTGTTTTGGGGGCCCCATGTGGCCTAACTCCATGATAAATGCCAAGGGAGAGCACATGGGTTTGAGAAAAGCACATGTGAGGTGTCCCTTGGCCATTAATGCTTTGTCCCCTCACTTTCCCTATAAATACCAAGCCCTCCTCTCATCCATTCGACTCCCCACTCATTCCCAACGAATTTCGGGTCTCATTACCTCCAAAGGAGTCCTCCCAATGTGCCCATAAGCCCTCAAGGTCCCAACCTTTGAGGTTTAAGAGTTACATTTTAAGGTAAGGGATCCGACCCCTCTCTTTCTTTTCATGTAATCTCTTTTATGTCATTCCTATTATGCTCCATGTTTTTATGTGAGATGATGTTATTTTATATTCCTCTTACTGCCCTTTCATGTTTATATGATGAGAGATCCCCTCTTACTCTCATAATTTCGTTTTATGAAAGTTTAAGTGACGCCGTTAGGCTGCCGAATTTTTAAGGGATTCTTTCACCCTTCTCATTTTTCAAGTTCGATTTTCATGTCAAGTCTTTCAAGTTCCTTTTTATTATGTTGGGGTATGATCACTATATCTATCATACTGATCTCTTATGATCATATGATTAGGGACCCTATTTGATCTTGTCAAATCATTTTCTTTTGAAGTTAAGTGACGCCGTAAGGCTGCCGAATTTTCATAAGAGAAATCTAATCATTTTTCCTTCCATGTTTTTCATTTCAAATGGTATGTCCCTCAAATTTCATTACCATGTCCATATGTCCTTCTTACTCTTTCACCCTACTGTTTTATGGATCATTTATGAGTGGGTGACCCATTTCCCCTCTCATTTCAATGTTTTCTAAAACCCTGAAACTTAGCCGTTATGCTGCAGAATTTTCCCCTCAAAATGCCTCTCTCTTTTCTCAAAAATTATTTTATGTTATAAAGTGAATACTCAAAGCTCCTATTTCTACAAGGGTATTCACATATATACCAAAATGTTCTATTTTAAATTCTGGGATTTACATACATGAGACCCACCTTCCTTTTCTGTCGGTTTTAAAGTGATATAAAGATCATGTCTTTAAAGCAGTTTTTAAAAAAGTTATGATTATGAAATGAAACCCATTTCCTTTATGCTATATGGGTTATTTATTAAATGTTTGATGAGGATATATGTGGCTCACATGATAATAAAGGCAAATTTAGGGGTGTTCCCTGATAGCGCTCCAATGCATTGGGTAATGATGTAACCACTAGAGATTACAATTTTCACGATACCTCGGTGAATAACCTTGGTAATTTTCAAATGACACCTTGGGGATGGACCTTGGTGATATTTTCATGATTGTCTATGTTAAATGATGTAGCCACATCTTCAAGTTATGAAAAATGTTATTTTTATTATGAAATGCCTCATGATTTCTTTCTCATGCCTTAAAGTTATTTTCATGTCCTTATTGAAGTATCTCAAGTTCACCTGTAAAATGTTCCTCTTGTTTCCCTTACTGGGCCTTCTGCTCACCCCTTTCTTTTGGTGTATGTCCCCAGGTTATGAGATGCAGTAATGAACCTAGAATGAACTTAAGGAGACGCCTTTCAAGTGTTTAAGAAGAATGTTTTATGTTGTTTTCATGTATTATGTTCCTGGTTTCCAAGACACTAGACCTTAAAGATCCTCAGTTTTGTGTAATGTAATGAAAGTTTATGTTATAAAATGGCGGGATGCTATATTAATAATACACACTGGTAATTTCAACTTTGAGTAATAATTAAAATCTTGAGGACACAATTATTTTTAAGGGGGTAGAATGTAATGACCTGAGATTTGGGATCCTTTAAATTTATATTATCATTGATAAATTATGTCACACAAAAATAATAATTGAACACCTAATAAAAATGAATAGTGAAATATTAGAATTAAATTAATAATATAATAATGTGTAAATAAATTTGTAATAATCAATAAAAATTATTTCATATTATTATTTTTCATTTATTTATATTTTTAAAATGATTCTTTCAAATAACCATTTTTCAAAAAATGACATTGTATTTTACCTTAATATATTAAACAATCCATGGGTAAAATTTTATTATAGAAGATAATAATTCTATTTATAAAATAATATTTCAACATTGAATAAAATATAAATTTATATGAAATATGATTAAAGACATTTGATGTTTAAAACAGTCATTTTTCTACAAAAGTTGTTTTTCTTTATATTTTTTTCATTTAAAATATAAATTTCAGAATTTTATAATTTTTATTGGTTTATGTGAACATAATTTATGGATTCATTATATCTATTTTATCTTAATATTAATTTTTTATATTTTTCTGAATCATTTGATTTTTATGTAAATAGTGATGATACAATTTTTATCGAAACTATACCATTTATGATGTTATAATTATATAAGATAGACCAATAATTTTATATAACCAATTAATTAATAGTTTAATTAATGTAATTTTAATTTTAAATATTATTCAAAACATATAAAACCTATTTTTTAAAATTTATAATTTAATTAATATTTGAACATAATGTAACAATTCATTTTGGTATTTTTTTTAATTTGACATTTTAATGGTGAAATTTGGTTTTTACATGCTTTAAAATCCATAAAAAATTATTTGTTTTATAATAACTCAATTTATTTCATGTAAATTATTAATCTTGAAAATTTTAACTAACATAAAAAAAATAAGCCTAAAATACATTATTTATAAAAAATATTTTTACATGTCATGTGCATTAATTATGAAATTAAATTTTATGAACCTTGAATATTTCATTTAATAACATAATTTTTATAATTTAAATCATCATTATCAAAGTAACCAATAATTCTAATTTTAATTTTTTTCATTAAACATAATTATTGGGTATAGAAACATTAGTTATCAAAGAAAAATTAAAGAGGAAAAAAATAGTTTTACTAAGTATGAAAGATGAAAATAATTTAATAAACATATATCAAAGTGTTTGTATGAGAGTTGAATTAGAAAAATCACCCCCTCCATTATTTTACACTCTATGAATCTTTTACCTTTGAATATTGACATGCAATTATTCAAATGTAAGGGGTACTTCCAAAATTACTCTTATCTTCACTTATAAATTGGGATCACTACCACCACTTCATGATACACTTATAACTATGAATTTCATGCTAAAAATAATATGTTTCTCTTCCTAGTATCACCTCATAGGTTTATAAGCCTCTGGTCTTAATTATTTATCCTACGACCACCATTTCCAAGGATATTTCCAAAAGAAATATCAAGTTTTCAACAGGGGTATTTTTTACTCATGAGTAATTTCTTCTTAATATTAAACTTGAAAAAAAATTCAGACATCCTAATTTAATAAAATCTATATTTTTAATATAATAAAATTTTGTTATATTAATGGGAAACCATTTTATGATCACTTCGGGATACGCCCACACTGAGAGGGGTTGATTCTATGTGGTGTGACATTTAATACAATTACACTTTTATCACATATTTACCTCTTCTCTTATCCAGTGAATGGGTCTATATCTCTCTATCTATATTTTAGTTTATATGTACATAAAGAAGAATAAATCTATATAGGCAAACATTCGGGTTTTTCAAAGTTGTTTGACTCTTTTTGGATGAATACATCACCAGTTAATCTTGGTTATTATCCCATGTGTATGACTTCCTTATTATTATCAAAAGAATCTTAGGCAATGGTATGACCATGAACCCATAATCCTTCCACCGACGAAGTACAAAGAAAGAGAGGTATTTGTTTCTTTTTATACAATAGAATGGGATTGAAATTATTTTTAAGGTAGATCACTAATAAAGGCTTGAGTACCTCATAGACTATATGTTTAATAGTTTTACACTAATACAAAAATCATACAAGAAGCCTCAGTATTCTTCTGAACTCTATAGCTAGATGTTCTAGGAAGGCACTCTCATACCTTTTTTATGGAATTTGATCATCAACAGCACCTTCAAGCACTGTATTTTTATAGATTTGAATGTATATAAAGGTTACAGGATACCTATCTTAATATTATCCTTTTCCTTCTTTAGTGTGAAATAATTGACGATGCACCTGAAAAACATGTTATTTGATTGACTCAGATAATCTATAGAACACAACAAGTCAGTTCTTATCTCTTTCTTCTCCTTTTGATATATAGTATATTTTTAGGTACACATAATTGAAAAACTATAAGGAACTGACCTTAAAACCTTACATAATATTGAATTAAATGAATAATTCACATTGAGGATCTTTTCAGGTTTAGAGTTTTAGAGAATTAGGACATAACTATTACATCTCAAAGATTACAAAGTAGAAACATCTACACAGTTTCCATTTTTTTACAAAACATGAACTCTAAAAAAAGAGTCATGTCTAATTCCATGTTTAAGACAGAATGACTTTTCCTTGATCACATCCTTGACCCTATTCCACATTATGTCCTACGAAAAACATTTCAAAAACTTGGGATGAGCATTAAAATATCAGTAAGGTATACACAAAGAAGGAATCTCTTAGTTTTTCAAAACAACAAGTAAACCATGAATACATTATCATATGTAAAACTTTTCACCTTTATGAAGTAGTAAATACTCTTCACTGAATAAAAGATCACAACTTACACTTTTGTAACCAAAATATTACCACAAAACCCATATAAAGAACACATAACATATAAAAGAAACTTGGGACATAATAATACTTAAATGGAATAACTATACGGTCGACTTCCACACATATCACTAAATGGAATAGTCATACGGCCGACTTCCATACCCAATGCATTAGAGGTTATAACGTAACCACCCATCCTGGTATTCACGGCACCACCCATCATATGGTTTATCACGTAACCACCAGTCAAATGTCCAAGTACCATTATAAGACATAAAATATTTCAAATATAATCATTTCACTAATAAAATTTCATTTTCAATCCCAAGAAGTAATTTCAAGATATTGAAATAATCAATTCATTTTCATAAACCATTTAAAAAGAGAGTTTTGAATCAAAGTTTTCTATACCACTATGAAGATTTTAAATGAATTATCATTTGAAAAATTTAATGACCATATAAATAAATCCTAAAAACCATTTTTAAAACATGGACATTAAGGAAAAATATTTAGAAGAATAAATCATTAAAACATTTAAAAGGATATTTTAATTAAAGAGTTTTTCTAACAAAAATAGAGACGCTTGAATACAAATAATTGAGGAATAACATTTAAAAATAACTTTATAATATCATGAAAATAAATGTATTCATGATATAATATGTCAAAGGACAGTATATACACCATATAAGAGTAAATTGGTGCATAACAACAGTGAAGTCTCAATAGAAATATAAATTGAGATGAAAACCCTTATAAAGATTGTATCCTTAAGTTAAGGATAAATAAATCAATTAATTATGTGTGAAAAATATAAATTCATTAAATATAAGTGGATATTAAGTGTAAAACAATCAGAGTACATTCACACATATTCATAGGATGACATATTCAATAATTACAAGATGAACCCAAAGAATCGAAATTGGGTTAAGAAGTTCCCTTGCAAAAATTCGACAGCCTAACAGCGTCACATTAAAATTTACAAAATGATATGATGAGACGAAAAGGTTATCTCATCACTTGGAAATAAATTTTACATAAATAAGGATATACAAGAACATATCCCAACATAATAATATGTAAATTAAAAGACATAACAAAAAAGAAGTCTTTTAAAAAGAGGTGGGTGAAAGGTTCCCTTACCGATTTGGTAACTTACAAAACATATGCCACAAGAAAGAAGGATCATACATTGAAGATGTAAATACTCATAAGTGAAAGTATATTACATAAAATTATAGTCATGGGAAGTACATACACCACAAAAAAGTAAATAGGGTCAAATATAGCATGAATCTCACGGAAATAAAAGTGAGATGAAACCCTTTACCTCGTTGTAATCAACTGAGTCATTTGATAAAAGTTTAATAACCATCTGAAGAAACATAGAATACCATGAATATAAAGATAATCATGATAAAATATATCAAACGATAGTATATAATACACCACATGCAATAAATAAGTGGTGAACAATGGAAATCTTATAGAATTAAAAGTGAGATAAGAAAATATCTTAACTCGTGTCTGACTTGACTGGATCGTTCTTTAATCTCCTGAATAATAAACTAAAGTTAATTTCTACTTTCTTAAGAACATTTTTCAGGTTTATTATTCCCTTTTATATCACTTATTACCATGTTATAAACATTATGTAATCATTTAAGTTAATAATGTTCGTTTTGTCGATATTTGGTACTTGAGTCAAAAATGGACTTCTTATAATTACATGTTGATCCTATGGTCAAAGGTTCATTATATCCAGAATGATATTAATGATTTTGATATCATATATTTCTTATATATCCATCATATATATGTATTTATAATAGTACATAACATTTATAGGTAAGAAATGAAATGCACCGTTCATGGAGATGGTAAGTCGTACGTACGCATGAATGCTACTTACATTTGTATTTCATATTTAATGGAATTGAAAAATAATTATACATAGTATTATTTTATTCTAGTATTTTATCATATATAATATCATTAAATCTATCCTTTATATGTACCACATATGGTATGAACGAGTCATATCACTTTGAGTGGGTGGTAGTCTGCACTTCCTCTAATGAGATTATCGCGTTTACCATTAATGGAAACCATAAAGGCATGATATAAATGGAAATTACAGAAGTATAAAAAAAAATATATATATCATATATAAATACAGTTCCATCATAATGGCCACCATGAGAGGCGGTAGGAGATAATTTAACAATCATCATTTCGTGAGGCGTTAGTTTTCCATCCACAGAAACATTATGTTCTTCATCCATTAGATGGAGGTGTTTGTAAGTGTTGCTTGAATACTTTTCATAACAACATACTAGTATATTTAGGATACTTATGTTGTTACAAAATAAAGGAATAAAAAGTATTTAGGGGTTGGAGGATTAAAATAATAGAAAACAATTTTAGACAAACTGTTACCTTTAATTTGGGTAACTCCCTTTTGTTTGAACCAAAAGGGCTTGCTAAATAGCCTTCTACCTAAGGTAAGGATTCTAGGAGGAGGATAGGGATGTAGGGAGATTAATTGTGCAGATTTTGGACGAGCCAAATGGCTTTAGTGGTGTGAGGAATTTGTTAGAAGTGCTCTCCTTTTATAAGGGAGAGGAGGGGCTCTTTAGGAAGGTGTGAAAACATTATTTTATTATATGGTGATATTTGGTTTCTAATGGTCCAAAAATCATTATAGTCGAATTTAAGATGACTAATGGTCGAAATAGAATCATCCAATAAGAATTGGATAGGTTTTGGATAAAATTTTAATCATTATAATCGTGTTTATTTAAATGATTTATTAATGTGGTAAACACTTTATCATTATTGTGTCATGAATAATTTAAATTATTTGATGTCTAAAAATTATAACAAAAATACCATGATATATGAAATCTCTTTAGCTTTCCAATTAATAATTATAGTTGAAAATAAAATTTATATAACCCCTTCTAAAAATTAATTTACTAAAAGATATTTTCTTTTGTCATTTTTTCCTTTACTTTAAGTTAATTAATCTAAATTGTCATTATTACTCCCAAGTGGCTCAATGGGGTCCCAAAATCAAAAAAATGATTCCCATGGTCTTTAATGACTCAACCAATACTGTTTGGACAACTGTTAAGATAATTTTAAATTATTATAATATTCTTTTTACCTTGAATTAACCTATTTACCTTTAACTATGGTAAATAAAAGTCAAAAGTTACTATTCACAAAAAATTATTTTTCATCTTATTGTACCACATTTTACTTCTTGATAACAACCATGTATGTCGGATTTTTGAAATTCAATTCATAGAAGTGGTAAAATTTCATTTAAATGAAAAAGTCAGTTTTTTTTACTACCACTAAGTGGTTTCACTATTCATCAAATATTGAAGTTTTTCATAAAAATACCAAAAATTCAGCCTAATGATTATTTGATATTCTGAATTCAAGAATGGTTTCTATTTTACCAAATTCAAAACATATAAGTGTAGTTAGTTAATTTTAAAATTAATTCTCGTTATTAAAACAAACAGCGTGTTTTTAAGAAACAATAACTATCAAAAGATTGATACATGTTTATGTGCAACTTCAAAGTGATAATAATTAAAATGACCAACATTGGATCAAATGGTAAAAATATATTCTAATTACACTTAAAACAAAATAAAAATATAATCTAACCATATAAATAAATTATATTAAAACATAGTTTTGAATTAAAATACAATATTTTCACTATTAATTAAAAAATGAACATTATCAGAAAAATTCCAAAAAATTTACTCAAAGTAAATTTTGATGTCCCCATTCTAATGAATAATTTTATTTGGTGAAATAAAATGTATTCAATTGACCAAAACAATATTTAAAGATGGTTCTCCATTAAAAGGCGGTAAATCGACCTTTTAATGTAAATTATGCTTAAAATTCTATTCATTCACATTTCAAGCCTCTAACATTTATTGGAAAAATATAAATACATTTATCAAACATGTATAATCATATTGTAGTTAGTTTTTTCATTCCCTCCAACACAACGGCTAAGAGTTAACTACCATTTAAAATACAATTATTATATTATTATTGTGCAACGTAAGATTTCAAATAAACTTGTTCTTGCGTATCAGGTATGCTATCAAATATAGAATCACCTTTAAAGTAAAATTAATATTTAATTAAAAAATATTAATAAATATGAAAATTTCATATTATTCATTTATCTGGGATGTTACATCCTTCCCCCCTTTTGGAAATTGCATCCTCGCAATTTTAAAAATTGGTCTCGGGAACTTCATTAAACACCCCACATTGAAAAAAGAGTTAATAAAACTATCACTTTAAAATAAAGGAAGAGAAGTACAAAGGTTACCCTAGACCACAGATACTAGTATTCCATGAAAACATGGATATGGAGGAGAAAAAAACCTTCATGTTCTGAGGGAGAGTGATAAAAAACATGTTTAAGAGAAAGTTAACCACCCGAAATTAACAAACTTGTATTGGGTTAAACAGTCTTTGATTCCCCAGTAGGAAAAGTTAACAGACAATGTTTTTGTTTTAAGTTACTTTTCATTGATAAATTTATTTATGAGCTTAACTAAAAACATAAGGAAATATACTTACTTGTCATGTAGACATTCATCTTTTACTAGATTTCTAACAGAAGCTCATATTTTCTCCAAATGATGAGTATTCAGGATGACTTTTTTCACATTAAGAGCATTATAATCAACTTTGAGAGATTCACATAATCCACAAAAGATGAACTATATATTTCCCAAGTCATTAGACCTTAACCAAAACCAAAATGGTTTGTGCGAGATCAGATAATCCCCAAAAAAAGGATAATCTTTTATAAAAATAAAAACTACTCTTAATCTCCAAAATTTGTCCAACAAAACCCAAAGTTCATCAAAGACCATTAAATAAACAGTTATCTATAAAATTCTACAAAGTAATCCAAACTATTATTTAAACACAAATCTCTGAAGGATTTAATCATATAGGCTTCCAAGAAAAATCCTAACATTTATCTCCAAATAACATCAGTTACTTTTAAAGTCTCGTATTGAAAAGTAATTAACCTAATCACATATCCTTCATGATATGTTAATAATTTCCATAGATAACCCAAGATCAACTTTTCTTAGTTCATAAAATCATCCAACTAAAAACAATTAGTCAAACTAACCAGGGACTTCACATAGTCTAGTGGTAGGTGATAAATACCAGTCTCACTTTGGTTGTGGGTTCGATTCCCACAGTTTCGTCGGATGCGATCGGTTGTCACACGGTCTGCGTGTTGTCCCTTTTCAAAAACTATATAATTTTATAACATTCCCAAAAAGAGATAAATTTATCAAAAATAACCATAGAATATTTTAACCATGAAGGTTTTCTAATAAATTTCATTTTGCATCCCAAAAATTTATTAAGATACAATTTCCTCAAATTCAAGGATCATATAAACCCAAATGGTTCATTATAACTATATCCACAAAGGAAAATATAATTATCCCTTGAATAAAATTTTCATATATAAAACTTAAAGGTTACACTTACTATAAAAAGTCTTCTAATGTAATTACAATCATCAAAAGAGCCTTAATACTTTTAAGCATTTCACCATCCTAAAATCTACCATAACTCTTGAATCCCTTATATGTTGACTTCTTACTCATTCAAAATTCTTCATGATCCATTAACCATTCCTTTTCAACTTATTCTAAAATAATTCTTTCCTACAAACAGAATCCTGAATCATATCCTAAGATTCAATAATATCAAAACATATGTTAAGAAATAATCCATACCTTTCATTGGTCATTGTCAGTTTCTTCATCCTCAATCGGAATGGGATTAGGTATTGGTAAAAAATTATTTGTACGATCCTGGTGATCCCATTCCTGAAACATCTTCGTATGAAACCTATTTTTATAATGACCATGCACACCACATTTAAAACATTCAATTGATCCCTCAGAAATAACTTCTTTCTCTTTCCTAGAGTCAACTGGATGCTTCCTTTTTCCATGGCAGGTTCTTGCTTCATGATCTTCATTCCCACATCTATAGCATCATCTTGTCCCTTTAAATCATTTTCCTAGGTGTTTCTTCCACATCCTTGACACATAGGTTTTTTAACATACTTACCTTTATGATTATTACCTGAAATTATGTATGGATTGGTTTCTCGCATATACGATGCCTTATAAAAATCACTAAGGTTTGTGTTTTCAATAATGACTCCAGATAGTTGGTTGAGAATAACCACAAGAATTCTCATTGCATCTCTCATATCATTCAGTTGCTCGTTCAGAAAATCGTCATAGTTTTCTTCACATCCACTGTTACTTTGGTGCCTGTTAGATCCAGCCATTTTCTAAAACCAAAAAGGTCAGTGTGAGTATATCAGTAAAATAATCATATAATATCTTATAAGGAGGGTAAATAATTATTCATGTTATCTTAAACTCATTCACAATAACTACAACTCATTCTAATATGATAACCATTATGGGTATGTCACTTTTGCGTAGATAACACCCTAACCTCTAAAGTTGTCTAAACCGACCTCTGATACCAACTATAAGAACCCAACCTTAAAACCTTACATAATATTGAATTAAATGAATAATTCACATTGAGGATCTTTTCAGTTTTATAGTTTTAGAGAATTAGGACATAACTATTACATATCAAAAGATTACAAAGTAGACACTTCTACACAGTTTCCATTTTTTTTAAAAACGTGAACTCTAAAAAAAAGAGTCATGTCTAGTTCCATGTTTAAGACATCATGACTTTTCCTTGATCCCATCCTTGACTCTATTCCACATTATTTCCTTTGAAAAACATTTCAAAAACGTGGGATGAGTATAAAAAGCTCATTAATGGATACACAACGAACTAAAATGTTTGTTTTTCAAAACAACAAGTAAACCATGAATACATTATCATAAGAAAAACTTTTCACCTTTATGAAGTAGTAAATACTCTTCACTAAATAAAATATCACTACTTACCCTTTTGTATCCAAAAGATTACCATAAAACCCATATAAAGAACACATAACATGTAAAGGTAACTTGGAACATAATAATACTTAAATGGAATAACCATACGGTCTACTTCCACACATATCACTAAATGGAATATCCATACAACCAACTTCCATACCCAATGCATTGGAGGTTATAACGTAACCACCCATCTTAGTATTCACGACACCACCCGTAATATAGTTTATCACGTAACCACCCGTAAAATGTCCAAGTACCATTATAAGACATAAAATATTTCAAATGTAAACATTTCACAAAAAACATTTCATTTTCAATCACAAGAAGTAATTTCAAGATATTGAAATAATCAATCCATTTTCATAAACCATTTAAAAAGAGATTTTTGAATCAAAGTGTCTCATAACACTTTGAATATATTAACTGAATTGTCATTTGAAAACATTAATTTCCATATAAATAAATCATAAAAACCATTTTTAAAACCTGGACATTAAGGAGAAATATTTAGAAGAATAAATCTTTACAATATTTAAAAGGATATTTTAGTTAACGAGTTTTTCTAACAAAAAGAGAGACGCTTGAATACAAATAATTAAGGAATATCATTTAATAAGAACTTTATAATATCATGAAAATAAAGGTATTCCTGATATAATATGTCAAAGGATAGTATATACACCATATAATAATTAATTGGTGCATAACAACAATGAAGTCTCAATGGAAATGTAAATTGAGATGAAATCCCTTATAAAGATTATATCCTTAAATTAAAGATAAATAAATCACATAATTATGTGTGAAAAATATAAATACACGTAATATAATTGGATATTAAGTGTAAAACAATCAGAGTCCATTCACAGATATTCATAGGATGACATATTCAATAAGTACAAGTTGATCCCAAAGAATCGAAATTGGGTTAAGAAGTTCCCTTGTAAAACTTCGACAGCCAAACGACGTCACATTAAAATTCATAAAATGATTTTATGAGAAAAAAATGGTATCTCATCACTTGGAAATAAATTTTACATCAATAATGATATATAATAACATAACCCAAGATAATAAGATGTAAATTAAAAGACATAACAAAAATAAGTCTTTTAAAAATTGGAGGGTGAAAGGTTCCCTTACCGATTTGGTAACATGAAAAACATATGCCACATGAAAGAAGGATCATACATTGAAGATGTAAATACTCCTAAGTGAAAGTATATTACACAATAGTACAATCATGGGCAGTACATACACCACAAAAAAAGGAAATAGTGGCAAATATAGCTTGAATCTCACGGAAATAAAAGCGAGATGAAACCCTTTACCTCATTATAATCAACTGAGTCATTTTATCAAAGTTTAATAACCATAAAAATAATAATATAATACCATGAATATAAAGATAATTTTGATAAAATATATCAAACGGCAGTACATAATACCCCACATGCAATAAATAAGTGGCGAATAATGGAAATCTTACAAAATTAAAAGTGAGATAAGAAAATCCCATACCTCATGTCCGACTTGACTCGGTCGTTCTTTAATCTCATGAATAATAAATTGAAATGAATTTATACTTGATTAAGAACCTTTTTTAAGTTTATTTTTCCTTTTTATATCACTTATTACCATGTTTTAAACATCATGTAATCATTTAACTAAATAATGTTTGTTTTGTCGATATTTAGTACTTGAGTCAAAAATGGACTTCTTATAATTACATGTTGTTCATGTGGTCACAGGTTAATTATATCCATAATGATATTAATGATTTGGGTATCATATATATCATATATATCCACCATATACATGTATTTATAATAGTACATAACATTTAGAGGTAAGAAATGAAATGCATCGTTCCTGGAGGTGGTAAGCCGGACGTACGCATGAACGCTACTTCCATTTGTATTTCTTATTTAATGGAATTAAAACATAATAATACATAGTAGTATTATAATTACAGTATTTTATTATATATAATATCATTAAATATATCATTTATATGTACCACATATGGTATGAACGAGTCATATCACTTTGAGGGGGCGGTAGTCCGCACTTCCTCTAATGAGATTATCGCGTTTACCCATAATTAAAACCATAAAGGCATGATATAAATGGAAATTACAGAAGAATAAAGAAACAATAAACCTAATATATATCATATATAAATATAGTGCCATAATAATGGTCACCATGAGAGGTGGTAGGAGATTATTAAAGAATCATTGTTTCGTGAGATGTTAGTTTTCCATCCACAGAAACATTATGTTCTTCATCCATTAGATGGAGGTGTGTGAATGTTTAGCTCAAATAATTCTCATAAAAACATACTAGTATAGGTAGAATACTTATTTTCTTACAAAAGAAAGGATAAAGGAGTTTAGGGGTTGGGGAAGTAAAATAAAAGAAAACAATTTAAGAGAAACTATTACCTTTAATTTGGGTAAATCCCTTTGGTTTGAACCAAAAGGGTTTGTCTAAGTGCATTATGCCTAAGGTAAGGCTTCTTGGAGGAGTAGAGGGATATAGGTAGTGTAATTGGGAAGAGTTTGGAGAATCCAAATGGCTTTATAGGTGTGAGGAATTGGTTAGAAGTGGTCTCTTTTTATAAGGGAGGCGAGGGGCTCTTTTGGAAAGTGTGAAAACATTATTTTATTATATAATTATATTCGGTTTACAATGGTCCAAAAATAATTTTAGTAGAAGATATGATGACTCATGGGCTAAATAAAATCATCCAATAAGAATTGGAAATGTTTTGGATAATATTTTAATCATTATAATATTATATATTTAAATAATTTATTAATGAGGTAAACACTGCATCATTTTTGTGTCATAAATAATTTAAATGATTTGAAGTATAAAAATTATAACAAAAATACCATGATATATGAACTATTTCTATAATTCCAATTAATATTTATAGTCGAAAATATAATTTATATAACCCCTTATAAATTTTAATTTACTAAAATATATATGCTTTTGTCATTTTTGTCTTTACTTTAGGTTAATTAATCTAAATTGTCATTATCACTCCCAAGTGGCTCAATGGGGTCCCAAAATCAACAACAATATGGACATGTTATTTAATGACTCAACCAATATGGTTTGGACAAGTGTTAAGATAATTTGGAATTAATATAATATTCTTTTTATCTTGAATTAACCTATTTACCTTTAACTGTGATAAATAAAAGTTAAAAGTTATTATTCCCCAAAAATTATTTTTCATCTTATTGAACCACATTTTACTTCTTGATAACAACCATGTATGTCGTATTTTTAAAATTAAATTCACAGAAGTTGTAAAATTTCATATAAATGAAAGTGTCAGTTTTTTTAAATACCACTAAGTGGTTTCACTATTCATCAAAAATTGAAGTTTTCCAGAAAAATACCAAAACATCAGCCTAAGCTTTATTTGATATTCTGAATTCAATAATGATGTATATTTTACCAAATTAAAAACATATAAGTGTAATTATTTAATTTTAAAATTAATTTCCGTTATCAAAACAAATAGTGTGTTTTTAAGAAACAATAACTATCAAAAGATTAATACTTGTTTATGTCTAATTTCAAAGTGAAATTAATTCCAATGACCGACATTGGATTAAATGGTAAAAATATATTCTAATTGAACTTTAAAACAAATTAAAAATATAATCTAACCATATATATTAATTATATTAAAACTTAGTTTTGAATTAAAATACAATATTTTCACTATTCATTAAAAAATGAACATTATCGGAAAAATTCCTTAAATTTACACAAAGTAAATATTGATGTCCCCATTCTAATGAAGGATTTTATTTGGTGAAATAGAATGTATTAAAGTTACCAAAACTATATTTAAAGAGTGTTGTCTATTAAAAGGCGGTAAATCGATCTTTTAATGTAAATTATGCTTAAAATTAGATTCATTCACATTTCAAGCCTCTAACTTTTATTGGATAAATGTAAATACATTTAACAAAAACGTATAATCATATTATAGTTACTTTTTTTAATTCTTGTCAATACAACGGCTAGAAGTTAACTACCATTTAAAATAATAAAATTATATTATTAGTGTGCAACGTAAGATTTCAAAGAAACCTATTTTTGTGTATCAGGTACGCTATCGAACATAGCAACACCTTTAAAGTATAATTAATATTTAATTCAAAAATATTAAAAAAATATGAAAATGTCATAGTATTCATTTATCTGGGATGTTACAGAAACTCACTCTCATTATTTCAACTTGTATAATATATTCAAGGATTATTCAATAAATATTTCCATTCCTTTCATATTTATTGACCAATATATAAATATAGATAGAGACATATAATATTTAAAGAAGAGTTAGATATTTATCAAATTAAAATATAGAATTTGAATTCTCAATATCTATGATTAAAAACATTATTCAAATTGTTCCTAATTGTATAGACGAATAATAATCTTGTTTTTTTCTTATGAAATTTTAAATACGGTGGGTTTCTTCTAATTTTAGAGTCCTGTTATTTTCATTTTCCTCATATTTCCTCATATACATAATGACATGGATCCTATAATGTGTTCCATGGAACTCTCCTTTGGCATCATCTCATGTGTTGCGACGTGGAACAACCTTATGTGGTTTGAAGATCTCATATCAGTAGTGTCAGATTATCTCTTGGATAGTTCATTCCCTTTGATCTCACCTTGAATCAAGATCATTTGATTTATTATGATATTTAATCCTTGAGTAATATCATACAAGCATCATCTAATTTTTTTCTTTTTTAATTTAATCTGAATATTAATTCTAGAATCCTGAATTTTCACTTAGTAGGATCCTCAAAAGTTACCTAAGTGTTATAGCCTTAATATCATCAAAAAATATTACATTTAGCTTGAATTAGTATCCTCAAAATTCGTATGCTCAATTTCAAATACATATTACCATTACTATGTTAATTTTCTACAACATTTTTCAAGGAATAAAATTACCTCAATGTCCTATGATGGTACTTAAATACTTATGATGAAGCCTTACGATCAAAGGCTTACTATCTTTCTATATTCATTTTATTGTCTCATCTCAAAGTCATTCTTTCACTCAACGATTTATATGAAAGATTTATATTTAGGTTTAGAGTCTTAAATTTAGCTAAAAATTCCTATATTTTAGGACTTTTCTATTTTTCATATTCAACACCATGTTGAATATATTATTCAAATGACTTCTAGGATTCTTCAAAGCAACTCCAAACTTTCTTAATTAATTTTATACATCATCCATGTGGCCTTTAACATTTTATTTAGGATAAAAATACCTTGTATATACTCTTCATTTCATTAACTCATTCATCCTTTATTTGGGATAGCTTTCAATATTATAACCAATAGTGCTTGATGTTTTTCAAAGTAGTTATCAATCAATCTCTGTATAAATTGGTACACATAATGTTCTTATCTCTAAAAAACCTGATATATCTCCATGAATTTCATCACATCAGTCATCAAACTTAAAATATTCTACCCAAAAGATATCCATCCAAATATTCATAGAAAATATCATATATTTCCTTTTACATCATGTGATTGGATCATTTATAAATCAATGGTAGCACCATTATCATCATTCCTTCCTAAAATATATCAAAATATGAAATAAAAATTAATACCAAATTTAAATTATAAATAAATATTTCTAATTGAAAGGATATTCAAGAAACTTATATCAGAAACATATACTTTACATTTTTATCACATCAATTTTAATAGGTTTTACATTCATACTTCATGAAAAGACTTCTTCATTTCTATATGTATAATGGAAACACTTCCAACACGTAATCTATTATAATATTAATTTAATAGAAACCCGCTTCTATAAAAATTATTTTTATATTCTTTTTCCATCAACAAGTGATAGAAGTGACACTTCCAAGGTTTAATATAGTTCATTAATACCAATCACTAAATTACATATGGATTTAGAATTACATTTTATTTCTCAAAATGATCATGTGAAACACTTTACTTCTAAGTTGTTATCCTCTATCACATATTTATTTCATACATATTTATTCATTTATGGATGAAAAATACAACTCAGATAAAAAAATTTATCATAAATCCCCCCTTTTTTCTATTGTTAATACCAATGCTAGAAAATGGAATGTCGATATGTGAATTCATTTCATCTCTCCCTTTTACTCATCATTACCTGCTTCTATTTCCTCTCACTCCTTATTGATAATAATGACAAATAATATAAGATTTTGTGTATAACTTAAAGATTTTTCTAAGTGACCTCAACCATTTTAAAATATGTATACGTGTTCTATGATTTGTGTTATAAAAAATAGGTTTTGATTTAGACATCATGGTTATCCATAGTAAATAAAATACAATACCAACTTTTATCATTGAAAATTATATTCCACGGGTTTTTTCACATGTATTCACGATGACACTAAATAATGAAATCAACTATTTAAAATAACCTCAAACATTTCCAATTTTAATTTCCTGCACCTACTTAACAAACATATTGAAAACATTCAAGTGAAACTAGCATGTTTTGATTTCAAATGGCTCTAGAACACATCAGGTTTCATCAACATAATTTAATTGATTAAAAAATATCAACAATAATTTCAAGGAAAGTATTTTTAGAAACAAGGATTATATTGTATTAATTCACACCTTTTCAATGACTATTTTTTAATCACCTTTTAAAAATTCCATATTTGTATGAATTGAATGATCTTGGAAGCTTCTCAACTGACTCCCCATCAAAGGATGCACTCCATCTCCACATCATAAAAAATGATATAGTAATCAATTAATATTTATGATTATATTTTTTGAGATTACACTGAGATGAAATAATTCATAGTTTCTTTATCAAGGAAGATTCACATCTTCAAATAATCTTTGGAATAGTTTATATTTTATTCTTGCTAAGATGGGTCATTTTATTACAATATTTCTCAGTGTAGATATCTTCTTCATTTTCATCATTATTTTTATGTTATCTATACACTACAGCAGATTAGGCATATAGCGGCGGTATTTTTCGTTTAGCGGCGGTTAAAACCGCCGCTAAACGGTGTGGCGGCGGTTTTTAGAAACCGCCCCCTAATACGGCGTCGGAAAACTTTTAACGGCAGTTATGTTCGTTTAGCGGCAGTTTTAGGGAAGCGTCGTAGCTGCCTCATTTCTCGGCGGTTTTAGCGGCGGTTATAACCGCAGCGAATAAATTCAAATCCACCACCATAAAACCGCCGCTAAATCCAGAAGAACTGCCGCGATATGAGGCTGCCACGGTGCGGCTATTTAGCGGCGGTTATAACCGCCGCTAAACGTATATTGTATTTTGACTTTAGCGGCGGTTTTAGACGTTTAGCGGTGGTTTAAACCGCCACTAAATATCCAAATTTCATTTAGCGGCGGTTAAAACCGCCGCTAAAAAGTTACCCAGAAAAAAAAATTCCTGATTCTGCTGCCCCCGAGCCTAAAAACCAAACCAAAAACACATACAACAGAATATAGAAAACTATAAAATGCATATTTATTACCGCCCCATCAAACTATAAGTTCACTTATTCCTCCCAATAAAGAATATATCAACCAATATCAGTTCAAGATCAAAATCATGTTTTAAAACTATCCATCACAATAGAAACTAGAAATCTCACTTTTAAAAATTCATTGGATTTTAGGTACCATTTTGACCATTTGAAATCTGTCATTTAAGGTCACATTCTCCATAATTATAAGGATATGCTACTATATGTTTTATGTGATTCTACCCACCTTAGGATTTTCCTAATCATCATTTAATGAGAATGGGATCTCATCCCAAGAAATATGCTTCATCCATAACAAAACACTAGTTACAGATGTTACCAACACATTCTTACCAAGTGCCTACTGAACAAAGAGTAAAACAAGCCACCAAAAAGATCAATATATTATAATTTACCTTGTGGTAGACATGATTATCTCCCAATATGTTCCCATACACATCATTAGTATCATATATATAAGAAAAATCTAAACTGATCAGTAGTGTTCTAAAACCGGATCCTTTGGTAACATCATCCCTAGCACTAGGAATACTAAATTTTTATATAATAACTAGTGTATCCACATTAAATATGACTGATGAATGTAGAATGATAGCATATTTATTTAATGATTTCCACAAAACTCATACAGTTTACTACACTATTCCAACAACCCGATGGGTGTCACATGTATAAATGCGTACATCCTTCATATTTCACTAGAAAAATGACGCATCATCTGATGTTATCCATAGGTAAATTAGACCTATGAATCCTAGTATTTTATGGTCCATACAAATGATTTATCCCCAATTTTTATTATTCCATATGACTTTTGACGCAGCTAAAGACCTCCTGATTCACCTGTAATTACAGAAGAAGAAGGGTCACATGACCAACTAGGCAGCTGATGATTCCCTAGGCATGTATACCCCACTAAAAAAGAGAATTATGTGAAAACCAAATCCCATATATGGGAAACATTACCGAATAATGACTCATCAACCTAGGGGTGTTGTTTCATCATAGATAGTCTGATATAGTAAAACCATGATATAAGCAACACCTTAGATATGAAATACCTCATAATCATTTATCAAGTTTTTAATTCTGAGGGCTCTACCTACTCCAGGACAACCCCTTCTTAATAAGGTATAATACATTGAATCTATGAATAGGTCATTCTAAAATGGTCACTTGGATTACTGACCTAACCTTAAATATTACTATAAATTAGAATGTTCAATATAGACTGATGTGAAATTTTTTTGTTCCCATCCAATGCTAAACCTAGGGAGAGAATTAAACTAGTCTTACATGAGGTTGAAAAATAAAAAGATAATATTATGGTTTCATTTAATCCATTACATTAGTTCAAATTTGATTGTTTTGTGGAAATTTCAAAGCATAAGTATTAAAAAATTCCATGTTTTAGTTAAAAAAAGAATACTTTAATTGGTACTTTATTTAGCTAACTCTATAAGGTATCATAGGAATGTAATATCAAAATTCATTCAAGATTTTTTTATTTAGATGATATCCTTTCATAATTTATAAAGTTTATCTTATAAATTCTTTTTACCCATCTTATTTATACATAAATTTCTCACAATTGGGATTTGTTAAATAAAATTTCTATCCGAATATAGAGAGGAATACCCCCTTTAGGTTTTAATTGGAATTTTAATTAACCGATATCCATAAGCAATTGTTGGAATTTATTAAATCAAAAAAAATTCCATGAAATTTTATTCTAATAATTCAATGTATATATTCATCATATTTTAATAAGATTAATTACCATTCCCATGTTATAAAGGTATTTTCCTCTATAATTTTAAAATTTCATTCAAGTAGCTACACCCAGGTTTTTACCTTTTATTTTAGAATATAACAACTTTATATGTAATGGTTTGATTATATGGGTTTCTAATCCCAATTTATAAAGGCCCATCCTCTCCATTATTAAATTCAAAATATTTACTTGATAAAAAATTCTTAAGGGGGTGTGTGCCTACTATAGATAGTGAAATTTGGTTTATGATTTATACCTTGAGATGAAATAAAAAATTCTTAAGGGGGTGTGTGACCCATATTGTGGGGACTGTACTATTGGCTATTTTAAGAAATGAACCTAGTATTCAAATGGTAGATTGGTTTGGTAATGTGATAAGAGAATCCTATCTTGGGGAATGTGATATCAGTTTTTGATAATGTGACCCTCACATTAATACAGAATATAATCATAGTAATGATCATTAGAAGGTCTTTTTTCATTCTAATTCCAGTTGATAAATTAAACTAGTTACTTATAGATTCTTCAATAAAGGTCATATACAAATTTGGATATGCTATCAGGTGGAGTCTGAGTATGGGTGTTATGTTCGGGGTGGTTTCAATGTGACCAGAATGTGGTTGAGTTGGTTATGTGTTGATGTATAGAGTACAACATCCTAGTGTAAATTATAATGTATAGTTCGACCTTGGAAAATCACTCTAAGGTGGGTACATTCTTCATTGATTGTTCTTGGATGATCAAGGGATTCCTTGGTAATCAAAGGCATTATGATCGCTTAGTTATTAGTGATTTATTAGTTGAATCCTAGAATTATCGAGAAAGATAACCTAGATGGGGTTCGACCGGTGTTTTAGGAAGTGAATGGATGTGGTTAATAGATAACCACACTGAGTTCATGATAAGGATCCCTAAAATATGTTGGGATGGAATATTTCGATAATGGGATGTGCCATGCCTTGGTATCAGCCATTTTGAGCCATGATCTATGATAGGGAGAACTACATAATGAAAGATCAATTAGAAGTTGACATGGTCCTATCTTATGATGGATGGGTTCTATGTAGGTCCCTCCCATGGTCTAAAAAATGGAATGGAAGGATGAAAACATTATTAAAAGTGATTCCAGCTGATCTTCAATAACGAAAACTTCCTATATGATCTTAACTAAGAGATCTTGAGATCTCTTAGATATTTAGTAGGAAAAATTGTTAGTGGTTGAATATGAATCAACATTTACTGAGCTGGTAAATATATGTCAAATCATATGATTAATATAAGGCTTAAGGCATGAATATTTTTGATGAAGCTATGACTAATGATGTGATCATGGACCAGTCTTCTGATTTTTCCCACCTATATATTTGTGTTTAGTATGACGTCTTTGAAAAATATAGATTTTACATGAACATGGAAGGGGATTTCTTTACTTCCTCGTTCTTGTTGAGGGAATACATCATTTAGCAGTTATAAGATGAAGTATAAGCACCTCCATAGGAAATTGTTTGAGGTGTCATCTTAGGATTCTAATGGAAGAGGATCACTATAGTGTATTCAGTATAGGGATCTGAGACACCCAAATTTATTTTTCCCAAATCCACCATGCACATTTCCATGATATGGGAATATTGGATATCCTAGGAAATATTGTGACTGGTTCACATGCCTAATAAATGGTGGTGGATCTGACTAAGTGAAGGAATATAAATTGAAGAGAATTGTGTTGAGATTGAATGAGTTATGGTCTCATGGTTGAGTAATAAGAACACTTCCTATGTTGTATCCTTCATGCTTCAGCATACACACTGCCCACCCTGCCCAACCTGCAGCATACACACTGCCCAACCTGCAGCATACAAACTGCCCAACCTGTAGCATACACACTGCCCAACCTACAGCATACACACTACCCAAACTGGAGCATACACACTGCCCACCATTTATCCTTCATACTGCATCATACACACTGCCCACGCTATATCCCCCCAGTATTCCCCACTCCACTGCAACATCCCACCACTCCACACTCCTCTACAACATCCCCCACTCCAGTGCAGCATCCCCATCTCCCCACTCCACAACACTCCACTACCCACACATCCCACCTATAATCAAACACACACAGCACTCCACTGCCCACACAAAATATCCCACCTGCAATAAAAAAACACACAACAAGCAGTATCCTACCTAGACAATGTGTGGATTTTGATGAATAAACAGATACCATATTCCTCCCTCTATTGAATTTAAGTCCAAGATCATTGAACTAGGGACTCAATAAAAGTAATATACCATGCGTTCTAATTCAGTTGGTCATGCACTATGATGTACATAAGTGATACACACAAGTAGTTTGATATATATATGCCATGCAATATAAGCATGATAGGAGTTTATGATAGAATCTAAGGCCAAACAGTTTGTATTGGGAAATACACAGACTTAGAAGACCACCATGCTTTCTAATTCAGGCCAACCAACGTGTACGGGGAAATAAAGAAGCCAATGATAAAGATTTTATCACCTCTCCAACCCAAAAAGCACATTCTAGTAGAGGGAATAAGGTTCCCTACAGGAGAAACAATAGTTTAGAAAGAAAAACCCACATCTGGTTTCTTATTATTGTCCAGCAAGTGGTTTTTTTGATGAATACATACATAATTAAATACATACCTACAAGTAAATACATACAAAATTAAATACATATAGAACACATACCTATAACTAGAAACTCCATACACTAAAGATAGAAATAAAGCCAAAATTCATTCCCACATGCTTGTCCAAAATACATAATTATGTATGGGGTATAAGAAGCTTGGGATATCATGAAGTTCAAGCCCTTAAACACTAACTTGATTATTCGGTCAAGAGTTCCTTTTATAGTAGGCTAATCAAACAATTTATTCCTAAATGATGTATATCACACTCAAGATATTAAGACATAAAAAGAAACATCAGAAATCAATAAAATGCATAAAAGGAAAATGAGAAATCAAGGGAATTTTAAGACATGAAAATTTGTGGTGGCAACTATGTGCACAAATGTTACATATACAAACCAACTGTTTTCATATTACAAATCAAAAATACAACTACTCGGGGTCTGATGATGCATCATCACCCTCTCCACCTTCATCTCCACTTTGTGGTGTCACCTGTAAGAACATTATATTGAAAATTAAATATTATTGCATATTTATTTTGAAACATTAAACCAATGAAAGTTAGTAAACTAAATGATTTTGATTTTTTGTGATTTACCTGCATACCACCAGTCGATGCACTACCACCAAGGGCATATCTCCTCAGCTCCTGACGTATTTCAATCAACTCTTTCTGCAATGCAGATATCTGATCCCCCTACTGGTGAACTGTGCTTTTTAAAGAAACAATCTCTCTCTTATCATCTCCGGGTATGGGCTGACTAAAGTCAGGAGTAGATGCAGCTGCTATCCTTGATGGCCTGCTAAAAATATCAGATGGTACGGGTCCCAAACCCATCCCGCGCACTCTCCCAGCATGCTCCTTCCCAAGGACCTGAGCAACCGGGTCATTCTGGGAGACTGAGTATGACTACGTAGGATTGGCATCCCATAGCTCTTTAATTTTTACCTATAAATCAAATATCAAAATATATTAACATAGTAAAAACTGATAATAAGTTATTATGATAAAAAATTGACTTCATACCCCAACTTCTTTAGCAGGCTCGTTAACAAAACTTCCATCTGATTTCTTATGAACATCCAACCATAGTTCAGTCCTGGATGCTTCATGCCCTAAACTCTGTGACTGCATTAAACAAAGATAAATCAACAATTCAATATATTAAATAGATAATATTGTCTTATAAATATTTAAACTAATTAAAAGATTACCAATGTCGTTCGGCTTCTAGAAAAACTTTTTGAGCCTGTAGTGTGCGGGATGACTTGCTTTGCCCGGTTTGATGCATTTTGTCTTGAAAGATCCTGAAATAAATAAAAGGCAATTTAATACTGATGTATTGAATGTCATTTCCTTTTCATATACATGTATAAATGTAAAATGAGGATCATATAATAATATATATTTCAATACCATCTGCTTCTGATCACGATGTCTGTCAACAAACACTTTCCACTGCTCTTTTGGTACCCCACTGGGTAGCTTCTCATACATTTGCTGCGTGGTCAACGAAGTATCCTTGACATCACACCATAATATCCATTTGAAATCTTTCCACTTCTTACCTAGATTTTTCAACATCAACTTCCGTGCTATCACATCAGCAACGGTAAAGTGGAAGAACATCTGTATACAGAAATTCATTTTGAACATATTAGTAACATGACATTCAATTGAACCATAATGTAATAAATTTACATTTATTTGAGAATCAAACACTTCATTTTTCCAACTTGAAGGCATATGTCTCCAATCGTCATATGAAATGGGAAGGGAAATGGGATCCGCTGCCAGCTGGCCTAGAATCTGGCCAAGTAACCCCGCGGCATCATCCATAGGGACCCCATAAGAATCAAATGGCACAACAATCTTCTCGCCATTTAGATTCCAAACATCTGAACGTTTTATATTTTTCATCACGATTGAATTTTTGTCATCTTCATTGAGAAAACAATTATTATAAACAAAATGCAATAAATTTATTTAATTAAAATGTGTACCTATGATAGTGACACTCCAGTGTGCCCGGGATGAACTGGAAGGGGCACGACGATGCCCCACTGCTGAACCTCCTGAAAGGGGAGTCGACGACTCACCCTCTACTGGGACATCCATGGAAGGTGTGAGAGATGGTGCAGGGTGGGATGGGGCAGGGGTGTCGGCACCTGGCATCTCAGATGTCGTGGGGAGGGAGACAAATGGATCGACATCTGTCGCGGAACTAGATGAAACAATATACCTCTTCTTCCTTGGCATTCCTATCATTTAATCAAATAAAATTAAGTTCAGAATATATATTTCAAAAAAATTATGCAGAAAAAAAATTAAAAATGATAATAGATGCCTAGTACTAACGAACAAAATATATATAACAATGATAATGAATGAGTGCAGAAATGAAACAAGTGGTTGCTGAATAAATAAAAAATTGTACATACAATCATTTTCTCCTTCAATCATGTCGGTTTCCTGCTCCATTGCTTCATCCACTTCATTCATCCTTTCTAGAATAATATTTTCAATATCATGATCGACAACTAATTCTGCTTCCTGTTGCTGATTAAATTTAATTTCAGAGGTTAAATTTTCCACTTCATCGCCCATATCATACAAATATCTTTGTATTACATGAGAAACTACACTCCACCCTTCATCGGCAACATCATTCACATAATATACCATTTTTTCTTGCGATTCTAAGATATATGGATCATGCAGTTCATGATCACCAACATCCATCAAGCGAGAGAAGTTCACAGAAGTAAATTGCAAGGAATCTCTTTTAACACCTCTGATAATATCGAACCATTTTCATTTGAATAAAACAACCGAAAAATGTCCGTGGTAGTTTAATTCAATAATATCATACAGCTTTCCATAGTATTCCACTTCATCAAATGTAAATATACCACTATTCTGTGTTTTCAAACCCACTTCTCGATCGACTGTATGAAATCTAAATCCATTCACATTATAAGCGTCGAACTTTCTAACTTCTTTTAGAGGACCTCTAGCAAGAAACTTCAAATCTTATGACACCTCTTCTCGAGTATCAGTATTCATGATCTGAAAAAAGAAATATACTTTATTAGATTCACAAAATGTATGTGTCAAACTAATATTCATATTTATTGTAATATTTATGAACTTACACGTCGTGCAAACCATTCTGCAAGCTCTTTATTAACAGCTTTCGTTATATCTTTCTCATTTCGTGTTCGGCCTCTCATTTGTTTCTTTGTTTGTATCCTAAACTCTTCAATAAATGGATCTACAATGTCACTATTCAGCAGTACATATCTATGTGCCTATAATAATTCCAATTCAGTCAGTGTCGCATTTGAGGTCCTCCCAACTGATCGGCCAATAGCAGGAAATATTTTGGATTTCTGATGTATTTCAGATTGATTCGATGTGTCGTCAACACATCCAACTCAATTAAATCTTGTCTCAATATCATCCAAGTATCGAGAAAAAAAGGTAAGACACTCCTCAGCCAAATAGACTTCAACAATTGAGCCTTCTGGTTGAGCTTTATTTCTCACGTATGATTTCAAATGTCCAAGATATCTGTGAAATAAAATAAACATAATTATGCATTTAATTAAGTACCAAAAATTGTTTGCTTAACTGGAAAACATATAAATAAAGTACCTCTCAATTGGATACATCCATCGATAATGAACGGGGCCTCCTAATTTAGCTTCCTCAACCAAATGCACAGTTAAATGCATCATTACAGTAAAAAAGGACGGAGGAAAGATCATCTCCATTGCGCAAAGGGTCAATACAAACCTCTTCTGGAGGTTGTCAAGCTGAAATGGATGTAGACATTTCTCACATAATTGTCTGAAAAATGTGCAGAACTGCAGTACAACAGCAGTAATGTTTTCAGGTAATAATGTACGCAATGCCAATGGTAGTAACTGTTGTAACAAAATATGTGAATCGTGACTTTTCAATCCATGTATCTTATGATTCTTCAAGTCAACACACCTTGAGATGTTACTTGAATACCCATCAGATACCTTGACATTATTTAACATTCGAAGGAATGTATCTTTATCCCTATTTTTCATTACAAAAATTGCTGGAGGATACTTTTCATTCTCATCTGGCCAGAGATCGCGTTTTATGTTCATTGCTTGTAACTCTTTGCGAGCATTGAGATTATCCTTCGACTTTCCATGCTCATTAAGCAATGTGAAAATCAAATTGTCACAGAAATTCTTCTCAATATGAATCACATCAAGATTATGCCGCAAAAAATTAAATTCCCAATACAGAAGTTTGAAGAATATACTTTTTTTCTTCCATTGTTGCATTCCGGTTTCGCTTGACGATGCACTTCGGACCCATTTTCCACTATCATTCAAATGATAAACCTTCCCAAATTCTGTTTCAACATTTTCAAGTTGTTTCAATATTTCAAAACCATTTAACAACTTTGGAGGTGGTCTACGATCAATGGAACCATTAAATTTTGATTTGTTCAGCCGAAATCTATGTGATGCATCGAGAAATCTTCGATGACACAAGAAGAACCATTTTCTACTGTGAGGTAGCCGTTTGGGCTCAAAATCAAAGTTACAAACGGGACAAGCCAAACCCGTGTAAGTGTTCCAACCAGATAAATTCCCAAGCACAGGGAAGTCACTAATGGTCCACATTAAAGCAGCACGCATTGTGAACATTGTTTTAGAAGAAGCATCAAATGTCTCAACACCGTTGTCCCATAACTCCTGCAATTCGTCAATCAACGGCTGCAAGTATACATCAATATCATTTCCAGGCATTTGTTTTCCAGGAATAATCATCGAAAGGATAAGAGATGTTTGTTGCATACACATCCACGGAGGCAAATTATAAGGGATCAAAACAACTGGCCAAATGCTATAATTGGTACTCAAAGTCCCAAATGGGTTGAATCCATCGGCATCCAATCCCAATCGAACATTCCTAGGATCAGCTGAGAAATCGAGATGTAATGAATCAAATGTTTTCCACGATTGAGAATCTCGTGGATGTATCATTAACCCATCATTGTTATTATCTACAGAATTCCACTTCATGTGTTCGGCGGTTTTCGATGACATGAATAATCTTTGCAATCGAGGCTTCAAAGGAAATTAACGCAAAACCTTTGCAGGTGTGCTCCTTTTCTTCTTCTTCTCCATGAAATTATGTTCATTCAGACTTCCAACATCACTCTTTGTCTGCCATCTAGAAGAAGAACATTTCTTGCAATATTGTCTACTTGAATCCTCTCCCCAATAAAGCATACAATCATTAGAACACGCATGTATTTTTGTATAATTCAGACCAAGCTTGTTAACAACTTTTTTCATATCATAAAAAGATTCTGGGATTTTTGCTTCAGGAAATGCATCACATATCAATTCCAATATCATGGACATTGCCTTATTTTTAATTCCACAAAGACATTTGATGTGATACAACTTCAGCAGAAATGAAAGTTTTGAATATTTCAAACACCCACAATACAACTCTTGATTTCCATCGTCAACTAAATCATGAAACTCATTTTCCTCAGTGAAGTTTTCTCTTACATTTGGCTCCACAGAATCAAGAGGGGGATCCAATGATATGTGACAATCTTGATCTGCCTGTGTTGCAGTCTCAAAAACATCACTTGTCACGTTGCAATTTGTATCACCCTCTTCTGGTTGTTCTGATATGTTTTGATGCTGATAGTGGTGACTTGCAGTGCCGAATGCATCATTTATTAGGTTTTGCATTTCATTTTCCATTTTCGACGAACTTGGGACCTCATTCTGTGGATTAACATCGGTGCTCAATCTTTCTGTAACGTTCGATTCTCCGTGCCAAATCCAACACAAATATTGATCAGGGAATTGCTTCAGTATTAAATGTTCATAAACCTCATCTCTCTTTAACCATGTTCTAAATTTACATTTAGGACATGGACATTTTATTCTCCCTTCAACGGATCTATTAGAAATTGCAAAATCTAAAAACTCATTCAAACCCTTAACATACTGAGGTGTGTTCCTCGGTAATGTGATCCAACTTGTATCCATGTATATCACAATGTACCTACACAATAATAAGAAAAATTAAAACACATAGTTACTACTAAAAAGAGAAAGAGATTCATATATACGATAGTATAAGATTACAAAAACATAATATAATAAAGATGATCCCCTGAGTTAAATATGAACCCTTAGTGTTTGGGATAGGGGAAGTTTCTTTGGTAAAGAGAAACAGTGTGCTAAAAATGTGGTAGCTACTTTACCATGAAAACCAAAACACATTGTTAATTTGGAATAACCCCAACCTAAGTTCTCTATAGAGTCTTCATATAAAACTCTCATATCGAATAAATCTATTATAAATAATTTGTACTTTATATTTTCATTATTTATTTGTGAAATATTTAAATCTAATCCAATATAATCTCATTTAAATGATGCTAAAAATATTTTGAGATATTTAAAATGAACTTTTTTCCTTTATCTAATTTTTTCAAAACCCTCTAATTTTAATTAAAATTTATATTTGGATACATATTTTGTTCGGTGTAGACTGGATAGAAAGATAATGTCAGGAACCAGTAAAATTCTTGCTAAATCCTTAGTATCATGATATAGTAATGGAAAACACATTATATAACTATCTAATACTAAAGTTTAATATATTATAGCCATATGTTTCTATGCATAGGTGTTATGAATGAAACACACCCTAACTAATTTTGTATTCAATTTTAATCAGGTTTAAATCATATGAGACACAAAATTTCAATAAACATTTCAAAAAATATTGATAAACCATTATAGCATGAAACGCATATATTTAACACATAATTTATTAATATATCATGCTGAAGAAGGTGATATATTTTGTGATTTGTTTTTCATAGACAATCAATTGTCATAAATTTTTACTGAACCACTTCCTAGTTATAGATTCAATTTTATCAAATCCAAATTAAGATTATTTAAAATTATTTAATATCATTTCTATTTTACTAATTTTATATTGTGAATTAATAATTAGTAAATATTTTATTTTAGTTATTTCATTTGATATTTAGCACCACCATTTTGAATGATATCAAAATTAAATATGCATAATAGTATTATTTAGATAATTTAATTTTTTCGAATTAGATTTTATGATTGTAACATCCCATGTTGGGTGACACTAAATAGGTCCCTCGAGCCAATTATCCATAAGGCCATATGTGTGCTTCCCTGTACTCCATACGTTGACGACTAGACGTGAGGGTGTAAATGTGATACATTGGGGATATTATACCCTTATATTAGAGTATCTAATGATGAAATGAAAGGAGATCATCCATAGATGTAATAAACCGAGTACAGAAGTAGTAAAAATTGAAATAGAACATGATACAATAACAAATAAAAATATTTAAAAGCATGAACAACCATGTCATACATATAACACCAGTCATCCACATGGACGAACATATAAGTTGGAGTACATAAAGGAAAATGAAATGAAATACAAATCTACACTAATATATCTATGGAATATAACCTATACGGTCTCCACATACATATTTGAGCCATCCGTTCAATTACTCTAGGTCAGCACCTTATCTTGGTCTTTCAATCAAGCAAACTTTTTCTCTAGTAACATAGTGAAATTGATTCCCAAATAGGTTGTGATTACAATACTCAGTAGGGAACCTCCAATACAGTCCAACACATATCCATTAATATATAGTTTATTTATATATGATAAACTCAATAAAATTTCAATAATACTAGTAATAACTTCTAGAATTAAGATAAAATAAAAACTCATATAATGTATGGTCAAGGAATGTGATCAGTCTAGCTCAGACAAAACTAGAAATGAATAAATAAAATAAATAAAGTGAAAACACAATCAACCCCTGGCTTTGTGATCCTATTCAGTAAAAACTCATGTTTTTTCATACATATCCAAATTCACAATATTCATGTTGGACATGAATGCTTCATGAAAAGGTAAAATTTATATGACTTTGAAAAACTCCACATGAGTAATCCTAGTATAATAGACAACCAACCCATTCACTTTTGTATCCAAGGAATAAGCCTCCAAGAAATTTTGTGGTTTGGCCAAAAATCACTTTACATTTGGAGACTTTACTCAAGTGAGAATTCATTACGTGAAACCACTAACAACTAACATGAATAAACTATATCCAAAAACAATTTATAATCTCATAACTACAATTACAATCCAAGTTCAAGGTATATTTAAACTAACTTTTTTGAAATCATACTTATTATGATATAAAAGGCGCTATCATAAATGAAATTTATCATAAATATGGGAAGGCATAGTATTCATTTTTTATAATCATTTTACTAATCATGAAAATAAATACGTAATTTAAAAAATTAAAATGAAATATATTTAGTTTCCCAAACATGAGACATGGTAATACATCTAAACCCACCACTACATCCAACACTATGTCCAATACTTTTCATCTATAAAAATGGTACAATTCCTAATCAACTAAATAAGGAAGTTGAGTATAATTGTTATATTCTTAACCCACATATATGAGCCCCATACATCCTAATTCACCATACATTTCATCACCATCGGCTAATCATTAATTTTAAAGGATTATGAAGCTGGAACAGTAAATACACATTGGTATGATTCATCTGTAAGATCAATGAGATCAAAAATCACATGTTGAGGGAGGGAAATCTAACACAGCATTGATGTCACTTCAAGAAACAATAATAAAAAAACTAATATCAAAACAAGTAAAAAAAATTAGAAATCAAACCCTAGGGTTTGTATAGGTCGCTGGGGAAACCGGGTCGCTGGGGTAGTGGTGTCGCCGGGGTCGCGGGGGGCCGGGGTCGCCGAGGTCGCGGGGTCGCCGGGGAAGCAGGGTCGCCGAGGTTGCGGGGTCGCCGGCGTCGCCGGTGTCATGGGGGGCCGAGGTCGCAGGGAAAGCGGGGGGCCGGGGGAGCATGGGTGAGAATGGAGTCGGGGTGGGGGAAGGGTTGAGGCCGGTTAAAAAATTGTTTGGCGGCGGTTTGTTATAAACCGCCATGAAACTTTTTTTAAAAAAGGTTTAGTGGAGGTTTTGTTATAGTGATATGTTATTTGAAATACCATTTAGTAAACCATAAAAAGATGGTGACTTATATATATAATGAATAGTTATTCCATATTACTTCATTTCATTAGTTCCCTATTTGGGAACCAACATTAATGAAACCCAATCATTTCATTCATTAATATCACATCATTTTAGATCAATACACAACATACTTCATAATAATACATACACCAAAATAATAATGGTTTAGAATATTTAGAAGCTTGATACATAATCATATTATTTTATGAAATATATTCAACATATCTCACAATGCTCTTCTAAAAAACTACACTAATTTTATATACCCTACTTAAAACCTTTATTCATATATTGGGAAAAAGAAAACATAATAAAAGATTATATTAGATGATCATTAAGGGTAAAAATAATATATATCAATCAACAAACATAAATTGGATTAATATAAGTATAAGTGTATCAGAACATGATCATAACCTACAATAATCATACCCAATCAGTCAAAGATAAATTATCATAAATCATGGAATAAGTATGTCATAAAAAAATGAGGTAATTAGAAAGTATGGAAATGTCCATAATAAACCTTGGTCAATGATAACATGTCATAATAATAAGAAATAAGTTTTATAATAATAAAATAGAATAATTCCTTGGACAAGGTTCACACCCAACACTATCATTGTGGACAAAGTTCCCTAACGTAAATTCCAACCCAGTGGTTACCAATATTCTCTTAGGAGTAACTTCAATCTAGTTTTCTCCATTATCTCTTAATATTTTATTAACTCCATCATCTATTATGAGTTTATTAACTCTATCATCTCTTAGGATTTATCAACCTCGTCATTATTACCAAATGCATTGTAGGGGTACATAATTTTAGTCCCACCCATTATATAACAAAAACCATATATATGTGTTCCAAAAGAATATAAGACATTCATAATATCGTAATATAATAATACAGAGAAATAAATATGTTTTTATAAACATCTCTCCATTTCCTCATAGTATAACCCATATAAACAAAATGGGTATTTTAAAGGTTTCATTGTAATTTAATTAACACGCGGGAAAGAAATAGGTTTCAAAGAATCATCACTAAATCATCCTCGTCATCATAATCTATCAAAAGAATTAAATTTCATAGTATCATATGATTATATACATATTTTTATATTACATCCCTTATAGCATGATTAAGTAGACAAAAACTAACTTCAAAAGAAAATTCATGCCTTTCTTGAAAACATAAGAATAACATCCTTCTCTTCTGATAACATTTGAACTGAAAATTCATAGAACATTGAGAAACATATTTTCATCAAAAAATAAACAAGTTATATTTTAAATTAAGATTAAAAAAAATTATGTAAGTGTTAAAATCCATTCACACCATATATGATAAAATATAACATTCTTTTCAAACTTAGGAAAAAAGTCAAAAATGAATTAATTAGAAAAAATTTATTAAGAAATATTGCTGTTAATTTTTAATAAATTAATTAAGATTTAACAAAAAAATAAAATTTTAAAACATTTAAATTATAGGTAAAATATTTCATCAAATAATTATGAAGATCATGGACATGGAATAAAAAATTCATTGACCAAATAGGAAATACGGTCATTTTTTCTTTAATAAAATTCACAACCATATTAATTAACAATGATACTAAATTGATAATAATACCTAAAACTTATATTTATGATTGATGAATATGAATATATATTGATTTTAATGGTCAGTATCCATATAATTACTCTCAATGGAAATTTATCATAGATAATCTTGATAATAAATGATATTTTAACCTAAACACTTACCTCAAGTCTTATATTGATTAATATGAATTAAAATATCATGTATAATAAATATAGATATTTTATACATATATTAGAGAAACATATACATAAATAAATTACTATTTATCATTCTTATATAGTTTCCAATAATCCTATTATTAGCACTTTCTTCATTAAAATGAATATTCGGGTGAAAACTGTTTTGTTTTCCATGCATGTTTTGGTTTCATGGTTCTGATACATAAAAATTGGTAATATTTTCATCATTTCAGGAATATTAATCATTATATATGTATAATATTTATTTATTAAAAATATTTTAATAATTATTCATATAATTTGGAGATGAAAAATGAATTACATCACTTCATGGAGACATTAGTCCTTACATACACACGAGTGATATTTCCACTTTTCGATGGTTGGAATGAAACAAAGGTAAATTATAATTCACATTTATAGAATAATTATTATATCTTATATTTAATATATATTCAATAAGTATATCATTATTAACATCCATGTAATGTAGCAATAAAAAATGAATCATATCACTTCGTGGAGGTTGAGGTCCATAAGTACACACGAGCAAAGTTATTGTTCTCCAATGGATGAAAAAGGTAAGTAGGTAGATATAATATTGGGATTAAAAATTTATAATTATTCCATAAATATCAAGTTTTAATATTAAATCCATCATAATAACTAACTATAAAACATGGTAAAAGAAAATTAATCAAATCATTATGTGGTGGTAGTTGTCCATGCCTACGAATAAAGAAAATATACATTTCCCATTTGATGGAATGGATGTGGAAATGGATGATAAACCATCACAATAAAAATTAAATCTATTTAATATAATAAAGTAAATATTTTGTACTAAATACCATATATTTAGAGAAGTTATAATAATAAGTAAAATGTAAATTACCCGATTAATAGTTATAACTCTTTATTGAAAACCCCACTTTTTCTTACACATTAATCCTTAAAAGGATGGTTTTATGATCAATCTGGAACCTCTATGATGTTTTTAGGGATGTTAATAATGTATTATAGTAGGTATTAGATGATATATAAGGCTCATGAATTGTAATTAAGAGAGAATAAGTTGTATCCCATTATAAGGTAGTGAGAGGACACACATTGAACGTTTCAAAAGATTAAAATATATTAGTATATTACTCATCTAAAGTGGATAAAAAAGTACAAATATTTGAATATAATAATAATATATAAATAAAATTATAAAATCAAATTAAATCAAGTGTTTTTTGGTATTTTAAACATTATATCTTAGGTTAACTAACCTAGAAACCCTATTTTATCCCTAGTTGTGGTAACAAAATTTTAATATTTTTACTATTAATTATAACCAAAAATTAAGCTAAAACTATTAAGTTATATTAATTATGATGATTATAAATATGTACTCAATTTTAAAATATTAAATTTATATTAGTGATAAAAATTAATTTTAAAATAAGCATGAAAAACATAATGAAAATTGTTTTAAAAATGCATTTTTAAGGATAAAACTAGATTTATTCTTATCTCATACATAGGAAATACAATAATATGCATGTTAAAAAATTTTATTTAATATAAAATCTGTAAATTTTATTAAAATAATTTATCAATTGAGAATAATTTAATTTATTAATAAAAAGAAACATTGTGCATCTAAAAAATATTTTTCTGAAAGACATCCATATTTACCTTATAATGATTTTGTTTCCATTTTTAACCAATTGATAATAAATGAATTCATTTTATACATGTGTAAAAATGATTTTTGATAATTTATTTCTTTACATCCATACTCATCAATCCAGTAGTTGGGAGATAACTATCATATTAAATAATAGTATTTTAATAGTATATCATGGTTCGTTTAAACTTGATGTTTCAAGTAACAAAAGATATTGAAGAAATGAAATTTATTTAGAGAGAAATATATCTTAAAACCATGAGGTTTTATAAAACTAACCTTATATTAGTATCATCATTATCATAAAAATACAACTCAAATATTTTATGGAATAATGTGTACCTCTTAATTCATCAATATGGGCATTTGGATAGAGAATTTATTCTTAACAAGTTGTCCCTTTTTAATTTATCTCAATATAAAAATTAACTCTTCATTCTAGCACAATAAATTTTTAGATTCGGGTTTTCATTGGTAATAATTTTTTCTTTTTCTTTCTCACCATTTTTGGATCTTTCTTTTAACAAGATCCATCAAGTCACATACATCTCCTAGTATATCATTTATGTTCTTCAAGGCATCCTTCTGGGTTGTAACAAATGTCACACAATTGATTGAATTGTGTACATATTTATTTTACCTTCCACACAACTACCCATGATATTTTATTTTATCCTATTTTAACAACCTCTCATGATGTTTGATTTCATATTTATGTGAAATTTATTGTTTCCCTTTGGATTTCACCTTTACATAGGCTTCTAATTATAATTATTTTTAAAAATCAGTTAGCCACATTTCCAAACATACCAAGAGAATATTATTATACCCTCTTTCATTTACACGTGATGTTTTAGATGTTTTAATCACCAAATTATACTTTTAATTTCTCTATAGACTACTCTTTTATTCTATTCAAGCTTTTTCCCTATAAATATCACATGCATGGAAAATTTATAAGTGTTTATGATGTGTCCACTTTTTTCCACAAAATAAATAGGTTCTCTCATTTAGTGTAGCTTCCATAATTAACATCTTGGTATTTTTTTAAAATTAATTAATATAATTCTACATAATACCCAAGAATAACTCACCTTTTCTCTTTATGGACTTCTTGGGAATGATCATTTCAGTATTTTTTCAAGATTGTTTCCTAAGGTGGGATTATCTCTATTCTTCAACAACTATCAAATTTTATAATATTTGTTATAGATGAATTCTTGAATGATTTATACATAAATCAATATTCTCTTTGACTACTTCCAATGGAAATAAAATATAGTTTTTCAGTTATTCCAAATATGCTTCTTGAATGTATATTTTTTATAATGTCTTATAGATGTTACAGCTTCTCAGGTTTCTTATGCCTCACTATAGGCCCAAACATAAGTTCATAGGCAGAAATATTATACTAGAAGTACATATACATATACCCAAATATATTATAATAATAAAAATAACCAAAAAAACTTTTTTCCATTCAATGAATTTCATGTTGTAATGATTTTCTAGAACATGAAACTTACTGTATTTTATATTTAGAAGCAGGTAGTTGGGATTAATTCATAGAACCAGTTGTCAAAAAACATCATTTATCCATCCATGACATGATGGTAGTATTATTATAAATTTTATTCATCCCTAGTTGTATAGATTTTGATTTAAAGTCTACACACATTACAAAGATATGTTTAGAATAGATATTATTTTTAAAAGTTCAAGTTACCTTTTCCTTTTAGGGACCTATAGAATGATTTGAATATGATATATGGATATTGTTTCCAATATATATAGGTCTTTAATTTATGATTCGTATTTTATAGTTGGTGTATTTTTATCATTCTTTTCAACTTGTTTTGAAGACATGGATTCAATATATTTTATATTTTTCTAATTTTATTAAAAACTCCAAGACATTAATATTGAGAATGTTTTATCACCCTTTAATAATATCAATTTTACTTTACCAAACTTTCCCATATCTTAAATTTTATCTTCATGACTTTATATCTTTTTAGAATATTTTCATTCTCTTTAATCCTCTTGGTTTTAATCCCTAGTTGAGTATCTTTAATAGAATCTATATCTCTAAATTCATGTGTTATTTTATTTAAAGTTTTACAACACTCATATCACTCATCAATTATAGTGATCCATTAAATATCAAACCTATAGTATCTATATTAAATATCCTCATTCAATAAATTTAATGATCATTACTATTTGGATATATTGATACAAATTTTTATCCTTTCATTTAGATCCTTCTTTATCCTTTCATTCTCATATTCATGATGGATGATCTCATCCTACATACTTCTAAAAACTCTGAAGGCATATGAGACAATTTATTTCAGAAAATTATATATTATATATTTTCAACCACCAACTAATTTATCTTATGAATCCTAGAAATTATGATCATCCTGAAAAAAACATTGTATCGGTAGGGAAATTTTTACAAGAGGGTTTTGGGACCAATTACTTATGAACATTTGATAGAATACATCATACCATAATTTTTTCTAAATTATTAGGTGGTGGATTAAGCAACCATATATTTATCTTACATGAATGATTTATTTTGTGGGGAGACTAATATTTATTCCTCTTTACTTAAGAGGGATATTTTTAGGTTCTTAATGTTTTATTTAAGTAATTGGAAGTTACTAGATGGATGTTTAGTCACTATATTTTACTTTGACCTTATCAGAAAAATGAAATAAGGGAGCTTCATTATATGATTTAGACTATCAAGAGTTCACAAACTTCTGATGGATGTTTTTCAGACTATTCATTGGGTACTATGAACAATGTACTAGTAGGGATGGTAGAGTTAGTGGAAACCTTCACTAAAAAGATATGTTAATGGATGGATGGTTGTAACTCTAAGATTTCAATATTACCTATTTTAATAGCTATTAATTTTAATGTAATTAGTTGGGAGAATAATTTTATTGGATGTGATATACATTTTTTCAAAGTTTAATGACTTATTATTAAGATATAGTTGTTGTAAAATGAATATAATTTTGTGATTTTTTTGTAATATGTTTTGTATTTTTGTTAAAATCATTCATGTGAGTGTTTTTTTTTTGTTTCAGGGTAAAATGTTTTGTTGAATGTGTGTAATAAATTTTTCTTAATTAGCATAAAAAATATCCTTAAGTTAGATGATGGTATTTTGATCCTCATTTTCCTAACATCTTGAAGATACTTGTGATACTATATGAGTTTGTATGGATTTATAAAAAGATAATAAGTTAAAAATTGAGATAAAAAAAGTGTGATAAGTTGTTTTTTGATCTATAAGTTGGATTTGTGACTCTAAAAAGTTTGAGAAGAGGTTACCAGATAGATAGTGTGAGGAAAGTTAAAGTTGAAAAAATTATTAGATAAACATGTATCAGGGCTAGTGGTTCAATCCTATTAGATGGGGGAATATTAACATTCTATTATTAGAATTCATCCGATAGTTATTTTGTTTAAAGTTCATGTATCATTGCTTTTTTGTAAGATGTAAAATGTATAATGTTATGGATTCTTTGAGGATGATTTAGGATCAATACTTTCGGATCAAGTCCATCAGAACAATTTTCATCAAACTAAGTTTCACAGAATGATTTTTTATTATTCTATTATAAGGAATGTTCTTCATTCCATCAAAGAGACTTTTAGAAACATCATCATACGAACAGGTACAATAATGATTGTGTAACACCCTAGACTTTTATGAGAAATATTTTGTTTTTAAATCATCAAAGGAATCTTTCACTACACACAACACTAGATTGGCTTGCTTTACACGCAATCACGGCCTTCCTCAATAGCTTGCGTCGTACGCAATACCGAGTTTCACTAAACAATGATAGGCTATTAAAATATTATTAAAACTAGCCGTTAGGAATAGTAATAAACAATTTTTTAAATTTTTTAAATTTTATTTTTCAAAATGGACTTCATTTTTGGATTCGGAATATCGAAATTATCCTAGGGTAAAATTTTGGTATTTTTCTGAAAACTTTCAATTTTTGATGAATAGTGAAACCACTAAGTGGTAGTTAAAAAACTGAATTTTTCATAAAACTTAATTTTACCGCTTCTGTGAGTAGAATTTCGAAAATATGAGAGACACGGTTAATATCAAGGACTAAAATGTGGTTCAATGAGATGAAAATAATTTTTGGTGAATAGTAACTTTTTACTTTTTTACCACGGTTAAAAGTAAATAGGGTAATTAAGGGTAAAATTGTTATTATTATTACCCTAACACATGTCCTAATTCTATTGGATAAGTGTAATTCGACCAAAAACAACCTTAGTAATAAAATATGACCATTTAGGCCCACATGAATTAGATTAGGACATTTATTATTAATTTACTTAAAGAACGGTTAAAATAGTTAAAATCAAAGTTTAATAAGTGAATCATTTCTAATATGGGGTTATACATGTAACACCCCGAGATTTTATGAAAAATATTATTTTAATTTCATTAATGTCTTGTGTTGTATTCTACACCAAGATTACCTTGCGCTATACGCAACACCGTATTAGCTTGCAGTATACGCAACACTATTCTTGGACCGTGTTACACACAATTTTGACAATAGTTATTCTACGCAAGATTGAGTATATATATATATATATATTCAATGTATAAATGAAATATGGTTGGATTCTGTTATACGAAACAACGAAGGATTCTTTCACAACACGCAACCCTGACTTGGCTTGCATTACACGGAATCGCGATCTTCCTCGATAGCGTGTGTTGTACGCAATACCGGGTTTTAATAAACAACAATATATTATTATAATATTGTCATGAACTAGCCATTATGAATAGTGTTAACTAAATTTTGAATTTTATAACATTATTATTCATCTTACATATTTTCTAGAACATGGTATAAGAACAAAATAAATTTTTCGGGTAAAATAAGTATTTTTCAAAAAATGCAGTTTTGCCACATTTTGATGGCGCACCCACATTAAATCTAGTATTTGACATGTTTATAAGTTCAATTTGACAAAATAAAATTCTTCTTTTGAATCAGGATATAAAAATTTACATTAGATAAAGTTTTGATATTTTTTCGATAACTTTCATATTTTAATGAATAGTAAAAACACGCTATATTTTAATTAAAAACAACTTTTTTCATCATAATATCTTATGTGGTTAAATTATAATATTGAATGGTTTTAAAATATAAATAGAATATATTTTTACCATTTAATATAATGTATGTCATTAGCATTTATTTTACCTTGAATTCGTAGGTTAAATCAATTCAATCTTTTGCAATGTTTTAAAGAAAAACCCGTTTTCGTTAGACAACGAGATTAATTTTAATTTAATTTCTGCATATTTTGTTTATTGAATTTGGAAAAATGGATTCCATATTTGTAATCAGTGGGTCCAAATTATGTTAATAAGCTGCTTTTTATTTTTGGGCATTGTGAATAGTAACTACGGTAAATTTTATTTACTATAGTTAAAGGTAAATCGGGTAATTAAGGGTAAATATAAGATTATAAAATTACCCTAACACTTGGAAAAATCCTATTGTATGGATAAAACTAGACCCATATAACCTAAGGGTCGGATTAGATTCATTTTATGGACTTTTTCCATAAAAATAATTTAATTATTATTAAAACCAAAGAATGTGACAACATGTCACTTTCTTAAATATTATAAGTATAATAATTTTAATCTAGTGATAAACTTCATGAAACTTCGAACATGAATAGTCTCCATAAATCTAATACAATTATCTACATCATAGGAATTTATTTAGAATTTTTAGGGATTAAATAATTATCATTTATTATGACACAAAGATGATGCAGTAATTGTCTTATTAATGAAATATTGACATAATTGATGTTATAAATGCCCAAATAAATGTAATTTGAGACTTTTTATGACTTACAATAATTCTCTAGGTTAATATGACATGTTATTGTTTATTTAAGTAACTTTTTTCTAACTTATCATTCTGTTATGAATTTCATAAAAATCATGTACCAAATAGTGTCAAAATTGACATAAAATAGTTTTTAAAACAAATATTATATTATTAATTGTTATTTTATTCCTAAAAATATAAGGATCGGCCAAATGACTTAGATAATATTATATATATTAATAATAAACAACTTGGGGTTCTTTTGTCTTGATATAGTAAGTTTATTAACCATATAGTGTAAGAAAACCAAAATACAAGGTAAAAGTTAAATTATTTAAGTAAGAGTTAAATCTAATTGATAAGGTTAAAATAATAACCTAAACTTGTCTAAATCCTATTGGATGAGAGGATTTATACTCATCACCAACTTATCTTCGAAATAAATCAATTTGGATCTATTTAAAACCGAACTTGACTTTATAATAAAATAATATTTTTAGTTATTCCAAAGGTGCCCCTCTCCTCCCTTATAAAAGGGAACCTCCTCCCTCTCTTCCTCACACAACTTTGAGCCTTCAAGATCGGCCAACCCCTGACACATTCTCTTCTCCACTTCCCTAGAAACATACTAGAGGTTCTGGTCTTCCTCAAAGACCAATTTTAGTGCCCTAAGAGGAGGTCTCAAAGAGGCACTTCAAAGAAGAGGTAATTTCCGTTACCGATTCTTTCACCTTTATTTCTTCTTTCACTTATTCTTATTAGGTTGTTTCATTATTAAGTAATAACATCAGTATCACTCATATACTGATATGTTATTATAAGTATGAAACAATCCTATTTCACCATCTATCCATCCTACGGAAAACGAAATCACCGCGCGTGTGTACGTACGGAATACCGTCTCCACGCCGTGGTGAAATCTATTTTCCACCACCACCTTACTTGGATGGGTATAATGGTGTAAATAATAACTATATATTATTATTCTAAAGTGATATTGATTCTGAAATAGTATACATACACTCCAATACAGTCCCACGATCATGAGAACGATATCATCGCTCGTGCGTACGTACGGACTACCGTCTCCACGACGCGATGAGATTCATTCTCCACTTTAACCATTCATGAATGATTATAAAGTATATATAATAATTAATCATGAAATATATTACATAATAATGATACTGGATTTATGTGTATATATATGTATGTCATCTACTTAATTCTGTTCAACTCAATAAGGAAACAAAAACAGCGTTCATGCGTACGTACGGCCTACCGTCTCCATGAACGGTGTATTTCTTTCCATTTACTGATTTATTATATATATGTATATTCTGAATATATATATATATAAATCATTTTTTATATTCTGTAATTAAGTAATCATGATCTAAGTAATCATATGAATAATTACAAGTCAAAACACGAACGACAAATGAGACGATTTTACCCAAAACGCTACTTTAACATGAATTTACAAAATAACGGGTAATATAAAGTCATAAGTGAACCATATATGATATAATAACAATGAATATGATTTTTTAATAAGTCAATGACATTATTTAAATCATTATACAGGAGTTTCGGACACTTATGAAGCAAATCGGACCTAAGGTAAGGGAAATATCACAATCTCATTTTTATCCGAGATTGCTTATACTTTGGTATTTACTGGGGTGTATTTTATCATCCACATCCATGTTTCATCAATATGTAATATTATTTCCATCCACCTAATATTTTTTTAAATCCAATTTTACCTTTCGGTGAGATTTTACTAAAAGATATGAAAGGAATCTTTTGTCGTTTTTTCGTACGAGGTACTTTTTTGACTTTTCCGACAAAAGTACGAGAAGAATGTTTTTTTAACTTATACGGCATGAATGGATTTTTAAAACATTATTTCCAAGAAGCTTCCTTTACAAGTTTTCAAGTTTATTTTTAATCAACTTCTTTTAGTTTAAAGTTGTATGACATGTTAAGAAAGGAAAAATGTTTTTGAAGAAGAAAGGATATTTTCCTCAAGAATGGAGTTCAAGTGTTTTATCAAAATTATTTTCCATCTAAGATAATAAAGGGTTCTGTTTTTATCCCTATTATTACATTGATTTGATTATGTTGTGATGGAATTATTTTTATGAATTCCTTTATCTTATATGAATTGTTTTATGATGTCATGATGTTTAAGATTCCCATTTGTATTACATGGGTTATGCAATGATGTGTGATTTATGATTTTGTGGAACACATAAGAATGGTATCATTATGAGATGGGTGGGACCTATATCTCCCTCCAATGAATTGGGTAAAGATTTTATATCTCATGAGATAGAAATGGATGGAATGGTAGGTTATACTGGTTCAGTGAAACAAGACTGAAACGAGGGTGACTCGGTTCAGAAAGGGACTTTGTCCACTAAGATAGTCTTGGCAATGAGTCTTGACTAACAAGAAATGATTCTCTATGATTATGTTTGTATGCCACAATGTTTCATGTTTTATGTTATGATTATTTTGATTACATTTCACTGCCATGATTTATCCCATGTTATGAAATTATGCTCTCTTTTGCAGGTTAAGATTTTCAAAATGTTATGTTCTTATGATGTGATTGATATTTCTTTTGTTTACCCTTACTGAGCATTTGAGCTCACCCTTTTAAGTTTTCTTTTCCCCAGGATATAAAGAAAGGTTTTAGGTATAAAAAAGGAATATCTTTATGGGAGATGTTGAAGATCTTTCAACAGGATTAGAAGATTATATTCCGAGTTTCCAAAGACACTAAACTATTACGATCCTTGTGTGTGTGTTTTTGTTATGTACTAAGTATTCTGAAAATGTAATGTAATGTCAATGTACGTCAAGATTCGGGTCTCTACAGTTGTTATCAGAGGAAAGGTTTAGTCAACCTTTGGAAACTAGGATGCGAAAGCGTTAGTGAGATCCCTAGAGATATTTCTAAGGTATGTCTAGGGATGTCCCTAAGGTTAAGTATACATATAGGTTATAGTACTATAATTACGCTAACGATCATAGAATCAAACCTAAGATGTTAGATATTGAGGGTACTCCCCCTTTACTATGTTGTTTTCTCTAGCATGATTTTTTTCCTCTCACAAGATTCTTTTTGTGTTTTAGTTAATGGAGGGAACCAGAAGGAATTCGGTTAACATTGAATCCAATGGACAAATTGGTGACTATGAGCAACAAAATTGTGTAATTACTAGAGAAGAAGATATTGTGATTATGCCGAATCAGTCATCGCGATATATGATTAACAAGGTTAAATTTAGTGGTATGCCTAATTCATCAAAGAAGAGGAAGATAAACTATTATTCATGTTTGCATGTTGAGGAGCATAAAGAAAGGAAGATTGAGATTTCTAAAGAAGGGAAGAAGAACCTTGAGGAATACCTCAAATGGAGGGACCGATGTTATCTGTGTGGAGAAAAGGGTCATAGAGTGACAGACTGTTATGGAGTTCAATGTCTTATTTGCGGAGAACATGGGCATTACCCAACTCAATGCCCTGACCTAAAAAGTTACTTCTAAATCATGGAAGGACTTATTCCAGGACAATCATTGAAGTGGATGGACTGAAGTGTTTATGTATTGGTATTCAAGAATAATGTTGTTGAGGTACTTTTATGGTGTATTGAAATATTTATGTATTGGTCTATTGTGGTTTTCAATAATTTTAAGGTACCGGTAACCATGAAAAGTGATTCAAATATTTTGGAAAGTAGATGATATGCGCATAATGAAGGGATAAGGAGAAAATGAAATGTTTGACAGTATTCATGAGCTCATTATTGATATAAGGACTCAGTGATATCATGGTTTGAGTATATAGAATTTTGAGGATTTTGGTATGTGGAAGGTGTTAACTTTTAACTGCATTCATGTTTTCACTAAGGTTCAATGGGTATTCATTCTTCAAGAGAATACATGATTAAGGTATTCACATGTTTGTAATTTGACCAACAAGATATATCTTATGATATATGGGGGATAAATGATGGCATTCACATGATTGTTCTGTGACATTTCAAGTAATCATTTTCTTTATACTATGAGCTTGGACCGAAGTATTTTAGATAAGCCTAAATATTAGAATGGATTATGTTGGACATAAGTTAGGATAAAACGTTTTTCGATATTATTGATGGGATGTTATAGTAATATAGTTTAGAAAAAGGACAACCTGCAGGACGGGCGACATCCCATCGCGTCGGACAAGGCTGTGGGAATCGAACCCACAACCGAAGTGCGACTGGCCTTTATCGCCTACCACTGGCCTACAAGAAATCCCTGTTTAGTATAAACTAGTTTTATTTTATTAAGCGTGATGATATATGAAGTATAAGCCCATTTTAGGAACCATATATGATTAATATCACTATATAATGACTTATGTATATTTAATAACTTTTGCTAACCTTTTGTTTGAGACAGATGGAATGACCCGTCATTCTATCACATGATCTGCTAACACTTCACGAATAACAAATTCAACTTCATTTATTTAAGAGATGAAGTGGAAATTGTTCAAGGCACAAACAATAGTGAGATTGTACCAAAATAAAGTAAGTATTTGTTCTAATTCAAATTCTTCAACTTTAGGGAAACGATCTTGAAAACCAAAAATGTTGTCCTAGTGCTCTTATATCTGATTAATCAGATGGTACCTTAGATCGTCACAAATTTATGGATTTGTGATTGTTGGCTTTTCCATAGCCATGTTCTCTACCACTCTCCATCAGAACATGATGGTTAGATTTTTCTTCCATATCCATATTTTCACCTATGTGGAAACCCAGTGATTAGTTTATTTGGGTAACCGTTACGTTTCATTCTTTTGTTTTTAAAGAATGGTTTTGGTATTCCTTTTTACGATGTGGGTTTCTATTAAACAAACTTTCGAGTAGTAAACCATTTATAACCCCGACGAATTTCGAGGGCGAAATTCATTTTAAGGGGGGTAGAATGTAACACCCCGAGATTTTATGAAAAATATTATTTTAATTTCATTAATGTCTTGTGTTGTATTCTACACCAAGATTACCTTGCGCTATACGCAACACCGTATTAGCTTGCAGTATACGCAACACTATTCTTGGACCGTGTTACACACAATTTTGATAATAGTTATTCTACGCAACATTGAGTATATATATATATATATTCAATGTATAAATGAAATATGGTTGGATTCTGTTATACGAAACAACGAAGGATTCTTTCACAACACGCAACCCTGACTTGGCTTGCATTACACGCAATCGTGACCTTCCTCGATAGCGTGTGTTGTATGCAATATCGGGTTTTAATAAACAACAATATATTATTATAATATTGTCATGAACTAGCCGTTATGAATAGTGTTAACTAATTTTTAATTTTATAACATTATTATTCATCTTACACATTTTCTAGAACATGGTATAAGAACAAAATAAATTTTTCAGGTAAAATAAGTATTTTTCAAAAAATGCAGTTTTGCCGCCTTTTGATGGTGCACCCACTTTAAATCTAGTATTTTACATGTTTATAAGTTCAATTTGACAAAATAAAATTCTTCTTTTGAATCAGGATATAAAAATTTACATTAGATAAAGTTTTGATATTTTTCTGATAACTTTAATGAATAGTAAAAACACGCTATATTTTAATTAAAAACAACTTTTTTCATCGTAATAACTTATGTGGTTAAATTATAATATTGAATGGTTTTAAAGTATAAATAGAATATATTTTTACCATTTAATATAATGTATGTCATTAGCATTGATTTTACCTTGAATTCCTATGTTAAATCAATTCAATCTTTTGCAATGTTTTAAAGAAAAACTCGTTTTTGTTCGACAACGAGATTAATTTTAATTTAATTTCTGCATCTTTTGTTTATTGAATTTGGAAAAATGGATTCCATATTTTGAATCAGTGGGTCCAAATTAAGTTAATAATCTACTTTTTATTTTTGGGCATTGTGAATAGTAACTACGGTAAATTTTATTTACTATAGTTAAAGGTAAATCGGGTAATTAAGGGTAAATATAAGATTACAAAATTACCCTAACACTTGGAAAAATCCTATTGGATGGATAAAAGTAGACCCATATAACCTAAGGGTCGGATTAGATTCATTTTATGGACTTTGTTCCATGAAAATAATTTAATTATTATTAAAACCAAAGAATGTGACAACATGTCACTTTCTTAAATCTTATAAGTATAATAATTTTAATCTAGTGATAAACTTCATGAAACTTCTAACATGAATAGTCTCCAGAAATATAATACAATTATCTACATCATAGGAATTTATTTATAATTTTTAGGGATTAAATAATTATCATTTATTATGACACAAAGATGATGGAGTAATTGTCTTATTAATGAAATATTGACATAATTGATGTTATAAATGCCCAAATAAATGTAATTTGAGACTTTTTATGACTTAAACTAATTTTATAGGTTAATATGACATGTTATTGTTGATTTAAGTAACTTTTTTCGAACTTATCATTCTGTTATGAATTTCATAAAAATCATGTACCAAATAGTGTCAAAATTGACATAAAATAGTTTTTAAAACAAATATTATATTATTAATTGTTATTTTATTCCTAAAAATCTATGGTTCGAAAAAATGACTGAGATAAGATTATATATATTAATAATAAACAAATTGGGGTTCTTTTGTCTTGATATAGTAAGTTTATTAACCATATAGTGTAAGAAAACAAAAAGACACGGTAAAAGTTAAATTATTTAACTTAGAGTTAAATCTAATTGATAATGTTAAAATAATAACCTAAACTTGTCTAAATCCTATTGGATGAGATTATTTCTACCCATCCCCACCTTATCCTAGAAATAAATCATTTTTGATCTATTTAAAACCGAACTTGACTTTATAATAAAATAATATTTTTAGTTATTCCAAAGGTGCCCCTCTCCTCCCTTATAAAAGGGCACCTCCTCCCTCTCTTCCTCACACAACATTGAGCCTTCAAGATCGGCCAAACCCTGCCAAATTATCTTCTCCACTTCCCTAGAAACATCCTAGAGGTTCTGGTCTTCCTCAAAGACCAATTTTAGTGCCCTAAGAGGAGGTCTCAAAGAGTCGCTTCAAAGAAGAGGTAATTTCCGTTACCGATTCTTTCACCTTTATTTCTTATTCCACTTCTTCTTCTTAGGTTGTTTCATTATGAAGTAATAACATCATTATAACTCATATACTTTTATGTCATTATAAGTATGAAACAATCCTATTTCACCATCTATCCATCCTACGGAAAATGAAATCACCGCGCGTGCGTACGTACGGAATACCGTCTCCACGTCGTGGTGAAATCTATTTTCCACCACCACCTTACTTGGATGGGTATAATGGTGTAAATAATAACTATATATTATTATTTTAAAGTGATATTGATTCTGAAATAGTATACAAACACTCCAATACAGTCTCACGATCATGAGAACGATATCATCGCTCGTGTGTACGTACGGACTACCCTCTCCACGACGCGATGAGATTCATTCTCCACTTTAATCATTCATGAATGATTATAAAGTATATATATTAAGTAATCATGAAATATATTACATAATAATGATACTGTATTTATGTGTATATATATGTATGTCATCTACTTAATTCCGTTCAACTCAATAAGGAAACGAAAACAGTGTTCATGCGTACGTACAGCCTACCGTCTCCATGAACGGTGTATTTCTTTCCATTTACTGATTTATTATATATATGTATATTCTGAATATATATATATATATAAATCATGGTTTATATTCTGGAATTAAGTAATTATGATCTAAGTAATCATATGAATAATTACAAGTCAATACACGAACGACAAATGAGACGATTTTACTGAAAATGCTACTTTAACATGAATTTACAAAAGAATGGGTAATATAAAGTCATAAGTGAACCATATATGATATAATAACAATGAATATGATTCTGTAATAAGTCAATGACATTATTTAAATCATTATACAGGAGTTTCGGACACTTACGAAGCAAATCGGACCTAAGGTAAGGGAAATATCACAAACTCATTTTTATCCGAGATTGCTTATACTTTGGTATTTAATGGGGTGTATTTTATCATCCACATCCATGTTTCATCAATATGTAATATTATTTCCATCCACCTACTATTTTTTTAAATCCAAGTTTACCTTTCGGTGAGATTTTACTAAAAGATATGAAAGGAATCTTTTGTCGTTTTTTCGTACGAGGTACTTTTTTGACTTTTCCGACAAAAGTACGAGAAGAATGTTTCTTAACTTATACGGCATGAATGGATTTTTAAAACATTATTTCCAAGAAGCTTCCTTTACAAGTTTTCATGTTTATTTTTAATCAACTTCTTTTAGTTTAAAGTTGTATGACATGTTAAGAAAGGAAAAATGTTTTTGAAGAAGAAAGGATATTTTCCTCAAGAATGGAGTTCAAGTGTTTTATCAAAATTATTTTCCATCTAAGATAATAAAGGGTTATGTTTTTATCCCTATTATTACATTGATTTGATTATGTTGTGATGGAATTATTTTTATGAATTCCTTTATCTTATATGAATTGTTTTATGATGTCATGATGTTTAAGATTCCCATTTGTATTACATGGGTTATGCAATGATGTATGATTTATGATTTTGTGGCACACATTAGAATGGTATCATTATGAGATGGGTGGGACCTATATCTCCCTACAATGCATTGGGTAAAGATTTTATATCTCATGAGATAGACATGGCTGGAATGGTAGGTTATACCAGTTCAGTGAAACAAGACTGAAACGAGGGTGACTCGGTTCAGAAAGGGACTTTTTCCACTAAGATAGTCTTGGCAATGAGTCTTGACTAACAAGAAATGATTCTCTATGATTATGTGTGTATGCCAAAATGTTTCATGTTTTAAGTTATGATTATTGTGATTACATTTCACTTCCATGATTTATCCCATGTTATGAAATTATTCTCTCTTTTGCAGGTTAAGATTTTCAAAATGTTATGTTCTTATGATGTGATTGATATTTCTTTTGTTTACCCTTACTGAGCATTTGAGCTCACCCTTTTAAGTTTTCTTTTCCCCAGGATATAAAGAAAGGTTTTAGGTATAAAAAAAAGGAAGATCTTTATGGGATATGTTGAAGATCTTTCAACAGGATTAGAAGATTATATTCCGAGTTTCCAAAGACACTAAACTATTACGATCCTTGTGTGTGTGTTTTTGTTATGTACTAAGTATTCCGCAAATGTAATGTAATGTCAATGTACGTCAAGCTTCGGGTCTCTACAATACATAAGATAAATTCAAATATAAATATTCCATATAAAGATAAAACTATTTCCTACATAATGGTATTTTATTTAAAAAAATTAGACATTAAATAATTTAATTTATTTATGACACAACGATGATGCAGTAATTATCTTATTAATGAAATATTGACATAATTGATGTTATAAATACCCAAATAAATGTAATTTGAGACTTTTTATGAATTAAACTACTTTTATAGGTTAATATTACATGTTAGTATTGATTTAATTAACTTTTTTCGAACTAATAATTCTGTTATGATTTCCACAAAAATCAATTACCAAATAGTGGAAAAATTGACATAAAATAGTTTGTAAAACAAATATTATATTATTAATTGTTATTTTATTCCTAAAAATATATGGTTCGGAAAATGGCTTATATAAGGTTATATATATTAATAATAAACAGGTTGGGGTTTGTTTGTCTTGTTATAATAAGTTTATTAACCTTATATTGTAAGAACACAAGAAGACATGGTAAAAGTAAAATTATTTAACTTAATGTTAAATATAAATTATAAGGTTCAAATAGGAATATAAACTTGTCTAAATTCTATTTGATGAAAGGATTTCGACCCATCCCCACCTTAGCTTAGAAATAAATCAATTTAGAGCTATTTAAAATCGAATTTAACTTTACAATAAAATAATATTTTTAGTTATTCCAAAGGTGCCCCTCTCCACCCTTATAAAAGGGAACCTCCTCCCCCTCTTCCTCACACCACTTTGAGCTTTAAATCTCGGACAACCCCTGCCAATTTCTTCTCTCCACTTACCTAGAGACATCCTAGAGGTCCTGTTCTTCTTCAATGACCAATTTTAGTGCCCTAAAAGGAGATCTCAAAGAGGCGCTTCAAAGAAGAGGTAATGTCCGTTACCGATTCTTTCATCTTTATTTCTTCTTCCACTTCTACTTATTTATTTGTTTCATTATGAATTAATAAAATCAGTATCACTCATATAATGATATGTTATTATAAGTATTAAACAAACCTATTTCACCATCTATCCATCCTACAGAAAACGAAATCACTGCGCGTGCGTACGTACGGAATACCGTCTCCACGACGTGGTGTAATCTATTTTCCACCACCACCTTACTTGTATGGGTATAATGGTGTAAATAATGACTAAATATGATGAATGTGATATTGATTCTGAAATAGTATACATACACTCCAATACAATTCCACGATCATGGGAATGATAGCATCGCTCGTGCGTACGTACGGAATACCGTCTCCACGATGTGATGTGACTTGTTCTACATGATCTTCATTACATAATGATTATATAAATGAATTGAATGAGTGAATATGATATATATTACACTAATACCATTCTGGAAATGAGGTATCTATAACCTAAAAATAAAAATAAGAATTTATTCGACAAAACATGCATAAGAACAAAAAGTAATAAACACCCGAATGACAAGTAGTAATGAAATATTACTAATAAGAAGCTAAGAATATGACAATATATGATATCATAAAAATAATTATGATTATTTAATAAGTCAATGACATTATTTAAATCATTATACAGGAGTTTCGGACACTTACAAAGCAAATCGGACCTATGGTAAGGGAAATATCACAATCTCAATTTTATCCGAGATTGTTTATACTTTGAAATTTACTGGGGTGTATTTTATCATCCATATACATGTTCCCTCAATATGTAATATTATTTCCATTTACCTACAATTTTTTAAATCCAATTTTACCCTTCGGTGAGTTTTTAGTAAAAGATATGAAAGGAATCTTTTGTCGTTTTTCGTACGAGGTACTTTTTGACTTTTCCGAAAAATGTATGAGCAGAATGTTTTTTTAACTTATACAGCATGAATGGATTTTTAAAACATTTTTTTCAAGAAGATTCCTTTACAAATATTCAAGTTTATTTTTAATCAACTTATTTTAGTTTAGAATTGTATGACATGTTAATAAAGGAAAAGTGTTTTTGAAGTAGAAAGGATATTTTCCTCAAGAATGGGGTTCAAGTGTTTTAGCAAAATTATTTTCCATCTAAGATAATAAAGGGTTATATTTCTATCCCTATTATTACATTTATTTTATTATGTTGTGATGGAATTATTTTTTATGAATTCCTTTATCTTATATGAATTATCTTTTGATTTCATGATATTTAAGATTCCTATTTTTATTACATGGGTTATGCTCTGATGTATGGTTTTTGATTTTGTGGAACACATAAGAATGGTATCATTATGAGATGGGTGGGATCTATATCTCCCTCCAATGCATTGGGTAAATATTTTATATCTCATGAGATAGACATGGCTGGAATGGCAGGTTAAACCGGTTCAGTGAAACAGGACTGGAACGAGGAGTGAACTCGGTTCAGAAATGGACTGTGTCCGCTAAGATAGTCTTGGAAATGAGTCTTGACTACTAAGAAATGATTCTCTATGATTATGTGTGTATGAAAAAAAGTTTCATGTTTTAAGTTATGATTATTGGGATTATATTTCACTACTATGATTTATCCCATGTTTTGAAATTATTATCTCTTTTGCAGGTTAAGATTTCCAAAAGTTATGTTCTTATGATTATGATGTGATTGATATTTATTTTGTTTACCCTTACTGAGCATTTGAGCTCACACTTTTGTATGTTTTCTTTCCCCAGGTTAGGAAGAAGGTTATTAAGTAAGATATGCCAAAAGGGACTATAGATATGATGAAATAAATGGGAGACAGTGTAGACGCTTTATGAACCAGTTGTTTATGTTTCCCAGTTTCTAGAGACACTATACCTATACGGTCCTTTCCTGGTTTTGTTATATGTTTTAATAAGTGTGCTTCAATTTTGAATTAATAACAATGTATGTAAAGTATGGGTCGTTATAGTTGGTATCAGAGGAAAAATATAGTCAACCTTTGGAAACTAGGATGTGAAAGCCTTAGTAAGAACCCTAAGGATAAGTATAAGCATAGAACATAATCTTAGTGTTTTAGAAATGGCCATGAATAACCTAGGATAAGACCTTAATTGTGAAATTTTATTCTTGATTATGTGGTTTTACTATTATAATTAGTGTTTCTCACACTATTCTTCTTGGTTTTAGTCAATGGCTGGAACCCGAAGGAACCGTGTTAATGCGGAATGCAATGGGCAATGCAATGACTGTCCCCCTGAGCAACCAAATGTTATGGAAGCTGCAATACAAAATCTTGTAGCCATGCTCACACAACTTTATCAAGCTATGAATCATGCAGGACTTCCAAACGATCAAAGGAAGGAGCAACATTCTGCTGAATCCTTCATGAGGCAGCGTCCACCTTCATTCAGCGGGTCTACTGATCCATTAATTACTGAACAATGGATTAGTACTACTGAAAAGATATTTTCATTTCTTCAATGTTATAAACATGATAAATTCATCTTAGTAGTGTATCATTTGGAAGGTGATGCTGATAAATGGTGGAATCTTATCAATAATATGAGGCAAATAGATTAAATTGAGTCCATGGAATGGGACGAGTTCAAGAACTTATTTTTCAATAAGTACTTCCCTCGTATTCTCTGAACAAATATGGAGAAAGAGTTTATTTAACTAAAGCAAAAGGATGATGAATCTGTTGGTACCTATGAAGTAAATTTTACAAGACTTCCAAGGTACGCTTCTGGTATTATTATCCAACCTGAGAGTAAGATCGATTGATTCTTTAGTGGCTTAAAACCAAGTCTTCAAAGGGCGTTATCCATAAGGGACTTCAATAGCTACGAGGAAATCATTCGATGTGCTCTAAAAGTTGAGATGTAGATTGGAGTAACACATCAGTCATATGGGTTTGATAAGAAGAGGAAAATGTAATTCAAAGGAAAATCTAAAGAGCACGCTGAAAAGAAGATGAGCTTTCCCTTATGCTCAAAGTGTGGAACGAAACATGGAGGGAGTTGTCTTAAAGGGACAAGTAAATGTTTCAAATGTGGAAAGGAAGGTCATCGGGAATTTGAATGCCACAATGATGGGAAGAAGATGTCTAATGATGCAAACAAAGGAAGGGATACACAAAATGAACCTACGACATTTCAATGTTTCAAGTGCAAGGAGATGGGGCATAATTCCAATCAATGCCCAAATCCAAGGGTTGATGATGATGGTCAACGTCAACAAACTCTTAAGGCTAAAGACAAAGTAAAGTCACATGAAATTTCTATCAGCAATGTGGAGTACGATAACGATGTGGTGAAAGGTACACTTACCATCCACTCTAAAGTAGAAAATGTTTTATTTGATTATGGATCCACCCACTCTTTTATTTCTGAAGAATTTTCTAAGGATATCACCATATTACATCAACAATTAGATGTTTAGTTAGTTGTGACAACCCCTAATGGCACAACAGTCGCATCAAAAGTTTATAATTCTTCCCCGATTGAAATTTGTGGGAAAGTGATTCCTACAAATCTTGTGATCCTTCCTATAGTGGAATTAGATGTGATTCTTGGCATGGATTGTCTTTCTTTATATGGAGCTCATATCAATTTTCAAATAAGGGAAGTCACATTTCATATTCTAGATCAATCTATGATCATCTATCGATGCAAGGATGAACATAACCTTCCAGTGGAAATTTCTTCCATCTTATGGGTCTTGATTCCACTAAATGAAAGTTATTTATCTCAAATAGTTGGTGAGAAACTCACGATTAAGAATATGCCCATTGTACGGGAGTTTGATGTTGTCTTTCGGAGGAATTCCGGGTCTTCCACCAAATTGTGAAGTTGAGTTTTCAATAGAACTTGTACCAGGTGATTTGCCTATTTCAAAGTCACCTTATATAATGGCCCCAATTGAGTTGAAGGAATTGAAGAAGAAACTCCAAGAGAATCTTGATAAGGGATTCATACACCCTAGTGTGTCACCTTGGGGAGCACTTGTTCTGTCTGTTAAGAAGAAAGATAGATCAATGAGACTCTATATTGATTATTGATAACTTAACAAGATCACTATCAAGAAAAAATATCATCTCCCATGCATTGATGACCTATTTGACAAACTACGCGGAGCTCAATACTTTTCCAATATTGATCTTCATTCAGGGTATCATCAATTAAGGGTCAAAAGGGAGGATATACCAAAGACAGCTTTCCATACAAGGTATGGACACTATGAATTTATAGTGATTCCATTTGGTCTTACTAATGCCCCTGCTATCTTCATGGATCTGATGAATAGAGTCTTTAGAGACTATCTTGATCAGTTTGTGGTAGTCTTCATGGACGATATTCTTGTCTATTCAAAGAGAAAGGAAGAACATGAAGATCACTTGAGAATTATATTGAAGACCCTGAGAAAGGAAAATCTTTATGCCAAATTTACCAAGTGTGAATTTTGGCTTCAAAGAGTTTCATTTTTGGGTCACAAAATCTCAAAAGAGGGGATATCTGTGGATCCAGCAAAAATGGAGGTTATCGAAAGATGGTCGAGACCAACAACATTAACTGAGATCCGAAGTTTTATTGGTTTGGCTGGATATTATTGAAGTTTTGTGAATGATTTTTCACGATTATCTAATCCACTCACCAAGTTGACTCGAAAAGGAGTTATGTTTGTCTGGACGGAGGAATGTGAAGAGAATTTCAAGGAGTTGAAAAGAAGGTTATCCAATGCACCTGTGCTCACACTGCCTTGTAGTGGAAAAGGTTTGTGATCTATAGTGATTCATCCAAGAAGGGATTGGGGTGTGTTCTTATGAAAAATGATATGGTGATATCTTATGCCTCACGACAGTTGAAAATCCATTAGAAAAATTACCCAACTCATGATTTGGAGTTCGCTGCGGTAATATTTGCATTAAAGATTTGGAGGCATTACCTTTATGGTGAAAAGGTGTGATATTTATACTGTTCATAAAAGTTTAAAGTATATTTTCACACAAAAGGAGCTGAATATGCGCCAAAGAAGATGGTTGGAGCTGATTAAGGATTACGACTGCTCAATTCATTACCACCATGGAAAAGTAAACAAGGTGGCAGATGCATTAAGTCGACAAGACCATGCCAGTTTATCCATGATGAGGATCACAAAAGATCCAATATTTATGGATTTACAAAGGATGGATCTTGTAATTATAATGGAAAGGGAAAAATCTTATCTTTCTCAAATGAATGTTCAACCATCTATACATGTGAAGATTGAAGAGGCACAGAAAGAAGATGTCGAGTTACAAAAGAAGGTGAGAAATGTTCCTAAATTCAACCTTGATTGTGATGGGATAATAATGTTCCGGAATCGGGTTTGTGTTCCTCCCATCCCCGAATTAAAGAAGGAGCTTCTGGATGAGGCTCATAGTTCTTCATTCTCTATTCATCCTGGAAGCACGAAGATGTATAGGGACCTGAAAGAGTACTTCTGGTGGGATGGCATGAAAAGAGATGTTGCTGAATATGTCTCTCAATGCTTGGTTTGTCAGCAAGTTAAAGCTGAGAGACAGAAGTCTAAGGGGATGTTACAACCATTACCCATACCCGAATGAAAATGGGAAAACATCACTATGGACTTTGTCACAGGACTTCCTAAAACATCCAAAGGCAATAATGCTATCTGGGTCATAGTTAATCGTCTTACAAAGTCTGCACACTTCATTGCTATTAGAGAGGATTTCTCTCTAGATCAGCTTGCCAGGATATATATAAAGGAAGTGGTAAGATTTCATGGAGTACCACTTTCTATTATATATGATTGGGATCCGAGATTTACCTCTAATTTCTGGCGATGTCTTCAGCATACTCTGGATACAGAGTTGAGTTTCAGCACTGCTTATCATCCTCAGACAGACAGTCAGTCTGAGAGAACAATTAAAACTTTAGAAGATATTTTGAGAGCTTTCTCTATGGATTTTAAAGGTGGTTGGGATCAACACCTACCTTTGGTGGAATTTTCTTATAATAATAGCTTTCACTCCAGTATTCAGATGGCTCCTTATGAAGCTCTCTATGGAAATAAATGCAGGACTCCAACTTGCTGGGATGAAGTTGGGGAAAGAAAGCTATTAGGACCTGATCTTGTTGATGAGATGGCAGAATAGGTGCGATCTATTCAACAACACATAAGAGCAGCTCAGATTTGACAGAAAAGTTATGCCAACAACCGAAGAAAAGACCTAGAGTTTGAAGTGGGTGATAAAGTGTTCTTACAAATATCTCCCTGGAACAGGGTCATGAGATTTGGAAAGAAGGGGAAGTTGAGCCCTAGATATATCGGTCCTTTCGAAATATTGGATCGTGTTGGAAAGGTAGCTTACCGATTGGTGCTTCCACTGAATCTCTCTCAAGTTCACGATGGGTTCCATGTATCTCTCCTGAGAAAGTACATACCTGATCCTTCACATGTACTCAACTCAGAAGTTGTACCGCTGGAGCAAGATCTTTCTTATGAAGAACAGCCGATTGAGATTCTAGATCGTAGTGAAAAAGTCCTACGGAACAAGACCACTCGTTTGGTGAAAGTTTTATGGAGGAACCACCAATTAGAAGAAGATACATGGTTGCTTGAGGATATGATGAGGGAGAGGTATCCTCATCTTTTTGTTACAAAGTGACGAATTTCGAGGGCGAAATTCATTTTAAGGGGGGTAGAATGTAACACCCAAGACTTTTATGAGAAATATTTTTTTTTTAAATCATCCAAGGAATCTTTCACTACACACAACACTATATTGGCTTGCTTTACATGCAATCGCAACCTTCCTCGATAGCTTGCGTCGTACATAATACCGAGTTTCACTAAATAATGATATGCTATTAAAATATTATTAAAACTAGCCATTATGAATAGTAATAACCACTTTTTGAAATTTTAAAAATTTTATTTTTCAAAATGGACTTCATTTTTGGATTTTGAATATCGAAATCAGCCTAGGGTGAAATTTTTGTATTTTTCTGAAAACTTTAAATTTTTGATGAATAGTGAAACCACTAAGTGGTAGTTAAAAAAACTGAATTTTTCATAAAACTTAATTTTACCACTTCTGTGAGTAGAATTTCGAAAATCCGGGAGTCACAGTTAATATCAAGGACTAAAATGTGGTTCAATGAGATGAAAATAATTTTTGGTGAATAGTAACTTTTTTCTTTTTTTACCACGGTTAAAAGTAAATAGGGTAATTAAGGGTAAAAGTGTTATTATTATTACCCTAACACATGTCCTAATTCTATTGGATAAGTGTAATTCGACTAAAAACAACCTTAGGATTAAAATATGACCATTTAGGCCCACTTGGATTAGATTAGGACATTTATTATTAATTTATTTAAAGAAGGGTTAAAATAGTTAAAATCAAAGTTTAATAAGTAAATCATTTCTAATATGGGGTTATACATAAGATAAATTCAACTATAAATATTAATTATAAATCTAAAACTATTTCCTACATAATGGTATTTTATTTTTAATTTTTAGACATTAAATAATTAAATTTATTTATGACACAACGATGATGCATTAATTTTCTTATTAATGAAATATTGACATAATTAATTTTATAAATACCCAAATAAATGTAATTTGAGACTTTTTATGAATTCCACTAATTTTCTAGGTTAATATGACATGTTAGTATTGATTTAATTAACTTTTTTCTAACTAATAATTCTGTTATGATTTTCACAAAAATCAATTACCAAATAGTGTCGAAATTGACATAAAATAGTTTTTAAAACAAATATTATATTATTAATTGTTATTTTATTCCTAAAAATCTAAGGTTAGGCCAAATGACTTTGATAAGGTTATATATATTAATAATAAACAGCTTGGGGTTCGTTTGGCTTGTTATAGTAAGTTTATTAACCTTATAGTGTAAGAACACAAGAAGACACGGTAAAAGTAAAATTATTTAACATAATGTTAAATATAAATGATAAGGTTAAAATAGGAATCTAAACTTGTCAAAATTCTATTGGATGAGAGTATTTCGACCCATCCCCACCTTAGCTTCTAAATTAATCAATTTGGATCTATTTAAAACCGAATTTGACTTTATAATAAAATAATAGTTTTAGTTATTCCAAAGGTGCCCCTCTCCTCCCTTATAAAAGGGCACCTCCTCCCCCTCTTCCTCACACCACTTTGAGCCTTAAATCTCGGCCAACCCCTACCAATTTCTTCTCTCCACTTCCCTAGAGACATCCTAGAGGTACTGGTCTTCTTCAAAGACTAATTTTAGTGCCCTAAAAGGAGATCTCAAATAAGCGCTTCAAAGAAGAGGTAATGTTTGTTACCGATTTTTTCATATTTATTTCTTCTTCCACTTCTTCTTCTTTAGTTGTTTCATTATGAAGTAATAACATATGTATCACTAATATACTGATATGTAATTATAAGTATTAAACAACCCTATTTGACCATTTATCCATCCTACGGAAAACGAAATCACCGCGCGTGCTTACGTATGGAATACCATCTCCACGTCGTGGTGTAATCTATTTTCCACCACCACCTTACTTGGATGGGTATAATGGTGTCAATAATGACTATATATGATTATTTTAAAGTGATATTTATTCTGAAATAGTATAAATACACTCCAATACAATTCCACGATCATGGGAACGATATCATCGCTCGTGGGTACGTACTGAATACCGTCTCCACGATGTGATGCGACTCGTTCTACATGATATTCATTGAATAATGATTATATAAATGAATTGATTGAATGAATATGATATATATTACACCAATAACATTCTGGAAATGAGGTATCTATAACCTAAAAATAAAAATAAGAATTTATTCAACAAAACACGCATAAGAACAAAAAGTAATAAACACCTGAATAACAAGTAGTAATCAAATATTACTAATAAAAAGCTAAGAATATGACCATATATGGTATCATAAAAATAAGTATGATTCTGGAATAAGTCAATGACATTATTTAAATCATTATATAGGAGTTTCGGACACTTACGAAGCAAATCGGACCTAAGGTAAGGGAAATATCACAATCTCATTTTTATCCGAGATTGTTTATACTTTGAAATTTACTGGGGTGTATTTTATCATCCACATCCATGTTTCCTCAATATGTAATATTATTTCCATTCACCTACAATTGTTTAAATCCAATTTTACCCTTCAGTGAGTTTTTAGTATAAGATATGAAAGTAATATTTTGTCATTTTTCATACGATGTACTTTTTGACTTTTCCGACAAATGTACGAGAAGAATGTTTTTTTAACTTATACGGCATGAATGGATTTTTAAAACATTTTTTCCAAGAAGCTGCCTTTACAAATTTTCAAGTTTATTTTTAATCAACTTCTTTTATTTTATAATTGTATGACATGTTGAGAAAGGAAAAGTGTTTTTGAAGTAGAAAGGATGTTTTCCTCAAGAATGGGGTTAAAGTGTTTTATCAAAATTATTTTCCATCTAAGATAATAAAGGGTTTTGTTTCTATCCATATTATTACATTGATTTGATTATGTTTTGATGGAATTATTTTTATGAATTCCTTTATCTTATATGAATTGTCTTATGATGTCATGATGTTTAAGATTCCCATTTTTATTACATGGGTTATGCTATGATGTATGGTTTTTGATTTTGTGGCACACATAAGAATGGTATCATTATGAGATGGTTGGGACCTATATCTCCCTCCAATTCATTGAGTAAAGATTTTATATCTCATGATATAGACATGGCTAGAACAGTAGGTTAAACCGGTTCAGTGAAACAAGACTGGAACGAGGAGTGAACTCGGTTCAGAAATGGAATTTGTCTGCTAAGATAGTATTGGAAATGAGTCTTGACTACTAAGAAATGATTCTCTATGATTATGTGTGTATGCCACAAAGTTTCATGTTTTAAGTTATGGTTATTGGGATTACATTTCACTACTATGATTTATCCCATGTTATGAAATTATGATCTCTTTTGTAGGTTAAGATTTCCAAAAGTTATGTTCTTATGATTATGATGTGATTGATATTTCTTTTGTTTACGCTTACTGAGCATTTGAGCTCACCCTTTTGTATGTTTTCTTTCCCCAGGTTAGGAAGAATGTTATAAAGTAAGATATGCCAAAAGGGACTATAGATATGATGAAATAAATGGGATATAGTGTAGATGCTTTATGAACCAGTTGTTTATGTTTCCCAGTTTCTAGAGACACTATACCTATACGGTCCTTTCCAGGTTTTGGTATATGTTGTAATAAGTGTGCTTCAATTTTGAAGTAATAACAATGTATGTAAAGTATGGGTCATTATAGATTGGATATAGAATAAAAATCAGATAAATCTCTATTAGATACCAAATGTACATGTATGAAGTGAACTAGTTAATATGATGTTCTGAGAAAAATTTTATAAAACCTAAGACGAATTTAATTTCTAATGTATATAAAATTAAAAATGTTCTATTGATTAAAGGTATGGGAGATGTACATTGGTAGGATATGGTGTATAATCAATAAAGTCATCAGGATGATTTTATTAGGTCAATCTGATCAGTAAATGTTCTAATCAATGAAACATCATGATAAAGATGAATGATATGTCATCAAAAAGATGATTCTATGACGTTATACCATACAATGTATTGTGATCCAATCCTTATATGATGTTTGAGTGAATTCAAGTTTAGTCCAAAAAATACATCTCAATACATCGGGCCTATCAGTCTATATGAACATATGTGAGTCTATAAATAATAGGTCTCATGTGAAGAGTATATAATAGATAAATTGTGAGTTTAATAAATTCCAGTAATTGGTTAAAAAATATTATGGAGAGGTGAAGAACAGTGCTCCAAAAAGAGAAGCTCTTATTTAAGGCCCTAGATAATATTTTTCTAGATATATTTATGAGGTTCTTAACATAAATATTGTAAAGTAATTTAAAATGTTGATGATAAGCTAATATTTTTTTGTTTTTTATCTATCTGAGTTAATGAAGTTCAAATAAAGTTTTATATTCCTAGACTGTAAGAATCATAAATACAGTTATAGTATTTTTTAGAGGTGTCCAAAGAATTTCACGCGATAGAGAGTTTCAAATTTTCAATATGAGTTGAGTGGGAAAATAATTTTGAGTTCCTGTAATTTATCCTAGAATACTGATTATATATAAGGATACAGTTATATTATAGGAAAAAAAACACTTATTATGATATTAAGGAAGCCTAAGTTTTGAAGGTTTCAATGTAGCCTGAGTTTCCAACCAATGGATCTCGTAGTTGAAGAAATTGTAGTAACCATAGGTATCAGACATAGTTATACTAGATATTGGTACTATATAGAGCTTAATGTTCACCAAATAGAGTTATACCATATGATTCAGTATCACACTAGACATACTCATACCTTATAGAGAGTGTACCTAATAGAGATGTTCCAGGAAAAGTTCCATGAGAATTTTTATTTTTTTCTTATTTTGTTTTGGATTTGAAGTATAAGAAATATTTTTAATCGAAGGTAGTTAGTATAATTACCTTTTAAGAGATAGAAGGATCTTGGTAGATTTTGGTTCATATTGTATTCACTTCATATCATAGTGAATTTATATGAACCGATGATATTTGACATGGAATGTATGTATTCACACACATTAGGGAAGAACCTTGTAAAACTTTTTTTCATTGATTTACACATTTATATTTTCATATTAGTAAGGTTGATATATAAATTTGAAAAGGATCAAAACTCTAACAAGATATATGGGATAATTTAAAGAAGAAAATAAATTGTAAAATATCACGACTGATTCAACCCCCCATGACTTCTCTGTAGTCCACACCTTCCTGGGAACATCAAGTGTTATTAAAGAATCTAGGTTCCCATCGTAAAATTATTACTTTTCAGATTGTTGATACATTGGTTAGAGAATGTAAAGATATAAGAGTAGGTAAATTGTGTCCTTTTAAAAACACTAAAAAAATTAAAATTAACCCCCCATGTGTAGGATCGAATAGTATAATGAGATGATCAAATAAAAGAGGGGGTGAATTGTATACTTTAAAAATTACTTTGGAACCTATAAATTTGGTATAAAACTTTCTGAAGGAATGTTTTGTAACCTTAATGAAATTGTTTCTTAAGGTTATCTTTTAACTTTAAGAGAACTTAGTTTAACAAAATTAAATAAGCATTCAAAAAACGTCTTAAAGAAACATTTTCTTAAACATTTCAACCTTAAGATAAAAACTTAATAAAGTTTTTTTTAAATGAAAGATTATACCTTAAAGAATATAGAATTTTTAATGTACTCAGAGAACGGAATGAGAAAGTATAAGAAATTTATACTTTCTGACTTTAACAAAGATAAAATAGTAGTGGAATAAAACAACTTGAAATAAATAAGAAGTAATAATAAGATTTCTTTTAACCAAAAGAGAAGGGTATCCAACAACCGTGGATAAACGTTTTTTGATTTATTTTGAATAAATTATGTCTTACCCAAACCCAAGTAAGTCCTATATCTTAAGATCGGTATCTGTCTTTCTATCCTTACAAGACCTTGATTTAGAAGGAAATCCGAACCTCTATCTTCCAAACCCGGAATCCCTCGATCAGCACGGTTGGAGTCTGCACAAAGCCAATATGAACAAGTTGTTCACGCCTGAACAAGTTATTCATGACATATACAAGAAGAACTGACAGTTGTAAGAGCCTCTCTCTCTAGAAATCACTTCACAAACTTTGATTGCTTTTCTATTCACTTTTCATCATCGATCTTTTCTTGGTAATTTTCTCTTTCAAATGAACTCTTATTTGTAAGAAAAATTTCTCAATGGTCAGCTCCACTCCAACGATCATATTTTCCGTAAATTTTTGAGAGACCTGGACACGTATCAAATAGACAATGGTTAGTTTATAATAGATTTTACAACATCGTTTCATATAAGAAACAATGTTATGTTAAAGATAAATGTTAAGTATAATAAAACAATCAACCCGATAATATTAGAATTATAAATTAAAAAACTTTTACAATATCAAGAAAACGGATTCTTAAAAAATGTAAATTGGATTGAGAAAAATGGTATCATTATTTTTGGGTACCAGTATCATAAAATCAGTATGACATTTTTAATGGTATCAGTATCATGAAAAATAGTATCAAAATAATGAAAATAGTATCATAGATTTACTAGTATCACGGAGATGGTATCACATAGGCTTAAGTAAGTCAGTATATCATAATCTTAAGTATACTGTAATGTTATAGATATAAGTAAAATGTAATGACTATTATATAAGTAAAACGTAATGATAAATTTTATAAGTAAAGTGGAATGAAAAATCTTATAAGTAAAACTTAATGACAAATCCTATAAGTAAAACGGAATGTCAAATATTATAAGTAAAACGGAATGAAAAATCTTATGAGTAATATTGAATCAATGATCTTATAATTAAAACAGAATAAAAAATCTTATAGGTAAAATATAATGAAAAATTTTATAAGTAAAATGGAATGAAAAATATCATAATTAAAACATAATGACAAATCATATATATATAACAGAATTAAAAATATTATAAGTAAAACAAAATAACAAGTTTGTAACTTAATTAAAAGTGTTTGTGATTTTCAAAACATAAAACCATGAGGAATGGAGAGGAAATAAGAGAACTTTATTGACTCAACAATATCCCCTTTTTTGGAAAGCACAAACGACTTTTCTAAGGTAGAATATATTGACCTCGATAAACAAGTAAGGAAAACTTATCTCCCCCTTTGGATGGGATTTAATATGAATAGGACTAACTCCCCCTTGGGTTATGTTTCCTAAGGATTGTATTCTTTATCTTTATCATTCAGTTTTCTTCCTTAAAGAAATATCTACCCTGTAACAACCTGCCCCTACCTCATTGGCTTGAGGAGGCGGTGAGGGTTACTTGGCCTTAAGCGACGTTCCCAAGGTTCTAAAGGCTGCCAATAAATGTTGAGGGCTCTAAGAAAAATTGTGGAACGATTTTCCCTTGAGACAAAAAAACTAAAAAACCACAACTAAATGATGAATGTCAACAAAACCAAACTCATACATTACAATAGAAAACTAGATAATCCATCATCTCACATGCCAACACAACTCAATACAACATCAGAGTACAATGCGGAAGACTCAACCAGAACACCACGAGCCATGACACCACCACATCTCCACACTAAGCTCCAAGCTCCAAGTTCCACCAAGACATCACAATGCACCACTAAAAGAGGTTGATGCCTTACCTTTGCCCACGTCATGGTACACAACATCTGCAAAGACACCAACGTGCCAAAGCAGGAGGTGAGTACTAAAACTCAGTAGGATTTCTCCAAATGACTTCCCTACACACGCCACTAGGATAAACCATTAGCACATTTATATAAAACATTTTATATAAAACAAACCCATTTGAAAACTGATTACAAAATCCAAACAAGACACACAAGGTAAATCCACCACAACCAAGCCAAATGTCGGTTACCATGTTCATATTTCACTCTCAAGCCCCATCCACAAACATCACATAGTCAAGAAATCAACCAAAAATGGGGGTACTTTCTCGGCCAACCCATTTACAACCCGAAAAGTGGTACTTTCTTGGCCACTTTCCTCGATGGTGGCCCTTTTGACCATTATACATCCATCTCCCTGATTATAGTGGCACTTTCTCAACCACTCTACAACATCACAACCCATTCCAATATAACATCCCATCCATACCCACACCAGAACAAGCCACACAAGATCACACATTATTGAAAACACAATCACATTCAATTATCATTCTCAATTTCAATTCCATTTTAAAATCAACATTTTAAAATCATCCAATTGAACCCATTCCCTACAAAACCCATATTTTTCCCAAAAATCCCAATTTCATGCCAAAACCCCCCAATTTCTTCACCAATACATTTCCCAAAAAATTTATACATGATTTAACAATTAAATTTCAAACAAACAATTTAATTTTAAATGCACCACAAAATTCCACCAAGTGGAGTCGAGAGAGAAGCCACCTACCTCTTAAGGTTTGGCGAAATCGACCTTTCGCCCAAATGCACCTCAATCCGGTAGAATGCCTCCTCGAAACTCACTTAAAACCCCTTTCCAAACATCAATGGCCCCAAACGTTAGAATCTTAGGCCAAAACAACCCTAGATATACACACAACAAGTGTATATATAGAAAACCAAGATGGAGGTAAGAGCAGATCTAGAGGAAAACACCAAGGAACCATGGGAGGAGACTTACCCGGGAGAGATCACCTTCAAACCACCTTGAATCCTCTTCAAAACCCTCCAAAACTGATTGGGAGAACCCTTCTAGACCCTAAGAACGGAAAATACCAAGTGAGGCTCGAGTGTACGGAAGAGAGGAGTGAAATGAGGGATTCCCAAGAGAGCCTGAGTTTTATAACCCAAATTTTATGTGGTCGCACGGTTAGCCCAAACGGTACGGAAACCCGTGCGCTAACCATGTTCACTCCACTGCCTCGAGAGCTAGGGTCTGCACAGTTTCCTCGCATGGTCTAGCAAACCATGCGTAGGCTGTGCAAGGCCTACTGTCTCAAGAACAAAGTTCTGTACAGTTTCTTGGGGAATCCGCACGGTTTACACTAACCGTGCTCAAATCGTGCACCCCTTTAAAAGCCTCCAAACACATCCAGAACCAATCTAAACTCTCCCATCATCTTCCCAACTCTTCTCAAGCACTTTAAACGCATAAAAAGGCATAAAAATGCCATATACCTCAAACTGGGGGTACTTCATTCTCCCCACCATTTTACTTTCCGTCCTCGGAAAGTAGTGAACTCGCCCTTTTCTGAAAGAGCTCGGGCCACTGTTCAGCCATTTCTTTCTCATGTTCCCAAGTTTCTTCTTGAATCAAGCCATGTTTCCACAAAACACGAACTATAATGATGCTTTTACCATGCAATACTTTCTCTTTCCTATCCACAACCCGCACTGGCATGTGCACCAACACAGCATCCGACTCTAGCTCAACTTGATCCCATCGAATAACATGGCCCGGATCCGTCTTGTACTTTTTTAACTGCGACACATGAAATAAATTGTGTGCCACACTAAACCTATGTGGAAAATCCAACCAATAAGCAACCTCACCAACCCACTCAGCAATCTCATAAGGTCCAATGTACCTCAGAGATAACTTTCCTTGTTTCCCAAACCGACGATGTCCCAACCAAGGAGAAATCCTCAAGAAAACATGATCACTCACCTCGAACGACAACGGTCGTCGACGATGATCCGCATAGGATTTCTGATGACTTTGAGCCATCTCCATCCTCTTCCTGATCAACTTGATCTTTTCTGTAGTCTCCTAGACAAGACTCGGTCCAACCATCAAAGACTCACCCGTTTCCACCCAGCATTTTGGAGAACGACACGGTTGCCTATAGAATGCATCAAACAGAGCCATCTGTATGGATTCTTGATAACTGTTATTATACGAGAATTCAACCAAGGACTGGTGATCCTCCCACGAGATACCAAAATTCATCACACAAGCTCGCAACATATCTTCCAAGGTTTGTATCATCCTCTCGGATTGACAATCCGTTTGAGGGTGATATGTCATACTCATGGTCAACTCCATTTCAAGGGCTTGCTGTAAGGATTTCTAGAAACAAGATGGAAACCTCGGATCTCTATCTAATACAATCGAAGCTGGAACACCATGCCTCTTTACCACCTCCCAGATATAGATTTTGGAAAGATCCTCCACCGTATGAGATTCACGAATTGGGATGAAAGGGGCCGACTTCGTTAGCTGATCCACTATCACCCAAACGACATCATGTTTTCTGACCGTTTTTGAGAGACCATTGAAAAAATCCATCGCTATCTGATCCCACTTCCAAACAAGGATTGGTAAAGACTACAACATTCCTGCTAGCCTCTGATGCTCTGTCTTGACCTACTGACAAGTCAAGCATTTCGAAACAAACTCAACCACACTTCATTTCATACCAGCCCACCAGAACTGCGCTTTCAACGCTTTATACATTTTCTGAATTCCAGGATAAACAGCCCACCTGGAACGATTATACGCCCTAAGAATATCCTCTTGACAAGAAACTTGTACAACCATCCAATTCCAAAAACACAAAACAGAATATCCATTCAGTTGCCAACCCTCAATGGTCTCCCCACCATTGAGTCTCGACCCCATGGTCACACACTCTGAATTGGATATTTTTGCCTCTCTATCCAGGTCAACCAAGTCTGGAATTAACAAAAACAGAAAGAAGACCACTCTATTTCCCTGGTCCTCACATTCCAACCGCATATCAGCTATAACCGACATCAACCACCACTGGTCCAATGTCTGTTTCACCATCCGAGCATATGATTTCCTACTTAATGCATCCGCTACCGAATTTCCCTTACCGGTGTGTACATCAAGTCAAAATCAAACATCTGGAGATATTCTATCCATCTCCTTTGCCTCATGTTCAGATCCCTTTGTGAAAAAATGTGCTTCAAACTCTTATGATCCGTGTAGACCGTGAATTTCACACCAAAGAGATAATAGATCCACATTTTCAAAGCATGGACCACTGCCACCAACTCCAGATCATGATTTGGGTAGTTCTTCTCTTGCACCCTCAACTTTCATGAGCCATACACGACCACATTATCCCCTTGCATGATAACACACCCCAAACCTGATTCTGATGCATCGCAATACACCACGTACCCTTTCCTCGGTTCTGGAAAAACCAAGATTGGTGTTGATGTAAGGCGACCCTTTAGTTCTTCGAAACACTGTTGAAACTGTTCATTCCAATGGAATGGAATATTTTTCCTTGTCGAAGCTGTCATTGGTAAAGCCAATCATGAAAAATCATGGACAAGACGCTGATAATACCCATCTAGACCAAGGAATCTATGTATCTCAAACACATTCTTTGGCGGTTGCCACGAGAAAATAGCCTCTATCTTTTCTGGATCTACTAAAACACCCCTTTCAGAAATCACATGGCCAAGAAAAATAACTTCTTATATCCAAAAGTCACACTTTGACAATTTGGCATACAACCGATGATCCCTCATGATCCCCAACAATATCGCCAAGTGCTGCCCATGATCCACCCTTATCTTTGAAAACACCAGAATACCATCTACAAACACCAAAACAAATGAATCTAGATATCTCTGAAATATCCGATTCATCAATGCCATGAACACTGTTGGCGCATTCGTTAGACCAAAGGGAATAACCACATATTTATAATGACCAAATCTACTTCTGAAAGCTGTTTTATGAATATCGTCCTTCCTCACCCGTAATTGATGATATCCCGACCTGAGGTCGATCTTGGAGAACCACTGGCCTCCCCTCAACTAGTCGAAGAAATAATCAATTCGTGGAAGTGGATATCTGTTCTTTATCGTAACTTGGTTAAGTCTACGATAATCAACACAGATTCTCAAAGTTCCGTCTGCCTTTTTCACAAACAACACTGGCGCTGCCCATGGAGACGTGCTAGGCTGGATAAACCCTTTGTTTTGTAACTCTTCCAACTGGACTTTCAATTCCCGCAATTCAGCTAGTTCCATCTGATAAGACATAAGTGAGATAGGACCGGTCCCTAGAAGGAGATCGATCGTAAACTACACTTCTCTTACAGGAGGTAACCTAGAGAATTATTCAGGAAAAACATTCATGAACTGGTCCACCACTGCCGGAGGAACACTCTGCTCAGCACCGTTTACCGATTCCAATGACAACGCTGCCAATTGATACGATAATGTATCCACTACTGGTGCCAATAAACCCATTGCACCCTGACTTTCATGCCTCTCTCCTCTAAAGAGATTTCTAACACCATCGTGTGTTGTAAAAATCCATTGTTCGCGCATCACATTCGATGTGGGCCTTAAACTCTATTATAAAATCCATGCCCAAGATTGCATCATAGCCATCCATCTCAAGTACTGAGAAATCCCACACTATCTCCATCTCGCCAACAACGATACAGCATGATCTACACAAGAAGGCTCGACACTCTTTTCTACCCAGAGGGGTTTGAAGTTTCAAAAAAGAGGGCATCATTTCTACCCTTAAACCCAGCAAATCAACCACACGTGCAGCAATAAAAGAGTGTGAAGCACCTGTATCCAACAACACTTTCATAAAGGTAGAATTTAAAATAATAGTACCTCACCTGTGGATGGTCCCAACTGATCATCCACCATAATCTTCTTAGCTCCAAAAATCTCCTTCGTTGTCACACTCTGTTCTTTATTGCCTTGCTAAGGCATCATTTTATTCTGAGAATCACCATGACTAACCATACTTTGTTGATGAAGGGTATGCTGCTGCCCCCTTCCCATCAAAGCATAGGACACCTGCGATCCTTGCGGAGTGTCACACATGCTTGTCCTTGGAGCATTCCTACAGTAGCATTAGAGGTGCCCCATCTGCTTAACATTATAACATGCTCTGGGTTGTGTCGTGCAATCCTGCTTGATATGCATCGAGGAGCCACACTGAAAACATCCCAATTTACTCTGGGGCTTCAGAGGAAGGTTTAATGATCCTGCCGTCAGATTATTTGTCATGTTCTTGCCCTAAGAATAAGTGTCCCTCCTTCGATTGAACCCAGCATTAGAGTTCCCACTATTCCCTATGGGTACCACCATGCTTCCCCCGCCCGGAGTTCCAAACAGATCTCACTCAGCCACCGAGGCTCTATTCTCCATCTCTGTATAATCATCTATTCACCGCACTTCTATCTTTGAGCGGAATTCTTGCCTCAACCCCGCTTCAAATAACCTTTCCCTCAATGACGTGCTACCCGCCCCTTTGGGTGAAAACCGCACTAAGTTCGTAAAATTTGTCGCATACTCCGTCACCGACATCAACTCTTGCTTCAAACTGAAGAAATCAGTCGTACGCTGAATTCTAAACATATGTGGGTAGAATTGTTTGTTAAAAAATTCCTTAAAGCCTTCCCACATCATACCCTGGTCCATCCCTGCTTGGACTACCAACTCCAACCACTAAAGGGAAAGATCTTCCAATATATACGTGGCCAACTTCACTTTCAGCTTTACTGGCATTCCTAAGAACTCAAAGATCCTGTTCATTATATTAAACCATGCTTCTGACATTTCCAAATCTGAATAACCCCTGAAGATGGGTGGATTCTGCTTTTGAAAATGAACCACATGATCCACATGCCTTGGTTCATCCACACTATTTCCACTTCCCACAGCTTGGAAAGATTGCACTATACTTTGCACTAGTTACTGGTTAACCTGAGCCTCAGGTGCAACAACATTCTCTGCAGCCTCCTCCAGTTGGTCTCTACGACGCCTACCTGGTTCCATTTCTATAACCAGAAAACAAAAAACCATGAGTCTCACTTATGTAGACATCACGAAATCCCATTTCAAATCACATTACACAACACTATCAAAACAAGGCTTTCCACCAGTTCGCATTTTTTCACAGGTGCCATGTTTCACCAATTTGAAAAACAAACCATTTTCAAAATACCAATTTATTCATGTTACAATTTCACATATTATTATCATATCATAAATCATTATACCCCAATGAAATATGAATCCTAGAGGGAAGTAATTTCTACCATGCATGTCATTCTCATCTCATTGGATACACCCACGACAATGAGATATCCAATGCCTATAAGTGTCTCCAAAACACTTATGTACCCAACTCCCTGGTAACATGAATTTTAGCATAAAAGGGTTAGCTACATACTTTTATGCTATACATTCCAAGTTCCGACATTCCAACTCCTTGCTACCATCCTTACTCAAGGAATGTACCACAACGAATGTCAACACCAAATTTGAGAATCAACTCCAAAGGACCGAACAAACTGATACCACTTGTAACACCTTGCCCCTACCTCATTAGCTTGAGTAGGTGGTGACGGTTACTTGGCCTTAAGAGATGTTCCCAATGCGCTAAAGGCTGGAAATAAATGTCAAGCGCTCCGAGAACAATTGGGGAACGATTTTCCCTTGAGACAAAACCAACCAAACAACCAAAACTAAATGATGCATGTCAACAAAACAAAACTCATACATTACCAAAGACAACCAGATAATCCATTATCTCACATGCCAACACAACCCAATACAACATCAGAGTACAATGCAGAAGACTCAACAAGAACACCATGAGCCATGACACCACCACATCTCCACACCAAGCTCCAAGCTCCAAGATCCACCAAGATATCACAACGAATCCCTAAAGGAGGTTGATGCCATACCTTTTCCCACGTCATGGTACAAAACATCTACAAAGACACCAATGTGCCAAAGTAGGGGGTGAGTACTAAAACTCAGTAGGATTTCCCAAAATGACTTCCCTGCACATGGTACAATGACAAACCATTAGCAAATTTATATAAAAAATTTTATATAAAACAAACCAATTTGAAAACTGATTACAAAAGCCAAACATGACACACAAGGGAAAGCCACCACAATTAAGCCACACGCTGGTTACCATGCTCATATTTCACTCTCAAGACCCATCCACAAACATCACATAGTCAAGCAATCAACCAACAATGGGGGTACTTTCTCAGCCAACCTGTTCACAACCCGAAAAGTGGTATTTTCTCGGCCACTTGCCTTGATGGTGGCCCTTCCAACCATTATCCATCCATCTCCCTAATTATAGTGGCACTTTCTCGACCACTCTACAATATCACAACCCATTCTAGTAAAACATCTCATCCATATCCACACAAGAACAAGCCACACAAGATCACACATTATTAAAAACACCATCACATTCTATTATCATGTTCAATTTCAATTCCATTTTAAAATCAACATTTTAAATTCATCCAATTGCACCCATTCCCAAAAAACCCATATTTTTCCCAAAAATCCCAATTTCATGCCCAAACCCCCAATTTCTTCACCCATAAATTTTCCAAAAATTTTCCACATGATTTACCAATTATATTTCAAACAAACAATTTAATTGTAAATGCACCACACAATTCCACCAAGTGGAGTTGAGAGAGAATCCACCTACCTCTTATGGTTTGGCGAAATCAACCTTTCGCCCAAACGCACCTCAATCCGGTAGAACGCCTCCTCGAAACTCCCTTAAAAACACATTCCTAACATCAACAGCCCCAAACATTAGCATCTTAGGCCAAAAAAACCCAAGATCTACACACAGAAGGTGTAGATCTAGAAAACCAAGGAGGGAAGAGCAGATCTAGAGGAAAACACCAAGGAACCATGGGAGGAGACTTACCCGGGAGAGATCGCCTTCAAACCACCTTGAATACTCTTCAAAACCCTCCCAAACTGAGTGGCAGAACCCTTCTATCCCATGAGAACCGAAAATCCCAAGTGAGGCTCGAGTGGAAGGAAGAGAAGAGTGAAATGAGGGATTCCCGAGTGAGCACGGGTTTTATAACCCTAATTTTAAGTGGCCGCACGGTTAGCCCGCACGGTTTGGAAAACCATGCGCTAACCGTGCGCACTCCACTACCTCAAGAGCTAGGGTCCGCATGGTTTCCACGCATGGTCTGGAAAACCGTGCACAGGTCGTGTGAGGCCTACTTTCTTGAGAACAAGGGTCTGCACGGTTTCCTGGGGAATCCGCATGGTTTACACTAACCGTGCTCAAACCATGCACCCCTTTAAAAGCCTCCAAACACATCCAAAACTAATAAAAACTCTCCCAACCTCTTCCCAACTCATCTCAAGAACTTTAAACGCATAAAAAGGCATAAAAAAAGGCCACATACCTCAAACCGGGGGTACTAAATACCCCTTATAGAAACCACTCTTCTTAAAAGAAACACCCCCCTACCTGGGTATTATTCTTTCTTACTATACTCTACCTTAATAGATTATTCTTTGTATTCTTTCTTCAAATAATTTCAGCCCCTTTGTGATTTTCAAAAAGGAATGGAGAAGTATGAAATGTACCTATAAGGTTAAATAAACATACATGAAAAATCAAAAAAATATATGCAATAAAAAAATCTTAAGGAAATTTTGAAAAGGAAGTTTATATTAGAACAGAAAACATCGGAATGTAAGAAAAAAATCATCCAACCTTCTTATTCTCAGAAAGAATTTTCTTTATCAAAGATTTATGTTTATTCACATCCTTATGATCTTCATGAAGCTTGTTCACCACAATATCCTGATCCTAGTTCTTATTTTATAGGGATAATATTCTTTCTTCTTGAGCTTTTATTCTACCATCTTGATTCTTAATGAACTCTTCTTGAGCAGCCACTTTTTTAACTAGTTACTCTTGCGCTTCCTTATCACTTCTTATAGATCGAGAAATGGAATTGAGATGGATTAATTTATCATAAATTGATGCTCTAACTTTGTTGAACTCGGATTTACAAGTATTAACGGCTCTGTTTTTTTAATCCATAAAGTCAATAAACTGCCTAAGTTCTTCATTGATGGTTTTGGTGTGGCTAAATACTTTCATGCAAGTTAATTTCTAAGATTTATAATCAATCAAAAGATTGTTAAAATCCGCTTCTTACTTAACCACCATGTCTATCAACATATTATTAGATTTCTTATTTTGGTTTAGGGTTTATTGCATAATTTGACTCTGGGAATCTATATTTTCAAGAACCAGAATGGTGCTGAAAATCTTCCTTAAAGATAGCTTGAAAAAGTCATTCTCAACAAAAAATGAGGATTCAGAATCTGAATCATCTTTTCCTTTTTTAACTCCTCTTGGAGTTAAGTAATCTGGTTTATCTATCCTTTTAGAAGAATTTTGAGGCATTTCTTTATCAGATGAGGCAGCCATAACACAATTTCCTTTTTAAGAATTTGGAACTAGGGTTTTTTCATCAGATACTTGGATAACATTAAGATCTACATGATCACCTTCTTCCCCATGGGACTATTGTTCTTGAGATCCTTATTGTATTTATTCTTACTGGATTTATTACCCTTCGCACTTTGTTTTTCAACCTCTTAATTCTCTTCTTCTTCTATTTCAACGTCATCTTATTATTCAAATTAAACTACAACTTCTTCTTCAATCTCTTGTTCTTTATAAATGGATTTAGAAGTTGAACTCTGAGGAGTTCCAATGTAATCTTCCACTTCCCTTAAAACATCATCATTGTCTTCTTGAATGATCTGATCTTCCATTTCATGAACATTTTATGATATAGTAAATACATTCTTCACTTTCTGGATTTCTGGAGTTACAACGAACTTCATAGGAATAACTTTGGATTCTGGTAGAACATGGGATTTCTTCTCAATGCTTTTAGTAAATACTGATAATCATTCACTTCCAAGTATTTCTTATTTAACTTTTTCTCCTTCTTTTATTTCACATGATTTTCATATTTTTAATTTTAAGGCCTTAGCCTTTGCAGGGTTTAACCCAAAGTAAGGATCACATTACTTTATGGTAGCTTCCATGTATCTCCACTTTGTAGTTGTTGCATCAGAATAGGCTTTTGGATTCTTTACAAGAAGTGGTACTGATACCGGATCAGCAGGCACCGGTGTTGGAATACTTGGTTCTTCATGCTTCCTTTTCTTAGGAATTGATTTTGGAGATTCTGGAACATCAACATTGTTCTGGAAAACCTTTTCTTCAAAAAAATGGATTCCAGTAAAAAAATATACCTTCATTCCCCTAAGAGTATCAACATTGAGCAAAAAAACTTAAACGGATTTGAAATTGATCAACAAGGCACATTAAACTGTTGAAGCCACATTATGATTATCTTGGAGATAGTTGACGGAAACATAGGTATCAAAGATCTGATGTTTCTAACTTTAACTGCATGGATGGTGAGAAATATGTACTTAATCAAGTTAATCTTCCTTACATTGACAAGAAATTATAAAAAAAATGATATCACATATCTTTTGAGAGTCCTTATCGCCTTTTCTTAGAATAAATAATCCTTGAATCCAGAGAGCTACAAGCTTGTGATTTGTTATAAGATTAGTAATCTTTAGATTTTTGATATTTTTGAGACTAAGTCAATCTAGATCCTTGTCTTTTTCAGAAGAACCTTCCTTCATGGGAAGTCTGTGACAGCATAGAATAGCTTCTCCTTCATAAGATATCTTGAGAACATTATCCTCCTTTTTATAAGGAATTTTATAATTATTATCATAGAATTTGAATTTAAACAATTCCTTAACATCCTTTTTAAAGAAAAAAACTTATTCATATAAGTGAATGACTAGGTCAGGGTAAATCAGATCCTTACTTTTCTCCTTAGCCACAGATGCACTTTCCCATCTGTTAATTCTTAGGACATTAGAGATGAGGGAATAATACTTCGAAACAAAATTTGGGCATACCAGTCTTTCCCTAAAGATAGACCAATTCTTTATTACCTTGATAAACGACATCAGATATTTTGAGGATTCATAAGAAATTCAGAGTGACAGAAACTGAGGAATCGAAACGTAGACTTTCAACGAAATAGAACATCAGCACAGGGATCATAGAAGTTTTTTTGGCACTTATAAATAAAGCACCCCATATATAGACATAGTAATGACCTTTCAGCATCCATAAGATAATCAAACACCTGAAAAAGATTTTATTTGGTCTAATTGTTGATAATGGATGTAGATAAGTATGAATTTTCACCTTTTGAGGTAAGATAAAAAATTAATTAAAAATCTTGAAATGATGACAATTGAAACATAAAATTAGATAAAGAAGAGTAATAAAGTGTACCTTATGAGATACTCTAAAGAGTTTATTGGTATTATAATAATTTTCTTGGATATTTTTAGATTCCATGAATTTCTATTCTGGGAATTTCCATTCCGAGAACTTCCATTGAATGAATTTCCATTCCATGAATTTCCATTCCATGAAATTCCATTCCGTGAATTTCCATTCCATGAATTTCCATTCAGTGAATTTCCATTCCATGAATTTGTATTTTGTGAAGAAAGATAATATGTATTTTCTTAGAAAAATATAAATTTTCTTAAAAAAAATTCAAAGTAAGATAAATTTTCCTAAAGAAATAATAAGAAGTAAAAACAAATAAGAATATATACTCCACCTGAAATAAAGAGTATCTTAATATTAGGATATGACTTAAACAATAAGTAGATATAAATTATTACCTTACAATGATCATTCCTGACTTCTATTTAATGAATTCAAATCTATCAAAAGGTAATGGTTTCTTAAAAATATCAGTAATTTGTTCTTTCCTTTTGATGAATTGAAGAATAATATCTTTTTTAAGTGTGTGATCCCTAAGAATGTGATGTCTAATATATATGTGATTTTCATGAGACTGATGTGCAAGGTTTTTACCTAGGTAAGTGGCACTTGTTTCATCACACATTATTTGAGTTTTAGAAAAACTCATACCATAGGCTTTGAGTGTGTGTTGCATCCACAACACTTGATCACAACAACATCCAGGTACTAGATATTCATATTAGCCTATATAAATTGCTATAGAATGTTGTTTCATTCAAGACCAAAAAACTAAGGAGTCTCCTATTAAATGAAAAGTTCTGGAAGTACATTTCCTATCCATTTTACAATCACCAAAGTCAGTATCTGAAAAACTTTTATGTTCAAAATCATTTCCAGAAGAATAAGATAATCCCAAATATAAAGTTCCCTTTAAGTACTGAAATATTATTTTCATAGCCTTTAAATGAGATTATTTAAGATTTTCTTGATATCTTTGAAATAAGAATACTGAAAATATCAAGTAAGATCGACTAGCTATTAAGTAAATTAATCTTCCTATCATTCCTCTATAAGATGTTTGATCAACAGGTTTTCCTACTTCAATAATATCAAGAGTGTTAGAGATTCTGATAGGAGTACTTATAATTTTAGTGTTGTCATACCCAAACTTCCTAATAATATATTTGATATACTTATGTTGAGATATGTAAGTTCCTTCTTATTTTTGAGATATTTGAAAAAAAAAGAATTTACTCACCCATCATGCTCTTCTCAAACTCAGATTTCATAAGATTTGAAAAGGAATTAGTTAAGGATTTCTAAGTTGATCCAAATATAATGTCATAAACATATATTTTAACAATCAAAACATATTTATTAACATTATTAATAAAAAGGGTTGGATTAGTGGTTCCCTTAACATAGTTATTTTGAAACAAAAATCCTGAAATTCTATCACACCATGCTCTAGGGGCTTGTTTAGGTCTATATAAAGCATTGGTATGTTTATAAACATGATTAGGATATTTTTTATCTAAAAATACATTAGGTTAGTCTACATAGATTTCCTCTTGTACATAACCATTATGAAATTAACACTTCGCATCCTTTTGATAAAGTTTAAAATTAAAGAAGGCTACAAAGGATATAAGAATACAAATAGACTCAAGTCTTGATACAGGATCATAGGTTTCTTCATAGTATGTTCCTTATTGTTGGTTATAGACTTTAGTAACTAGTCATTATTTATTTCTAACAATTTTTCCATTTTCAGCGCAGTTGTTTCTAAAACCCCATTTTACTCCAATAATAGAAGTTTCCTTAGGATTTTCAACCAAGGTCCAAACATGATTTCTTATGAATTCATTGAGTTCATCCTGCATGGCCTTGATCCAATATTCATCACCAAAGGCTTATTCATGAGTCTTTGGTTCAAATTGGGGATGAAAAGAAACATGTTAAACTTTATTTCATAAAGAACTTCTAGTTCTTACTGGTTGATTAACATTACTAATGATATTATTACTGGGATGATTCCTTAGTAACAACTGACTTGGGTTTTGAAAAACTTGTTCATCAACATAAGGTAGAAAATCTTCAGGGGTAAATGTTTCAAAAATATTTTCCTAAACAATTTCCTTATCTGAAAGATCCTCTAGCAAAGTTTGGTGATCAGTTTTAGAAAATATATGAGGAATAAGTTCAGGATGTTTGAAAATAAAAGGATCAGTTTCATAAAATTTAATATGTAATATTTCTTCCACAATACAAGTTTTTTTATTAAAAACTCTATATTCCTTAGAGTTACTGTACTAACCTAATAAAATTCCTTCATTATATTTGGGTACAAACTTAGGTAATATATCTTTCGTATTCAAGATGAATACATTTCAACCAAAAACTTTGAAGTAAGAAACTTGTGGTTTTTGGCCATTCCATAACTCTTAAGGTGTTCTATTAATAAAAATTATTATTAAAATTCTATTTATAGTATAATAGGAAGTACTTATAGCTTCATCCCAGAAATGTTTCGCTATAGAAAATTCACTCAACATGTTTCTAGTTATACTTGAAGAATACGATTTTTTCTTTCTAAAACACCGTTATGTTGATGATTTATTTGAGTTGAAAATTTTTGAATAATACATTTTTTACTACAAAAAGTTTCAAAATCTGAATTTTTAAATTCTCCACCATGATCACATTGAATTGTTATCAAATCTAGATTTTTCTCATTTATAACTTGAGCTCTAAAGTTTTTGAAATAAGAAAAAGATTTATAATTATTTGCAATAAAATAGACCCAAGTAAATCCAGTGTAGTCATCAAATAAGACAAAAACATACTTTTTACCTCCAATACTTCTAGTTTGTTTTGTCACAAATAAGTCCATGTGCACCAATTTTAAGGAATTAGATGTTTAAACTTCACTTATATATTTAAAGCTACATTTATTTTTCTTTCCATATTGAAAAGGTTCAAACACTTTTGAAGAATCAAACCTAAGATTTGGTAGGTTCTTAACAAGTCCTTTCTTAGAATGTTTACTAAGATTACATAAGTTACAATGTCCTAGTCTTCTATGACAAAGCCAAGATTGATCTTAGATTCCACTTAGACAAGGTAGATCTTGACTTCTAAGGTCTTATAGGATTAATGTGTACACATTCTCATTCTGAAGGGTAGAGAGAATAAACTCATCCTTGGAATTGTGAACTAATCATTTATCATATATAAAATTAACAAGGTAACCTTCATCGCATAATTTTATTATTCAAATGAGGTTGAGCTTACAGAATTTTACAAAAAGAGTATTTTAAATAATAGCTTTACCAAGAATAATAATGCTACCTATACAGACAATTTCTCCATGACAGTTATCTCCAAAGGTTAATTTTCCACCTTTAGTCTTTAAAATATTTTTGAAATATTCTTTGGTACCAGTCATCTGTCGGGAACATCCACTATCCATGTACCATATGTTGTTGGTACTTATTTCATTATCCTGAAAATGAAAGTGTTAGATTTTTGGAATCAAAAATTGCTTGGATCTAGAATTTTTGGATAATAAAATCAAGCATATCCACATTTTTCTAGAAAAGTGAGCTTTATGAAACTAACTGGATTGAACTTTATTTAAAGAGAAATTTTTCTTCTAATGCCCACCACATTGACATTTAGTTCAAAATGGAGCTCTTGGAGGAACAAAATAATTGTTTCTAAAAATTGGGTTTTCATGAGAATAACCTACTCCTTGATTATTATCATGAGGTCGGATCTCAGAATACATCTTATCAAAAATTTCTTTACCAGAAGTAAAATTTTTAAGAATTCTCTTCAAGGAAAATATTTTGGACATTAGTGTTAGGACTAAATTCTTATCCTATATAATAGTAGATTTAGAGTTTTGTTTATACTCTAAAGCATCCTTTTCCAAAAACATATTTTCAAGTTTCATAGTAAATGTTTATAAAAAATCATTTTTCTTATTAATATCATTGGTATGATCCGAAATTTCTTTTGTTAAAATAAATTCCCTAGAATTTTATTTTTCAAGTTTCTTAGAAAATTTACAATTTTTTATTTTTAGCAACTTAGCTATCCTAGGAACTTTTTCATAGTAAGGTAAATCATTATTATTCTCTGATGAAGAGGTTTCTTCATCTAAAGAAAAAACCTCTATCAGGAAAATTTTGACATAAATACAAATTGGTTAAGGATTTAGAAGTTCGTACCTTAGCCATAGACAACAATTTTGAAATGGAGATCTGGCTATTAGACAAATATTATTTTTCTCAGAAGATTATTATTCTGAAGATTCATCAAGAGATTCTCCACCACTTATAATTCAAGTGTCATTGTCTTTCAAGACATTATTATGCTTTGATCTGTAGAACGTCTTGTTGTTCCTTTCAGAATTTCTGTCTTTCTAGTCTCTTTTCTTAAGTAAGGGACAATATGGTCCACTATGACTAGTTCTTCGGCATTCATAACAAGTCACTACTACATCTTTCATCTGTTTTGTAGGTTTATTATTATATCTATATTGAAATATAATCTGTCCAACAATCATGTTCATCTTCCGAGCAAGATTGGAAAACTCATTTTTTGAAGCTTCACTTTCACTAGATTCAGATTGAATTACAACATTCTTAGATTTAGATCTTGTAAATATCTGAGGAGTCTTGGATTTCATATGATTAGATGTAGTTTTGAAATAAACACTTCTATTTCCATTATTCTTCTTGATATTATTAGCATCTCTCTTAATTATGGTTTCATGTTGAAGAAGAGTTCCAAACAGCTCATCAAGATAAATCTGAGAAACATTCATATTCTCATCTACAGCTGTTCTCTTGTATTCCCATTCGTTAGACTTTTTTTTTTAAAGGTTGGGGCCGAAGCCTCATTTTTATTAATAAACCAAAGCAAATACCTCTTTTAACTGGGTAGAGGGAGACCCATTACATAGCCCGAAGGCCCAGTGGGCTTGTAGCCCATTACATAGCCCGTAGGCCCAAATTTTTGGCCAAATTCCTATTCTGTGAATAGTAACCTGGCTGCTACAGTGCCCGCACAGTACCTCCGCCGCTAATCCCATTCGTTAGACATGATTTCTATAATCTTCTATACAATAATCTCATCATATAAACATTTCTCACCCATTTTTTAGATATTGACAACAGTCATGAATTTTTGTTGTACCTTGCATATGGGTTCCGCATACGGAAAACAGAAACCATGATACTCAGCTCTGAGCATGGCTCTTCTAATTTGAATGACTTTAGAATTTCCAAAGTGAGTTACTTAGAGATTCTTCTAAATACTGTTATAAGCTTAACAGGATGAAATTTGCCTATATATATTTCTAGTAATAGAATAAAGCAAAGTATTTTGTACCATAATGTTCAGCTGGTATTCCACCTTTTTTGGATTAATAAAGGTTCTAAATTCCTTGTTAGGAATTTTATAATCTTCATTTTACATAATATAGTTATATATGCCTGTGTTTATCACAAAGGTATTCATTATGTCTCTCTTGTATTCATAATTATTTCCATTTAAAATCAGTAGTCTAGTAGGATTAATATTATCTAGAGATCCAACATGAATGTCTTCCATACTAAAAGAAACTTTCTTTCTATAAAACATGTTAGTAGTAAAAGTAAAAAAAACTTTTAAGAAAAAAATAATCCATAAGAAGTTGAGAAAAAAGAAATATTAAGAAAGAGAACTTAAATGTGAATATAAATATTTTATAAACCTCCTCTAATACCAATTGTAGGATCAAATAGTATAATGAGATGCTCAAATACAAGAGGGAAGTGAATTGTATACTTTAAAAATTCCTTTGGAAACTTTAATGTTGGTAAAAGACTTTCTTAAGAATAGATTCTTAACCTCAAGGAAACTATTTCTTAAGGTTGGATTTTCACTTTATGAAAACATATTTTAACAAAGATAAAAAAACATTCACAAAAAGTCTAAAATAAATATTTTTTTAAACATTAAAACCTTAAGATAAAAACACAAGAATGTTTTTCTTAAAGGAATTATTTTACCTTAAATAGTATAGAATCTATAATATAATCCGATAACAGAATTAGAAAGTATAAGAAAGTTATACTTTCTAACATTAACAAAGTCAAAATTGCAGCAGAATTATACTAATTGAAATAAAGAACACGTAATAATTTGATTTCTTTTAACCCAAATATAAGTGTATCCAACAAACTTTGAAAACGTTTTCTTGAATTAATACTTTCAAGAAAGTCTGTCTTACCCAAAACTAGGTAATCCTTCAATCTGAAGATCATTATTTGTTTTGATATCCCCACGATCCCTCAATTTAGAAGGAAATCAAAACCTCTGTCTTCCGAACTCAAAATCCCACGATCATCATGATCGGACTCTGCATAAAAGAAGTCTGAACAAGTTGTTCATGCCTGAACAAGTTTTTCATGAAATCTGCATGAAGCACTGAGATTTGTAAGAGCCTCTCTCTCTAGAAATCACTTCACAAACATTGATTTCTTTTCTATTCACTGTTCATCATCAATCTTTTCTCTGTACTTTTCTCATTCAAATGAACTCTTATTTATAGAAAACATTTCTCAACGGTCAGCTCCATTCCAACGGACATGTTTTCCTTAAATTTTGGAGGGACATGGACACATGTCAAATAGACAATGGTTATTTTATAATAGATTGAACGATATTGTTTCATATAATAAATAATGTTAAGTATAAGGAAACTTAGAATCTGATAATATTGGAATGATACATTAAACAACTCTAACAATATGAAGAAAACATATTCTTATGAAAATGTAAATTGGATTGAGAAAAATGGTATCACTATTTTTGTGTACTAGTATCATAAAATCATTATAACATTTTTACCGGTCTCGGTATCATGAAAAACCATTTCAAAATAATGAAAACAATGCCATGTTTTTATCTGTATGATGTAGACGGTATCACATAGGCTTATCTAAGTCAGTACGTCATAATCTTAAGTATACCATAATGTTAATGATGTAAGTAAAATGTAATGACAAATATATAAGTAAAACATAATGAAAATTTTTAAAAGTAAAACGGAATGAAAAATCATATAAGTAAACCGTAATGAAAAATTTTATAAGGAAAACAGAATGAAAAATATTAAATGTAAAACAAAATGAAAAATATTATGCTTAAAACGGAAAGAAAAATATTATAAGTAAAATAGAATGAAAAATATAATATGTAAAATGGAATAAAAAATATAATATGTAAAATGGAATGAAAAATATTATAAGTAAAATGGAATGAAAAATCTTATAAGTAAAACAGAATGAAAAATCTTTTAAGTAAAACAAAATGACAAATTTAGATCTTATAGAATAGTGTTTGTGATTTTCAAAACATAAATCCATAAGGAATGGAGAAGTCATAAGAGAACCATATTGACTCAACACCATGATGATTTTAATGTAATATAGTATTCTATTTATTAAATTGATTGAGCTGTAGAAAGATAAAGATGAATAATAGTGCAATTTTTATAGTGGCTCAAAAGTACAAAGATCCCCTAGTCCACTCCACCAACACTCTCTAAATGATCTTGGTGATTTTCACAAATAATTTCTTTTTACCAGGGATCTCAACATATAATTATAGGTTTTTTACACCATACAACATGTCAGGTTCTTTTAAATGGAACATTGAAAACCATATCTTATTACGAGAAGATGACACTCCAACATGACTATGTATAAGTAATTGAAACTTAAAATTAATATTATATGATTTAGGATTTTAATAAGATTCGGCACATAGTTATATTAGAACCCGATATAAGATGTGTCATCTTATTTAGAGAATAATATATTTCATAGTAGTGGGACAAACACACAATAGTAGATAATAATATGTATTCCCTGAATGTGAAGTCCTAAAATATTTCATGAATAACTACAGAATATTATCAATATATAAGAACATCATAATATTTAAACATATATGTCTCTAGGGTGTAGTGATAAACTATTTTATGAATGAATATATACACTCTCATGTAATAGAAGACAAAAATCAATGAAAATGAATGAGGAATCATATTTGATCCTAGTTAAGAATATCCAAAAATATCTCCTGATAAAACACAATATTCAAAACACTCAATGTGTTTGAAATTTAAATTTTAATAACAACTTAAAATCATAACTTCCCTCTAAAATTGGAATGATTTAAACCGTTATTGGAGAACCTTTTAATTTGTCTTCAAATAGATTTTAATGAGATATTTATCCTAGAAAAACCATTGCTAATCTTGGAAAATATCTAAAATTAAAATTCTATATATTACTGCTTCAATGTAGGGATAACTCTACATTTGGTATCTTCCAAAGTATGGTTCAAAATGTACCGTTAAATCAAAATTTTGAGGTAACAAACCATATATTATATCCTTAAAAGTGTGGTTCTCAATCCTAACATTCAACATAAATGTTGGATACCAAAGTAGTGTTCCTTATTAAAAGTTAGGGTCACCAACCTAACATTATTTATAAACACATGGTTCTGAATAGTGGATTTAGACTCTATAGAAACAATAGGAATGAATAGAAAAATTTAACCTGATTATGTCCCTAATTTTAAATACAATAAAATAAATATTTCAATAAGTATAATCCTGAAATTCCCTTAAAGAATATTCATTAGTAAAATATATAATGTTGTTTGTGATTATCAAAATCACTGAGGAAACAAATGAAATTATGGGATCAACATTCATATGCCCAATAAAAACTGTCTTTTTTATGATTAAAAAATCATAGAAATATAAAAAATATATATTTTAAATAATAATAAAATAAAAATATATTAATAAAATTGAATAAAATTATATTTAGTAAATAAAATATAATAACAATTAGTTTATCCAAATTTCTTATAGAATTATAAAAATAATCAACTAATAATGAAAGTTAAAATAAATTTTCTGTTTGTCCAAATTTATCACTAATTTTTTTATATCAAAAATAAAATAGATTGATAGATTAAAACACATCCAATGAAATACAAAACTATTAGTGAATGTCAGGTTAGCTAAAAATAAATCCTTCATAAAAATTGAATGATTTGTAGACATAAAATCATAGGAAACAGAATAATGAGAAAAATAACTGAAAAAATAATATAAAAAATATTTTTTATTTACATTAAATATCCTAGATTACAATTACTTTTGGTTCAAGGGTTTTATTGGCTTAAATTCTTGGATGAGGAGAGGGTTCAGGCATAGGATGTTCTGGGGATGAGGATTCAATGATAAATGAATATCTAAATGTGTAATGCAATATTTTTAACTCCTCCATCAACATCTTGGAATTTTTATTCATTATCCATAACCATGTATTCATCAAAAACTTTTACTCCTATAACATATTTAGTTCTTATAAAAGATTAATTTTCATAAAATTATGAATAGACTTGATTGACTGAATATATTTATACATCATGTCACCCAACTGTTAAACCAAAACCCAACACCAGGATCTGAAAATGTTAATATTTCAATAATATATTTCTGATTTTCCACAAAAATGTTACTTGCAACACATTCAGATTTTAAACATTGATTTTTTTCCTCATAGTAGAAAGATCATATAATAATAGATCCATTATCTTCAATACATCTGTTTTTCATTTTCCACTCAAGATAGAAAATGGTTTAGGACTGAAGCATTATTATACATATTCAAATTGACCTTATAAGAATGTATTCAAGACACCAAATTTATAATTTTAAACTAAAATATTTCTAATCTTCCCAAATTGATTAGAAATTTCTTTCTTAAAATCATCAAAATCTCTCAAGGGTATTAATTTTTTTTTCAACATTGGATACTGATTCTGAAAAGATTAAATATATGTACTAGAAACTGTTTAATTTTTCAAATATTTACAAGAATTATGAGAACCTATAGCTCAAGTTGAAATATTATAGATTTATATTTAATCTGAATAAATTTAGAAAGAATACTAAATAAAAATAAATATTATGGTCTTCCAAATATGACTCATCTTCATTAGAAAATGACCTTTTCTATATCCTTACAGATGGCCCTATAACCTCACCCAATTAAAGTGGTTGACCTTAAAATTATTTACTAGCATGTACTCCAAGTCTTTTTCTCCTTCAGTAACCTCCTCAAATATCCTCTCTAAGGACCTTTGGAATGAGAACCTGACTGAACTCTAATAAGCATATTTGTGGAAAATAAAGGATTAGACATTGGATAATCAAATTGGATAGATTCATAAGGTTTTTTTTCTTCTACATAACCATCATATTCAAATCATTCTTCATCAAGTTAAAATTTCTCACTTGTTCCATAAAATTAAATATCCTGGTGCCCAACCACTAATACTACTATTTATTTAACATAAACAAGAAGAGGTTTAATGAATTATTTAACTGAATACACACAAACCTTCTCAACAGGAACAAATTTATCCCTTTTTCTTGTTCTATGAACAATAATGGCCTCACAGTCTTTAGTAAAAGGCTCCACATAAGATCTTGGAAATTGAAAAAAAATCCCCTATTCAAGAAAGGACATTTTCTTCCACTATTTTTCTTCTCTTTATGCTAATATGAATGTTGATTTCACCACGAGATGAAACTTTCATACCACCAGCCACTTGATCTACTCCATCTATTCATTTGAATTTGAAATCCACAAAGTATTCACAACAATGTCTTGAAAATACAACCAACTTCAGGATAAAATTCCCCACCTTTTCATGAGCATTGAATTAATCCTCCTCCATGACACCAATGGGTATTAATTTACCCCTAGTTTTCCTCCAAAAAAAATCCAAATTTTATATTTGTTCTAGCAGATAAAATATTATTATGATAACATCTGAAGCCAGTTAGGATGTCTCAGATCATTTATTTCTTATACATAAAAAAACTAAACATTCCTTCTATAAGTATGGTATTATATCCTTCCATCTTCATGAAAGTAGTTATTCCTATACCTCATCATAAACCTACTAAAGTTTAATTTGATATTTTTCATCGTCAAAAATAGCACATACATATCTAAAAATAGGATTTATTGTTTCTCAACTATCCTTGGTACTACTGTAGTTTGGACAAACATAACTAAATCCCCTTATTCTACCTCAAAATATTTCAAACATCTTAAGGATTTGAGAGGTCCTAAATAAAAAATACATTATATCCTCTAAATTATATATATTTCCCCCCATTGATCTTAAACTAAACTGAACCCCACCTTCATAGGGGAATTTAAAGATATATGAAAGATTAACTATAGAAATTTAATATTATTTTTCATATACCATTAATTAAATGACATCATCTATATCTCTGAAATAGAACTGTAAAAATTCATAAAATTATTTTACTTCCTTCTCAAAAACATACAATTTATTCTCTCCATCAAACATATACACCAATCCTTGAAAAATTTTCTCTTGTTTTAAAAAGATATTTTTTAGGAATATCAACTCAAATTATACGAACTTACATTACATATAATTTCTATCAATCCATAGGTCCTTTTCCTCTTTGAGATATGTGGTGTAACATCATCAGTTCTCTTAGTTTTTTTATGGTGGGAATCTGAAGGTTCAAGTTTTGAATATTAGGTCTCAAGAGAGAATGAGAGATTATAAGTATAAATGGGTGCAAGATCAAAGGTAAGAGATATAGGGGGGTTTTACTATAATGGTTTCAAGTGACATTTTTATTTTACAAGCTATAATTGTATGGTCAAAATTTTGGTTCTTTAAAAAATTAAAATTTAATTTTTTGAAATATATGAAAATATAAATTTAACCTAATAATTAATAAAAAATTAATTTATATAAATTAATATGACTTTAATATCAAAAGTCGTAAAAATTTAATGAATTGAATCAGAATAAAAATAATAAAATTAAATGATTTACTTTAAATTATATATGACTAAAACCCCCTTAATAAAATCAAAACATGTAGTGAGAAGCGGTTTAGTGAAAATATCAATAATTTGAAACTCATTAATTACATATTCTAAAGTTATATCCCATTTAGAGACATAATATCCTAGAAATTTATTTCTAAGATCATTATTCATGGTTCTAGAGTGACTCATATGACTTTTTGAAATATTAATAGCACAAGTATTATCACATAAAATAAGAATATGATTGAATTTCAATCCAAATTTGAGAAGTGTGTGTTTCATCAAAAATATTTTTCACAGAAACTACCTGTAGATATGTGTTTACATTAACTACTCATAATGTAATATAATGTCTCTTTTTACTATACATGTATCCCGAGACTTTACTAAATAGTGATAAGTATATAATGTAATTTTTCTATCAAATCTACACCCTCTAAAATCAGTATCTAAATAGAAAATGAAATTAAAATAAAATGATTTTGTATAAGGTAAAGATAAAAAATAGTTACTTTTAAATATAAAAAATCTCTTCCAACAATGGTAAGATGATATTACTTCAGGTTTTATGGAAATTATATATAAACCCAAAGATAAATCATAATATTTTATCTACTATTGGTAAGATATTATAAACTAACAATTATACCATTGTATAACTTTTTTCTACTTTCTTCCAACTTCGTCATAAGAAAGTTTTGTATTAGTACACATGGTAGTTGTTTATGTCCTACTATTTTTAAGACCAAATTTTTTAAATAAATAAAAATTACATTGTCTTTTATTAAAATAAATTCTAAAATATTTTTGATAAATTTAAAAACCAAAAGAAATTAAAATTATCCTATCATACTCATTTCAAATTAATTTTTCAAATATTTTGAAAAATCATTATGAAAATTTTGATTATTTTACCCAAAAATAACATAATATACATATATTATAACTAATTAATAACAAAAAATAGTTTTTCTATAAATATTGGAATTTTTTGAGGTCTTAAATAGGTTTGGAATGTTTAAAAATTAAATTTGGTAGATGATGATTTTTAAAACCTGGATGATGCTCCCCCTAAAATTTTTCTAATTAATAAATATTTAAAAATGGTATATTTTACATCCATATGGAATAATTTAACATTCATATGTGATGAATTGGATAACAAGATTCCAATGACTTATAGCCTATAAATTAGTGAATATTTTGTATCATAATCCATTTATTCATCCTGGTTGTATCCCTTATCAACTCTCCTAGCATTATTCCTAATTATTATAAATTTATCTTGTTGCTTATTTATAAAGACACATTTGGATCCTATCACTGTATTGTTTAAGGGTATATCAACTAATGCACAAAAAATATTCCTCTTAAAGTATATTAGTTCTTCCTACATAGTAATCAACCAACTTTCATCTTCTATAGACTCTTCTATAGGTTTGGTTTGAAATTGATATAGAAAATTAGGGAACTTAATCATATTTCCTACACCTCTCATAAACATAACTCATTAAACTAGGACATCTATAATAGTCTAAAAAATGGTCATTTATGGTTTTAGATTTTCTGGGTAAGACACATTTAGGATCCTCAGTTTTTTGTTGTTTATAAATTAGATTGATTCTAATAATATTATAACTTATTTCAAAATAAATCCTCAAAAGAATAAATTCCAAAATTATTCAAGGAATCTGTAACATCAACTATTTTATTTTATTTTTGTAATCAAATGGATCACTTTAATCAAACATCATATCAATAGATTATTCAAATATCCTTAATATTTTATTAAACTCCCTAAAAGATTTATAGGTATAATAATATCCATGAAATATTTTATTATCAGTTTTTTAATAAAAAATACCAAAGTGTTCCTTATTTTTAATTATATACACCTTGAATTCAAAAATATAAAGTATCTAACCTTAGTTTTTATATTATTCCATAACTCATAGGGTTTATTTTTGAGAAAAGGACATATTAAAACTCTATTTATAATATAAAAAGGCATATGAAAAAACTTATTCCCAAAAATAGATAGGAATAATATATTCATTCAACATAGTCCTTAAAATTTATTAAATATTCATATTTCTTCAATATAAAAATCGATTATGTTGATGTGATATTAGAGAAGAAAAAGTATTTTTATTACCAAATTTTGCGTAAAAAAGAATTAAAATATTGATTCTGAAACTCTCCCATATAATCACTTAAAAAACATACTTTGAATTTTTTTTCATTTGGATCAACTTTAAAAAAATACACAAAAACAAAAAAAAAAGATTCCCTTTTTAGTTTTTAGAAATAAAACCAGTTGAATGTTAAAAATTCATCAACTAAAATAAAAACAGATAATCTTCCAACCAAACATTTCTACTCTAGATAGACAAAAAAATCCATTTTGATTAGTTCTAATGGTTTAGTAGTAGAAGACTTGTTAATATATTTAAAATTTTACTTTCTATAATTTTATATTTGGTATTCATCAAAAAGTCTATTATGACTAATCTTGAGAATGGGAAGATCTAAAACTAAACTATTCTGAGATAACCTATATAAGGAAAATATATTACAATGTCTATGTATCTTATACCACATCCAGGAAATATTTATTTCATAAGATAAGAAATTAATTTTTTGTTCACACAAGGAACTAAGATCCAAAATATAATCCTTATCAATTGTGGGTGATCTAAACTTAAGTATTTTATCATTAAACAAATCACTAATTGATAGAAAAAAATAAAAAAATTTACATCATTAAAAAGTTTTAAAATAGTTATCAAATTGTTCTTCAGCACATGAATGTAAACAAATTTATTGATCAGTATATTTTTGGAACCCTACTGATCTAACTCCAATGATCACTCATTTAGCATTGTCTCTAAAGGTAAAAAATTCTCTATATAATATTTTTAAACCATAGAAATTTTAAAATATGTCACCCTTCTATATTGATAAGTCACTATCTATATACCATATTATATCTTTATCCTTGTGACTTAAACCCTTCAAAAATATGAAATAAGATTTTTTTTAGTCCCCAAATACGCCTAGGTCTAGTAGTGTTAGAATATAAAGATATCGGAAACCATCTTTTTTAAATTTTTCCAAAATCTAAAGCATTAACTTATAAAGAAAATTTATGTAATAAGAGTTTTATTCACACCACTAATTTGAGGATTTCTCAAACAATAGTTATTAGTAATATGGAATTTAATTCCATAGAATAAATAGGAAACCCTAGAAATTTGTTGGTTCTTTGAGAGATCATATATTAGTTTATATATAATACATGTTATTCACCATTGATTCCAATTAAATATATTTCATTTTTATGAACATTATTTTTGAAAAACCAATTTGAAAATTATTCACTCTTGGTAAATAGACTTGTAAAACTTTTCACGTATTTTACTTTATCCTGAGTATCTTTAATCCTAGTTTCATTCATAGTGTATCTTGATGTATATTTTCTTAATTTTTCTTTCAAATCAAGGTGTTTTTTAATCTTGGTATCATTTTCACTTAATGAAAAATTATAAATATTCATTTAATATATAATGTTTGTTAATATAGATTTATATTTTTTTTCAGATATCGATTGGTGCTCACCAAATTTAGAACATTTCTAACTTTAAAACTTATAAGTAGAAGATAATTATGATTGTACCTCATGTTCTTTATCCATAAAAATCATGATTACTTTTATATTTAATTTCACTTTTTATAAATAATAAATTGAAGAGATATATGAGTCTTTATAAACACTTCACATAGCCTTCGTAACCTTTTTACCTTTATTCTCATAACCAGATTTTATTTGGTACTTAATTTATTTATTTTCTATTTTCAAGTATCCACTTTATGTTTTGGGAAGTTAGGTCTAATATTATGTATTTGTGTGTATTCATAGCACCAAACGTCTTTCAATATATGATTATTATTTATGGAATCATTATAAAAATTCATGAATCCTCTTTTATTCTAATATTTTTTGAATATTATAGATATATGAGTGAGTTCATTTATAGAGTTTGAATAGCTAGAATGGTTTAAGGATATTACTTCATCTTAATTTTAATTTTCCCATTTTGGAATAGTAATTTTGATATAATATTCTACATGTTGATCATTTTATGTTGTTTTTATTAATATTTAATTTCATCTTAACATATCATTAATGTAAAAATAAACTCTATTAATTTTAAGAATTTAACAGGTCTATATTATCTGATAGTAGTAAGGATTCCATTACATTTATAGGGTAAAATCTATGAAATTTTTACTTCTTCAACTAGTTTTGAAAATGGAGTTCCTATTACAAAAACACTCTTTACCATCTCAGTAAATATTCCATTCATTTGATTAATTAGTTCACCATCAAACATCCTTAAGGTATAAAACTTAAATTTAGTAGTATTATATCTATATTGTTCAAAATTTTCAGTCCCTTTATAAGAAAAAATTTTAGCCTTCCATATTACACAGGGAGTATCAGATAAAAAAATTTGACTGAAATAATTAAGAAAATTTCCATATATGATAGAATTCAAATATTTGAATTTGATATCATATTCATCTTTATTTATAGAATACCACCTTTCTGGTTCTTTGGGAATTTCATAAGGTTTAAAAATTTTCATATAAACATTCAAACTAAAATTATTCATGTAAATGGTCATCTGATATTTTCAAAATCCATAATTCTAATCATTGAAATAAGGATCTTTGATCATATAAGTTCATTCTTTTAGATAAACCATATAAATATTTTATTCATATAGATCTTAAACTAATCATTACTAGAGTTTAATATAATTTTTTAAAGAGTTATCCTTTGATACCAATTATTGGTAGAAAAATGTGAAGAAACAAGAGGCGATGAATTGTGTCCTTTAAAAAATACTCAGATAATTTAAATTTAACACCTTGTGTGATTTTAAAGTGATATAATATTCTTTTCTCTAAATATATTTTGCACTAGAAAAATTAATAATAATGAAACAATAATTTTTGTAGTGGATTGGGGAAACAATATATCCTAGTCCACTCCACCAACTCTCTCTCCATAATCTTGGTTTTTTTACTAATATGGTCATTTTACTGGGGACCATAACAACAGATTAGATGTATTACAACATGTTATGTTCATTCATAGGGAACCTTGATATCCATAGCTTCTTATGAGAAGATAAGACTCCCCCAGGAATAATTATAATCATTTGAATATTCAAATGAATAAGATAGAATATATATGTTTAAGCAGCTTCATCACAAAATTACTACAAAACCGATTGAGGATAGATCTTCTTTTTTAGATTATAATACCATTCATAATAGTAGGATGAAAACAAAATAATAAATTATAATATGTATGTCTCTAAATTGTAGTCATGAATTCTTTGATGAGTGACTAAAGATACTTATAAATAGATAGGTACAACATAGGATTGAAAAATGTATGTCACAAATGTGTAGTACCAAAAGCTTCGATAAACAACTATTTACACTCTAATGTATTATAAGATAAAAATAAATGATGATAAATAAGTAATCCTTTTTATCTTATCCAAAATATCATGAAATATCACAATATTGATTATTATATTCAAAACACTCAGTGTGTTTTAAATTTCAATTTAAATTCCCAAGGAAAATCACAAATTCCTTCAAAAATATGAATGATTTAAAAAATGGTTAATGATACTTTGAAAAATTATTAAAAGAAATTATAATAAGATATTTATTCAAATGAAACAGTTTAAAAAATATAAAAAAAATATCTAAAATTCAAATTCCATATATGACCATTTCACCGTACAGATAACTCTACATATAGTGTCTTTAAAAGTACGCTTCAAAACCTACTGTTCATTCCTAATATTGGGTTAACTAACCATATATTATATCCTCAAATATAGGGTCCTTTATAAAATTATGTTTCCCGATCCTAACATCCAGCTTAAATGTAGGACAAGAAAGTAGTGTTCTTTATTAAAAGTTAGGTCCCCAAACTAAACATTCATCTCAAATCTAGGGTTCAAAATAGTGATTCTAGACTCCATACAAATATCAAGAACACTTATAAAATATTAAACCAATTACTTCCCTATTTTTAGCAGAAATAAAATAAATATTTGAAAAATTGTAATACTAAAACTCACTTAATGAAACATCAATAATAAAACATATGATGATGTTTATGATCATTAAAATTAATGAGGAAACAAATGAAACTATTTTATAAGCATTAATGTTAACAACATGATAATATAAACATGGTTCATAGTAGAGGTACTCTTACCTTTAATGGAAAAAAATTATAATTGATGGGAAAAATGATACCCTATGTTCTTTATCTGATTCAAGAGGTTATTAATGAAACTACATTTGGGTTTCTACCCATTAAAAAAGATAATATGATGACATTTTTTGACAAAATGAATCTTGAGGTTCATAGGAAATTTGAAATGATATTCTTATTTACATAGAATAAAATTTTTATATGAATTTTATGGATCTCAATAAAACTAAGGAAACTTGGGAAAACTCATAAGTACCTTCGAGGGAAATGTTGAATTGAAGGAAGAGAAACTTCAAATCTTGAGTATTAAGTTTGAAGATATCCAAATGTATAAAAACCCTATTGATTAATATTTTAACTAGGTTAAATAAATTTTAAATAGAATCAAAGGATTCAAATATTTCCTAGAAAATTTTTCAATTTTTAATAAATTGATGAAAAACTTTCTGAAAAGGTTTGATCCAAAAATCATATCTTTGGAAAATAATGATGACTTCTCTCTTGATTAATTGAAAAACATTATTATTATATATGATAAGAGGAATGATCAAATATTTAAAAAATAATATCAAGTAAGATATGGATTTTAAATATATGAAGATAATAATTCGTGATCTTGAACATGATATTATAGGATTTAATGAATCATAAGATAAAGAAGTTTATTCTTAAGTAAATGAAAGAATTTTTTCTCTTATTTCTCATAATTACTATAAAGTAGATAAAACTAAAAAGTAAAACTAACACATAAATGTTTTTAATGTGGAAATACATTACATTTTTTATGAATTTACCAAAATATATAGATAATATGATGATGATGATTCATATGAATAGGCTCAGTTGGAGAAGTGGAGAAAAAATTTCAATGAAGATAAGAATTCTAATTCAAATAAAAAAACATCCCTAGAAGAAAAAAGAATAATTTTTGGCAAGAAATATGAGTATAACTCTACTATAAGAAGTTCATAATAAGATAATAATATTTAGAATTTCAAAACATTATTTTATAATGATGAAAAAAAGGAATACTCTTCAAACAACAATGAATAAAATGGTTAAGAAACCTAGAGGGAATATCAACTCAAATTAATACTTGTCGCATGTCTTATGAAAAATTCAAAACTCAATAAATAAGATAAAAAATTTAATAATAAACATGGGGAGGAGTTTTTATTAAATAAATAATTCCTTTATAATGAAAATTTACAATGAGGATGTTAAAATCCTCAAGCTAAAAGTTGTTGAAAAGGGAAGATGGTGGAATATCATGGTAGAAAAATTTCTTCTAAGGATTATAGGCTATAAAAAACTCAATCAAGGTTCCATGAGTTTAAAAATATGTTAAGAAATATTTATTATAATTTCAAAAAAAAATAGTAAAGAAATAAACATGAAAATCCACTAGAAGTAGTCATCCCATGATTCAGCTGAAATCTAAATCTAATAAAAAAATAGTTCATCAGATTGTACTAACATTGAATGTGATAGAAACCCCGAGGGATTGATTTTGTTGTTAAAGGATGTGAGAAACATATAAAATCATTGAAATTTTTTTACAACCATCATAATAAAAAAAATTGACACCAGGGGGAATTAGGTACATAAAGATCTTTTGATCCATAACAAACTCATTATTGGGAAAATCATATTTTTATAGAATATCGAGGTTCAATGTATATTATTATTTTTGTGGAATATATGTGTAAAAATCTTCTATTTTTTTGGTCAAACATGTCTCTCCCCATAATTAGGTTTTAATTGAGGGGGAGAAAAAATGGATGAAAAGAATATAACTTTCTTATGTTATATCAAAGAATAAATACAAATTCAGAATAGGTTAGAAATCTCCCAAATAAAAACTGATTTGATAGCCTAGAGGATACCTTTGTAAGGAATGAAAAATAATTTCATTCTATTGAAGTGTGTATTATAACACTTTCGGGGAAACTTTCTTATCCTAGAAATGAAAAAAAAAGTTGGGAAGAGGAAAATTGATTATAGATAATTTTTTAGAATTCTCTAAACGATAAAAATAATAATATTCCATGGATTATTTATAGTGGTAGTTCCTTACACATGAAATGTGACACAATAATACTAAATAAAATTAATGAAAAGGGTGTTGGATTATTTAATTTCATAAATAATTATTCCTTAAAAATTAAATTTATTTTTATGGTTATGATTGAGGATCATAAACTAATGTCAAATGATATTCTATATGTTGATGGGCTTAAAAACATTATTAAGTTTTAACTATCTTTGTGATGATTATAAGGAAATTTTATTTGGAAAATATTCTTTATAACTCTTTGTAGGAAGGATAGAAAAGTTTTTTCTAAGCTAGAAATAACTAGCATAAATATATTACAAATTAGAGATCGTTGTATGTCTTGTTATATAAGTGTTAAGGATGAAAATAAGGTTTTCACTGAAGACTTGGTAATCATGGATATAAAACTAAGATAAAAGATTATAAGGTAGAGTTTTTTAAGAAACTTTCCATAACTAAAAATAAAATATTATGTTCTTTTCATATATTTCAAAAGGATATAAAGTGGCATACATAAGAATGTTGAAATTCAACCCATTACACCACTTGAGCTTATAGACTCAAATATTTGTGGTCTAATGATACATCAATAAAAAAAAGGTGATTTTTAAATTATTACATTCATTAATGAATTCACACAAATAACCTATATAATGCTCATAAAACAAAAATCAGAGGCTTTATAGGTGATCAAAAACATAATAAGGGATGTTGAGAAAGAATTGGGTGTTTATATACTAAATTTGAGGATATATAATGGAAATTTATACACAAGTAGTAATTTTGAATCCTACCTAAAGAAACATAGAATCAAACATCAATATTGGTGTCCCTACACTCCAAAAAAATGGAGTGGTATAAAGGAAAAATGAAATTATGGTAAAAATGGAAAGAAGTATTCTCCCTAAAGATAAACATTAAATGTTTTCCTAGAGATAAACTTTAAGGAGAGCTCTTCTTATAAAAAATATATGTTTTCTACATCTCAAATCACGAAGGACTCTCTGTGATATGTGGTATAAGAACAATACTTTAGTAAAATATTTCAATGTTTTTGGGATCCTTTGTTAATAAAGAAAAATAATCTAGATCTTCAAGAGTTCTATGAAAAGATGAAGAATGAATTTTCATCAGAAATTATTCTGATGGAGGAAGATACAGGTTACGGAATAAAATAATACAAAATTTGGTTGATTTATATGATGTAAAATTTATTGAAAATAATATTTTCCATAAAAAAAATTTAAGAATATAAGAAAGATGTTGTGATAGATAGAATAATGAATTCTGAATAAGATAATGAGAAATAAGATGACCACGTGCTTAAAATTATACAAGTTGATTCGGATCAGTCCATTGGTGAGGAAAGTGAAACTAGATGAAAATTTATAATGTTAAAATATTTTAAACAAATTGGTTGAATCTGATAACATCATTAGAAATTAGGAATATCTAATTAAAAATATAAGGATGCTTATATTATAAAATCATACATCACTTATCTCATAGGTGAAACCATTTTCAGTTTTAGAGGTAGTAGAACAAAAAGTGTGGTCAAATGTGATGAATAAAGCGTTAGATCATATTGAGAAAAATGACACCTAGAATATTCTTCCCCAACCAGTAGGAAATAATTTTATATCTGAAAATCAATGTTCAAAAATATTCTCAACAAAATGGTAAGATTGTAGTAAATATAGAACATCCAATTTGAAAAGGTTACACATGTGTGGAAGGTGTTTATTTAAAGAAACATTTTCTCTTGTGAAAATATTTGAATGTATCATAGTTTTTTTCCAAGTTTTTACGCATAAAATTTATAGATTATGTAATATCTATGTTAGGTAAACTTTATTTAGAATATATATTATACATATTGAGAAATATAGTGGGTTCTTAAATGACAATGATGGTACCGTGGTGTGTAAGCTAAGAAAAGATTTGTATGGGTTGAATCTAGAACCTCATGAATGGTACTATAAAAAATGTTTCCTAATCTATTTCATCTTTTATAAACAAAAAGTTGATAGATACTTATAGGTGAAGTATAAAATCACATGTACACAAATTTTCATTTTTTATTTTGTTGATATAATTTTTTATGAGATGTGGATAAAACATGTGAATAATTTTCTAAGAAAATAGAGAACTTTATGATGGATATTCTTGGTTGGTTAACTTTATTTCTAGGGTAAAATGTTCAATAAAAGGTAGATACATATTCTTACCTCAAAAAAATTATTCCGAGTTAATATAAAACAATTTCATGATATATTCAAAATAAGTTTATACTCCTATCTTTATTAGAATTAAGACAAGTAAAGATGAAGTTGTGGAAAGTGTGAAGCGGATGGGATTTCAAAGATTATAATAAGTTTAATATATTTTAATACATAAATACCTGACATTGATTAATTTTTTACTTTTTGTGTATGATATTAGATTAATCCAAAGGAATCATAGTTTTTTGGAAGATAATAGAATATTCAGGTATGTTAAAGGAAAAAAATTATGTCATGATTTAAAAAAGATGTTGTGATATGACCTTCCAGGGGTTAATTTATGATGATTAGGATAAGGATTTTAAGTATAGAAATTCAAAATCAGGAAGAACATTCTTTTTTATTGAATTATATGTGATATGTCTTAGTAAGAAAAATAATTTGTTACCTTGAGTGCAGTGGAAGCAAAATATTTTTCCACCAACCAGGCTTATATGAAAATGTTTTGGAAGAAAGAATGTTTATATGATTTGAGAGTAAATGTTAAAAAACTTTTAAAGATAAATTATGATAATATAATTTTCATTGATCGCTCAAAAAATATTATACAACATTCTAAATAAAATCAATATAAAATATCATTTTATTAAAGAGAATGTTGCGGGGGGAGATGTTATTCTTGACTATATTTCAAAAAATATGTCAAATTGATGTTGTTTTCACCAAAGATATCCCATGTGATAGATTAATATAATTGAGGATAAAATAACATTTCATCGTCTAAAAATGAAATTATAAATTTAATAAGAACGTTTCCCCCAACTAGTTTTGGATTTTGTTGTTAAGGAGGGATAATATGTAAAACATTGTGTAAAGAATAACAACTCTATATTGTGTAAATCTGAATCATGTGTTGTTATAAAAGGGGGTGTACCATATTTATGGAGAGTTTATTATATCATGGACACAAATTTATTATCACTATGCGATATAATTACTGTAAAAACATTATGTAAACCATTAATGTGGTTTCAGGATATTCTATATGAGAAATATTTTGGTTAGATGAATGTTTTAAAAAAAATGTGGAGATGTAAATAAAGTTTCCAAAAAACAGAGGGACAGAATGAATATCCCTTGTGATGTTTTTATAATATGATTTGATTTTTTTTCAATATGTTTTTCGGTAATTTTTCAATAGAAAATATATTGAATTTTTTTTTAAGAACGGTTTCAAACCAAATGTTAGAAATATTCCTTAAGTCATATTATGTTATGTAGATTGAACAGTTTATAAAATAATGAAGATACTTATGATCCAAGATATGTTTTAATTATATATTAAAAACTAAAAAAATTCGACAAGGGATAATTATAAAGGTCAATATGTTAATGTTCAATCTATAAGTTTGAGCTTCGAGTGTACAAAGTTCGAGCAAAAGATACCTGAAAGAAAGTGTATGGATGTTTGATATTAAAAGAGGGATAAAAATCCAAATATAATATGGAAAATATATTTATAATACTTTCTATATATATATTAAGTTTCCAATATCTAAATTAACCAAAAAGTTTTTTTTAATGTTCATGTATCAATGTTTTGTTACAAGTAGTAAAACATTTGATTTTATGAAATCATAGATGATATTGTGTGATAAAGACTGTTGGATTGATTCAAATAGTAACTACCCATGTAATTTCAATATAAATTATTTTAAATTATTATTAATATTTATAAATTTGAATTTATAGAGTTATATTCATTATAATAATAATAAGTATTTTTCAGTCAAAAGGAAAAAAGGCTTTATTTCTCACAAAATTGGGTGTTCAGGCATTATATGGTTAAATTTAAAATCACTATTTCTTGATTGTAGAATTTTAATTTTATAAAATTATATTAAATTTTCATCTCAATAGGTCAAATTAATATTAGTTTTAATTTTTGATAATTTTCTGGAAAGTTAGATTTTTTAATAAATAGTGAAAAATACGGATTTTTTTTAGAAACTATGTTTCCTTTTAAAGTATTTATAAAGTAAAATTATATTTTGAATAATTTTTAAAATTTCATTACTTATATTTCATTACAAAAAATATAATTATGATCTTTTTCATTAATTTTATAATTTAATTCGGTATAAAAACATCTTCATACTTAAAGATACATTTTTCTAAAAAATAGTATTTCAACCTGTTTTGTGACTTCAATATTTAATTAATTTATATCATATATGTTAATTTAATTTGATAAAATTATTTCCTTATTTTTATTCATAGTAATTAATATTATTTAATTGGGTAAATATAATTTTTGGACTCCATGAAGAGTAAAATAGTAAAAATAGGTTACCACATTTATGGTTAAAACAGGTTTACCAAGGGTTAAACTAAAGAGATGAGGTTTAAGGTGACCAAAAACCTTTCAAATAAATTATTGTATGGAAATATTAAACCCTATATCATCTAATATTCTTAAATTTTATATTTTTTATTCATTTTTATTGAGTAATATATTAATATATTTTAGAAATTTTAGAAATTCTAAGTATGTCATCTCCCCAACTTAAAAACGGACACCACCTATCCTCACATGTCTACACATAAAGAGAATTTTATTTCATAAAATACCTAACCAAATCCATTCCTAAAATCACTCTCCATGACCTAGAGTTAATTTTTTATCAAAAAAACATCCTATTTATTCTGTAGGCATAAATCTTAATAGGTTGTCCATATAAAAGGTATAGTTAATAACCATGATTTTTAATTTTATTTCTTCTTCTTACTCATTAAAATATTATTCAAACATGGTAAAATAATAACAATATAATATTCAAAATACAGATATTTATTATTTTTATGGTATAACTAATATCTATCTTCTCTTTCATCAAATGAAAAATGAAAATGTTGTTCATGTGTGCGTGGGACTACCACCTCACGAACTGAGGAAATTGGTTTTCCATAACTGCCTATCTTGGTTAGTTATAATGATAGATTTAATTTATATTAATTATTATAATTAAATATTTATAATTCTATAAAGATAATATATCATCTTCTTTCTTACCTTTACATCATTAATAAATGATAACATCGTTCGTGCGTACGTGTGGATTACCACCTCCAAGAAGCGATGTGAATCATTTTTCATGAACACGCATCATGGATTATATATATAAGTATATATAAATAAATTATATTATATATACGATATAATTTTAATTTTTTAAAGGTAAAATTTTACTTACCTTCTTTCCCTCACACTCATTGAAAAATAAAAACATTGGCCATTTGTACATACGACTTACTTTCTCCATGATTGTAATGTAATTAATTTTTCATAACCTTCATTCATGGTTCGTTTTAAAAGTATAATTAATGCATAAAAATTATATTAATTTCATAATTATTATTCTATATAATATATAATAATGGTCTCTTTTACTATAGTCAACCTACCAAAGTCATTTTAACAAATGAGCCGAATATCATCAAAATATTATATGTGAATTTAATTGATTAAATAATTTTACATAACTTTGTAATAAATAAAATAAAAGGAATGATAAACTTGAAAATGGTTCTTAATAAAGTAAATAATTAACATAATTTATTATTCAGGAAGAAAAAAAATTTACTTGATCGTTCGGACTCAACGTAATGGATTTTATCTCAATTTTCCTTTAATGGGGGATGTTCTAATATTGTAAACCTAATTTCGTTTATATGGTATATATACTACACTTTCACATGTTATATCATGAATAATTAATACCTCATGGTATTTTATGTTTAAATTTAAATTATTTCATATAAGGGGACTTGACATTAAAGTTGAAAAGTGGTAAAGGGTTTCTTAACACAATTTTTTTCCACTAGGTTATATCACTTCTTCATTGATTATATTATGCCAAGATAATGGGTTAAATGACCTATGAGTGTATTATTTTCTATTTATTCTTTTATTATTTACATTTTTTATACATATTTTTCCATTAATAAATTCTCAATTAAATGATATGATATCTTTAATGGAAATTCATCTCAAATTTTCTTTATTTGGGAAATATGTGTATGTTATGCACATTTATCATTAATAAGGTGTATATAATTTCTATTGATATGTTATATCATGAATTAATCTTTGATAATTATATTCAATGTTCCTTTTATATACTATATATCATGTGTATTTATTCAAATATTATTAAAATTCCAAGGGTTTTCACGGTTTCAATTTCATTACTTCAAGACATAATTCTTGTTATATTCCATATATTGTTTCATATGGTGTAAATTAATCCCCATGAATTTTTTTAAAAATCTAATGTAAAATATTGGTTTTAAAAAATCATGTTACATTCCTTTATTCAATTTATTTTTTATCAAATCATTACCCAAGTCAAAAGTGTTTCTTGTCTCAAAACCTCTTTCATTGAGACATGTTTGGATTGATATACATATATTCATTTAAATGGTTTAACATTGAATCATGAAATATAATATAAAGGAAATTTTTATAATCATGTTATTTAATGTTCCTTCTTGTGTTCTTTCTTTAAAATGGTTTTGGTTTTTAAAATTCTTGAAAATGGGTTTTCATTAAAAATGTTGTTTTAATGTTTTTAAATATATTTTACCAATATCTTATTTTGTGTTCTTTATCTCTTTTTAATATTGTTATTTTCTAATAGAAAATGATTTTAATAAAGTAATTTTGTATGATATTTATCCTTTTTTAAAAATTATTTTAAAGGAAATTTCTTAATGTTTTCCATGTTGGTCACTTTTGACTCTCTTTAAAAATGTTTGAAAAGAATATTTATTTTTGACATTTATAAAATAAACTGGTTTTCTTTCCATCTTGATCATTATATTTTTTGAATTTTAATTTATAATTTCACATGTCTATTTTCAAAGAGAAATATTTTCACAACATTTTATGAATTTAATGTTTTTAAAAGTGATCTTCAAAGTGATGATGGAATTTTCCCCAATATTTTTTTTAATACCCTTTTTATCATATGTGAATTCATCAATAGACACCAAATTTTATTTTAATTGTAATCCACTATGGATATATTATTATTATTCCATACTTATACTTTCTCTATATGGATTATGATTATTTCAAAGATATTGTAAAGAATACCATTTAATTTGTATAGGTAAATAAAGTCGTAAAGGAATGAAAGTTGTTAAAATGATTGATGATGAAAATGAAATATTTCATGTGTTATATTCATGAATGTTACTTATAAATAATTTATGATGATGTGTGAGCCTGATACAACTTATAAAATATTTGTAGTCAATACATCTTATATGAAATATTTATCCAAACACAACTTATACAAATGAGTGTGCCTGATACAGATTATATGATATGTGAACTTGATATAGCTCTCTAATGCATTGGGTAATTTTTATTATCTTTAATGGAAAGAAGGAGGGAGTTTTCTGGGGTAGTTTCTCATATAGATTTAAATGGGATCTAATTATTTCTAACACAATTTATGAATATAATGATCTCTATTTCCAAAATAAGTTTCTATTTTATTATTATTGGTTTTATAAGTTTTCTTTGAGTAAAAATTGTGTGTGTGTTTTATGTTTATATTATTTATTTTATACACTTAAATTATATTTTCATAAAGGTAAAAAATTATGTGTTTCCATGTTTTTCACTAGACTAATAGATTTTTTTATTTCAAGACCCTCACTAATATTTTTGTGTACATCCAACATTTTTAAATGTTTTTCACAGTGTTTAAGGATAAGTAAGAACAAAAAATAACTCATGTTTAAAGTTATGAATATTTTTCATGAAAATAAAACATGTTTTAAAAAATATTTTTGTGAGAAATATGGGAACTAATTATAAGTTTCCAATTTATAATATATGGGTTTGTTATTTAATAGTTATTACCTAATTCTCTAAAACTATAAACCTAAAAGATCTTTAGGAATCAATGAAATTGAATTCTTGTCTATAGACACTATATTATTTAATATATAAGGTCAAGTCTTTATAATTGGTATAAAATCCCTGATTGGATAACATTTGTGGTTATGATGACTCATATGAGGATAGTTTAAGGTTTTTAGATACCATTATAAACCAATAAGTCTTTTTATATGATAATATCATAATATTTTATAAAAATAAATATTTTTTAATTTTAATAATAATTGAATCCCTATCTAGATATTTGGAAGTTGATTAATCTATGGAATTTATGAAGCTAATTATAATAACACTAAAATGGGTGGATTGGGTTTTAACTTGATCTTTACCCGATGTATAATGAGTAGTTCTAAGACTACACACCTGGAAAGACACTCTTGGGGGATATGATTCTGTTAATTTTCATGTTTTCTATGAACCATTATGAAATATTTGAACATAAGGTTATATAATTGAATGAAACCATGGATAGTCTAGGTAAAACCTAAGGTGTTATAGATTCAAAGGAAGGGTTTCATAGAGTAAGAGATCTAAAATTTATATTGATATTAACTATGTTTCAGTCAATGAAATTATCAGTTATTGACTAAAAAAATTGTTTCATCAAGGAAAATTATCTTATACAAGATCGATGTACTGAAACTAAACACAACCCTATTTTCTCTTCTAGAGGATATACTTTTAATGATTATTTAAAATATATCTCAGGTCACGTGGAAAAATTTTTAATATTCATCTTGAAAGAAATACACATTATAATATATTACAATCCTCTTCCATTATTCTATATCATAATGGACCATGGGATAAATTTGAATATGTTTTGAAAACAATATTCACATCTTACTTGTTATGGGAAATATCATATTATTCTTTATCATGTTTTTACAATGGATAATTCTATAAAAGGTACTACAGTCTTCAATTCAGCTACAAAAGAGGGTGATCTTCTAGAAGCAAATATCATTATTTTATTATTATAATTTTTTTATTATCATTGGTACGAGACCTTATTCAAAAAATTAATGTCAAACCATATCCTAAGGTATTATGGAAAACTTTTTAGGGAGTATTTTTCATGTATTTATGTTTAGAACGTTATGAATTTTACAAATTTGATCTTTGTCAATAATATTTTCAACTTGGATGTAACAATTATGCATTGATAAAAGAATCATAGGACCTTGAAAAGGATTTCAGGTATTCAAATTTTATAGGGGATTCACCTCGAATATCATGGGATCTCATACTTCAAAATTGGGACTATAATAAATGGCGATCTATTTTTAAAAGTTATAAATTATTTTAATAGTTTTTTGTAAATTCTAATTTGAAATCATGATTGAATTGATTCATATTTTAGATTTTAAAAGGGATGAATTAAGAAATAAGATAGAAAGCACGGTTAATGTTTTAAGAATGAAGTTGAACATAGTATGTGTATATTAATTTGTTTTCATAGATATTATGTAGTGATATTTTATCAATTATATTCTTGTATATTCTAAATATTATGAGGATCATGAAACAAATTATGATTATATATGTTATAGGTTTTTTTTCAAAACATGGAATCTATTTTTAGATGGAATCATTACCATTGAATTGTAATTTATTGTAAATGAGACATTTTAAGATCATATGATTGATGGATAAATAATCCTTTGTGTTAATATGTTCATTATGATAATAGTCAATTAATATCAATTGATTATATAGAAAAAAAATATTGTATGGAAAACCGTAGAGTTTAAAAGGTGATTTCATGATTAATGTTTTTTTATATACATCTCATTTTTTGGTAATTTTATATTATAAAGGTTAATTATGAATATTGTTATCACATAAAATTTATCCATTTATAATGGATAAAATATTAATATATTTTTAGAAAAAATGGGAAACCCACAAGTAGGGAGACAACCTGTCACATCTACCAAGGCCAGGGGGATTATAACCACAACCAAAGGAAAACAAGGGAATAGTGCCTTCCAAACCCCCATGTGATGTACTATTTAGTATGATACATTTTTACTTAAATGATTTTCCATAAAATGGATAAGTTTATTTTGGGAATCATATTATGGGATAAACTCTTTTTGAGATTTTGTGGTGATTAATGATACTTTGGGAAATATTTATTTAGTTTTTATAGTTTATTAGATATATGTAACCATTAATTTTACATGTTAAAACAATTATTTAAGTAAAAGTAACATTAAATTTTTTGGGCAAAGATTAAATATATTGATAACCATTATGTTTTATATAATTTGTGATGTTAATAAAATTATGGGTTATTAAAATTTGAGAAAATGTGTTTTATCATATATATAACCATGGGATTGAAAAGTGGTTTAGTAATTAAGTGATTACTTTTATTTCACAAAAAAATTATATTTTTTAGAACATTATATAGTTTAATAGAATATTATTTGATAATAGGATATTTTATTTGAAGAATAAAGGCTGAATTATCTTTTTGGAAGAATATATAATTTTAATGTGTAATTATGGTGATTTAGGTTATTTATCAAAATTATTATCTCATTTTAGAGATTATATAATTATAGGATACACCTTTTTGTGTATATTTTATTATGAGTGACTAATATAGATAAATTTAAAATTATTTTTGTAAGAATTTATGATCATATTATTCTAATTTTTGGTTTTGATAATTTTTTACAAATATTTTGAAGAATTTAGGGATAGTTATTTATCAAATGATCTAATTTGAAAATTTGGTGTTATTTTCAAGGATTTAGAGATTAATATTGTATTTTACCTTATGAAGTTTCATTATTTTTGGGTATTATCTTACCTTGTACAAACCATTTTGATATTATTTAATGTCTAAAGATAGGAGGAATAAATTGTTATCATTTTGTGGATAATATTATCCTTTAAAAGATATTTTAGTGATTCATAAATGAAAAAATCTTCTAGAATACTAATAGTTTGGAAAAAAAATATAATATTTTAGTGAAAATTGATTAAAGGATTAAATTATACTTTTCAAGTATGTATATGTCCTTATGCTCTTAGTCTAGATGTTAAAGGAATTCCTTAAATCTAGGAAAAAGATATTGAACCAAAAAAATGTTATCTTATTACCTTTATTGGTGATTAATTGTTGGTATTTTTCACATCTATTTTGATTATGGTTCTTTGGACATTAACTTTCTCATTATCATTCGCCTTCTTTTGATCAATGTTCTCTGTTACTCTTCATCATTATTTGGACATTAAATTTTTCCTCCATTAATAGATTTTCACTCCCAAATAATATCATATTATTTGGAAACCTAGTATGTGTTATTATAGATGGCCTTTGTATTTACATCTCCTTCTTTTAAAGAGTAATTTTTATAAACTGGTTTTATGATGTTCGATTTCAACAAAGGTATTTGGAAATGTCAAATCCCTAGTAACTGAGTTCAAGATCAAATTTTGAGGACACAATTTTCAAAAAGTGAGAAACAATGTAAAAAACTAGGTTATGTAAATATAAATAATTTTCATGTCTTATTAACATTCATTAATTATATTTTATAGGTTTATATTCATTAAAATTATATTAGGTGATTTTTCAATCCAAATAAAAAATGCTTTATTTCACACTAAATTGGGCTTTCATGCATTATATGGTTTTATTTAAAATTTAAATATAAATAATATAGAATTTTAATTTGAAAAAAATTATTCACTTTTCTATTAATATTTTAAAAATTATCTTATTCTTAATTTTTTAATATTTTTTAAAAAGTTCAATTTTTCAATGAATAGTGAAAATACTAATTTTTAGAGGCAACTGTATTTTATTTTTAATTACTTATAAATTAAAATTAAATTTTGGATTAGATTTAAAATTTAATTATTTTTTAAAAAAATCCCATTTTGTTCTTTTGAATGAATTTTATACTTGATTTTTTAATAAACACATTTTTATACTTTAAAATACATTTTTCTGAAAAAACTATTTTTTGACTCATTTTGTCATATTAATTTTAAATTAAATTATTCCACTTCTATTAAGATGATTTGATAAAATGGATTAAATGTTTTTTATAAGAATAATTAATAATATTTAATAATTTCAACTTAATATTTGGTCATAATGAATAGTAAAAGTAGTAAAAATTGGTTACCATGGTTAAGGTTAAAATAGGATTACCAAGGGTTAAACAGAATAGATAAGGGAAAAATGACCTAAAAACTTTTATAAATTCTAATATTTGACCATATTATACCCCTATAAAATATAGTATTTATATATGTTCCATTTTATATCAATGTTTCTTGAGTAAGACATTAATATATTTAATTCTTTTAAAAAAAATATATGTGTCCCCTATCCCACTTATAAACATAATCCCTTCTCCAATCATATCCACACTTCAAGAGATTTTTTTTTTGAAAATTCAATACACATTAACTTCTTAATATACCTATCCATGACCTAGACTCCCTGATTTGGTCATAAAACCATCCAAGGATGTCTTTAGGCATAACCCTAAATAGGTTTTTTGGGGTAGAGACATGGTTCTTATCTAAACAATTTCATTTTATTTATTCTTATACCTACATAAAATATTATTAAAAAAATAACAAATAATAACACCATTATATTACATATACTTAAATTTTTTATTTAAATTTAATAAGTAATATTCATCTCCTCTTCCATCAAATGGGAAGCAAAACTCTCAGTCATGTGTATAGCGGACTACCGCCACACGAACTGATATAATTCATATTCCATCACTGCCTATCAAATCTAGTTATAATTATGGATTATATATATATATATTATTCATGAAATATTTGTCACTATGGAAATACGATATATCATGTTATTCCTTACCTTTCCGTCTATTGAAAAATGATAACATCATTCATGTGTACGTTTGGATTACCACCTCCGTGAAGTGATGTAATTCATTTTTCATGACCACAACACATGGATTATATATAAAAGTTTAGTTAAAGAAATAATATGGTATATATAGTATAATAATCACTCTATAAACATAAAATTATATTTTCCTTCTTTCCCTCATGCTAATGAAAACACTACTCAAATGTATGTATGTCTTACCCGCTCCATGATTGTAACATAATTCATTTTTCCTAACCATATTTCATGGTTGGTTTTTAAATTATAATAAATTTATTATAATTATAATTATTTAATAATTATTATTCTACATATGATTAAATAATAAACACTTTGACCATAGTTAACCTATAAAAGTCATTTTGTGACATATAATCCAAATATCATCAAAGCATTTGATTTTAAATTAATTGATTATGAAATTTTATATAAAAAGTTAATTAATAAAAAAATAGTAATAAAAATTAAAAATATTCTTAATAAATTATGTAATTAATATAATTTTATAATTCAAGAAGTTAAATGACATAAGTGATTAGTGAGACTCGAGGTAAGGGATTACTTCTTAATTTTCCTTTATTGAGGCATGTTCTAATATTATACACATAATTTTATTTATATAGCGTATATACTAACATTTTAAATGTAATATCAATAATAATTCATAATTCGTTGTATTTTATGTTTCAATTCAAATTATTTCATCATAAGTTTTTTAATATGAATTTACAAAGTGGTATTGGATTTCTTAACTCAGTTTTTTAAATTCGGTTATATCACTTCTTCATTGATCATTTTATTCCATAATTATCTATGAAATAACATTTTACTTTATTATATTTTATTTCAGCTTGTTCTTCTTGGATTTAAATTTTTATAAATAATATATCCATTCATAAATTCTCAATTTAATGATATGGTCTAGGTAAGGTCTATTCATCTCAATTTTTTATTCATTGATACATATGTTATTATTATGAACCCATTTTATTTTATAAGGTGTATATAATACATATTGAGATGTTAAATTATGAACTAATCTTTTATAATGATATTAATTGTTCATTTTATATACTCACTTTTATGAGATATTGATTAAAATGTTATAAAATAGGAAAGGGTGTTCATGGTCTCAATTTGGATTCTTTGCGATATAATTCTTGATATGTGCCATATTTTATTTTATATGGTGTACATAGTTCCCAATGAATTTTTTTTCCACATATTATATGATTTAAATTATAGTTTTTACATAATATTTGTATGTTCCTACATTCAATGGCTTTTTGATCAAATCGTTACCCAAGTCCTAAGGGTTTCTTATATCAAAACATCCATCTTTGAGACATGTTTTGATTAATACACTTATATTCATTTATATAGTGTATACAATGAATATTTAAATATAATACCATGTATATTTATATACTCATGTAGTTTTATCTTCCTTCATGTGTTCTTTATTTCAAAAAGTTTTTTTTTAAACGTTGAAAGGGGTTTTTCTTTAAAAATATTTTTTTAATGTTTTTGAAAAAGTTTATCCAAAATAATCCTCCACATTCTTTATATTATTTCAAGAATGTTCTTTTTAAATAATAAATTATTTCCTAATTTTATTTTACAAGATATTAAACATTATTTTAAAAGTTTTTAAATTAATTTTCTTAATTTATTTACATGGGTCACTTTTGACTCACTTTAAAATAGTTTAAAAAATAATTTTTATCATTTAAGTCATTAATATATTTTCTTACATAAATAGTATTATCTGATTTGAATATTACATTATAATTTTCCAAATTTAATTTAAAATAACATTATTCTCACAATATTTTGATAATTTCTAGTTTTTAATAGTGTTTTTTCAATTAAAAGGGGTATTTTCCTCATGAATGTTTTTAATGACCATTTTATGGTATTTCAATTAATCAATATCAAAAAACCTCTATTTTAATTATATTCCTAAGGGGATTTATTGAAATTATTAGATTAGTATTCTTTATTTGGATGGATTGTGATTTCTTTAAATAGATTGTGATGAAAACCATTTCATTTCGATGGTTAAATCATGTAATAAAAGAATGAAAATTGTTAAAATGATCGGTGATTAAAGTGAAAGATATCATGCGTTATATTCATGTATGGTACTTGGAAATTATTGATGATAATGGGTGATCTCGATATATATTATATGATGGGTGGTCCATATGTAGCTTATATAAATGGGGGATCTTGGTACATCTTATAGGAATAGGTGTTCCCAATACAGCTTATATGATGGGTGAGTCCGGTATATATATAAAGTGCATTGGATAATGATCATTGTCATCAATGGAAAGAATGATGGAATTAATTAGGGTGGTTTCTCCTATGTATTTATCTATAATCTATATATTTCTAACATAGGTTATGAATATAATGATCTAAGTTTCTTTAAAAAATCTATTTTCCTTCCATGTGTTTTTAAAATTTTATTTGATTAAAAAGTTATTTTTTTAATGTGGATGTGATTTTTTTCAAAAATTAAAAGAATATTGAGATAAAGGTTAACATTTTTTGGGAATTTAGGATTTTCATTGGACTAATAGACTTTTTTCTTTTATGTCCCTTACTAAGATTTTTTTCCCATTCCATATTTTTCAAAAATATTAATAAGGTTTAAGGATGATTAAGAATAAAGAAGAAGAAAATTAAAGGTTATAAATATTTTTCAAGAAGATAAAACATGATTATTTTTAAAAGTTTTTTATTGTGGGAAAACTGGATACTGAATATAAGTATTTATTTTGTAATATATGGGTTTTTTATGTAATAATTATAACCTAATTATCTAAAACTCTAAACCTAAAAGATTTTTCGAATTAAAATAATGTGAATTATATTCTAAAGGAACTAGATTGTGTAATGTTTAAGGTTTGGTCCTTATAAAAATGGCCAAATATTCATCTAATAGAGTTTCACCAATATGTGTTTTATTATTCCCGTAGAAGAAAAGTTCATCAGCTCATCATAATAACAATTAGAAACATCATTTGATGGATAGGTGAAAATATGTTCAAACATAGAATAATAGGTGAAAAAATATCTAAATAATACTGGATGAAAATACATAATGTTCTATCAGATAAACTTGTATGAAGTTTAAAGATGAAAATTATTTTCTAAGATAAGTGTTTTAAATCCAAATATGTAGTTCAGTTATAAAATATGTACAATTAACAATGTCTTTCCGATCATAGGGATATAGGAAGTACATCATTCAGATATAGAGGATGATCAATGAAGCTGTAAGGATGAGTTTAGTGGGTCATGGTGATCGGTAAAGGTCCCATTAGATAGATTAGAATTATATGTAGGAATATTATTTCATCAGAAATACTATTATATGTAATTATACCTGGTTGGTTATTGCGATCTGAGCCCTATATGAAGATTTCATGAATGAAATTTTAGTCCGATAAAGACATGCCAACACATCAGATAGATCAAGCTAGGATAAAATATGTCAATCCATTAATCATAGGATATATGATAAGATTATCAAATGAATAAATTATGTGTTTATCATATCAAGTCAATCATTAGAATAATATTGGGGAGATCTAGAGAATATTACACTGAACAAATATGTTATTATTTAGGGCACTAAGATTTTGTCATACGGAGTTCTGAGGATCTTTAAAAAACATTATAAAGTCCTTAGAAATGATGATTTTTGTCTAATATTTCAAACATTTTTCTCTACTTAAGTTAACAATGTTTTATTTATGTTATTGATGTTGAGTTTTTCAAAGGATTCAAGAAAGTTATAGAAGATCTAAGAGGAATCAAATGAAGTTTAAGTGAGAAGGAATTTAAAATTTCCAATTTTAGTTGAGTGGGAAAATACATTTGGTTTCCTAAATTTTTTCTAAGAATAGTTCCTATATAAATGAATTCAAGTACATTACAGGAAAAAAGAACATTGTACATGTGAAAGAGGAAGCTTGAGTAATGGAGGCATCTGTGTAATATGAGTTTCCAGGAAAAAAATCACTTCGTTGAAGAAATTGTATCGGGAGTATGTACTAAACAGAGTTAGTGTATAAATTTGTACTGAACATATCCACAAAAAAGAGTTTAAGGAGCACTACAATTATTCATACCAAATGAATCATACGTGCACTGGATGGACTCATATCATAAAAAGAGTATAAAAAAATGATGGATGTCAATATAATTACCTATGAAAATATATAAGGATCTCTACGGTAGTTGGATCATATCATATCACACTGAATTTCCATGGAACAGTGTGTGTCTATATAAAAAGGATATAGTCATCATCACTGGGGGGAACCTTATAAATATTTTTTGTCTTTCTTTACATTTATAAAATTTCATTTGAGTTTGGATGAGATATAAAGTTGAAAATGATAGAAACTCTAACATTTGGAAGGGGTTAATTTCAAGAATAAAATAAATTATAAATGATCAGCACTGATTCAACCCCCATGTTGCTCCAAAAATTCCTGGAAACCTCATATATTTTGAGCATTTAATGATTCAAAGAGTTTTTAGTGTTCTCCCATAGATGTAGGATAAATGTATAAATTATGTAAAAATGGTGTTCCTTATTTGTTTTTTTATTATTTGAATAATGTTTTATGTTTGATTTTGTTTTTGTGATTCATATTTAGTGTAGTGATTGGGGCACTACTTGAATTCCAAATTTTGGTGCTCTAAAGAAAAGGGGGAATATCTTGTAGCTAAAATTCCATTATGGTAAACAACCCATGCATAAAAATTTCTAATGATCGCAAGGTCCAACCATCCAGTTTTTGTACAATATTTTTAGTTGTCTTATTCTTACCCAATAAGTTGTATAAAAGGTACTTTAGTCTGTACACACTCAGATTGCCACGTAACTTTATAACTTTCCTCTCAGTCATATTGAAATTCAATTGGTCATATTAACATCAGAATATATTGTATTGGATAAAGGAAAGGTTAGGATCAGTTAACTCAATGGAGATGAAGACATAAATATAGAGGACTACCTCATCTAGAAGGATCTCAAAATTATATTGGGAGATTAACCCAATAAGATGGATAAAGGTGGATCGGAAAAGTTAGATGGAAAATAATTAATCTTGGTGATGATGATGTCAACACATAATCTTTCCATAAATATCTATTATAACAAGACCATAGTTATAATTATGGTCACCCTTGCGTAGATGTATGAAAACCCATTAGCCATAAACAAATTATTATTGATGAGGTGTTTGTTTATCTTAACTATTGGAAAATTTTAATTTCATGATTTTTGTTAGCATCTATTTTTTAAAACCACTTTTAAATTTTTTTAGTGGATGGTTTTGAAAAATAACTACTAAATCTATTTTTTAACATCAATTCTAGAAACCACCATTTTTTAGCTTTTGTTTCTTAAAATTTGAGGATAAATTAATGGAAAATTATTTAATATTCAATATTCAATTATTATTTATTAATAATAACTTTTAATTATTATTTATTAATAATAATTTTTAATTATTATTTATAATTATTATAGTTTTATTATTTGAAAAGTTAATTAATTAATATGTGTCAATAATTAATTAATATGTGTTAATAATTAATTAATTATCCTTGTTAGTTATTAATTATTTGAAACATAAATTAATTCTTAGAAAAGTTAAAAAACAGATTTTAGCATCAAATGAGCATAAATTTTGATCTTGTTGTCTATATTAGATCCACAACCAGTCAAAAAAAATTTAATTAATGAACTAAACTAAAATTGATTTATAATTTTCTAATAATTAGTATAATTAAAATTATTAATATTTTATGAGAAGTTAGAATTGATCTTCAACATCAAATGACCATAACTTTTCACTTGGGTGTCAGTTTAGGCTATGAGAGATGTCAAATTAAACTATATAACTAGAAATATGTAGTGTTAACCTAGGAAGACTAGGGTCACTATTTTTTGTTGCCAAAAAAGGCCGAGAGGGCCACCAAAACTGAGTTATTTTTTCGGATACACTGATTTTTAAACATTTGATATGATTTTAGCTTTTTTGAAGAGTGTATAGATATGGTTGTTGGTTCATCTATGATTTTATTCCATGGATTTTCATTCTAATTGATTTTATGGTGTTGAAATTGTTTTGATTTTCCCTCTTTTGGTAATTTATTATATTATACATATATATATATATATATATATATATTTATTTAAATAAATTTATGACTATTTATTTATAATATATATATAATAATACTTATTTGAAAATATATATAATTGTATCTATGCATTAATATTAATATATATTATGAATATTTTTCTGTATTTATATATTTATTAAATTTTATACGTATTTATGAATATATATTTTTACATTATGTGGGTATATATATTTATTTTTATTTTTTACTTGTGTTGATATAATTATTTATATTCATATAAAGTTATGTGTGTGTGTGTGCGTTTAAATATATTTATGTAATAAAATGTGTGTTTATATATATTTTTTTAAATTTCATTATATATATATATATATTCATAAATATTTATCTCTATTTATTTATATTTATATACATTAATATCTATTTATATATATGATGTTGGTATATATATTTATGTGCATTCTATTGGTTGGTGTGTCTGTGTGTGTCTTCGTTCTTATATTTATATACATTTATGTAAATTTATTTATATTTATATATTTTTATAATATATATAACTGTATTTAAATAAATTTATATGTCATTATATATATATATATATATTATTGTTTATTATTTATTATTTTTATATATTAGTCTATTATTTTTTATTAATTAATTATTTAATTATTACTTGTATACTATATATTTATTTATTATTTATTAATATATTATTATTTAATTATTACATATTTATTTATTTATTTATTACTTATTTAATATTTATTATATGTTATTATTTATTATTTATTATTTATTATTTATTTATTATTAATATATTATTTATTATTTAATTTTTATTTATTTATTATTTATTTATCAAATATATATTTAATATTTATTATTAATTTATTATTTATTTATTATTTATTTATTATTTATTATTTAATTATTTATTAGTTACTTTTTATTTACTTATTTTTTATTATTTACTATTTATTTATTTTTTATTATTATTATTTTATTATTATCTATTTGTTATTTATTTTTTATTTATTTATTTACTATTTATTTACTATTTATTTATTACCTATTCATTAATCATTGTTAATTATTTATTTAACATTTATTTATTATGTATTTTTTTTTAATTTTATTATTATTTAATATTATTATTTGGGTATATGTATTTATATGTATTTATTCTCTATATATATAAGTATACTAAATTCATTATTCTCACCACATAAAGAGCATATCGGTGTGGTATAGTCTCCATAAAATAACCGAGAAGTAAGAGGTTCAAATCTTAGCCAACACACACACACGCACAGAGATATATATATATATTGAATTTATGTATGTAATCAATGACATATCATTCATGGTAGGATAAATAATAAATTAAAAATTAAAAATTAAAAATAAATAAATATAGATATAATCAAAAAAGTAAAAAATTATAAAAATATTATTCTCCCTGTAGTTCTTGAGGCTATCAAAATGAAGGTCAATGCAAGATAATGTAAATGGTTTCAAAATGATCAAAATTTTGGTCGAGTTAATGAATGTGACATTTACACACAATGGGTGGGCTATAATTATGCTTTCATCTTTACCAAAATCTTGGGATTATAAGGTTACAATGGTAAGTAATTCCTATGGAAATTATGATGTTGTGGTTATGAATGTTTACAATTTTATCCTTAATATGCATCATAGGAGAAGACAGGTCCAATAAACATCTAGTAGTGCATTGAATACTAACATAAAGTCTTTCTCACATCATCAGAAGAATCCTTGTCAATCGGAATAAAAGATGAGAGATATGAGTTGGGGAAATTTTACTGGTCTATGGATTACTTACTGGCATTGCGGTAAGCATTGATATCTTCAGTTCAACTACAGAAATCATTATGGTGAAATTGGAAGAACGACTATAAGATGATCAAAATATGTTAATGTAATGGAATATGGTAGAGATATACTACTCACAGTTCATGATCTGTTAGAGTCATGGTTAGTTATCATTGGTGCATCCTTTAACTCATTAGCTGATCATAGATACATGAAAAGTTATGTATCTTTAATATTTGGTAATATTCATATAGTTGACGGTGAATCTTTGCAAGTGGTTGGAAAGTGATATTGAAATCTCTAATTTCAGAATGGGAATATTCCTCAATTGAAATGAGTGAGAAACTTATTAGTTATTAGGATAAATATCCTTTCAATGGGGTAGTATGATGTGGAAGGAATCCGAACTACTTTTAATAGTGGAGTCTGAAAAGTTACATGACAATCTATTGTGGTGGCATGAGGAGTTAAGGCAAAACCCCTTTTTCAAAATGGTTGTTTAGATGGGGGTGAAATGGATGTAATTTCAACCTCTAAAAATCCAGAGGTATGGAATTGTAGACTGGGTCACCTTAGTAATAAGAACATGAAGTTTCTTGTGAGTGAGGTTATTCTTAATCATAACCATACAACTATCATAAGTTGTGATAGTTGTGTACATAGAAATAAAAAGTGGGTTTCATTCAATATAAATGGCTAGAAACTCAGTGCTTGAAAGATGGAGCTACTTCTCACAGAATCCTTTACACCTAAAACAGTTCAATCACATATAGGATCATGATATTTGTTCAATTCATTGATGATTCCAAGAATAAGGTAAATTTTTATTTTCAGAAAAATTAAAATAACGTGTTTAATTCCTTTCTATAGTGGAAGGCCATGATAGAGTTAAAAAGGGGTCAGAAATTAAAGTGCTTAATATCTGATAATGGATGTGAATATAACTATAAAAACTTGCATAACTTCTATCAAAATAAGGGGATCAGGTTTGAGAGAATATTACCTAGAAATCCACAATTAAATGGAATTGTGTGGATGGTGAGTTTGGATTTTACAGAAAATGATAAATTCATGTGTATGCACTCAGATATAGCTAAGGTCATCTAAGAAGAAGTAATTAAAATGAAATTATACTTGACCAACCAAAGTCCAGACTCTATAGGAGTCTACCTAGATATTTTTGGATTAAAACAAGGCTAAAAGTTTCACACCTCAAAATCTTCAATTTCATTGTTTAAACTTTGCGTAATGAAAAGGGCAGAGATAAGGTGGATAAAAATTACAAATTCTAATTATTTATAGGATATGTAAAGGAATAATTTAGCTACTAAATTTAGTGTAACCATCAACATATGGTCATTAAAAGTTGATATGTCATATTGAATGAGAAGATATTTTAGAATGATCAAAGAATGGTTGAATCTGAATTGGTCTGGATGAAAATATCAAAAATTAAAAAATAATGGGGATGTTAGACATTAAAATGAATACACTAGAAGTTTAAAATTTTCTAGGTGTTCCAAAATGCTTTAGAACTGAAAAATCATGAGGTAAATATTTCGTAGTATAGAAATTTGTTGTAGGAGCCTTAAAATATCATGCACTAGAAACTAAGGCTTTGGAGAATGCAAAATCTTATCTAATAAAAACTTATAGAGTTAGATGATCAGACTATCGGTATAGGGTCAACATGAACTTTTTACTTCTAACATATGTTCAGGAACCCAAATTTCTAGAAGAAGTAACAATGCTCAGTGACTTGGAGAAATGGAGTCAACCATAAATAAAAATACTAATTCATTAATGTTCAATATAACATGAAAGCTATTTTAACTAAAGAAGGGTAAATAAGAACTTGAGAACAAATGGTTCTACCATTTGAAAGAATAAACTAATATAAGTATAAAATATAATGTATAGTTATTGGGGAAAAATTCTAATAGAAGTAGGGGATCAATTTCATAGATATATTTTTGTCAATAGTAAAACATACTAAAATGTGGAAATTACTAGGCATTGTTTCACCTGATGGTTTACACATAGATAATATGGATGTGAATACTTCCTTTCTCTATAGTGATTTAGAGGAGGAAATCTGCATAATTTATCCCAAGGGTTTTGAAGACTATTGTAAGGAGGGTATCATTTCCAAACTAAATTGAAGCCTATATGACTTGAAATAGGTACCTTTATAGTGGAACCAAAAGTCTTATGTAATCATGAATGAGGAAAATTTCACCAGGAGTAACTTTGGACACTGTGTCCATCAGAAGCCCTTGAATTTTGGAACATACATAAATCTCCCACCATATAAAGATGAAATGATACTAGAGAGACAATAAATTCAATGGATTAAGGATCTGAAGCGTAATTTTTCCAAAAGATTTAGAATAAAAGATCTTGGTCATGATAATAAAATCATATGGATGAGGACATGGAGGGATCATAAATTTGGTTCTCTAGTGTTATCCTAAAAGGAATACATCTAGAATATCATTGGAAGGATTAAAATTATCATATGTAAACCTATAGGAACTCTCCTCAAAGGATTCTTCATGTTATCCATGGAATATTATCATTCAATAATAGATGAGTTTTGGTGGATAGTTTAATCACCATATGTTTCATCTGCTCAAAGCATGATATATATAATGGGTTTTTGGAGCTAGAAATTGCCTTTCCAGTGATAGTGGTAAGTAGTTTCATGTATAAACCCTAAAAATATAATTGTTAAGATATAAAATAGAACATATGATAATTAAAATTGTAGTTATATAAAAAATTTATCTTTTGTTTAGATGATTTTACATAAACTTTTTGATGTAGATTTTTATGGTGATTCCAACACTCAGAAAAGAAAAGAAAGTTTTGTGTGTACCTTTTTTAGAATGATGATCAGATAGATTTCATAGTTTTAGGCGATGGTGAGTTCAATATAATTGAATTAGATTATTTTTTACATATAAAATATATAATAAAGTTGATCTAGTTAATGAACTTGCTAAAGGAAATCAAAAAAATTATTATGAGGAATGTTATTCTATGTTAATCATAGTTCTATCTACTTGACAATAGTCTAGTATTTTATACAAGAACAAATAAAATTGACGTAAAATTATATTTCATCAAAAGTTTTCTAGAGGACAATGTATTTAAGCTACATAATATCATAGGAAAGGAAAATATGTCAACTGTATTGATAGAGGTGTTTATACAAGAAATATTGAGGTCATATTATTCCTCAATGGGACAAGACTGGTCATGAGGAGGATAAATAATAATGAAATAAACATTGAAAATTTTATTTTTATTTTCCAAATTTTTAGAGGTTTTTGGTGAGGTTACATGAATAAATATTTAAATAGAAAATTTTTTGGATCATGAAGGTTTTTTAAAGTGACAAAATTTTACTCACTAGAAGTTCATTCTCTAGTAGTTTTCTTGGACCTTGTTAGAACTGTGGTAGTAAGATCATTCAACATATAGTTTAGACTACATGAAGTTAAAAAACATTAGCTAAATGTTATGTAGACTAGTCTTTAGGTCTATGAACAGTGTATCATGTGGGATGGTTTAGTCAGTAAAAGCCTTAATTGAACAGAGATGTCATTAGATGGATGACTGTAAATATCTTGGGTTGGTGTTACATGTTTTATCATCTATGAACCTCTATATAAGTAGGTAGTACTATCTATTTATGATATTTATTATATAGAATTAAAAAAAATTAATGTTGTCTTATATAGCTATAATGTTTTTTATTCTTATACTTTAAGTAATTCAATGTGTTTTCAGTGTTCTCCAATTGATGTAGGATGAAAGTATGAACCATGTAAAACTAATTTTCCTTCTTTATATTATTTTTCTATAGATATTTATTATAGGTTTGAGTGTGTGTTCATGTGTGTGATTCGTATTTAGAGTGGTGATTATAGTTTTGGTCGACTTCCTAATTCTAAGGCTCTAAGATAGATGTGGGAGATTTGGTTATTGAAATTTTGTTGTGTTAAACAACCAGTGGATAAAAAATTCAGCCGAATCAATGTTCAACCATCTAGTTCTTATATTATATTTTAAGGTGTCCTATTCTGTCCAAACAATATTTTTTTATTATCTTTAAGGGTGGATTAATTACAAATATAATAGAGTTACTTTAAATAAATATGAGAGAGTCCATATTCTTTTATAATGTCTTTATTATCTTATTTTCTTATATTTTCTTCATGTTATTTATTTTACTGGTAGATATATCTTTCATGAATACTTTGATGGGTTATTCATAGTCTTATTAAAATCTATACATCATATAACCTTTCTAAAAGAGGGTTTAATCCATCAGATATAATTTCGTATATGATAGTCCAATAGAGGTGTCACCTAGACTCTAATACTAATTGTTAGGATCACGTTGGGATATGCTCGCACTAATAGGGGAGTGAATCGGTTTAGTGTTACTCTTAATACAATTTCAGTTTTAACCCCTAATTACCTTTTCACTTATTCAATGAATAGATATATCTCCCTCTCTCATTATCCCTCCTTCTTTTGATATGAAGATATACAATAAGAAATAAAAACATGAGAAAATTGAGGTTTGTTAATGAGGTTTTAATATTTCCATATGACTACATCCTCAATGCATTATAGTTGTTAGCCAACATTCATGATTTCTTTATTATTAACAAAATAACCAAAGTCAAGGCTATTACCTTGAACTTGTAATCATGGAACCCACTTGGTATAATGTAAGAGAGGGTTGCATATCTCTTATTACAATAGAATGAGATTTTAATTCCTTTGAATAAATTCATATGTGATGGATTGAGTCCCTCCTAGAATATATGATTGATCTTCTTCCTCAATTATCGTAGTTAGATGGGTTATATCAATGTTCATCAGACTTATATAGTATGATGTTGTAGGATAACTCTCTTAGATCTTTGGCATTGATTGTGATCAGAAACAGACCCTCTGAATTCTCCCTTCTTCAGGATTCTATTGAAAATAAAGTTTATAGGATGTCTCTCACAATATTATCCTTCTTATTATTTTTTTAGTGTACAATAATTTTTGCAGCACTATACTGCCTTCTTTTATTATAAAATAAAATAATTTTAAATAGCCATAAAATCAACTCTTATATATCTCTTCTTCTTTCTACTTTTATTATATTTATCGTTTTTTTAGTCAAGAACCTTACTCTCCTCCTTTCAACTTATAGTATAACATAACTATTTACTGAATCTAAATTCTCACTCCATTTATCCTCTTTGAACTACATATATATATATATATAATAAATACATATAGTTGCATATAATATTTCTCATATTCAAATCTTGACCATTAATTCTTAGGATATCTGATTAAAATCATTATTTAAATTACTCCAAAAATGTTTAGCTAAATAATATTATTCTTTCTTCATGTGATATTTAAACTATTATGGGTTACTTCTCCTTTTTCAACCCCCAACATTTCGTTTTCTTGATATTTCAATGTAAGTATGATGACATGGACTCTATAACATGAAATATGGAATACTCCTTATGTTTTGACGCACCTGTTATGACATTCCACCATCTTCTATAGTGTGGATATCTCATCTCAACAATACCAAATTCTTTATGAGTTGGTTAATCCTCTTTAATATCATCTTGAATCATAATCAAGTTTTTATATCATGATATCTGATCCAAGAGGAACATTACACACACAATATATAATTTATTTTTTCTTTTATTTTTTCAAAATATAAATTCTGGAATCTCAACATTTCACATAGAAAGATCTTGAAAAATTCACAGAGCCTTGAATCCTTATAATGGCCACAGATTCTTACATTTATTACAAAGCCTATTGATACAATGACATATTCTCAGAGTCAAAGAAATTTTCTCATTCATGTTCCAATTTTCTAGAAAACTTTCAATGCATTATGACTAGCTCAATGTTTTATAATGAAAATTAAAGACTTATAGTAAAAAATTATGATCTAAGACTTACATTCATTCCTTTTCCATTTTCCTATCTTAGCTCAATGTTTAACTATCCCTCAAATCTTTATACTGAATCATTAAATTCAGACTCATAGTCTTATGTTATCCTTGAAAGGTGTTGTGTTTATGGACTTTTTCGTTTTTTTAGATTCAATTCCATGTTTCATATATTTCATAAATGACTTAAGAGATTCTTCAAAGTGGATCTTGTTTTTCTTAATTAATTAAAGACATCATCCAATGGTTCTAAAACAAGCTCTTTATGATTAACATTCCATAGATCAATTATTCATTACTTCATATCATTCATCCACCATTCATGCTATATTTAAATATTATAACCAACGTCACTTGAAGATGTTCGTATGATATACTCATAAAACACTTTACAAAACTATTATATGATATGCTCTTAGATCCCTATAACATTTCATATCTCCATGAATATCATCACATCAATCATTACACAAAAAGAATTCTACCTAGAAGTTTTCCAGTATGATCTTCATATATAGTAGCATTTATTTTCTCTTCCATCAAGTGATTAGAACCTTAATAACATAATGGAAGTATCATTATCATCATTTACACCTAAACTAGACCAAGATATGAAAAAATAAGAAACAGATAATTTATATTAGAAATAATCTTTCCAAGTGAATAGATATTCAAGTAACTTTCATTAGAAACATATAATTTATATTGTTATCTCATCTATTATAAAAGACTCTGTATATGGTCTTCAAGAAACAACTCCATCGTTTTTCAGATGAATAATAGAAGAACATCCAACACTTCTTCCACTTTTATAAGTAATGAACTTCTGCCACCATCCTTTCTATCTCTATTCCCGTAAACTAGTGATGGGAGTGATAGTTCCATGATTTAACGGATTCTGTTAATCCTCGTCAGTAAATAGAATCTTGCATGGTAACTCTATGTTACATGTCAACATGCTTCAGTGAAACAATTTCATATTAAGTTTTTCTCCTACATTATATATTTATATCATAAATATTTCTTCATTTACTGAAAAAAATACAACTCAAAAAAAATGTATATCAAGAAAATTATTCATTCTTCTCTATCCACTAAAAAAACAAAACAGCATTGGCCATTCAAACCTGCAGACTACAACCACCACAAAGTGATGTGGTTTTTTCCTCACTTCATTTCATGAATGGTATAAATATAGATTTTATCCATCAATATTTAAACTATTTCACAATTATAATTCTAAAATTATAATTTATCAAATACAATAATTCAATCACATTTTTTGAGAAATATAATCCTTAATCATGTGTATATGTAGACTACGGCCTCCATAAAAGATGAATTTTATTTTTCATCAACCCATACATAGATGGTTATATGAATGAATTTAAAAAATATAAATGAAATATATGACCTTTTTATGCTTCTATAAATGTTTTATTTACATTATACAAAATCATGTACTTACTCGTTAAATCTCTATAACACATTCTTGTTTGGGTAGGTTTTACCACCTACAAAAATGATGTTATAATATATATATTATAACAACCCGAAATTTTAAATAAATATTGTTTCCTAATTTTGTGTGTTATTTTATACTCAACAAAACTATATCATTTGATAACATGAGTATAATTAAAATGAGACTGTTGGGTTTTGACTGTTATATGATCATTGGTCAATATGACCGCTGGAAACTAAATGTTTCAATTACTGTCTCTAAATACAAGTGATCATGGTTAATTAATATAGAAAGAAGATTTGATGGCCTCATCCAGTAGTCTCGGGCCAATCGAATCCCATCTAACAGAACTTGGGAAGGAGGTAGCACCACTGGGCTTTGCTCTAGACCAAACCCAAGCCGATCTTCATTGTGTGAAGCTAGAACGGAATCGCCTTCACGAGAAGTCCAAACTGATAGAAATTACTACTCGTGCAATGTTGGTCGATCCATTCCAATATTCTATCACCCTATTACACCTTACTCTTAGGTCCTATGCTGGTGTTATAAGGGTCTATGTAACAAGACCATAACTGCCTTGTGTAATCCTTTGTTATAAATAAAATTGTGTTCTCTTCTTATGGTGAAGTTTGTGAATTTTTTAATGTCCGGATAAATATAGTATGCATATTTTTGTTTAATTTTAGAAAAAGGATATTTTAAAAATGTTTATATAATCCTTAAATAATTAAAAATGTGTAATTATTTTCATAAAATGGTCTTCTATAATTATGTTCAGTACAAAATTTCGAATCTCATAAGATCAACATAATTTTTGATGAATAGTAAATTATGAATAGTGATTTTATGCTTATGATTAGTAATGTGACCAAATTGATTAGTAATCTCATTTAAAGAAAGTATTAATATAATCTAGGCACCTTGATTAAGTAATGAGATTCAATAAAATAGGTAAATAACTGTTTTAGTTATTATTAGTCAAGTATTAGTTTTGTCGGGTGAATAGTGTTTTTCAATTAAAAATTAAATTAAAAATATTTAGAAAATTATTTTTATAAAATGGATTTCATTTTTGAACTCATAGCATCGATATTATGTTAAGGTTATTATAGGGGATTTTTATGAAAAAAATAAATTTTCGGTGAATAGTGTATATATTTAATAATTAAATTAAAAATGTTTAGAAAATTATTTTTATAAAATGGAGTTAATTTTTGAAATCAGAGCATTGATATTTTGTTAAGGTGAAATTTTGGGATTTTTCTGAGAAAGTTGAATTTTCAGTGAATAATAAAAATACAGTTTTAGGGTTTCGGTATGTTTAATGACATCATAACTATGTCATGATGATGTCATGAGATATTTCAAGGGTTGGTTGAACAAAGGTGATGAATTATTTTATGAGGGGCCCATGTTCCCTAACTCCATGGGAAATACCATGGGAGAGACCATTGTTTTGAGAAAACCACTTGTGAGATGTCCCTTGGCCATTAATGCCTTGTCCCCTCACATTCCCTATAAATACCCACCCTTTCCTCCTTTAGTTTTAACTCCCAACTCTCCCCAACGAATCTCTGGTCTCATTACCTCCCAAGGTTTCCTCTCAAGGTTCCCCCAAGCCCTCAAGGTCCCAACCTTTGAGTTTTAAGAGATACATTTTAAGGTAAGGGATCATACCTCTCTCTTTCTTTTCAAGTAATCTCTTTTATGTCATTTCATTTATGCTCCATGATATTATGTTGGAGGATGTTATTTTATATTCATCTTACTTACCTTTTCATGTTCATATGATGAGATACCCCCTCTTTCTCTCATCAATTCATTTTAAGAAAATTTAAGTGCCGCCGTTAGGCTGCCGAATTTTTAAGGGATTCGTTCACCTTTCTCATTTTTCAAAGTTCTACTTTCATGTAAAGTATTTCAAGTTTATTTTTATTATGTTGGGGTATAATATCTATATATATCATACTGATATTTTATGTTAATATAATGAGAGACACTATTTGATCTCGTCAATTCATTTTTTTTTTGAAGTTTAGGTGACGCCGTTAGGCTGCCGAATTTTTAAGGGATTCGTTCACCTTTCTCATTTTTCAAAGTTATAATTTCATGTCAAGTCCTTCAAGTTCTTTTTTATTATGTTGGGGTATTATATCCATATCTATCATAATAATCTTTTATTTTCATATTATGAGAGACCCTATTTGATCTTGTTAAATCTTTTTTTTTTGAAGTTTAAGTGTCGTCGTTAGGCTGCCGAATTTTTATAAGAGAAATCTTATTTTTGTCTTCCTTTCATGTTCTTCATTTCATATGGTATATCTTCCAAATTTCATTAACATGTTCTTAAATCCTTTATATTCTATCCCCCTACTGTTCTATGGATAATTTATGAGTGGGTGACCCATGTCCCCTCTCTTTTCAATGTTTTCTAAAACCTCATAACATAGCCGTTATTCTGCAGAATTTCCGTCTCAAAATGTCTCTCTCTTAATCTCAAATTCATTTATTTTATTGAGTGAATACTCAAAGCTCATTCTTTTAAAGGGGTTTTCACATATATACCAAAATGTTCTATTTTAAATTCTTGTATTTACATACATGAGACCTGTTTTCCCTTTCTGTGGGTTTAAAGTGACATAAAGATCATGTCTTTAAAGTAGTTTTTAAAACGTTATGATTATGAAATTAAACCCATTTATTTTATGCTATATGGGTTGTTTATGAAATTATTGATGATGATATATGTGTCTCACATGATAATAAAAACAAATTTAAGGGTGCGCCCTGATAGCGCTCCAATGCATTGGGTAAAGACTTAATCTCTAGAGATGACCATTTTGACTGATACCTTAGTGAATAACCTTGGTAATTTTTAATGACACCTTGGGGATGGACCTTGGTGAAATGGAAATTATTGTCTATGTTAAATGTTGTAGCCACATTGTCATGTTTTTAAACACGTTATTTTTATTATGATATGCCTCATGATCTCTTTCTCATGCCTTAAAGTTATTTTTCATGACTTTTGATATATCTCAAGTTCCCATGTAAAATGTTTCCCTTGTTTCCCTTACTGGGCCTTTTGCTCACCCTTTACTTTGATGTATTCTCCCAGGTTATGAGATGTTGTGATGAACTTAGGATGAACAAATGAAGAATCATTTCAAGTGTTTAAGAAGAATGTTTTTTTTCTCATGTAATAAGTTACTGGTTTCCAAGACACTAAACCTTAAAGATCCTCAGTTTTGTATAATGAAATGAAAGTTAATGTTATAAAAATGTGGGATGCTATAGTTGGTATCAAAGGATGGTTTAGTTATTTGTGGAAATTAGGATATGAAAACTTTAGTAAGAATCATATAGAAAAGTTTAAATATAGGAAATCTTCCTTGTATTTTGGTGAGTATTGAGTAAGGGGTTTCCAAGAAAATACATCCCTGTCTGGATATGAGCAGGTAGAGGTGGCTCTGGCACAGATGTACATAGGGTTAAAACTCAAAAACACCGCTTTTAACTAGAGTCGAATGGGAACTGGTACACGACAACGGGCCTTGCTGCATTCTTGGTTATGACACTCCTGGGGGATACGCTTTGGTAAATTCATAAGCTTAGTATGAACCATTATTAAAGGAACAAATATAAAATAAAATAACGATTCACATATGAATATATGATCATGGATAACCTAGTTTGGAACCTAGAGGATAACAAGTTAGAGTATAATTTTCTTCTACAAGTTATCCTTCTATGCTTTAAGTTCCTTTTCATGATTATTGACAAAGTATTTAAGCCCCTAATTGTACTATCTTTTCTTAGTTAATGGCGGGAAATGGAAGAACATGTCCTAATAACTAATGTGATAGGAAATGTGACGATTTACATATAAATATGAGAGATATGATTAGGGGATTAAAAGATGATTATTATTTTAGAAGAAGTTCACTATTTTGGGAACCCTATTTGATCGAGGTAAAAATATTACTACGGTATTTTTTTTGTGGAGTAATGGTTGACTTATATTTTGAAGAATCGATAATTTAAGGTGGACTTATAGTAATTTAGGTTACTTATGGAAATGATTAACCTATCTTGGGGAAAATATGTTTAGGTTATATGCTTTTGTTATAATATGTTAGGAGTGGTTGATGTTGTTTGGAGATGAATGATGAAGTTTATTTTGGAAGACTATGTTATCAAATCCTTCTGGTATTTGGGTTTCAATATTAGTTTCGTTTATTTTGAGGAATTTTAAGGACAGTTATTTATGGAATGGTCTATGATGAACTTTGGGTAGTACCATGGAATTTTGAAGATTTAAAGAATTTTCCATTCCTATGGAATTATTTCTTTTTAAAGAGTTGTTTTATCTTACCCTTTCTATTTTTGGGATAATATAAGAAATAGATAGTTAATCTTTGGTGGATTATGTGATTTTCTAGAAGATGATTCTTGTGCTTTGATGAGACCAAGTAGTTTTGAATGCTCATCATTTGAAGAAAATATTAGTTTTGATAGAAACTTACTAAAGGATGAAACTCTAATTGAAGGTAGGTATATTTCCCTGTGTTTTATTCTATGTAGTAAATGAAATCCTAAAAACTATGAAAAGGAATGAAAAACAAAAACGTTTTCTGTTAATGTTTCCTACTGGGAAATCAAATACCATTTAACCCATCATAAGTGTGTGATTTTATTGTTGTTAACTTTCTCCTAATAATGTTTTATATCACTCTCCCTAAGAACATGACCCTTTGTTTTCTCCTCCATGTCCATGTTTTCCTACATGGAATCCTAGTATGGGTTAACTTGGGTGACCTTTTTACTTCCCTTTCTTTTAAAGTAATAGTGTTACTGACTCTTTTTACGATGTGGGACTTTCAATGAAATTTACAATCCCGATTTTAAAAATTGTGAGGACGCAATTTCTTAAGGGGGAAAGACTGTAATGACCTGAAATTTTGAATAAATATTGTTTCCTAATTTTTTGTGTTATTTTATACTCAACAAAACTGTTTCATTTGATAACATGAGTATAATTAAAATGAGACTGTTGGGTTTTGACTGTTATATGATCGTTGGTCAATATGACCGCTGGAAACTAAACGTTTCAATTATTGTCTATAAATACAAGTGATCTTGGTTAATTAATATAGAAAGAAGATTTGATGGCCTCATCCAGTAGTCTCGGGCCAATCGAAGCCCATCTAGCAGAACTTGGGAAGGAGGTAGCACCGTTGGGCTTTTCTCTGGACCAAACCCAAGTCGAACATCATCGTGTTAAGCTAGAATGGAATCGCCTTCATGAGAAGTCCAAACTGATAGAAACGACTACTCATGTAATGTTGGCCAAGCCACCCAAAGATTCTATCACCCCAGAACACCTTAATCTTAGGTCCTTTTTTGGTGTTATAAAGGGCTATGTAATGAGACCATAACTGCCTTCTGCAATCCTTTGTTATAAATAAAATTGTGTTCTCTTCTTATGGTGAAGTTTGTGAATTTCCAAATGTCTGGATAAATATAGTATGCATATTTTTGATGAATTTTAGAAAAAGGATATTTTAAAAATGTTTATGTAAACCTTAAATAATTAAAATTGTGTAATTATTTTCAAAAAATGGTCTTCTACAATTATGTTCAGTATGAAATTTCACATCTAATAAGATCAACTTAATTTTTGATGAATAGTAAATTATGAATAGTGATTTTATGCTTAGGATTAGTAATGTGACCAAATGGATTATTAATCTCACTTAAAGAAAGTATTAATATAATCTAGCCACCTTGATTAAGTAATGAGATTCAACAAAATAGGTAAATAACTGTTTTAGAAATTATTAGTCAAGTATTAGTTTTTTCGGGTGAATATTGTTTTTTAATTAAAAATTAAATTAAAAATATGTAGAAAATTATTTTTATAAAATGGATTTCATTTTTGAACTCAGAGCATCGATATTATATTAAGGTAATTTTTGGGGATTTTTCTGAAAAAAATAAATTTTCGGTGAATACTGTATATATTTAAAAATTAAATTAAAAATGTTTAGAAAATTATTTTTATAAAATGGAGTTCATTTTTTAAATCAGTGCATTGATATTTGGTTAATGTGAAATTTTGGGATTTTTCTGAGAAAGTGGAATTTTTAGTGAATAGTAAAAATACAGTTTTAGGGTTTTGGTATGTTTAGTGACATCATAAATGTGTCATGATGATGTCATGAGATATTTTAAGGGTTTTCCAACCAAAGGTTATGAATTATTGTATGGGGGTCCCCATGTGCTCTAACTCCATGGGAAATACCATGGGAGAGACCATGGTTTTGAGAAAACCACTTGTGAGGTGTCCCTTGGCCATTAATGCCTTGTCCCCTCACATTCCCTATAAATAAACACCCTTTCCTCCTTTAGTTTTCACTCCCAAATCTCCCCCACTGAATCTCTTGTCTCATTACCTCCCAATGAGTACTCTCAAGGTGCCCCCAAGCCCTCAAGGTCCCAACCTTTGAGTTTTAAGAGGTACGTTTTAAGGTAAGGGATCCTACCTCTCTCTTAGTTTTCAAGTAATCTCTTTTATGTCATTTCATTTATTCTCCATGCTCTTATTTTGAAGTATGTTCTTTTATATTCCTATTACTTCCCTTTTCATGTTATATGATTATATACCCTCTCTTTCTCTCATCAATTCATTTTAAGAAAATTTAAGTGGCGCTGTTAGGCTGCCCAATTTTAAAGGGATTCGTTCACCTTTCTCATTTTTCAAAGTTCTACTTTCATGTCAAGTATTTCAAGTTATTTTTTATTATGTTGGGGTATGATATCTATATCTATCATATTGATATTTTATGTTCATATGATGAGATACCCTATTTTATCTTGTCAATTCATTTTTGTTGATGTTTACGTGACGTCATTCGGCTGCCGGATTTTTAAGGGATTCGTTCACCTTTCTCGTTTTTCAAAGTTCTACTTTCATATAAAGCCTTTCAAGTTCCTTTTTATTATGTTAGGGTATGATATATATATCTATCATACTGATCTTTTATGTTCATATTATGAGTGACCCTATTTTATCTTGTCAATTTTTTTTTGAAGATTAAGTGATGCCGTTAGGCTGCCGAATTTTCATAAGAGAAATCTTATTTTTGTCTTCCTTTCATGTTCTTCATTTCATATGGTATATCTTTCAAATTTCATTACCATGTTCTTAAATCCTATATATTATGTCCCCCTACTATTCTATGGATCATTTATGAGTGGGTGACCCATGTCCCCTCTCTTTTCAATGTTTTCTAAAACCTCATAACATAGCCGTTATGCTGCAGAACTTCCGTCTCAAAATGTCTCTCTCTTATTCTCAAATTCATTTATCTTATTAAGTGGATACTCAAAGATCTTTCTTCTAAATGGATATTCACATATATACCAAAATTTTCAATTTTATATTCTGGGATTTACATTCATGAGACCCGCTTTCCCTTTCCGTGGGTTTAAAGTGACATAAAGATCATGTCTTTGAAGCAGTTTTTAAAACGTTATGATTATGAAATTAAACCCATTTCTTTTATTCTATATGTGTTTTTTTATGAAATTATTGATGATGATATATGTGCCTCACATGATAATAAATGAAAATTTAATGGTGCGCCCTGATAGCGCTCCAATGCATTGGGTAAAGACATAATCTCTAGAGATGACCATTTTGACTAATAACTTGGTGAATAACCTTGGTAATTTTTAATGAAACCTTGGGGATGGACCTTGGTGAAACAGAAATGATTGTCCATGTTAAATGTTTTAGACACATCTTCAAGTTATGAAACACATTATTTTTATTATGATATGCCTCATGATCTCTTTCTCATGCCTTAAAGTTATTTTTCACGACTTTTGATGTATCTCAAGTTCTCATGTAAAATGTTTCCCTTTTTTAACTCACTCGGCCTTTTGCTCACCCTTTCCTTTGATGTATGCTCGCAGGTTATGAGATGCTGTAATGAAATTTGGATGAACAAATGAATAATCCTTTCAAGTGTTTAATAAGAATGTTTTTTTTCTCATGTAATAAGTTCTTGGTTTCCAAGACACTAAACCTTAAAGATCCTTAATTTTGTATAATGTAATGAAAGTTAATGTTATAAAAATGTGGGATGCTATAGTTGGTATCAAAGGATGGTTTAGTTATTTATGGAAATTAGGATATGAAAACTTTAGGAAGAAGCCTATAGAAATGTTTTAATATAGGAAATCTTCCTGGTATTTTGGTGAGTATTGAGTAAGGGGTTGCTAAGCAAATACATCCATGTCGGGATATGAGTAGGTAGAGGTGGATCTGGCACAGATGTACATAGGGGTAAAACCCGAAAACATCACTTTGAACTAGACTCAAACAGAACTGGTACACGACAACGGGCCTTACTACACTCTTGGTTACGACACTCCCGGGGGATATGCTTTGGTAAATTCATAAGCTTAGTATGAACCATTTTTAAAGGAACAAAGATAAAATAAAATAAATATTCATGTAAGAATATATGATCATGGATAACCTAGTTTGGAACCTAGAGGATCACAAGTTAGGGTATACTTTTCCTCTACAATTTATCCTTCTATGTTTTAAGTTCCTTTTCATGATTATTTGCTATGTATTTAACCCCCTAATTGTACTTTATTTTCTTAGTTAATGGCGGGAAATGTAAGAACATGTCCCAACAACCAATGTGATAGGAAATGTGATGATTTTTATATTAATATGACAGAGATGATTAGGGGATTAAAAGATGATTATTATTTTGGAAGAAGTTCACTATTTTGGGAACTGTATTTGATCAAGGTAAGAATATTATTACGGTATTTTCTTTGAGGATTAAAGGTTGAATTATATTTTGAAGAATCAATAATTTAAGGTGGACTTATAGTAATTTAGGTTACTTATATAAATGATTAACCTATCTTGGGTAAAATATGTTTAGGTTAGATACTTTTGTTATAAGATGTTAGGAGTGGTTGATGTTGTTTGGAGATGAATGATGAAGTTTATTTTGGAAGACTATGTTATCAAATCCTTCTTGTATTTGGGTTTCAATCTTAGTTTGGTTTATTTTGAAGAATTTTAAGGACAGTTATTTATGGAATGTTCTATGATGAACTTTGGGTAGTACCATGGAATTTTTATTATTTAAAGAAGTTTCCCTTCTTATGGAATTATTTCTTTTTAAAGAGCTGTTTTATCTTACCCTTTCTATTTTTGGGATAATAGAAGAAATAGATAGTTAATCTTTGGTGGATTATGTGATTCTCTAGAAGATTATTCTTGTTCTTTGATGAGACCAAGTTGTTTTGAATGCTCATCGTTTGGAGAAAATATTAGTTTTTATAGAAACTTATTAAAGGATGAAACTCTACTTAAAGGTAGGTATATTTCCCTCTGTTTTATTCTATATAGTAAATGAATTCCTCAAAACTATGAAAAGGAACGTAAAACAAAAAATTTTTATGTTAACGTTTCCTACTGGGAAATCAAATACCGTTTAACCCATCATAAGTTTGTGATTTTCTTTTTGTTAACTTTCTCCTAATCATGTTCTCTATCACTCTCCCTCAGAACGTGACCCTTTGTTTTCTCCTCAATGTCCATGTTTTCCTACATGGAATCCTAGTATGGGTTAACTCGGGTGACCTTTTTACTTCCCTTTATTTTAAATTAATAGTATTACTGACTCTTTTTCTGATGTGGGACTTTCAATGAAATTTCCATCCCGATTTTAAAAATTGCGAGGACGCAATTTCATAAGGGGGGAAGATTGTAACGACCCGAAATTTTGAATAAATATTGTTTCCTAATTTTGTGTGTTATTTTATACTCAAAAAAACTATTTCATTTGATAACATGAGTATAATTAAAATGAGACTGTTGGGTTTTGACTGTTATATGATCGTTGGTCAATATGACCGCTGGAAACTAAACTTTTCAATTACTGTCTCTAAATATTGGTGATCTTGTTTAATTAGTATAGAAAGAAGATTTGATGGCCTCATCCAGTAGTCTCGGGCCAATCGAAGCCCATCTAATGGAACTTGGGAAGGAGGTAGCACCACTGGGCTTTGCTCTGGACCAAACCCAAGCCGAACTTCATCGTGTGAAGCTAGAACGGAATCGCCTTCGCGAGAAGTCCAAACTGATAGAAATTACTACTTATGCAGTATTGGCCGAGCCACCCCTATATTCTATCACCCTAGCACACCATACTCTTAGGTCCTATGCTAGTGTTATAAGGGGCTATGTAATGAGACCATAACTGCCTTGTGTAATCCTTTGTTATAAATAAAATTTTGTTCTCTTCTTATAGTGAAGTTTGTGAATCTTCAAATGTATGGATAAATAGAGTATGCATATTTTTGATGATTTTTAGAAAAAGGATATTTTAAAAATGTTTATGTAAACCTTAAATAATTAAAAATGTGTAATGATTTTCAAAAAATGGTCTTCTACAATTATGTTCAGTACGAAATTTCGAATCTAATATGATCAACAAAATTTTTTATGAATAGTAAATTATGAATAGTGATTTTATGCTTAGGATTAGTAATGTGACCAAATGGAATAGTAATCTCACTTAAAGAAAGTATTAATATAATCTAGGCACCTTGATTAAGTAATGAGATTCAATAAAATAGGTAAATAACTGTTTCAGAAATTATTAGTCAAGTATTAGTTTTTTCAGGTGAATAGTGTTTTTTAATTAAAAATTAAATAGAAAATATTTAGAAAATTATTTTTATAAAATGGATTTCATTTTTGAACACAAAACATCGATATTATGTTAAGGTAATTTTTGGGGATTTTTCTGAAAAAAAATAAATTTTCGGTAAATAGTGTATATATTTAAAAATTAAATTAATATTTTTTAGAAAATTATTTTTATAAAATGGAGTTCATTTTTGAAATCGGAGCATTGATATTTGGTTAAGGTGAAATTTTTCGATTTTTCTGAGAAAGTTGAATTTTCAGTGAATAGTAAAAATACAGTTTTAGGGTTTCAGTATGTTTAATGACATCATAACTGTGACATGATGATGTCATGATATATTTTAAGGGTTGGACGACCAAAGGTGATGAATTATTGTATAGGGTCCCCATGTGACCTAACTCAATGGTAAATACCATGGGAGAGCCCATGGTTTTGAGAAAACCACTTGTGAGGTGTCCCATGACCATTAATGCCTTGTCCCCTCACATTCCATATATATACCCACCCTTTCCTCCTTTATTTTTCACTCACAACTCTCCCCCAAAAAAGATCTGGTCTCATGACCTCCCAAGTAATCCTCTCAAGGTGCCCCCAAGACCTCAAGGTCCCAACCTTTGAGTTTTAAGAGATACATTTTAAGGTAAGGGATCATACCTCTCTCTTTCTTTTCAAGTAATCGCTTTTATGTCATTTCTTTTATGATCCATGCTATTATGTTGGAGGATGTTATTTTATATTACTCTTACTGCCCTTTTCATTTTCATATGATGAGAGACCCCCTCTTTCTCTCATCAATTCATTTTAAGAAAAATTATGTGGCGCCATTAGGCTGCCGAATTTTTAAGGGATTCGTTCACCTTTCTCATTTTTCAAAGTTCTACTTTCATGTCAAGTCTTTCAAGTTCCTTTTTATTATTTTGGGGTATGATATCTATATATATCATACTGATCTTTTATTTTCATATTATGATAGAGCCTATTTGATCTCTTCAGTTCATTTTTGTTGAAGTTTAGGTGACGCCGTTAGGCTGCCGAATTTTTAAGGGATTCGTTTACCTTTCTCATTTTTCAAAGTTATACATTCATGTCAAGTATTTCAAGTTCCTTTTTATTATGTTGGGGTATGATATCTATATCTATCATACTGATATTTTGTGTTCATATTATTAGAGACCCTATTTGATCTCGTCAATTCATTTTTTTTTTTGAAGTTTAAGTGATGCTGTTAGGCTGCCGAATTTTCATAAGAGAAATATTATTTTTGTCTTCCTTCCAGGTTCTTCATTTCATATGGTATATCATTCAAATGTCATTACCATGTTCTTAAATCCTATATATTCTATCCCCCTACTGTTATATGGATCATTTATGAGTGGGTGACCCATGTCTCCTCTCTTTTCAATGTTTTCTAAAACCTCGTAACATAGCTGTTATGCTGCAGAATTTCCATCTAAAAATGTCTCTCTCTTATTCTCAAATTCATTTATTTTATTAAGTGAATACTCAATCCTCTTTCTTCTAAAATGGTATTCACATATATACCAAAATGTTCAATTTTAAATTCTGGTATTTACATACATGAGACCCGCTTTCCCTTTCAGTGGGTTTAAAGTGACATAAAGATCATGTCTTTAAAGCAGTTTTTAAAACGTTATGATTATGAAATGAAACCCATTTATTTTATGTTTTATGGGTTGTTTATGAAATTATTGATGATTATATATGTGGCTCACATGATAATAAAGACAAATTTAAGGGTGCACCCTGATAGCGCTCCAATGCATTGGGTAAAGACATAATCTCTAGAGATGACCATTTTGACTGATACCTTGGTGAATAACCTTGGTAATTTTTAATGACACCTTGAGGATGGAAATTGGTGAAATAGAAATGATTGTCTATGTTAAATTTTGTGGCCACATCTTAAAGTTATGAAACACGTCATTTTTATTATGATATGCATCATGATCTCTTTCTCATGCCTTAAAGATATTTTTCATGACTTTGATGTATCTCAAGTTCTCATGTAAAATGTTTCCCTTACGGGGCCTTTTGCTCACCCTTTCCTTTGATGTATGCTCCCAGGTTATGAGATGCTGTAATGAACTTAGGATTAAAAAATGAAGAAGCCTTTCATGTGTTTAAGAAGAATTTTTTTTTTCTCATGTAATAAGTTCCTGGTTTCCAAGACACTAAACCTTAAAGATCCTCAGTTTTGTATAATGTAATGGAAGTTAATGTTATAAAAATTTGGGATGTTATATATATCATAAATGATTAATAAATTTTATATAATGGTAATATCATGTAAGAAAAAATTATTTAAGATTTTTTAATTATTCTGTAAATGTGTTAAAAAAATTAATATATTTATTAATATTTCACCTTTTGAACACCAAAGACATCAGAATTAGTTTAGCGTAATTTCATTTTCCATGAACCATATCCATGTATTTCAAATAATTAAATGGGACTTCAGGAAGAATTTAGAATCAGTATAATGAATATATATCATTTCATGATATTTTTATGTCCATTTCATTATAACACACTTATGTTATTTCAGTTCTTACGTTACCAACACTATAAGGGTGTTACATCTCATTTTACATTATATTGATACATGTTTTGATTTATAAACCTAATTTAATTTAATTGGTGTGTATAATGACTATTTTATATATAATATCATGAGTTATATTTTATTTAATCTAATTTTTTTCAATTTCAATCTCACTCTTTCTATAGGTTTCTATTAAAGTGTTTTTTAATCCACAAGGGGTTCTTCTCAACTCAAATTATTTTCATGAGTAATTATGTTTTATTTTTTACTATGGTATTAAAAGAGGGTTTCATTCTTTACTATGATGTAATTAAAATACCTTATCATACCAGGGAAAATGAAATTTTCAATTCAAATATTTACCTTGATGAATTTCTTTCTAAAAATTATATCATTGTTGAAAATAATTCCCACCCAATTTAATTGTAGTTTTCCCTCCTTGTCCATATTTCAGTTTCCTAATAATATTATCCTTTTTATACGGAAAATTATTTATGTGTTATCTCATTTGACCTTAATATTTCTCTTATCCTATTTAAAAAAATAATTTCTGTTACTCTTTTTATGACGTGGGGATTTAACAGATGTATTTCAAAATACTAAAATGCCTTTCCATAACTTCATAATCAAATTCTTGGTTTTCCACCCCTAATTTACTTTTCATAATATTGATATATTTTAAAATATATATTTTTTATTATTATTTTTAAAATTAAATTTTTTTTCCAAATTTTTCACTTCACCTTTTTGAAAATAAATTTTTTTATGTTATTTGTAACTTCTTTTTTTTAATAATGTTAAAAACATTTTCTAAAAACTATTTTATGGTTTCTCTCTCCATATGAGAATTTATATTTATAAAGATACCATCCCATGTATAAAAATGGGTTTCTAAATTATTTTTACTTTTTATGATTTTGGAAAGAAATTGAAATATTCTTATATTTTATAAATGATAAATTTTCATTTTGAAAAGCATTTATTTATTTTAAAATGTGTTTTATTGGATTGTGATTTTAAAAAATAATTATTCAATGTTTCTTTTTCATCTCAAATAAATATTCAGAGAGCTGATTTTTCCTATAATTTTTTTTAAAAGACATTTTTGGGTTTTAAAGGATGGTTTTTATTAAGAAAAGTGTATTTAAAATTAAAGAAAACATTTTTATGTAATTTTTAATCCTTTTTAAAAAAGGGGTCCACATCAATTTTTCCTCTTTATCTCTAAAGGATTTATATACTTGGAAGTTATCTTTCAAGAATAACCCTCTAAATATTATTATGAAATATCTTTTTGGATTATTAAATTTTGCGTATCAACCATTTACATTCTTAAGGTCAATTTTTATGACACCATGTTGAAATATTGTAAAGCCTATTTTTATTTCCACTGGTTCTTCAAGATGTGATGAATGAAACCCATTTTATTCTGATGGTTTTCATAATATTTTGAATTTTTTACATCTTATGGAAAAAAAAATATGTACGTATAATGATGTGTGGGGTCCTATATCTCCCTCTAATATCTTGTCTATGGTTTTATATCTCATTAGATAATAAAGCATATTCATGATTGGATTTTCTCACAACATAAAGGATGGAGGTTCTTGGATTTTTTCACAAAATAAATGGAAGACATACTTGTATTTTTTTACAACATTATGTTTTTTATTATTTTGCTTGCTTTATAGTTCTTTTATATGCTATCATTCAATGAGAATACATGTTCCTATGTCATATGCCTAGTATTATGCTCCATGGATCTTATTTATTATCTGACACTCTTTTGGAATGGTAGATCTTTGTTCCATTTAGAATATATGTCATTTTATCATGGATTATAGAGAAATATTATTTCTCCATGTTATTTTTAATAAGATATTTATCCCCTTCTCATCTAGTCCCATATATATATAATTTAACACTTGATGACATACTGATAAGATTTTCCCCTCACTGAGCATTTGAGCTCACCCCTTTCTTATATTTCCATTTCCTGGATTATGAAGATTAGTATGTCATATTAGAATTATATATGTGATTATAGTGTGGATAAATTATATAAAAATATTCATAAGTGTTGTAAAATGAGTTTCTTATATAGGTAGTCCTCAAATATACAAAAACTTTTGTTCTTGGGATTGTATGAATTTTTGTGAGATATAATGATTATGTTATAGAAATGATGTTTAATAAAGAAATGTTTACTTAGTTGCTATTAAAGTATGGTTTAGTAATTATTTATGATTATTTTAGTTATTTTTTATTGGGATTAAATATATTTAGTGAAACCCCTTGGGATTAGTTTGAGAGATAAGTTTAATTTTAGGATAACATCCTACAATTTTAGTGATGTTTTGAGTATGTTGTTTTCCTAAAAATTTCATCACTCTTTGGATACTACAAGTGGATGCATGATTTAAAAAATATGTGTCTTTGGGTAATAACCCTAAAAGGGGAAGATTTGAAATTAACATGATCATCACTTGGTGTAGGATAATGAGGCATGACTGGACACCTGGTTTGAAACTCCCAAGACATATTCTATGGTCAAATCATATTTTATTTAATGAATCATTTTTTAGGATTTGTGTATAAAGTTAACTAATTAGGTTAGATAACTTAATATAAAAATGACCATGGATAACTAAGGATTAAAAAAAGAGAGTCATCGGTGGAACTGAAAGTATCATATCTTAAAAAATAATGTTTTATAGGGGAAGACATATTTATATTGATGTTTTAATATATATATTTTAGATATTATGAAAACAATTTTGGTTTTATTATTAGGATAAAATGGGATTAACAAAATAATTTTTATAAATATATGTATCTAGAAACCATTGTGTCTTATAATTTAACAAAGGATCATACTTAAATGGTTTGAGATCTTAGTATAATCCTATTATGATGGAAATATATGAGTTTCCCAGTGTTACCTAAGATAGTGAGGTTTATATATTAATAGAAATTAAATCATAATAATCATAGATATTTTAATTTGTATGTGATATTTATCGATGATATTATGGTATATTCTAAAATTTATGAAGAATATGAGAAATATCTAAGGATTTTTCTTCATTTGTTTTTCTTTAATGGTTTGGAAACATATATAAAATTTTTATAATAACCTTGAAAAGTGATTTTATGAAAATATTATATTTTGGGGGATAACTATTGAAGACCACATAATTGATGGATGGATAACTCTAAAGTTTAATATATTCTTTATTTTGATATAATAAAGGGTTGATTTATTTTGAAAATGTAAGTTAGACGGTATTGGTAACCTTAGGATTGTGTCCTATATTGACTACTATGTGATTTTATTACCTAGAGATTAATATCATTTGAGGGTAAATGATAGAGTTATTTTATGGAAGAATATAGAGTTCCATTTTGGTTTAATGTCTTGCATATTCATATGGTCTTGGTAAAGAGATATTTTAGTGAATTTATTATTATCATATTTACATATTTGGGTATATGATTATATGAAAGTGTAATGTTGTTTAAGGAAATAAAAGTTACTTAATATCGTATAAAAGAGTAATGTAGATTTCATATCAAGAGTTATATCAAAAATTATAAATATTTTAAGAATACCCTCTCCTACATTCATTAGTGAGTAATAATTAAAATTTGGATAATTCAATTTATTTAAGGGGGTAGAATGTAGTGACTTGTGTTTTTAGATCCATTAAATTAATACAATATTTGATAGCTTGTATCACACACAACACGGAACTAATTTTACACCTAATTAAAATGAATCTTGACATATTATAAATACATAAAGAATGTAATAATTAGTAAATAAAACTATAATAGTTAATTAAAACAATTATTAATTATTAATTTTTCTTATTAATGTTTTAAATAGGATGTCTTTCAAAGAATTATTTCATACAAAATGTACTATATTTTACCTTAATAAATTGATTTGATCACACATAAAAGTTTATTATAAAATTTAATATTTAAGTTTATAAACAAATAACTCAAAAAAATTATTGCTAAATTTATTTGAAATAATATTAAAGACACTTGATGTTTAAAATGGACATTTTTTCAACAAAACCAATTTTTCTTTAAATTTTTAATTTTCATATAAAATAAAAACTAATAACTTTGAATATTTTTAATTGGTTGGAATAAACTTAATTTATGGATTCTCCATTTAAATATTGTCTTAATATTAATTTGTTGGATTTTTTGAACCATTTAATTTTTAGGTGAATAGTGAATAATATTGTTTTTACTAGAACTATAACTTTTATTACTTTATAATTATATATGAAATACCTATAAGTTTATAAAAAACTCTGAATTAATAATTTAATTAATAAAATCATAAATTTTAAAAATTATTTTTAAACTTGGAAAACCTGCATTTTAGATTTTATATATTAATTAACATTTCACTCTATTTTAAATACCATATTTTTTCTTTTATTTTAAATAAACATTTTAATGGTGAAATTAGATATTGTAAATATATTAAATCCAAAAGGAATGTATTTTTTTATAATAATCCAGTTTATATTAGGTAAATTAATAAAATTGATAATTTAAGCTATACATAAGTTTTATGAATAAAAACAAACTTTTTCTAAAAACTATTTTCACGCGTTATGTGCATTATTTATGAAATTATGTTTTTAAGAATTATATATTTTATTTAACAAAATAATTTTTATAATTTTAAATAATCATTTTCAAATTATTCAATAAGAACAATTATAATTTTTTTCATTAAAATTAATTATTGACGTTAAAAACATTAGTTACTAAAGTAAAAGTAAAAAAGGGCAAGAAACAATTATGAAGTGAAAAATACATAAAACATTTAAAAAACGTGATTATAAGCCTTTTTATGATTGTTGTATTATTAAAACCTCTTAGACTCCATTATTTTTCACTTTTTTATCTTTTTACCCTTAAATAGTAACATACAACTATGGAAATGTAATGGGTACTTCCAAAATTACCCATTTCTTCACTTATGAATGAGGATCACCTCTACCAAATCATGATACACCTATCCATTATAATTTCATCATAAAACACTACCATTTTTCTCATTATATAAGAATATCTCAATTTCATAATCCCTTATTCTCAACAATTTAGCCTAAGGCATCCATTTCCAAATATATTTCCATGAGAAATATAAAGTTGTCAATATTTTAATTTAATATAAATTAGTACTTTATTTTTAATATTACTCTTACATACATTTTCAAGACACTATAATATAATTAAGTTATTATTATTATAATTTATTTATATTATATCAATGTATCAATCATTATTCAATACTTCGCATCCACTAAGAAAAACATATAGCACCCATTGTGCGTAAATGAAAACTACTTCCTCACGAAGTGACATAGTTCATTTTCATTAATTTAATTTCATCGATGATAAAAATATGTATTATATGAATTAATATATTGAATATTTCAAAATTATAATTCTTAGATGATAATTTACCTTATACCGTTATTCCATGCCATTTGTTGAGAAATGGAATCGTTAATCATGCGTATATGCGGACTACCACCTCCACGAATGAAGATTAACACATAAAAAGATGTATGGTTATACTAATTAATTTAGTGATGTTAAATAATATATATTTTAGTTTAATAATCTTAAAATTTTATATTATCATTATATAATAACATTTTCTTACTCGTTAAATCATTATAACATGCTCTCGTTTGGGTCAGTTATACCACATATGTGCACAATGTTTTAATATTTATATAATTATTGAATAAGAAATATTATATAATATTAATATCATGTAACCAAAATTTACTTAATTTTATTTATCTATTATGGAATGGTGTTATTGAAATTTAAGATATTTATTAATATACCACTATTTGACTGTTAAAATCCCACAAAATAGTTCATCAAATTTTCATTTTTAAAAAACCAAATCCATGTCGTCACCTAATGAAATGGGACTTCGGAAATCATTAAAAAAATATCTTTTTTATATATTTAATAATTGGGGAATATTTAACTTTGAAATAATAATTTAGAATTGATACTTTCAGAATGAAACATGTATGAAACAAATATTCAAAAAACCATAGCATTCGATGATGAAAATAAACTATTATTGGGTAACATATTTTGCTAGATATTTATAAATGATGTTTAAAAAGGGAGGAAATATTTTATTAAGGATTTTAAATTATTTATTAAGATGGTTTTTTCATTTTATATGAGTTTAGTTCACATTCGACTAAGTTAGATTTAAGGTAAGGGTGCTTCATATCAATTTCATTTCTATTACAAAAACTTTGATTTATACACCTAATATTATTTAAGTGGTTTGTAAAATTCCTATTGTATATATAATATCATGAAATATCTTTAATTTATGGTGATTTATGTTTAATTTAAACCTCACTCTCTCATGGGGTTTCTTTTAAAGTGTATTTTAATTTCTAAGGGTTATTTGTCATTATTTTCAATTACAAGTGGCATGTTTGATATTACAGACCATAATTTGTTTTATATGGTGTATCCACTACCCTATTTACTTTAATTATAATGAATATTTTTCATTTATGGATATTTCAATGACCATTTCATGGAAACCCATTTATTCTTTATTAATTCTTATGATGTCGCCACTGTAAGGGTGCTTCATCTATATTTCATTTCTACGGAGATATTTTATGATTTATGCAACCTATTTAATTTTAAGTGGTATGTATAAAACCTATTGGATTTGAAATACTATGATTTATATTTTAATCATGGTAAATTATGTTCAATTTAAATCTCACTTTTTTAAAAGGTTTTTATTCATGTGTTTCTTAATTTGTAAAAAGTTCATCTATACACTACTAATTTTATTGAGTAGTTACAATTCCTTTTTATTATTCTCTTAAAATATTGTTTCGTTTTTTATGATGATACTAAAATTCCTATTATATTAATGGAATGTGAACTTTTTAATTCAACTATTTACCTTTATGAATTTATTTCCCAATGGTATATCATTATTGATAATATTTCTCATATGCTTCTATTAAGGATTCCACTCCTTGTCCATATTTATCTTTCCTACCAATATTATCCCTTTTATATTGAAACCGAATTATGTTCATGGTAGGTTAATATCATATTTCCTATATTCTATTTTAAAAATATAAATTTTGTTACCATTTTTATAATTTACAATTATAACAAAGGTATTTCCAAATTTTTAAAAGTTTTTTCATCATTCCATACTCAAATTTTTTTTCCACCCTAAAATTACTTTTTACAACCTTTATATGATTTCAAGAATCTACTTTTGAAGTTTTTTTTAAATTAATTTTTTTCCAAATATTTCATATATTCTTTTTTAAAATGAATTTTTAAATAGATCTGTAACTTATTCTTTTATAATATTCTTAAACACATAACCTAAAATATATTTTATGGTTTCTATTACTGTATAAGAATTATTTTTTATGATGATTCCACTAAACATTTAAAAGTTTTTTTTAAAATTATTTTAACTATTTATTATTTTGAAAAAAAAACTATATATTATTATATTTTCCAAAGGTAAAAGTTTTATTTTAAAAGGGATTTTAATGTCTAGTTTTTTAGGAAATAATTCTTCAGTGTTTCTTTGTCTTATCAAATAAATATTTGAGATGAATATTTATATTATTATTTTTTCAATAAAATAATTTTTTGGGTTTAAAGTGTAAATTTTATTAATCTTAAAGTATTTCATAATAAAGAAAACATTTATAAGGAGTTGTCATTCTTTTTTAAAAAGTTTTTTTACTACTATTTTTCCTATTTTTCTATAAATGATTTGTATCCATATTAGTTATTTCTCATGAATCAACCTCAAAATGTTCTTATGAAATATTTTTTGGGGAGATTTAGTTTTGGGTATCAACCATTTACATTTTTTATTTTAATTCTGTTGATATCATTTAGAAACATTTTGAAGCCCATTTTTCTTTATATTTTCTATTTATGATGTGATGAATAAAAATTATTTTCTTCCCATGTTTTTTAAAATATGATGAATGATTTATATCTTATGGAATGCATATATATGGATGATGATGGGTGGAGTACTATACCACCCTATAATTCATTGGATATGGTTTTATATCACTTTACTTAATATTGCATGGTCATGCTTGGATTTGTTCACAGCTTAAAGGGTGGACATGATTGAATTGTTCAAAACATATAAAGTATAAATACAATGAATTATAGAAAATATTATTTTTTTGTTCATACTATTGTTCTTTAATTCATTATTATGGTATTATTCAATGACATGACATGTTTATTTTCCATATGCCTATGATTATGCTTCATGGATCATGTTTCGTATGTCATACTCTTTTTCCATTGTACATGTTTAATTATTTTAGATTACATATCCTTTTATTATTAATTATATAGACCTATTATTATTCCATGTTATTTTTATTAATATATTTCTCCATTGATCTTGTTTTATCATATTATTATAATCTAACAAAAGATGAAATTTAAATGATATTTTCCTCTTTATTAATGTTTGAGCTCCCCTGTTTCTTATCTTTTAATTCCCCTGATTATAAAGATGAGTATATCATATGATAAGTCTATAAGGTATTATATTATGGCTCAATTATTTTTTAATGTTCACAAGTTTTGTAAAATAAGTTTCTTATGTAACTTGTCCCCAAAGATACTAAACCTTCCACTGTTTGAATTATGTTTCTTTTTATAAGATGTAATGTCTATGTTTTAGAAATGATGTGAAATAAAAATATATTTATTATAGGTTTAATTAATAGTAAATTCCCATAATACCCTAAAAATGGTTTTTTTAGTCCTGAAAACCCTTTCATTAGAAATGGATATAATCCAAGGCCAACCTCAAGTGGGAGGTTCTTACCACAACATAATTGGATTAGGAGACGTTTATTAGGAATATATATCTCTTTATGCCTAATAAATCATGTAAAACATAGATATTTTATTTATATAGTTTCATGTACAACTATACTACTCCACCAAACTCATCATGTGTTGTATGAGTGAGGACCATGTCATGGATTCTGAAGGAAAGTGCATGGCACACAATTTTCAATGTCATCAGTTAAAAAATATAGAGTGAGTAGCTTTAATAACTTATTAAAATCATTTTACCTACATTCTTAAACTATTTTATAGGATATATTATATTTTTCATTTTCTTGGAACTTTTTCATTTTTTTTTTTGTCTATTTGGGAGAAGGAGGGGCAGTCTTTGTGGATCCTGAATAGTTAGCTCTCAATTTTTAAAATTTTTCAGCCATCATATATTCTTCAAGTAATAGATACTCTCCATGATATGAAGTATGAGGGTATGAATTTCTTTTTTTATATCTTCATATGAGATCACTTTTGTTTCGATTAATTAAGGATAAATAACATCAATATGATCATTTTTACTGATTATAAAAAAACACTCAAAACAGTTGACATTTTACTTAACCAAAATGATTTATGTTCTATAATTTCAAAAAATATATTTCATGTATATTAATGTCTCTATATTAATGTGGTAATTTATGTTATCTTGTGATAACACATTTACCAACCCTAGAAGCTTTTTATTTCCATATTGTTGAAGGCCCATGTGCAGATGAATAAAGAGGATAATCAATAGAAGCTTGGAAATTTTACTACCAATAATATCGATATGAATCAATTGGTTAATATGACATGATCCCATAATATAAAGTTAATAAAAACTTATAAATAGACCATAAAAATATATCAATTACAAGAAAAATTGAATAAAAATTGAAAAATGATACAGTAAAAACTAAAATAAACTAAATTTGTTTTTGTCATATTTATTAGGGTAGTTAAATAAAACTCTATAAAATGAAAATAATATTTATAATTAATTAAATTATATAGGTATAAAAACATAACACTAAAGTAAAATATTATAAAAAAGAAACGATTATATATAAAATTTGATTAAGAATTGGAAATATCTACAAATAAAACCCTACACAAAACAAACTAATTATCATATTCAGTAGAGTAGTTAACTATAATGCTAAAAAATACTGAAAACATTTATGATACATTAAATGTTATAGATAGAAGAAAACAATACTTAAGTTAAATATAATATACATCTAATTATTACATGAAAATTTAACAATTGGAAAATAATATAAAAAAACTAAACAAAGATTCATTATATTCATTAGAGTAGTTGAATAATGCGATAAAAATCATGACAATATATATAAGATACAAAATGGTATAGAAAAAATGGATAAAATATAGTATGAGAAAAATATAAAAAAATAATATTTATATATTAAGAATTTTTTATTATAAAGAAAATTATCTTATTTATTAAAATATGTGACTTAAATAAAAAAATCCATTATAAATAATATATCTCACATTATGAGAATTTTGAAATGTTAAATAGAAAATTATTATATGGTACCTATAATCTTATTATATTATTAAATGATTTTACCCCATATATTTTTTCTTAATGATCATTCTATATAGAAAACCCCATGTATATAGAATGTTCATCAATATATTATGATTATATTTCCATTAAAGTAGTTATCTCACATAATTCATCATCATCATCAACATTTTCATACCTAAAATACTGTTATTTTCCTTGAAAATGAAGGACCACTATGTTGATGAATCAAAAACTACGAAAATTCATATCACGTGTGTTTTCATGATAAAAGGGACATCTATGTATTCTAATATATTCAAATAAATAAGTTTCACACAAAATTCATTCTCTTTAATGCTATTTTTACTGATAAACCATTTACAGTTCAACACAAGAACTCGATTTTTATTGTAAACAATAAACCACATTTCATGATTAACTATGTTATATGCAGTTTATTTAGAGATTGTATTTCAATATTTTTCACTCAAAAAATCCATTGCTTCATCGAATATAAATATATTTTTATTCTGAAATAAAATTCTTCTTTTTCTAGTCATTGTTATAAAATGTATCGCCATTAATGTCATAACTAGACCATTTTTCATAATTAAATATGGAATTTCTGCTAACAACCACAAAGTTTTAGATACATCAGATATAAAATGATTTTTATCTTTAAACCTTGTAAATAAAAGTTTCTTTTTCCTCATTCAGTAACCACATATCATTTTTATTTCGATATATTTAATATTTGATTTTCAATACATTTGAGCATTATCTGTTTTACTAAAGATGTATAAATATGTCAGTATTATTTTTTGAACTATTAGAGACTTTATTTTCAAGCCGCAGATCACCCTTCCCTTATAAAAAACTTCTTCATTATGTGATATATGAAAACTGATATTCTTTAAAGTAGACAAGTAGTTTGTACAAAACTTTACCACCTCCTTAGAAATATACTTCTCAATAATGGAGGTTATTGGTAGATATGAATTATTTGCATAACCTTTTAATATCTTCATATACATTTCAAATAAAAAATCCCTCATTAATTTAAGTGATTTAATAGATTTATTTATCACAAAACATGAACCATTAAATGTGACATCATATTAAAAAATGATGGTGGAAAGTAAATTTATAGTTGAAATATTATATCTAATGCATTATTCTATAGATTTTTCATTGAATTCATATCAATAACTTTATTATAAATAGAATTGAAAAAATAAAACAAATTTATAACAGTCAATCTAAATAGATCTTTAGTATTTCATGTAATTAGACTATAATGAGTTTTTGTATAATAACAAGATAGTTGTGATATTTTATGCCTATTAACTACAAATATTTTAGAGACATGATGTTTTTTTTTAATTTAAGAATAACCATCAGGCACTTTGATTCTATGGAGGCACTAAAAATAATAATTTTTCCCTTCTTTGATAATATATAAAATGTCTAAGGCAATTATATTTGATTCACTTTAGGTTTTGGAGCTAATTCCTATCATATTCTCATTATCTATAAGTCCAATAATTATTAAAACCAACTATAATATTTCCTTCAATATCTAATGATGTTAAAATAAAATTTACACAAATACTATTCTCAAAATGCATCCCATAAATGTTATTTTTTACCTCATGATATATCAAATATAGAATAATAAGAAATATTGATCATTTATTTTATATTTTTTTTATCACTAGATCTTTGTGTCTTTAAAAATATAGAATCAATGATTTTCACCGTCTTAAAATAATAATTGGTTTGAAAGGTATTTAGAGAAATATGTAATTCTTGTGAGAGGTTTAATTACTTTTTTAATATTAAATAGGAGTGATCCATAGACAAAAACATTGATGAACCATATTCACTATTTTTCTCCCAATTGAAAACCCATAACATGAATTCCTTTCTTCTTACATTGAATAATCTTTATGCCCCTTTAAACATAATCTAGAAAAATTTACATATTTTTTGGAATTTATTTATAGTGAACATAATCATTTCATTAAATTTAAAACATTCATTTTTGTGTAAATTTTATTTAGGATACCTTCCTTCAATAATAATATAAAATCAAAAATTAATGAAGACAAGTAAAAATAAATATCATCTCTGGGATGTTTTAGTTTATAAATCATTAAAATCAACATCATATATTTCTAAGATAAAAAAATCAATATATAAGTTATAAATCACAAATATAAATGTCCATGAACTTTGTTTCATACTAAGTTTCCAATATAGATTCCTTTTATCTATGTACAACCCATGTTTTATATTTCTAACTTTATTTCCCTATGTTGAAAATTGTTGATCAATTTTCTTCTATTATGTAAAATCAATTGGATGACATAATTTTTCTTATGATATTAAATTATTTTTATTTCATCTAAACCTCTTTCATTATTTGAAATTGAAAATAAATGTTTAAATTGAGGAATAATTGGAAGACACTAAAGTTTTGAAGTAATATTCCTAGTACATTTAATAATATATTGATCAACATGTGAGTGTTATTTCAACTTATATTGTGATTTCCCAAATTTATTACACTCTGATAGACTCTTATATTCATTCTTAAATAACACATGATCATTATGGAAGGCATTTATCTTATTGTACCTCAATCCCATTGTGAATAATATTTTTTACCTTATAATGTGAATATGATATTTCATTGTCTTCAAGAAGTATTTATTTTAACAGTTGTATCAAATATATAAATATATTTTCACTACATCCATTCCCAACATTCAATTTAACAAATCATATAATTTTTTATAAAACCATAAATTTCATACAAACTATAACAATTTTTTTTAGAATCACTATATAAATGCTCAATCATCGGGTTTTTTCACAATTGATTTCACATTATTATCATGAATAACTTCTTCAATTTGTTCAGAATTTTTATCATGAACATCTCTATCATTATTATATCTTAAATTCAACCCAATTTTACCCTACCAAATCAAAGGAATAAAAATCACATTAATACCATTTCAAATTAAAATTATATTTGATTTCATTTTTTTCTACTTTATCATAATTAAAAATTTCATGCATGGATAGAAAAATAGGTTTTAGTTTAAAAAAATTCATTTGGAAAATTATAAAAAAAGAATAAATCCCTTCCTCGTATCCATAAATCATTAATCATAGAGTAATCCAACTATTATTCATTACTAACTATTAAAAAATTATGAATTGAATATTATCTATTTAAATTTGAAATTTAAATTTCACTTTACTTATTTAAATAAAAATAAAAAATAATTATTTTAAAAAAATAACAATGATAATTATTATTATTACATAAACTAATATTGGAAATAAATATATTATATTTAAAAAAAATTAACAACATTTATATGTTGTTGGTCACAATGTACTTTATCTATAACAAAACGTTACATGAAACTACTCTTAATTTTCATTTAGTAAAACTATAATCAAAATTCAACTTTTAGATTTATTAATATAAAAAACATAATTTACAATCCACATAGAAGTTATGTTATTTATTAAATAATGTTCATTTGAGGAAATATAAAATATTTAATAATAAGGTTGAATATTTATAAATACTACACATTTTATAATAAAAAATAATAATTATTTAATTAATTTTATCATATTGAAAACCAAAAAGAGATAAAATGTAACTTGAGTAAACCGAATATCACAATCAAAGAATGAAAAAATTATAATAGATAACTAATAATGCAAATATGGTAATTCCAAAAACATAATAATTAATTGAAAGAAAAAAATGAAAATAAAAACAAAACCCAAAAATTATAAATTAAATCCAAAATGGGAAAAAACATGAAGACAATGGATCTTAAACAAAAATTATAACCAAAAAACCCATCTATATAAATTTTCAAAACAATTAATAATATAAAAATAAAAAAATAATTGAAAATAGAAAATTGATTTGTAGTGAATGATAAAATATTACAATAAAGGATGGATTAGAATGATAGAGAGAGGATGAGGGTGGAGGAAAATTATGGATGAAGTGGATTTTTGGTCTGGTGGACCATTGAATGATGGGTTAGAACTTCGTTTAAAGGAAAAAATTGATAATGTTCGAGCAAATAAAATGAAATAAAATGTAATGATCGACATTATCAGAATTATTTTAAATTTTTTCAACATAGGATATTGAATAACCAATGTTTTCAATTGGTTTTTTTATCTGTTATTTAATAACCTCTAAAAACATATTTCTTATGTTGTTTATTTATGAAATGATGTGAAAAAACATTAATTATGGGGTTTTATATTGTTTATTAAATAAAAATTATAAGTAAATAAATAATAATACCATTTATAAATAACTAACACTACAATTGAAATGTTTTAATTTGTTTTTTTTATTAGTATGGATTTCCTTGATACTAGAATGTTTTAATTTAAGTATCGGTGTCTTCTACGATTTCTACTATTATTCCTGAACTCCTCTTGGTGACAAGTGTGTTTTATCTTTGTAATAATGTACTATGATCCTAAAAACACATATCAGTATTGAACTATTAGATTTTGATTCTTAGGATTTTCAATATGCACTATGACAGGACCCACATCGAAGGTGTCCCTGTGGTCCTATCATAAAATAGTTAAAATGTATAGACCACGGTATGGAGGAAATATTTGGTGGCACTCAATTATTAAAAAATTTATTTTATATATTTGTAATTATGGTTTATAAATTTTTTATAAATCATAAGTGGTGGACTTTTTAAAATTTTATTTTTAATGTATAAAATAAAATACAAAAAAATTACTTTTGTATCTCATGTTTTTGAAAATAAATAAAATATTTTTTTATTTAAAAAATTCATTATGTATTAATGATTAATAGATTTTTTAGGAAATATGTATAATTTTTTTTGAAAATTTATGTGATAATCTATTTTTAGGAGATAGAGCCATGGATTTCATGACACTTATCACTTCATATAATTTAGTTTTCATCTAATTTGACAAGAGTTTGTAACTAAAGTTATTATATTGAATTTATTTATCGGTAATTTTTTGTGCATATTAGGTTTTGGAATTATAATGAACTTTATCCAACATTTTAAAAAGTAACCCTATGTAGAAGGAATTTAGGTTGGACATCCTGATATCCTAGTGGATTTTGTATTATTTTAGAAATGTGGGGGTTGGGTATATGTAGCTCCAGGATTACTCATGAGGAGAATATAAATCTTATATAATTCTAAAATTTTATATGAAAATTTTATTTACCTTATAAATAGAGTGTATATGGATATTTATGAATATGTTTGGCTTACATATTTGGGTGAGTAACACATATTGTGGGTTGTGTAATGAGTTACACATTAATGTGGTGTAAACGCATTAATTTAGTGGCTGAAATAAGGATTCCAAAACTAAATCATTCAAATAATGCATACAAAAAATTAATAAAACATTAAAAGATAAAGATTAATTAAGATTTAATAGTTATGAATTAAATATGAGTATAATGTATATGAAAATTGTGAGGCTCTGAAAGAAAAAACTTTAATTACTAAGTGTGGTATTCCTTCTAAAGTGTCACTTGTCAAGACCTCCATCAGTTAATTGGGTAGGTTGTTCCATAGCTAGGTTCCCCAAGAATATCTTATGTAAGGAAATAATGTAATAAGTAAATATGGATTATCCTATTGGGTAGGTCATTTTATAACATAGTTCCCCTTGATTATCCTTTATTAACTTATTCATGGAATTTTTTTTGGGTTGTACTAGCTTGAATACCGAAATTGGATTAGGTTTATAGAGGAATAGAGTTGATCATATCCATATTATGGATTTGGATAAAGGTTTACCCACTAAATTATCCAAGAATCACAACTGTTGTGATTGAAATAATTCCCTACCTAAATAACTATTTTGTGAGAGAAATTCCATAACAGACTCATTACTTAGTGAAATATGGATCTTTGCTCACTAAATATATGATTGACTTTATAGAACCTATGTTATATTTTTGTCTAATACAAACAACTATTTTCATCCTTTTCCTTTAATTAAGTATTAAAAATGATCTATTTAGTTCTGGAATTTTTTAAAATTAGATAACTCATATTTTTCTAACCATAAAATTATAAATTTCACAGGATGAAATAATATATAAATTTTTTTAATGGGGGTTATCTTAGACATAGAGGCCAATACTAATTTATTAAATGCATAAATCGGTTTCATGAGTCTAAAAGATGATATTTTATTACAATATTTCTCATAAAGTAAACCCAAATCATATAATAATTTATCTAACCATGTGAGCTCATTATCGATTCCTTTGCTCAAAAGTTTGTCTGCCACTAAGTTATCATCTCGATAAGCGTGAGTGATAATGAAATTGATCTTTGAGAGGAATGAGATACATTCCATCCATATATTTGTGAGATTATATGATATATTATTCATTCCATTACATATATCTTGGGAAATATTGTTGGAGTCACTTTCAACACAAATGTTGTACCATCCTTTATACCTATTAATGTGACCCAAATGTATAAAATTGATCATTTTATATTCCAGAGATGAGTTAATACCACAAGTACCAAAGAAATATATAAGTGTACTTCCATTGTGGTCCTAAAAAATTGAATCATAACTCGTATAACCTAGATTACTATTTAAGGCCCCATCCACATTTATTTTTGTCAATCGTTGAAGAGGAACTTTCAAAAAGTCATTGAAAAAGAATATTGGATGCATGAAGTTACCTATAATTCCAAGCTTCCTAACGACCATAATATTATGTAAATTATTTTATAATTTATCAAATTTGAAGATTTTTTCTTCTTTGGTTGTTTTGATGATGAGAACAAATGTAGATTTTATAGATAAGGTAGTCTTCCAATGCACTATCGAATATCACTCGTGCCAGATGATATATAGTGTTTCAGCTACAGCCTCCATGTAAAGGTTCCTGATTTTAGGAGTGGGGTGAACAGAGGTAAAGTGTTGTAGTATAAAAATAAGGCTGGTAACTTCTAGTAGTGGGTGTTCAAAAGTATCACGCAGTTCCCTTTAGGGATATAAGGCAGTGGATCATGATAAGAATAAATGGGTTGAATATTGTCCATGTTGGTTGAATAATATACACCTAGAACTTAAATAAATAACAAAAGAATACAATAATTTGTTAGTATGAATTCTTTTATGATAAATCATCCAAATATGTGTTAATCTTGAAGGCGTGATCCATATATTTTCAAAAAACATAAGCTAGGGGAAATAATTATCAAAGTCAAAATTATCACAATAAAAGTTCTTGTTCTCAATGATGTCATTCCAAGAAAGTTAAAAGATCAAAGTGTCCTTGTTAGGAGAAAAAACCTAATTATTAAGGAGTGTAAGACAATCATTAGGCAGATATATATTATGTAGGGCCATGAAATCATGTATGGAGATATTAGTGTCCACATGAATATTTTGATGATCAAAAAGAGAAATAAGGGGAGTTCACATCCAATTATCAAGAAAACAATTAACTAAGGAATCCCTATAATCAATCCATATATAATGAGACAAGATATTAAATAAACAATATTTAATGGTCATCCAAATATAAGTGTCCATATAATAAGTTATTCTTTTTTTATCTTGTAAATAAATCTATCTTTAAGAAAACTTTGATCCATTGAGTCACTTTTGAGAAGATTCCATGTGAACCGGGATTGCAAAGCTTCATTAAATAACTTAATTATTTTTTCTTAAAATAACCATTATATAAGGGATTTTAGCACTTTCTATAAGGAACATAGACCATTTTCCATTTGAGAGTACAACCGCTCCAAACAAATTTATTGATACAGACATTAAGGTGATTGAATATAGATATAGTGCATTTATAAATCATAAATGAATGGACCAATTTTGAGATAATAGTAAATTTAACCAGGAAGATCCAAACATCCATTGAAAGATACGTCGCATTCCAAGATGAAAGATGATTTTTTATTTTATTTGTAATCTTGATAAAGTAATTGGTTTTATTTCTTCCCCAAAATAAAGGAACTCCATAATAAAGAATGGGTATGGATCCCTATTTGATTCCCAATTCCAATAAGAATTTAGATCTTCTAGCTACTCAAATGAACTTCCAAAAATATAGAAAAGGGTTACTCTAATTTATATCCTTCCCTAAAACATCCTCATAGAGACAGTGGTTCATCTTTAGATTTTGAATATTTTTTTAACTTCTTGAAAAAATGATGATTTCATCGCCATAGAGGATTTTGTTAGGAATAACAAATTCCTTGATGAATGAATGGGTTTGAGCTTTCCTTGGTCCATAATTTTTGTGAGAATACTAATTATATAATCTTATTCAATGGAGAGAATAATAAAAGAAATAGGATCACATTGTCTAACTCACTCTGAACATTTAAAATACCCCTTTAGAGAAAATTTTATGATCACTGAAATAAGAGAAGATTCAAAGAGATCATTAACCCATTTAATAAAAACATAATTGAATCATAAGGTGTGTAACACATTATAAATATCACACTATTACATAGTGTCAAAGGCTTTTCTGACGTATAGATTTTGAGAAATACTACCTCCATTATTTGATTTCATGAGGATATTGACACACTCTGATGTTGTTCTGATAAAATCTTGTATTTATCTACCTTTTTCAAAACCAAAATCATTCCAAGAGAGAATTTTAAATTCTGTTTTGGAAATTCTATTGGAAAAGAGTTTATTAATAATTTTGTAGCAGGTGTTGATGAGGGTAATGGGTTTGAAAATGTGTATTTGAGAATCAATATCAACTTTGGGAATAAGGGTGATAAATTGAGAATTAATACCATGAGGTATGATACCTATAGAAAATAAGAGTTTATCTAGTCTATAGACATCACATTGGATTCCATCCAAAAATTTTATAAATAATAAATTAGTAAAGCAAGCAGGTCCCAAAGCACTATTATGATTAAGACTAAATACTTATTCTCTTACCTCAAAGTCAAGTGGGATATAGGTAAGCCAATTATTATCCTCATAAATAACTATGTTTGGGAAAATTCCATCATCCATATTTTTGTTGAGCTCGGGTCCCATAAAAATATTTGAAAATTGGATTCAATATGATCATTAAGGGACTATTAATTATTAATAACTATATCACCATCATGATGAAGGTTGAGGGTTTCACTATCCTTCCTATATCATTGTAGAGAATTATAAAATTTTTTATTTCTATCACCTTCATTTATCCATTTGACCTTGAATGTTTCCTTTTTATGTTTGTCTTTGATATAGAGTAAATAATTCAATTAAAATGCAAGGTCAATTTCTTATTCAATATCCACCTCAAAATTAGAATTACTGGGATAATATTGCATATTATTAGGTGTATCTTGAAGTGAGACAATATAATTCTCCGTCATGTTTTATTTTTCTTTAAACAATCCATTGATATTATACTTCAAGAGATTTATCTTCATGATGCATGAATAAACATCACTAACACAATTATAGGAATTCAAAAATTCAAGCACGAGTTTTCTGTAAGAATGTGTGAGACCTAGGAACTATAAAATATGAAAGGAATACTTGTCTTGAGACTTATAGTAATGAGGCTGACCAGAATTGTATAACAGTCAGAGTTCATCCTTAGGAGGGTAATACATGAAATAGTATCTCATTTCTCAAGATCATTTCCATTAGAGATGTCCAGATCAAGTTTTCTAGAAACTATTCTATTTTTGTTCCATATATAACAGGTGTATTTTTATCTTACCATATTAATTTCAATTAGATTCTTTCCTTCATTGTAAGTTTTCAACTCCATTGAATATAGAGTGAAATTTGAAGCCACCATTATTTCTTTAGGACACAAGATGTCATTGAAATCACAAAGGATAATCCAAGAGTCTTGAATTCTATGGTTGATGAGTGATATGATTTTCCAAACATCTCATTTCTTAGTATCTATTATTTGAAAAAATGAAGGATTAGTAGAGTTGAAAATTAAATATTTCATCTTCACATGTGATTATTTTATAATCAATATTTAAGGTAGAAACACCACTACGAGAAGCTTGAAAAAAAATCCATAGGGTATCAACATTACCAAAATTACTATTACAACCAATAATTTTGAATCCTTGTTTTATAGACCAACAGTCCAAAAAGAATAATATTTTTTGGGTTAAAAATTCCTAGGAGTTTAGGTTTATTTATATGTATAAATATGTGAAAGGAGATGGTAGTATCATATTTATATACTTCATGATAGTTCTAGAATAAAAGATTCATTTAAATCAGTGCTTGGGGGTGAAACCCCATTTTTATTGGCTCCTGAATTCATTTTATAGGATGATTTATTTGTTGGGAGATCTTTTTTAACATCATAATTTGGAGTTCCAATAGAATCTCTATGAATAGGAGTTGTTGATTGGCCTTTACTGCTTTGTCCAGCAGCCTTTTCATGAACTGATACCTTTGCATCAATACCGGTTTCCTATGGCCTATAAATATAATATGTATTTTACATATTCAAATCGTTCTCTATATGAGGTGTTTCAATGTCATCTGATCATTTATTTTCAATAGGTGATGTATAATAGTAGGTATGTTTCTAGTTTGTAGTAGATCTACTAAAGGGAGTAGTGAATTCCTCTGTCTGAGGTGTGATCACAAGTATTCTATCAGTGTAGAGAACCTCCATGAAATCAATGTGTTGGTGAACAAATGTACTATTAGATATTTTGTCTTTATAGATAGAATATTTGAAAACATTCATGATCTATATATTTTGGCTAGTTGTATTACTTGCATCAACATCACCAAGATAAGTGATACTTCCATCAATTTTAATGGGCTCAAATGCAGACTTGTTACAATTATAACTTTCAAGATCAGAACTATATTAGATAGAACTTATAATATTAAAAATATATTGGGAAAGATCAACTATTAAATTGGCCTCTTCATCAACATTTTCCTCTTCCTCTATAAGTGTAACGACCCGAAATTTTGAATAAATCTTGTTTCCTAATTTTATGTGTTATTTTATTTTTATACTCAACAAAAATGTTTCATTTAATAACATGAGTATAATTAAAATGAGACCGTTGGGTTTTGAATGTTATATGACCATTGGTCAATATGACTCCTGGAAACTAAACATTTTTATTATTGTCTCTAAATACAATTAATCTTGGTTAATAATTATAGAAAGAAGATACGATGGCCTCACCCAGAAGTCTTGGACCGATCGAAGCCCATCTAACAGAACTTGGGAAGGAGGTAGCACCACTGGGCTTTGCTCTGGACCAAACCCAAGCCGAACTTCATCGTGTGAATCTAGAATAGAATCGCCTTCGCGAGAAGTTCAAAATGATAGAAATTACTACTCATGCGATGTTGGCCGAGCCTCCCTCGGATTCTCTCACTTTAGCACACCTTACACTTATGTCCTATGCTGGTGTGATAAGGGGCTATGTAAGGAGACCGTAACTGCCTTGTGTAATCGTTTGTTTTAAATAAAAAATGGGATTTCTTCCTATGATGATGTTTATGACTTTTCAAATGTCCGGATAAATATAGTATGCATATTTTTGGTGAATTTTAGAGAAAGGATATTTTTAAAAAAAAATTATGTAAACCTTAAATAATTAAAAATGTGTAATGATTTTAAAAAAATGGTCTTCTACAATTATGTTCAGTAAGAAATTTATAGTCTAATAAGATCAACTTGATTTTTGATGAATAGTAAATTATGAATAGTGATTTTATGATTAGGATTAGTAATGTGTCCAAATGGATTAGTAATCTCACTTAAAGAAATTATTAATATAATCTAGGTACCTTGATTACGTAATGTGATTCAATAAAATGGTTAAATAATGGTTTCATAAATTATTATTCAAGTATTATATTTTTTGGGTGAATAGTGTTTTTTTAATTACAAATTAAATTAAAAATATTTATAAAATTATTTTTATAAAATGGATTTCATTTTTGAACTCAGAGCGTCGATATTATGTTAAGGTAATTTTTGGAGATTTTTCTGAAAAAAATGAATTTTCGGTGAATAGTGTATTTATTTAAAAATAAAATTTAAAATATTTAGAAAATTCTTTTTATAAAATGGAGTTCATTTTTGAAATCAATGCATTGATATTTGGTTAATGTGAAATTTTGGGATTTTTCTGAGAAAGATGAATTTTCACTGAATAGTAAAAATATAGTTTTAGGGTTTCGGTATGTTTAATGACATCATAACTGTGTCATGATGATGTCATGAAATATTTTAAGGGATGGTCGAATAAAGAGGATGAATTATTGTGTGGGGGTCCCCATGTGTCCTAACTCTATGGGAAGTACCATGGGAGGGCTCATGCTTTTGAGAAAACCACTTTTGAGGTGTCCCTTGGCCATTAATGCCTTGTCCCCTCACTTTCCCTATAAATACCAAGCAATCCTCTCATCCTTTCGACTCCCCACTCTCCCCCCAACGAATTTATGGTCTCATTGCCTCCCAAGGAGTCCTCCCAAGGTTCCCCCAAGCCCTCAAGGTCCCAACCTTTGAGTTTTAAGAGTTACGTTTTAAGGTAAGGGATCTGACCCCTCTCTTTTCAAGTGATCTCTTTTATGTCAATTGTTTTATGCTCCATGTTCTTATGTTGGAGGATGTTTTTTGATATTCATTATACTGTCCTTTTTATGTTCATATGATGATATACCCCCTCTTACTCTCATCATTTCATTTTATGAAAGTTTAAGTGGCGTCGTTAGGCTGCCGAAAGTTTTGTAACGGATTCTTTCACCCTTCTCATTTTCAAGTTCTATTTTCTTATCAAGTCTTTCAAGTTCTTTTTTATTATGTTGGGGTATAATATCAATATCTATAATACTGATATTTTATTATCATATGATGATAGACCCCATTTTATCTCTTCAATTCAGTATTTTGATGTTTTAAGTGGCGCCATTAGGCTGCCGAATTTTTAAGTGGTTCTTTCACCCTTCTCATTTTCAAGTTCTATTTTCTTGTAAAAACTTTAAAATTCCTTTTTATTATGTTGGGGTATGATCTCTATATCTATAATACTGATATTTTCTGATCATATGATGAGAGACCTCATTTGATCTCTTCAATTCAATATTTTGAAGTTTTAAGTGGCGTCGTTAGGCTGCCAGATTTTAAGTGGTTCTTTCCCCTTTCTCCTTTTTCAAAATTCTAATTCAATTTCAAGTCTTGAAATTTAATTTTTATTATGTTGTGGAATGATCTCTATAACTATCATACTTATCTTTTATGTTCATATGATGAGAGACCCTATTTTATGTCATCAATTCATTTTTTGTTGAAGTTTATGTGACGCTGTTAGGCTGCCGAATTTTCATAAGAGAAATCTTATTTTTGTCTTCCTTTCATGTTCTTCATTTAATATGGTATGTCTTTCAAATTTCATTACCATGTTCTTAAATCCTTTTTATTCTGTTCCCCTACTGTTTTATGGGTCATTTATGAATGTTTGACCCATTTCCCCTCTCTTTTCAATGTTTTCTAAAACCCCGAAACATAGCTATTATGCTGCAGAATTTTCGTCTCAAAATGCCTCTCTCTTTTCTCAAAATTATTTTATGTTATAAAGTTAATACTCAAGGTTATTATTTCTACAGGGGTATACACATATATACCAAAATGTTCTATTTTAAATTTTGGGATTTACATACATGGGACCTGCTCTCCCCTTCCGTGCGTTTAAAGTGACGTAAAGATCATGTCTTTAAAGTAGTTTTTTTTAAAATGTTTTGATTATGAAATGAAACCCATTTATTTTATTCTATATGGGTTATTTATGAAATTTTTTATGATGATATATTTTTCTCACATGATAATAAAGGAAATTTTAAGGGTGCGCCCTGATAGCGCTCCAATGCATTGGGTAATGATGTAACCACTAGATATTATAATTTTCACGATATCTTGGTGAATAACCTTGGTAATTTTTAAATGACACCTTGGGGATGGACCTTGGTGATATGTTCATGATTGTATATTTTAAATGATGTAGCCACATCTTAAAGTTATAAAAAATGTTATTTTTGTAATGATATGCCACATGATTTCTTTCTCATGCCTTAAAGTTCTTTTTCATGACATAGTTAATGTATCTCAAGTTCACATGTTAAATGTTCCCCTTGTTTCCCTTACTGGGCCTTCTGCTCACCCTTTCATTTGATGTATGTCCCCAGGTTATGAGATGCAGTAATGAACCTAGGATGAACATGAGGAGAATCCTTTCAAGTGTTTAAGAAGAATGTTTTATGTTTTCATGTTTTATGTTCCTGGTTTCCAAGACACTAAACCTTAAAGATCCTCGGTTTTGTAAAATGTAATGAAAGTTTATGTGATAAAAAGGAGGGATGCTATAGTTGGTATCAAAGGATGGTTTAGTTATTTGTGGAAATTAGGATATGAAAACTTTAGGAAGAATCCTATAGAAAATTTTATATATAGGAAATCTTCCTGGTATTTTGGTGAGTATTGAGTAATGGGTTGCCAAGAAAATACATCCCTATCTAGATACGAGCAGGTAGAGGTGGATCTGGAACAGATGTACATAGGGGTAAAACCCAAAAACACCCCTTTGAGCTATACTCAAACGGGAACTGGTACACGACAACAGGCCTTGCTGCACTCTTGGTTACGACACTCCTAGGGGATATGCTTTGGTAAATTCATAAGCTTAGTATGAACCATTGTTAAAGGAACAAAGATAAAATAAAATAAAGATTCACATAAGAATATATGATCATGGATAACCTAGATGGGAACCTAGGGGATCACAAGTTAGGGTATACTTTTCTTCTACAAGTTATCCTTATATGCTTTAAGTTCCTTTTCATGATTATTAGTTAAGTATTTAAGCCCCCTAATTATACTTTCTATTCTTAGTTAATGGTGGGAAATGGAAGAACATGTCCCAACAACCAATGTGATAGGAAGTGCGACGATTGCCGTATTAATATGACAGAGCAGATTAGGGGATTAAAAGATGATTATTATTTTGAAAGACGTTCACTATTTTGGGGACCCTATATGATCGAGGTAAATATATTACTATGGTATTTTCATTGAGGAGTATGGTTGACTTATATTTTGAAGAATCGATGAATTTAAGGTGGACTTATAGTAATTTAGGTTACTTATTGGAATGATTAACCTATCTTGGGTAAAATATGTTTAGGTTAGCTAATTTTTTTATAAGATGTTAGGAGTAGTTGATGTTGTTTGGAGATGAACAATGAAGTTTATTTTGGAAGACTATGTTATCAAATCCTTCTTGTATTTGGGTTTCAATATTAGTTTGGTTTATTTTGAGGAATTTTAAGGACAGTTACTTACGGAATGGTCTATAATGAACTTTGGGTAGTACCATGGAACTTTGAATATTTAAAAGTAGTTTCCATTCCTATGGGATTATTTCTTTTTTGAAGAGTTGTTTTACCTTACCCTTTCTGTTTTTGGGATAATGTTTAAAGATAGAATAAATAGATAGTCAATCTTTTGTGTATTATGTGATTCTCTAGAAGATGATTCTTGTGTTTTGATGAGACCAAGTAGTTTTGAATGCTCATTGTTTGGAGAAAAGATTAGTTTTGGTAAAAACTTATTAAAGGATGAAACTATACATGAATGTAGGTATATTTTCTTATGTTTTTGTTCTATGTAGTAAATGAATTCCTCAAAATTATGAAAACGAACGTAAAATGAAAACGTTGTTGGTTTACGTTTCCTACTAGGTAATCAAAGACCTTTTACACACATCATAAGTTTTGGATTTTCTTATGGTTAACTTTCTTCTAATCATGTTTTCTATCACTCTCTATCAAAACTTGACCCTTTTTTTCTCCTCCATGACCATGTTTTCCTACATGTAATCCTAGTGTGGGTTAACTCGGGTGACCTTTGTACTTCCCTTTCTTTCTTTTAAAGTAATAGTTTTACTGACTCCTTTTCCGATGTGGGACATTCAATGAAATTTCAAAACCCAATTTTAAAAATTGCGAGGACGCAATTCCTTAAGGGGGGAAGATTGTAACGACCCGAAATTTTGAATAAATCTTGTTTCCTAATTTTATGTGTTATTTTATTTTTATACTCAACAAAAATGTTTCATTTAATAACATGAGTATAAATAAAATGAGACCGTTGGGTTTTGACTGTTATATGACCATTGTTCAATATGACCACTGGAAACTATACTTTTTTATTATTGTCTCTAAATACAATTAATCTTGGTTAATAATTATAGAAAGAAGATACGATGGCCTCACCCAGTAGTCTTGGACCGATCGAAGCTCATCTAACAGAACTTGGGAAGGAGGTAGCACCACTGGGCTTTTCTCTGGACTAAACCCAATCCAAACTTTATCGTGTGAAGCTATAATAGAATCGCCTTCGCGAGAAGTTCAAACTGATAGAAATTACTACTCGTGCGATGTTGGCCGAGCCTCCCTCAGATTCTCTCACCTTTGCACACCTTACACTTAGGTCCTATGCTGGTGTGATAAGGGGTTATGTAAGGAGACCGTAATTGCCATGTGTAATCCTTTGTTTTAAATAAAAAATGGGATTTCTTCCTATGATTATGTTTATGACTTTTCAAATGTCCGGATAAATATAGTATGCATATTTTTGGTGAATTTTAGAGAATGGATATTTTTTTAAAAAAATTATGTAAAGCTTAAATAATTAAAAATGTGTAATGATTTTCAAAAAATGGTCTTCTACAATTATGTTCAGTATGAATTTTAGAGTCTAATAAGATCAACTTGATTTTTGATGAATAGTAAATTATGAATAGTGATTTTATGATTAGGATTAGTAATGTGTCTAAATGGATTAGTAATCTCACTTAAAGAAAGTATTAATATAATCTAGGCACCTTGATTAAGTAATATGATTCAATAAAATGGTTAAATAACGATTTCATAAATTATTATTCAAGTAATAGTTTTTTTGGGTGAATAGTGTTTTTAATTAAAAATTAAATTAAAAATATTTATAAAATTATTTTTATAAAATTGATTTCATTTTTGAACTCAGAGCATCGATATTATGTTAAGGTAATTTTTAGAGATTTTTCTGAAAAAAATGAATTTTCAGTGAATAGTGTATTTATTTAAAAATAAAATTTAAAATATTTAGAAAATTCTTTTTATAAAATAAAGTTCATTTTTGAAATCAGAGCATTGATATTTGGTTAATGTGAAATTTTGAGATTTTTCTGAGAAAGATGAATTTTTAGTGAATAGTAAAAATACAGTTTTTGGGTTTCGTTATGTTTAATGACATCATAACTGTGTCATGATGATGTCATGAGATATTTTAAGGTATGGTCGAATAAACAGGATGAATTATTTTGTGGGGGTCCCCATGTTTCCTAACTCTATGGGAAGTACCATGGGAGGGCCCATGCTTTTGAGAAAACCACTTTTGAGGTGTCCCTTGGCCATTAATGCCTTGTCCCCTCACTTTCCCTATAAATACCAAGAAATCCCCTCATCCTTTCGACTCCCCACTCTCCCCCAACAAATTTCGGGTCTCATTACCTCCCATGGAGTCCTCCCAAGGTTCCCCCAAACCCTCAAGGTCCCAACCTTTGAGTTTTAAGAGTTACATTTTAAGGTAAGGGATCTGACCCCTCTCTTTCTTTTCAAGTGATCTCTTTTATGTCAATTATTTTATGCTCCATGTTCTTATGTCGGAGGATGTTCTTTGATATTCATTATACTGTCCTTTTTATTTTCATATGATGAGAGACTCCCTCTTACTCTCATCATTTCATTTTATGAATTTTTAAGTGGCGCCGTTAGGCTGCTGAAATTTTTGTAACGGATTCTTTCACCCTTCTCATTTTCAAGTTCTATTTTCTTATCAAGTCTTTCAAGTTCCTTTTTATTATTTTGGGGTATAATATCTATATCTATAATACTGATATTTTATGATCATATGATTAGAGACCCCATTTGATCTCTTCAATTCAGTATTTTGAAGTTTTAAGTGGCGTCGTTAGGCTGCCGAATTTTTAAGTGGTTCTTTCACCCTTCTCATTTTCAAGTTCTATTTTCTTGTCAAGGCTTTCAAGTTAATTTTTATTATGTTGGGGTATTATCTCTATATCTATAATACTGATCTTTTATTATCATATGATGATATACCCCATTTTATCTCTTCAATTTAGTATTTTGAAGTTTTAAGTGGCGTCGTTAGGCAGCTGGATTTTAAGTGGTGCTTTCCCCTTTCTCCTTTTTCAAAGTTATAATTCAATGTCAAGTCATGAAAGTTCATTTTTATTATGTTGGGGTATGATCTCTATAACTATAATACTTATATTTTATGTTCATATGATGAGATACCCTATTTGATCTCATCAATTAATTTTTGGTTGAAGTTTATGTGACGCCGTTAGGCTGCCGAATTTTCATAAGAGAAATCTTATTTTTGTCTTCCTTTCATGTTCTTCATTTCATATGGTATGTCTCTAAAATTTCATTACCATGTTCTTAAATCCTTTATATTCTGTTCCCCTACTGTTTTATGGGTAATTTATGAATGTTTGACCCATGTCCCCTCTCTTTTCAATTTTTTCTAAAACCCCGAAACATAGCCATTATGCTGCAGAATTTTCGTCTCAAAATGCCTCTCTCTTTTCTCAAAATTATTTTATGTTATAAATTTAATACTCAAGGCTCTTATTTATACATGGGTATTCACATATATATCAAAATGTTCTATTTTAAATTCTGGGATTTACATACATGAGACCCGCTCTCCCCTTCCGTGGGTTTAAAGTGACGTAAAGATCATGTCTTTAAAGCAGTTTTTTTTAAAATGTTATGATTATAAAATGAAACCCATTTATATTATGCTATATGGGTTATTTATGAAATGTTTGATGATGATATATGTGTCTCACGTGATAATAAATGAAAATTTAAGGGTGCGCCCTGATAGCGCTCCAATGCATTGGGTAATGATGTAACCACTAGATATTACAATTTTCACGATATCTTGGTGAATAACCATTGTAATTTTCAAATAACACCTTGGGGATGGACCTTGGTGATATGTTCATGATTGTATATGTTAAATGATGTAGCCACATCTTAAAGTTATAAAAAAATTTATTTTTATTATGATCTTCCACATGATTTCTTTCTCATGCCTTAAAGTTCTTTTTCATGACATAGTTGATGTATCTCAAGTTTACATGTTAAATGTTTCCCTTGTTTCCCTTACTGGGCCTTCTGCTCACCCTTTCATTTGATGTATGTCCCAAGGTTATGAGATGCATTAATGAACCTAGGATGAACATGAGGAGAATCCTTTCAAGTGTTTAAGAAGAATGTTTTATGTTTTCATGTTTTATGTTCCTGGTTTCCAAGACACTAAACCTTAAAGATCCTTGGTTTTGTAAAATTTAATGAAAGTTTATGTGATAAAAAGGCGGGATGCTATAATAAGGGTTACACAGGAGTTACTGGTTTTAAGGTTTAAATAATGCTCAATCTCTTATTTCATTACCCATTTACACGCATCATGCTTCATTGATGCCTCCCCTTTATTAATGAAAATTTCTTTTCATTTACTATTTATATTCAATTCATTCAGAAAATTTGAATTAGGATGTGGTTTCACCTGATTCTCTACAACAATAATTTTTGAAAATGAGTGTCCAATAATTTTTAATAAATCAGAAAATGTAGTTTTTTATTCACACGCATCTTTGATATTGATCCTTTGATCATTTTCAATGAAGTTAATAAAATCTAAGAGATTTTAGTATAAGTTTTATTCAAATTGGATCCTAGTATAGAGTGCCATATCCCCATTTAGAGTATGTTATTCAAATTTTAGATGAATTCCAAAATAAAAAGTAATGTAATTTAATATCTTTGGAAGCTAGAAAATCCAGTTCAATTTGGGGAGTCTGATCAAAATCTGAGATGGTGGATTTTATTAAGGGAATGGATTCAAATTGATACCCCAATATGAAATCCTCAAAACTCCAGGCTTTATGTTTAGATTTTTGAAGGTCCAAGATATGCTCAAATATTATTTTCTTTCAAGTATGCTATGAAAATATATTTTTCCAATCAGAATTAATCTTCAATTTCAAAATCCCCAATAGTAAAAAATTCACGATTTAAGATTTTCAAATGTCAAAGGATTTTTCTTTTCAGAGTAAATAATTCATCCAAGAAAGTAAAATGATACATTTAATGTTTTTTATTAAAGGGATTAGGGATACGTATCCACTAACCCCACCCCACCCCCCCACCCCCCCCCCCCCATCATCCATCCTTTTAAGATGGATGGTTTAGGTGAGGCCTCATTCGAGTGATCCAAGCCTTGAATTCTTCCAAAAATGATATATCATTAGATTTGGAAAAATAGTCATTCAGATTAATTCAATTCACATCTAGGGTATTCTCCTTTAGTTCATTGAAAACCACCTTTTTGAATGATTATTTCCATTCTATATTGAATGAGTCCAAGGGAAATAAAAAAATTACCAAATCAAAGAAGAATCATTACACTAAATCATAGAATTAGAAATTCATTCTTACTTGAGAGTTGAAGCCACATATATGGACCCCATTATTCTAGTTAGGTTAAAAATGTTGTTTCTATTTAGATAGTAAATAAAATATATTAATTTGGTGTATATGAATTTTTAATCTTAAAAAGTCATTTTTATAAAAAAAATTGTTTTTATTGGGCTAAGAATACATTAATTACTAATAATTTTTACCACATGTAGATATTTAATCATGAAAAATGGTTTTCATATTTATAATCATAAAGTTAAAATTATTTAATAGGATTCATTAAATTTTTAGTAATAAAAATAAGTTACCAAGGTTAAAAGTTAGTAACCCCCATAATGGAAAATCATTGGTAAAAGGGTTAAATCAAGGGTTGACGCTTAAAAATATCAAAAAAAAGTATCTTTAAATGATTTTATAGAGGATTTATTGATCACCATAATATATATTATCAATTTTAACCAATTTGTTTTCTAATTTCCTTGAGAATTTATTTCCCTTCTTATATTTTGAAATTAGTATTCTAAAAATGTCACTATTCTCACCAATAAAAGGACCCCTTCACCATCCTACTTTTCCAAACACCATGAGCACATTATCTAATCCAGGAACATAAATAATCCTTCTAATACCTTATTTATCATTTCCAAGATGTTATGGTCCCACCAAAATACTAATCTTAGAAGTCTTATCCAAGGAAGAAGTAATTATATTTACCAACTTCTTTAATTTTTCATTCTTATTCTACATCTTAAAAATATACTATAAACATAATAATATAATTAAATTTGTATCATTATTATAAAAAATATTATTATATAGATGGAATAACCATTTTATAGATCCCTTAAGTCAAATGGAATATGGAAACTTCACTCGTGTTACGTGCTGACTATCGTCTCCATAAATGATATATTTCATTTTTCTTCACCAACATACATGTATGGTTATAAAAATGGATTTTATGAATAAATATGATATTAATTACATGATTTGGGTTATGGAAATATACTAATTCCATTATATAAAGAATAATATCAATAAATTTTCATCGTAATATTTAACCTCTTAAAACGAGCATACTGAGACACATTGTATGTAATTACTTTTTACCATTCTATTTCATTTATCTTATTTATATAAATCTTATAGAATATGATCTATAACATTAATAAAATGATTTAAAAATCATTAATCCTATTTAAATGATATATTATCAGTATATAATGACTTATTCTTACTCATTCATCCTTTACAATGTCTTCTTATTTTGGTTGATTTTACCACCTGCATGAACGATGTTGTAACCTTTATGGAATAAACAATTAAAAAACATAAATAATCCTAATATTATGCAATTATAATAAATTTAATATGTTTTTAGGATTATATAATGGTAATATTTATTTATATTTTTTTTAATAAAATCAATTCTCTTTGCGAAATTGAAATTTAAAAAAGAAAATATTTTTAAGGGTTTCATGCAAAATATCACCATAAGTTCCATAAAATTACCATTGGAATACCTAAATATAAATAATAAAGTTTTTAAAATCTTTATTAACATTTTTTTTGATGAATTATACATCATAATAATTTAATTTAATGTGAATAATTATGGTTATTTTAAATCATAAAAAAAATAAGCATATCAAGGAAAATTCAAAATAAAAGTAACTATTTCATGACATATTGAAATACTTATTTTATGGAATGATATTAACCTTATAACTTGAAACATATATATATTACATAACCATTTTAAAATTAATTTTTATCTTTACAAGGATAATGAATCTATTTCGGATATTAGTAATCGAACAACCCAGAAAAAACTCATGTAAACTATAATGATTTATTATAAAAATATAACATCGTAATTATTGAAATAAAATGAAATATAATTAGGGAATTAAAATGAAAACTTAAATTAATAAATTAAATAATTATTATATTTTTATTACTAAATAAGGAAAAAGACATCTGAAGAATGTCATGACTCAAGGTAAGCAGTTTCTTTTCAAATATTTCCCTTACAAGTTTTAAAGTATTTATCTTTATAATTTTTCAACCATGTTTATATTATTTAAAAAAAATTATTCTCTAAACTTCAAAATTTTATTTAAATTCATTTTATATCTTCTTTTACTTTATTTACAAGGGATTAAAAGCAACCATTTAAATATTTTACATGCAGGTCTTTTTTGGAATTTATTTACAAAAGAGTGAAAAATATCTTTATTTATATATTCTTTATGAATGAATTATCCAGAAATTATGTCCATTATTCATTATAATTATTCAATTATATGATTTCATGCTTTTCCAAATTAATTTTTATTTCAATTACTTTTTTGAATTTTTCATTTTTAAGGTTATCGAATGAAAACACTTATTTATTCTTATTTTACAACGAAATTTTCAAATTCACTTATAATATTAGAGGTTTAAATTTCAATTTCCCCTCAATATTGAATTTTTTTAAATATTTTTGAAACCATTATATTTTTATGTGTAAACTTAAGAGTATGTCAATATGGTTTGAAATGTATATTTTTATGAGTTCTATGATGAGATGTGTGCTCATATGTGCTTAATTAGTGTTATAGTTCTTAGAAATTATATATGATGATGGGTAGGCTTGATATATCCCTAAAATAAATTAGGTAACGATTTATTTTATGGATAAATTATTTTTCAATTAGCAAAAAAAATTATTCCATTGTGTAGGTATTAGAACCAAGGTGCTCTGAGCTTGAGGACTTGTGTTGTGTTTGTTGTCAATTAGAATTTAGTATGATCATGAGGTTAATGACTAAAGAGGATGGTATTTATAAAGAATAATCACAAATGTTTTATTGAAGAAATTTGGAGAAGAAGGGATATTTTTTCAGTCTTTTCCAAAATTTTGGGCATAAAATTCATGGAAAATAAAAGGTTTCACATAAACCCTTAAAGATTAATCGATCACATCAGCCCTTTAGGGTTATGTGTACATTTAAGAATAAAATGATCAAGTGATAAAGTTATGTTAAATCACATATGGATGAAGGAATTAGGTGATCATGTGGTTTTTAATCACATAGAGTAATATACACTATAAATTGTATATGCATTTTGTGGAAGGAGTCTCATGATGAAGTTAGGTGGAGCGTATAAGATTAGAGTGGTCATGTGATACAAATGATGAGGCTCCCAATAGAGGTTTCTCTAAAGATAAGTTTATGTAAATGAAGTCACATGACCTTCATATAACCTAAGAGTTACATTATTTAAGAATGTTGACGTGCATGAGTCACGATGTTAGTGGAATGGATGGTTGAGTGTATATTTCTAAGTTAAGATGGTGGGAAATAATCTATAAATACCCATTGTTTACATTGTTAAAGGTTTTATCAAATTATTAAGGGTTTTATACTATTAGGTACTGTATAAAAAAAATTTATGACTCATTCACATGATAAGGGTTACACATAGGGGTTTTGTGGATCAGTTACGTAATGAGGGAAATGTTGAATAGTTACATGATCGAAGTCATGCAACTAAGGTCATGTGAATTTATTCACATAGAATTCTTGGATATTGTTACTCATGAAAATTGTTTCATCTTGAGTAGGACTTGTGTAGGAGATATGTGAATGGATTCATATACACAAGCTCTCATGATTAAAGTTAAATTCCAGTAGTCATGCATAGGGGTCACATGCACTGGGTTACGCACCTAGAGTTACACAAAAAGGGTTTTACTCATGTTTTTTATTTAGTTTCTCATAATTGAAATCATGAAGCACTTAACATTTTTATAGAATGATTAGAGCATTAAAATTATAATCAAACAAAAATCATGATGCATTTAGGGTATAATGTTGATTAGATACAAAGAATAATGGTTCAAATCTATTAAAGAAGGCCCTCAAGTCATTAAAATTAATTTTTTTCCACCAAAGAAATGTGTAGAGATGAATAAGAGGGATTAAACATTAGGTGAGGAGTAACTAAACCCTAAACATTGTAAATGTATTGCACCTAGCATTGAGTGATAGTAGTTGAATCTATAATCCTCAAAAAATTCTGAATCATAGTAGACTTTATCAAATTGGAACATTTTCTATGTGTACTCACTCGATATATCCCATTTTGGTTAACCAACTAAAATTTGACGCTTTTTTGGATTAATTCCTCTATTTTGTATTTTCTGATGTGAAAATTGATTAGATAGGTATAATGTGTCCCTACCAGACTGGGTATAAAATCCTTTTATTCACATAAAAAAATTTGACACCCTAATTCACTCATCCCATATCTCGGTGTTGAAAGGTTCTATAAGTGGTATCTAATGGAGTATTAATGAGTTAAACTTCTATTATATAGTTTTTCATGTCTAGAACTCAATAAATGTTATGTGGTCCCACAATTTTATGGAAGTTACTATGATATCTAGAAAAATATAATGATATCTCAACTATAATCTCTTTGTAGAGCAGTTCTATTTGTTATGTTCAATGGGATTCAAGTCAGTGATATAACAGTACTATATTTGAATTAATCTAGTAATAAATTTTTTAATTTTCTTTCTAATCTCATAATTATCATAATGGATCCCTAAAATATTAGATCTATCAGAAAGTGATGAGTTTTACCAGTGTTAAGGCCATGTGGGATAAATTTTCTAGTATATATGAAAGGGATATCAAGGTGTAAGAAGCTAATATTTAGTTATTGCACAAAAATTTTGATGATATTAATATGTATATGGATGGAGACACTAATAATTTATTCAATTTAATCACTGAGGTTATTATAGATATTCGATGACTTAAAGAGGAGATAAAAGATGCCTACATTTTTCAGAAGATCATGAAAAACTTCCTCTTTCATATAATCTAAAAGTGTATTCTCTTTAATAGATATATTTATCTACATTGAATCTTGATGATCAATTAATTAGTTTGATGGAATTTGAAATTCATGTTAATCAAGAAATATCATCAACACACACGTGTAAGAAGATATATTTCATTGTTATGGAAAAAATTGACATTTCTAAATGTGTTAATGATTAAGAAGACATAGATAATGAATTATTGCCTCTTATTGATAGAAATTTTAAAAGAGTAGAGGGAATGTTTATATAAATTTCCCCTAAAATACTTCAGATGTTGTATAGTTGGTTACACTTCTATAATATATTAGAGAAAATTTGATAAAGAAGAGAGTGAAAGATAAATCACTCAAAAGACTCATAAGAGTTATCCTCTAAGGAAAGACTCTAGAATAATATATATATCTATAATAAAGTTTCAAAGTAATATATTTGTTATAAATTTTTATGATGTTTAAAAATAAATTCTAGAAGAAGATGAAATAAAATTTATATCAGATAAATAAGATGTTATGATGGAGACTATTGAAAAACAAGAATTTGAATAAGAATGTGAATAGGAACCTGAAGGTATTGTTGATTTGAAGGTGGAGTTTAGGATATCTTGAAGAGATTGACATTCAATAGAAAACAATATATATTTAATGGTGGATTGATGAAATAATCATTATAATATGTTGATCATTATGAAGCTGAAGTTGATCGATTATAAGTGGAACTAGAAAATAAACCTCTTAATAATAATGATACAAATGCATTGGTGTTTTTATTAAATAAAATAAAGTAATAATCTGAGGTTATTAAAGAGAATAATGAAATCGTAGAGAAAATATATAGAATTATTGGATCTATTGAAAAATAATTTTTCTCTCTTATATGAAAATTTGAATATGAATTGTATTTAGGTAAACCCAAAAAATAAGATATGATTTTGAAGGTTCATTAATAAAAATCTTCTATAATGGGATAAAAGAGTCTCGGATAGTATTGAGAAAATTCTGTGTGATCAAAGGTCCTCATGCTTAGATAAAAGTGGTGTCTAACATAGTAATTTTGTGCCAATGGATAGAGCATTGATTTTCAAGAATAAATGAAAGAAAAAGGTTGAATATTTCAGTGTTAGCACTGATTTGTTTGGAGTATCATTTAAGAATAATTTATACAAAGGTAAATATAACATTGAAAATAATCCTCAACCATCATCGATTAATCAACCATAAAGGAGGTTCTGAAAGGAAGAATACATATAGAGAAATGATAGAGAAAATATATTTTCCCTAATGATGTCTAAATTATGTGGCTATAAAAGAAACACCATATCCTATTTTGATGAAGATAGAAGTTATTTAGGAGTAGATACTCCCATAATCCCATAGAGAACAATGATATATTATCTTAATTATCAAGGAATAAATTATTTCTCATTATATTTTTATCGATTTTATAACATCAATCAAAAATCCATTAACTACATGAAGGTTGGGATGGAAATAATAATCAATGATATGGAATTTTTCATCATAGAGGTTAGAGGAAGATAAATGTGATGCAACCCAACAAGATATATTTGGTAATTAGGTATTCATCATTAGAAGTAGAAGTTGAATTAGATTTTAATAACTATGTGCATGAGGAAGAATTGAGGACATGTTATGCCTCAATATAGTTTTGAATCCCTTAGTAGTAAAACAAGAATATAAGAATAGAAAATTTAGCTAAAATTACTCTCAACGATATGAAAAAAATAGAAGTACCTGGATACTGGACAATGGATTATCATCCATGTTAGATTAAATAAAAATATTTTAAAATTTTGAAATCAATATTTGATGGTACCATGTGTTTTGAAAATGATGAGGCGTAAAAAATTAAATGATGGGAAAATATCCAACTTGTTAGTGGTGAGATTAGGAAGAGTGAAGTGATCTACGTGGATAGATTCTGACACAACCAACTATGTTTGATTCAACTATTTTACTTTTTTCTTGAGGTTTTGTTTGATCATAAGTGATGTTTTGTCAAAAGAAATTCTAGTACATACCTTATAAAATGAAAAATAAAAAAATGAAACCTCTACCAATTGGATATTATTAATAATACATGTATTATTACTATTAAAATAACCTTTTCCATCAGAAATTGTTCCTTAAAAATAAGAAAAATATAGATAATTTTTCTAAACATTTATTTTCAGTTGACGTGTGGATTCTTAATAGAGATCAGTAAAATACATGTGATAAATTTAGGTGTGGTAAAATAGTTCAAAAATCATATCATCTAAAGAAAAAAATTGAATAATATATGTTTGAATTGGTCCACACTAATATGTGTAGTCCAATGATTTTTTTTGAACATGTAGGGAAATATATTTCATTATTTTAATTGATGAATACATTAGGATATCCTATTATATGATAATACAAATAAAAAAATAATAAATGGAATTCATAAAGAGATATATGAGATGAGTTTAAAATGATATTGATTGTACTAATAAAACATTACAATATGAAAATGGAATTATAAACACATCTATTGTGTATAATAATTTCCTAGATAAATAAGGTATAAAAAATGAAGTGACTCTAGTAAAAACCCGATAGAAAAATAGATTTTTTGAGAAAATAAATCATATAATGAATAACATAGCCAAACTATATTGATCAAAGGTGGAATATCTCACCATTTTTTTGAATGAAAAAGTTCAAGTTGAGATGTACATCAAAAATAGGGATTTTCTTATCCTGAGTAAAGAGATAACACCATATGAGATGTGGTATCGAAGTAATCACTCACTTAAAAATTTTGAATTTTTTGGGAGTATATGTTGTATATGAAATAATGAGGTAATTCAAGGCATGTATAGTGATATATCTTATGAAGGAATTTTCATAGGCCACTACTCATCAAAGTGTAAGGTCTAAAACATCATCAGTAAAAGGTAGGGTAAAATTATAGAAAGCAATGCCATGAAAGTGATTGAAGAGAAAAAATTAATCATCCTAAATTTTCAGACACTGATATTTACTATAAAGATGAATTATAAGAAGAAATTATAAATGTTATAAATTTTTATGTTGTGCATTTTTGTCTAAATGATGAAGAATTTGATGCATAATCATGAAAAAATAGCTCAAGAATAGAAACATGAACCTCTGAGGAGAAATAAAACATTAGAATATTATCCTTCAAACATAATAGGAGATAGAAATTTACCAACTTAGATAAGGGTAATGAGAAATCCTGATCACACTACTCCATTATTCTAAGTAGAACCAACCACATTTTAAAGAATAAGCTAAAGATAATTCATGGGTTAAATCAATGGATTTTAAATTGGATCAAATTGAAAAAAATAAGACTTGGGATCTTATTGAAAGGATAGAGAATCACAGTATGATTATAACAAGGATAATAATAAAGAAAAATTGATGTACATGGAATTATTTTTAGAAATAAGGCATGTCTGGTGTATAAAACATATGCATAGTTTAAAGGAGATTATTTATAAGAAACGCTCAAGTGGATTGAATAGAATTGATCATATTATTATTGGTTATGGATATCCAAAAGGTATACCAAGTCTATAAAATGGAAATAAAAATATAATTCATGAATATTTTTTAATGAAGAATTCCATATTGAATATACTATGGGATTTATAATAGGATATGTTGAAATAAAAGTATATTGATTGAATAATTTCCTATATGGACTAAAGCAGGAGTTGTGTACATAGTATGCCTATTTGGATAAATATCTAAAAAAATTGAATTCAAAACTTATGGTGTTGATCATAATATATATGTGATAAAATCCAAGGAAGAATAGTTCATGATGCTTGTGTATGTTGATGGTATCATCTTTGGTGGAAACAAAATGAAATCAATGGAAGATTTTAAAAATATCATGATCATAGAGTTTGAAATGTCTATGATTGGTGCACCATCATATTTTATAGGACTATAGGTGATTCTATAAGAGGGATACACATAAATATCTATAACTAAGTATGATATAGAACTACTGAATAAGTTGGACATGCATAACTCAAAACCAATGACAAAACTAACTGTGGTTTGTACCACGCTGGGAAAACATGAGGTTGTGAAATATCTGGATCTCAACTTTTATACAATAATAATTTGTATTTTATTCTATTTTACAGCTACTCGGCCAGATATTGATCATGAAAAAAAAAATTACACCATTTTTTTTTGAGTGATTCATTGTAATAATATATAATATAAGTGAAATTAATAATGAGATATATTTGAGGTACTATGAATTATGAACTGATCAATATATAAATAAATAATCATAATCTTTTATCTTATTATGATAGAGATAGTGTTGGAGATATAGATAACCTAAAGTCCAAAAGTGGTGGTGTATTCTTAAATGGTAAAAAATTTGTTTAGTGGTTGAGTAATAAATAGTAAAGAATAACTCTCATCAAAACATAGGAAGCATACATTTCAATTTCAATGGAATGGACACACCTTCGATGCATGAAGAAACAAGTAGAGTATATTAGAGAAAATGTGATGCATCAAATAGTGATTTCTATGATAAAAATAGTTCTATTGAAGTCAAAAAGAATCTTTTTAACACTCTCATTACAAGAATATTGAACCCATGTATCATTTCATCAAGTAGAAATTTGATAAGGTGATGATTTACATGGAGGATATTTGAATTGATCAATAAGTGTAAGTTATCCTGGCATATACATTATCTAATTCCATGTTTGAAAATAATTGGTTGAATCTTGATTATCAACCACATATATTGGATTTAAGAGTTCTAGTTATCACTATTACCTAGTGTGTATATTGTTTTAACTATTTTTTTATGGTTGATAGGTTAAATCTATTAGGGTTAATTTTCAAGTGGGTGAATGTTTTTTGTGAAATTCAATGATTCTTTTTTTTGAACTAAAAACAATTGGGTTTGAATGATTCCAAGAAATATATTAATCAAGGGGGTTTTATGGTGTTTATGTTAGGGGGGTAGCATCCATGAGATATGGGAGTAATGTGATCATATATATAGGGGAGTTTTTAGAATTTTATATGATGTGTAATTCTCTCTTGACTCTTTATTTTGACACCAATAATTTATCCAATATACTTAGAATGATAGATGAGATATTCTTTTTTATTTTTAGAGGAGATAAAAGGATGTGTTTCAATTTTGATATCCAAAAAAACCAAAGGGATACTTTTGGAACCAGGTTTCTCTAATCTATAGGACACATGTTGTGCTTTTTGTAAATTTTGTTCCAGTGTGATCATGATGTTTGGATAATAAGGATGTTTATGTTCATGAATAATAAGGATAGTTGTGATCTTGAAAAATTTTAGATAATATGGTGTTGTTTTCTAGTGTTTCCCAAAATTTTGGGGATAAAATATTGGGAAAAGAAGTTGTTTTTTCATAAACACTTAATGCTCATTGTTTTTCATGTTTTTCAACGGACTAATAAGATGAATTTTTTTTTAAATACCTTACTAATATTTATTTTCTCATCCCAAATTTATAAATGATTTTTCATGGTTAAAGTATGTGTAAACACAATATCAAGGTCAATTTTCAAGTTATGGAGTCACCTATTTTATGAAGAAAGTGTTTCATAGATAAAACATGAGTGCCAATTTAAGAGATTATATTTTTTGAAAAAATGCACATTATGTGTAAGTTTTTTATTTTTCTATATAATTGTTTTCTTAATTATATAAAATATTAAACCAAAAAGGTTGTGGGAATGTAGAGAAAATAAATATAGGCTATAAAAATTGTAATTATCATTTTTTTATTTTCAGGAAGTAATAGTTGGTATGAGAGTAGAGTTTTGAAAACTTTATAAGTTACGATATTTTTCAGAAAATATTAATATGGGAAGATAATGTATGGTTATATAATCATGAGATATCTTTTTAGGGTTAAAATTTTGATTTATCTAATCTATGTATGGTTTTGAATGACTTTCTATAGTGGTAACAAGGTGAATGAAGTGTGAGGGAAATAAGAGTAAACTATCTTTTCTAATAAAATCCCTATAATTTTTAGAGTTGGAGCAGAAATATTCATGTATGTGTCAAATTAATGAATATAGTCTATAAATTATGGTATTAATTTAATAGAGAGATCCAATTATTAACTGCAGGACATATAAATATTAAATCATTTCATGAAATAATTCCCTCAAACATTTGGTTGAACCTCGGACCCAAAGATAGCTAAAGGATTGATAAAATCTTGGAGAAGATATTTAATATTTTGTGTTGTCAAAGCATCATAAGGTAACTATTTATTTTTATCATCTTTTAGGTTAAGTTGGTTAGTTATTGGTCTTTGATTAAGAATACTAAGGAGAAGAATGAGATTGATACCATGGAATGAAAGGTATTTAACGATATTTTTCTTGAAAAATATTTTCTAACAGTTATTTGACCTAGTGTGGAAATGAAATTATAGATTTAAAGAAGATGGATGAGGACTCAGTCACAACCTATGAATAAAATTTCACTAGCTTGGCCAGATATGCATCGAATTTTATTTTGGACCATGAAAGTAAAATTGATAGATTTTACATATGATTAAAATAAAGATTATAAAGTGATTTTCTAATGTATGAATTTAAAATATATAAGGAAATTATTTGAAATGGTGAAAATATAGAAAAAATGGTCATTAACGATGGTTTTTTCTATACATGTCAGTTAAAACCACAGTATGTATTTTCTATCAGTTTTTAAATCGCCATTGTTAGTGTTGTGTGGAATTAAGATATATCATTTTTTAAATGATGTAAGTTTTATAGAACCACTACTAAACTCATTATAGGCTCTAATTATAACCACTATTAAACATTTATTGGTGATTTCAATTGAGTCTTATAAGTTTCCTTATACAATGATGATTAAAGTAGTTGCAAAACCATTTCATGGTGGTTTCATAGATTTCTGATTTTTAGTGGAGTTTTTTCATCTTCTATTGGTAATTTTAACCACCATTAAAGGATAGGTAGTGATTTACTAATATTAGTAGAGATTTTAACCACTTACAAATTAGAGGAAATGATTTACCAATATGAGTATCCATTTAAACCCCCATATGTAGGAAAAATTATTGAAATCTACATCTATAATTTAATCTTCTATTCCATAAATTCAAAATAGAAAATGAAAAAACCATATGGTAATGACAAATGAAATGAACATTATAAACAAATAAACAAAATTAAAAACTAATATACACAAGAAACACATTAAATATATCAAATGGGAATTAAAACAAACCATAAATTCATTTAAATGTCATAAAAATAAGAGGAGTCATTAACATACAAAAAAATAAAACATTATACACCATAGAGCATTGTATCCACATCACTAAGGCTACTTCGATATGATACCAGCTTCTTATCTGAATGAATTCCATCCTATGATACATGAAATTATAGTATTTAAAAATATAAATTAAATTGTGTTAAGTAATAATTCAAACAAAAAATAAAAAGTAAACTTTTGTTCCTACTAAGACAATCAAGCAATAGAAGAAATAACCATAGGAATACACTATGTCAGGTCCCAAAATAAAGTATCCAAATTATTCCCCACAATAGAAAAATACTCACCCATAGCTCTTATGTGTGACTCTTACTCTTATAATTTTTCACCAAACTTTTAATTCTTTTTTATGATGTTGAATCATGGCCATTACAAGGACACGGGGCACAGTAATGCATCTCAGTGAGTGATGTTGGGGACCTCTAAAAGACTCGTGATGTAGATGGTTTAAAACCAATAATCTACACATGAAATGGATTCTCAGTTGACTAAAACCTATGAAATGTCATTTCTCTAGGATATTAATGATCACTATGATGGTTTTTCATCCCATACCTCCTTGATTTTAACAAATATATTGAATAATATAAAACCAAAGTGATATAAAAATCAAATAGTAATTAAACTAGTTTACCACTATTATTTAATTTTATTCATTCATATATATCACATATGAATTTTTATGGACAAAAAACCACATCTTAGACCACTCATCCTAATGAACAACCTCTCAAGCCTATATCATGGATGTAGAAAATACAAAATTATAAAATCCTAATAACTTTTAATTGAACACATAGATATGTTATAATAATTAAAATATTACCTCTTTTGATCTTCCACATGTGAAAATAATTGACCAAGTTTTGTGTGGGAATACCTTCTCTCTACTCATTATGTTTTTCATAGAGATTTCCTAAAAATTAAGATATATTAGTATGGAATTTAATATGATTAAAAAATGTATTCTAATTTTTAAATTCATCAAAAGGTAATCTCACATTATAAAATGACTTATATGAATTATTAAAAAACTTATCCATAAAATACTTCCACTACTCTTTGTGTACCCCTTAAGGTACTTTTTCATGAATCTAGTGAAGATTTAATGAGTTTTAACCAAACTCACACCATAATCTATAATCGTAATCCTTCTATTTTTTCACAAACAGTATAAAGACCACTAATAAACAACGAAATCCTCCATGTAAAAAATGAAAAACTACCTGTAAATAAGAAATATAAAAAAATGTAGTACAATAATATTTATTATAATATCAAATTAATAAAAATTTAATCAATATTAATTTTTATTTACCTTTAAATGATTATCAAAGATCTAGTTCTTCTAGTTTAATGGGACATGCCTCCAAGAATGATATTTAATGGGGAGGGTTGTCAACTAAGATACCAAATGAACTAAAATTTATCCTTACATGCCTCTGGAATTATTCATAGGGAAGCCAAAATATTTAAAAGGGACAAAAACCATTAAATTATTAAACTTAAAAACATCATTTCTTTTTGAATTTGTTTCTGTATTTTTGTTATTTATAAATGTTAACCAAACATATTAAATAGTTATTAAAACTATGGAATAAATAATTTATTCACTAATGAAATACATACCAACAATGGTAACTATTCAATTACCTTGTAATGGTATGGATTAAAACATATTATTAGTCGAGTAATTATCATATACCAATAGAGATAATGTCCTAATTGTCACTTCCAACTCTCATATATGATTAGGAAATGTGCCTATAGTATTGGGCGACATACCTGATGGAGTCGGACTATCATTGGTGGTGTAGTTTAATCTAACTGTATAAACTGGATATGATCTATATAACTTTAATTTATTTGATGTTTTCCTAATAAATATACTGTGAAAACAATTATAATAATTTAAAATGATAAAAGAAAATATTAAAATTTAAAATTTAAAATTACCAACATAAAAAATTTATAAAAATTTAAGGGTATTCAATGAATTTATTTCAAGTTTAAAACTACTAATTTATAATATTAAATATTTCAACATTGTTATATATATATATTAAAAAATATAATCCTTCTTATTTTTCACTCATTCCATTATTTTAGAAACCGCTGTTAATAAACTGGTACTATTATATAATTTTATTGTAGTGTATTTTCTTATTTCTTTATTTCAATGTACATATTAACACACACTTTTGTCAATATATATATATATATAAATCTATATATATTTTTATACGAATGTGTATAAGTACTAAAACAATAGGTTGAAGATTTATATAATGAGTTTTCAATAATATATTAACATAATGTGCAAGTGTAATCATTTGAATAATATTTTTAATAAAAAAACCCTTTATCAAATGATTATAATTTATATTTAGGTTTCACCACTCCATTATTGATAAAAAAAATTAAATTACTCATATTAATGGGATGATATATACTTAACCCAAACATCATCGCATAATTCTTGAAATCTCATCATCAACCATTTTTTATGATAAACATATCTCATCAAATGTATTGTAAAGAAATATAATACATACCATTTCCTTGAAAAAATAATTGTATTTAGAAAAATTATCAAAAACCAATTTATAAAATGATATATGATTTTTATATTGTTTGATCTATATTTATGAACCAATTTATTTAATAAATGATAAATAGTTTGATTATCACATCCAGTTAGTAATAGAAGTTTTACATTACCAATTAGGTTATCTAGATGATATTCCTACAATATCAATTGTGTTTTAGATTTATTTTCATACCAAATTCGTTAAAAAATATACTCAATTCCATAGAAATGAAATTCTGTGTGTATAAATTAACAAACATCATTTAAAATATAATTATCCACATAATATTGATTACCAGTCTTTGATTTTTTTCATACTAAATTATTCTTATATATATAATCAAATAATGATTCCCTTTACAATCATATAGATGTCCAAAATCAAAAACACCTTATATATCACTCAAAAATCACTTCAATATTTTCCTAAAATCACTATTTAAGGTTCAGGTGAAAATTTTCACTATAAGGGGAGAGAAGAAAAAAAAGAGGAGGGGGAAGAAATAGAGGATGAAGCTGACTATACCTCAAAGATCTTATCATGAATCACAAAGAAACCAATGTAAATTGGTGAGTGAGAGAGGAGATGTAGAGGGGGAAGAAGGTATAGGCAATCTGATATTCATTCGAAAAGAGTGGGAAAGGAGGTAAAATTATGGATATATTATGTTATTAGCAGTGGATTTAACATAACATCACTCACTACAACAAAAACGTGTTTTCAAAACACTAACCTCTAACAGTGCTAAAAAAACTCATAAAAGGTACATTTAACAGCGATAAAAAAAGAACTGTTGAAAGTGACCCTTTATCTTCACTTTTTTAGTGATGATAAAGGTTCCCCCTTTATCGGTTCTTTTTTTTATTTGTTAAAGGTAACCCCTTAATCATCACTTTTTCCAGTAGCACTGATAAAGGGGGTATTTATCAATGCTTTTTTTACTACTGCTAATAAAGGGTGTATTTTAAAAAAAAAATATTTCATTAAAATTAATATATAAATATACTATTACCTTTCCCATGAAAATGTATGGTGCCATATAGTAAAATCTTTTTTCAAAATTTATTCATATTTTGAAAAGTTAATAATGAAAAATAGTGAAAAATATTTTAAAATTACAATTTATTGATAGATAATATTAGAAGAGTTGTAGAAATTTCTAAGACATCATCATTATAGTAGAAAACATAATTGATATATAAAAATGAATGAAAAATTATTTTTATCATGGAGAAAAATTATACATGAAGTAACCTAAATTTAAAATAAGAAAATATTTTCACGATAATTGAAATTTGAGAATTGATATTGTGAATGTAAAAATTAAAGAGGTAGTTTAAGAAAACATAACAATATGTTTGCAATGAAAGGTTTCTTTCTAAAAAGGATGAGTTATATAACCATACCTAATCTTTATAACATCATCTGGTGTGTCCTTCCATCAGATGGATTTTTTCATGGAATTCATTATTAGTAAAAGTCTTTTAGTAGTGATTCAATTCATTGCTGCAGTGGATCCCCTATTATGTATCTCGGGTCCACATTTATGTGGATCCTTGCAGAAGATAATATAGGTGAGGAAATAGAAACTATGAAATATGTTATGTGTACACGGGGGTTGTTATTAAAAACACAAAATGTGAAAATAACATGTTCATAATATTCATAAACTCTAATAATAGTACATCGTATATAAGAAATAAAATTTCAGAAACTAATTTGAAAATAACATAATCATGCAGGTTTTTTCATAACCTTTCAATTGCATCATGACATATTAGTCAATTTTTTAGAATTTTAATTTATGTTTTCCTTTTTGCAGGTTGAAGTTGAATGGAATGGATTGTTGTTGATGAGACGCAAGGCATTCTTACATTTTTTTGGACCTCATCATTAGAATAATACTCAGTCAATATATTATTATACATAAATAAATGACTATAATGAATAAGTAACAGATAATATTGACAACTAAATTCATTGAAACATAATTTTGATGTGTAATAGTTACCAATAGAGAAAAACAAATGTATTATATGTTATAATCATAGAGGAAATATAATTCAGAATAAAAAATTCAGTATTTTTAGTTCTAATGATTTTATAAAAACAACACTCAATGAAGATAGAAAAAACATGCCATGGTAGAAGAAATATTTTTAGTTTTTGTAACATATCCATCATTAGTGTAATACTAACTCGTGATGGTTCACTAAAAAAATTCATAACACGATAGAAAAAATGAAATAAAAATGATAAATTAGAGATTTACATAAATAAACAGACTATTCTTGTTCACCTAAAATCACAAAACCTAAGCAGAATCAATGAACTAAGATGAAATAATAATGGAAGAAAAATAGAAAAACTGATGAAATAAATAAAATAAAAACATAACAAAAAAACTATATAATGTTAAAAACTTAGTAGAATAGAAAAATAAGAACAGATATGGGGGCTAAAGAGATTAAATAACTATAGAAGAGATAAAATTATTATAGAATGTTTGAATAAGAATAGATCTTATATTGATGAACAGTGAATGGAGGCTGGGAGAAGAAGGGTGGTGAACATATATCGGGAGGTAGGAGTGCCTTAGGTGGGAGTGATGAACAATGATCTGATGTGATGGGTAGGATTGTCAGACATGGGGAGATAGAGTGCGATGAATGGATATGGAGATGAGGATATGAGGAGTGTCGGTGATAGGAAATATGCATAGATGAAGATAAGGGGCCAGGAGTGCTGAATACGGTGAGGTGAAGGGTGGTGTATGGATGTAGAGATGGCGGAGGCTGATATGAAGGAGGTGTAGAGGTTAGTTGATGAGGGAGATTAAGCCACAAGCAGATTCGAAAACCCTAGGTTGGGGATGGAACCTGTGAGTGGTTGGTTTCTAGTTTGTAGGAAATGGGTAGCGGGATTTTTTGGATTGGATTGAAACGATGATGGGATGACACATGTATCAATGAAAACCCAACTTTAGTATGTATAATATATTTATATGTATATAAATATAATATATATTTTTTAAATTTGTTTTAGATATGTATAAATAGACATTTACACTTAAATTATAAGAAATCTAGTTAAAAAGGCTGATAAAATATTTTAAAAAAATATTATTAATTAATAATTTCCTAATTATTATTAAGTAATAGACATTTAATAATAATTTTATGACCAAAAAATCAAAAAATTAATATAAGATCTAAAATAAGTTCAAAACGTAACTAAAACTTCAAACTGCTATAACTTTTGATCTAGGAGTCTGTTTGGGCTCTACCACATATTTAATTGAAGCCTGAAATGAGATCAATTCCTTATTGACTTAGGTTAAACCCTACATCACATTTTTAGGCCAAAAAAGTACCAAGATGCCTCTAAAACTGAGTTTTTTGTCTGCATACCCCAATTGTTTAACATTCGATGGAATTTTGGTCCCCTTTAAGGGGGTATTTTCTCCCTTTTTCAATGGGTACTAAATTTATTCTGAGGTATTTCATTTATATTGATATTATTGATTTTAAAATTTCTTATTTTTCACAATGTATTGTTATTTATAATCAAATATGTAATAATATATAAATATTTTTTATATATTCACACATAAAAATTTAATTTTATAAATAAATAATTAATCATATTTAAATATAAAATATATTTCTCAATATATTAGCTTTATCTAATTAAAAACTAATATTTATTTCATTTAAAATATAAATATATGAATATTTATATACCAATATAATGTGTATATGTGTGTGTATTTGTGTATGTTTTTATTAAAAAATTGATATATATTATCAATATATTCTAACATATGTACATACATATTAATATATAGTATTTTTAAATATATATAAATATGTATAATTATATTTAAAAATACATATAATATATATATATATATATCTCTGTGTGTGTGTTGTATTTATTTATTTATTTATAAACATACACAAAAAACATATTTTATAAATGTATTTTAAACTTATCTTATAAATATATATTAATATATGAATAAATATATGGATAAAAAATATGACGAAATATAGATAAATAAATTGATATAAATATATATTAATATATGAATAAATATATATATATATATATAACTATATATTTATATATATATATATTTATATACGAATAAATATATAAATATATAAATACAACTATATATGTGTATATATATTAATATATATTTATATATATATTACTATATGAATAAATATATATATATATATATATATTAATATAACTAAATATATATATATATATATATTAATATATGAATAAATATAACTATATATATAAATAAATAGATATATTATTAAATGGAGAACAAAGCAATATGGAGGATTTGTAAAGGGTCTTCGTACGTATAGGGGAGGTCTCGTGTTCAAATTCTAGGGGAGGTAGGGGTGCGTGCATGGGTGAAATTGGGGCTAGCGCAATTAAAGGGTGGGGTGGCTTGGGCATGCGAGTAGGGGTGGGTGGGGTATACGAGTAGGGGTGGGGGATTCACATAGCGCTATTGAAATGGTTCAAGTGCTGTTAAATCCAACTTATTTGTAGAAATATTTTTTTATTTTTTATTTTTATTTTTTTAACTTTTATCAGTGCTAAAACAATGCGCTGATAAAGCACCCTTTTATCAGTGCTTTTCTTTAGTGCTGCTAAATGACTGCTTTTATAAGTGTTTTTTTAGCACCAATATAAGTGGTTTTTATCAGTGCTTTATCTTTCACTGATAAAAGTGACCCGTTTTTAATATCACCTCGATTATCCTCAGTTTTTTATTACTGATAATGGTCTTTTTTTAGCGCTGATAAAACCTTATTTTGTAGTGGTGACAAAATTATCATTAGTTTCAGTTTTTTCGAAACATGTCAAGATTAATTCTCATCCTGTGGTTATAAAAAACACCACAAATTTCATGAAACATTTTTTTATTTGGTATTAGTATTGGTTATTAGGAAAATCCATGAATAAACCACCATTACTATACAATTCTCCTATGATGTTATATGTTTGATATGGACCTTGTTAACTTTTTTATGGGTCTTATAAGAAAAAGGATAATAAGAATTCAAGGTTGAAATAAATAATGAATAAACCAATAAAGAAATTTTAAGGTAAGAGAGTTCAATTTCATTCATGTTCTAAATATGCTATGAATATTTCAAAGGAGATTCGTACGAGATTGGGAATGTTTTATCAATGGGGTATAATTTGACATTTATCTCGTGACTATAAAGAAATGAGAATTAGTGAGAAGAATAATGGTAAGAAGACATTGAAATGTTATGATTGTAATTAGATGGTCCATTATATAAGTATGTGTCCAATGATAAGTATGAAGGATGGAGATCATAAATATCATATATAGAAGGGTATGTAAATGTCATTTTCAACTACCTCATAAAATACTAGAACATTGAATGAAGTGTTGAAAACTCCAAGTAACTTTCTATTTTTCATAGATAGACCACATGTCTAGATATCATTAGAAAAATTAAAGAAATAATATATTCTAATGACAGAAAATCCCCAACACTTAAACATTCCAATCTTCAGAAAAAAAAAATCAGAAACAACACAAGAATTCCTCCTTTATCAAACTAGAACAAAAAAGTTACTTGTTCAAAAATTTCTAATCACATTATTCAAAAAATATCATGCTTCATATAAAATCCAAATTTTTTTTAAAAAATATCTTCCACTCAAACTCTTTACAAAATAATAATCTTCACTCATGCATCACATGACCTACCTATCCATCACTCTCATCACTAAAACAAATTTATGGTCAATGTTAAACTGAATTCTCAAACACATAAAATATTACCATATTATTACCATGAATTTTAGATCTCAACTAGTAGAAATAAAAGATATTCATATATCTTGAGGAATTCATATTTTTATTCAAAATTTCTATGAGGTTTGGGGATGGAGGGTCATAAAAATTGAAGAATTTGGGAAGAACAGGGGTTGAATCATGAAATGAATTCATGATAAATATCAATCCAATAATCTCCCTAAAAACATCACTTCCTTTCACCTATGATATTTCTTTTCTCCAATAAAATTATAATTTTAAAATTCTCGCAGTTCACAAAGGAAAAAAATCACTTATATAAAATGAGATGATAAATGTGTGATTATTATCTCAAAAAACTCATGAATTAGATATATGATAGTACCCTAATGAAACAATTACACAAGTTTCTCATGATATATAGAATAATAGTGAATATAATTCATATAAACCTCTATAGATTATGGAGTAATGGGTTTTCAGTTTTATATGTAACCCCAAAAGGTGTGGGTAACCACATAATAACAACATTTATACTCATTTCTAAAACCAAAAATAATCTATAGACCTATATAAAAATACAAAAAATTAAGGTATCTACTATAAAAAATGATTATAAATAAAAATTATATAAGACAATGTTTTTCCATGTTCATCAAAAGACTCATTATCCCTCAAACCACCCTTTCCATGAAAAACTCTCTCATCCACACTTAGATTGAAAATCATAACGAAAATATTAATGATTTGGGTAGGTAAGGGTCCCGATTATGGTATTATCCTAGAAATGAATATATATGTATTCTATGGGCTACACAATGGTGAAAATTCAAGGTTTTATTAGTTGGGAAAATGGGATAATTAAAACAAAAAAATCCTTAATAATTTCAACATAATATTCAAAAATCCTATCTATTTAATTGAAAAATATTAAAATATCTTGAAGACATGACATGGCCAATATCCCCTCATGAAAAAGAAAAATAGTATGTGATTTGTAAAGGTACTGATTCCACGTAGGTAAGGAAATGTAATTTCTGATAATACAAATGAACATGAGTGAAAATAAATATCTCTAAAATAAAAAAGTATAAAAAATGCTTTTAATGAATTGAATGATATTAGTAACCTTCTAAGTCATCATATAAAGAATCAAATAATTTCAACTAGGAGTCAGTTTCTTTGACTGACAAGTGGAAAAATTTGTATGTCCATAATAATGCTACTATAGAAATATAGTAGACAGTTGAATAATTACAAGGATGTTGGTTTTTTAAATTTATTTTTTTTTTCATTTTTTTATTTCCTTATTTTAATTTTTATAGTTTTAAATTAGTTATATTTCATGGTGTTTTTGGATGTTTAAATAAAATATAAAACTTCCTCGAGTAATTGTAGACAAATTTGAAGTGGTTTCACATATCCAATTAATCTCTAGAAAATATGTACTTGTAAATATTTAACATGGTCAATGCATAATTGTATCATATCATAAAGATAACACCAAAATAAATATATCACATAAATGTAAAAAATATTTGTGAGAATAAAAAATCAATTAAAATTTCAAGACAAGATAAAAAATGTCCATATATGAGAGTTTTATTGCCTGAAAGAAACTAAAGAAAAAAATATTAGAAAGGAACAACAGCTAGGTTACCACCCAAATAGAAAAAAAATTTATGTATTCAGATAAAAAAATAGAAAAAAAAATTTGTTCTGTTGGTTATGTATTCTTCATCCTCTTCTACATTCTTAATGTGGTATACTCCGACTACAAATATCTATTATTGAGGTTTAATCTCTCTAAATATTTCGTAATTCCCCACTCGTGGGGAAGTCACTTCATCCTCTGGGACCTTTAAAAATATCACGAGGGAAAATGGAATTAATCTAAATAAGGGATCAACTATCACTTTATATTCATTTGATTGATGCATGTTTTTCAAATACTCCCTTATATAGAGTAATAAAAGAAAAAATATGGAATATAGAAGCAGTCGAATTGCCTTCAAATTAATGTTTTTTAACGTATTCAGCCAGACTAACAACCTATCAATTTAAATTTATTTACTCAATTATTCATATTAAATATAATGTGTGATATATTCTTAGGTTTTATCCATTTACTTTAAATATTGGAATATTTTTGTTGGATATTTATACTTTAATATGAGAATATAAAATTATGAAATCATGTTTCCTCAATTGCTTTGATTTATGATTTCTTATTGTATCCCTAATCCCAGAGTTGAAGAGTATGAATTTTTCACCTGGGACCAAATTTTATTATTAGATCCATTTATCATTCCATACATTGGTTTTCTATTTATAGATCAGATAATTCTCATGCACTTCCCTCTATATATCACCCAATTCATTCATCTCTAGAAAGATAATTTATTATAATTTTTTAAAATATATGTTTATGTTCTTTATATACTAGTAATATTTATGTTCCTTATCTATAGGTGGTGAATTTTTTTTTCAAATACTAAGCAGTATAGGGACATTCCAATTGGTGTTTTTTGTATAGTTTTATAATCCCAAATTGATTCATTATGCTTAGTGGACCATTATTTTAAAGAAATATTCATTGATGTTTTTAGGATCCCCTTGATATATCAATTTGAAATTTTTTATTACCAAGTGGTCAATGGATGATATAGTGTTATCATATAACAGTTTCATCCATTACAATTTATCAGCTTATAAGAAATATCATTTTCAAAGTGAGTTCTACAGTCACTGAGGATGAGTCTTTGCATTCTGAACTAGGTAAAAATGTGTTTTTTCAATGATTTACATATAACTATGGAAGTGTTTTACGTAAATTAATTATATTTTATAAACTATTACATGTATTGAGCATAGAATATGATGTATAATTTTCTAAATAATTTGGTAAAAGGACCTTTGAATTTAATACTCTTTATGTACAAAATTTAAACATCCATAATAAAAATTTGTGGAATCCCATGCTTCAAACTAATGCCACCAATTATTTTGAATTTATCACAATTCACGATGAATGCTAAAATATCCTAATGCATAGCAAGACAGTCAAAACTATATTATAACACATTGTTAATTTTTCAGTGAGCTCGTAGATTTCCTATAACTTCTCTATATTGTCACAAATTCAAAACATTATTAACTTCTTATTTAGGGATATATCTTGTAATAATTATATCCAAATAACCCTTGAAAAGTAATATATTATCCTAGTGGTAATGACATGCTTCATCCAAAAATATTATCCTCTACTCCTTTAATAAATCTTGATGCACTACACCTAAATATAAGTAATTCATGATATCATCATAGAAATATGTGATAGATTTAGTGGAATATTTTTTTTTCCAAAAAATGTTCAACTGACTAATTTAATATTTATATCACTTCTATACTTCTATAGGTTTGAAAAATTATCCACAATGACACTGTAAATTACCATTTTATACTTTATTTCAATGTCAAATTCTCAGAGTACAAATATCCAATGAATTAATCAAGGATTATTATCTTTCTTTATCATTAAATATAATAGGTCGGAGTGATATTTATACAAAGTGAATTTGGAGTGTAATAGGTAATATCTCAATTTATCAAATGTAAAGATAGTTTCTAGTAGCTATTTTTTAGTTGTTATATTATTCTTTTTATCATCAATAAATGTGTAACTAGAATATTAGGTAAATAAAAAATTAAATTATTTCCTTTTTCATAAGGAAGCACCAACTTCCCAATTCTAGACATCACACATTAATTCAAATGGATGTTCTTAGTCTGGTGAAATCCTTACTGGGTCTTCTTCCAAGTATTTCATTAGAAATTTAAAAAATTCTTGGCATTTAGGTCTGGAATAAAATGTGACATATTTTCCTTATAGGGTGCTCAATGGGTGAGATATAATAGATAATTATTTAATGAAACACCAGTATAATCCCTCATGCAAGAGGAAACTTATGATGGAATGAAATGATGTAGACATGGGTAGCTCAAAAATTGAATAGATCTTGGCAGGGTCAACTGAAATTCATCTCTTTGAAATTAAGTAGATCAAAACCATCCCATTGTTTATAATTATGTTTGGTTTTTCCAAATTGAGAACATTATTCTTTACTTTACGCCTCTCAAAAATATTATCTACATGTTCTAGGAATTAATTGAAGTAATATCTATAATAAAATAATTCATCCATGTATATTTACATGAAATCCTCAATCATGTCATGAAATATTGTCTCCATGCATCATTGATATGAGGTTGGTGAATTGATCTTTCTGAAATGAATTCACTAATAAAAGAATGTACCATAAACAAAAATGAATATTCTCTTCTCTTGATCTTATGGTGTGAACATTATTTTATTATGAATTCAGTATCCATCAAGAAAATAAATAAATCACTTCACATATTCATTTAATGAATTAATCAATGAAAGGTAACAAGAAGTGATCATTTCTTTTTTTACTTCATTCAATTTATCATAGTTAATACACACTCACCATCTAGTCATTTTTCTAGTGGGTATCAATTATCCTTCATCATTTTCAACCACTATAGTCCCAAAAAATTTAGGTACCATTTGAAAAGGACTAACCCACTGACTATGGTCCCAAACTTAATATTAAATTACATTAACCCTAAATAATTTTTTATATGATTTTTATTTTTATTTTTTATTTTTAATCATTCTTTTTATCTTCCAAGAAGGTCGCATTCCACCCTCTTCAGGGGATATCACCTCTATCTTCAATATTCTTCTTTCATCATCCACATATCACCATGATGATGTGTATATAAATGGACCTCCAACCCTATGTGAAAATCCATCCCTCTAACCTTACCAGTGATTCCTTTTACTAACTCGTCTCATTCTTAAATTGTACCAAATAAATAATAGTCGGTTATATAAGGATTTTCCATAGCATTTAATACATATAATTTTATTATTTATTCCCTGAATATGAAATTAATTTTACTTATAGTAAATAATAATGTTTTCTATATGTTTCTAAGTAGGGTATTCCATGAATAAAGGGGGGAATATTTTTCATCTTCTACATTAATGATGATAGTATCTGTGGGGAAGTAAAAAAATTAACCTTCACTAGCACGCCCTTTAAAATTCCTTGAGGATGCTTTACTAATCAGTATGCCATTTGAAAGGTATCCCTAGTAGTATTTAATTTTTTTATTCCATGGTATTCAAGAACTTCATATGTAATTTGTTTTATGTTAGTTCCATCATTACATAAAGCACTCTCAAACTGACATCCCCAATAGTGCATCTTATAGTGAATATTCTAGGGTCTCTCGGTTTAAGAGATATGGATACAGGTATGACTTTGAAACATTCTTAATGAATTAAAATAGTTCCCACACCATAAATATTTCTTAGTTTTTATATAATATTTTTGATAAATTTATCATAGTGGGGCATTTTTATAATGTTTTTTGTAAAAAAATGTTTTTGTGAAATTTTTTTAACATCTCTATGAATTTAAAAAATTGAGCATCCAACTTCCTTTACTTAAATATTTTTTGGAATAAAAAAGGTGGTGTGTTATATTTCACTCTTTCATTGAATGATTCATTTTTCTAAATATTTTCTTAATTTTTTAGATTCTATATGTTTAATTTTATCTTCCTTAACTTTTTCTTTAGCTTGAATTTCTTTTTGTGTTCAATAATCATCCTTAATAACAGGTGTATTATTCTATTATGTTGGTTAGTCTTTAGGAATTTAGTACTTTTCAAATTTCATACCCCTATTTAAAGTGAAATTTTTTCCATCTTCTCTTAGGTTGACACTTTTCTTACCCATTAAAGTTCATTGTTGTTGTTCATGAATTTTCACAGCTATATAACATAATTGATTTTCTATGTTACATATTGAGGCTTGTAAGTGTTTTTTTTGTAGCTCATAAATATTGATTTTAATTTTTTTAAGTTTTGGGTTGTTGTCTGTTGAATCTCAAACCTTGATTGAGTAGTCAAAGGGTATTTTTCTATAATTTATTTCAAATATAGTTTCCCTTATTTTTTATTAGAAGGGTAGTTTTTGGGTTTCTTTAGATGTTTGAATTTTTTACTGATATGATGGAAATTGGTATATATGTTGAGATCATTTCACTTATGATTGTACTTCAGTTTTGATGTCATATTGAACAGAGAAAACAAGTAAACCCATGTTCTTATTGAGTAGTTTAGTATCCACTGGTTCTTTCCAACTGATATTTTGATTAGTGTTCTGCTATTTGGTGTTATAATGGTTTTCATAATTTCTTTTTTTTAACTTAAAAAGTTATATTTTGACATGTTTTCCTCATTTACGTTATATGGAGACTTTGAATAATCAGGAGGACCTCTATAGTGTGTCCAGTGATTACCTTGATCAACATGGACTGGTTTGTGAGGAATCGTTGACAAGTTTTCTATCCTCTTGTTGAGATATTCAAATTATGCTGCAAGAATGCATGAGAATTAATGCACACCTTATTTCCTTCTTGAAAAATCCTACAACAACTATAACTTGGGTTCTTATGAATTTTTCATTAAATTATACATATCATCAAATCAATCTATATAAACACACTCTTGGTAGATGAATTTATTATTGACATACTCTCAGGTGTAGGTATATAGTCTAATGTTTGAATCTTCATTTCTAAAATCATTAAATGATGAAGAAGATGAATTATAATGGCCTTTAATCATTCTTAATCTTCTCTAAGTGATATTTATATGATTATAATGTCGTAATAGAATTTTTACACAACCCATAAAAATAATTTTTAATGTGATTAAATAATTCATGTACAAAATTATCATCAGTTCCAAATTTATAATAGATTCTTAAAATCATGTTTGTATATTTAAATTTATTTATTGTCTCAATATATAGTGTTATAAATAAATTAGTACATTTATTTGAGTTTCAAACAATTTGGAAAAATGACATGATCTATTTCTCACAAAGTCACACCATCTATGTACGCTATGATTGATCAAAACTACTAACTTTCTCTGTAGAAAATTATCATTTTTTGTTTATAACCTTTAACATTCCATCAGTAATGTTGTAACACCCCAATATTTTGGGAAATTGTTTTGAATGAATTTAATCTTTTTTATATTTTTCATTACACAAAATATTGAGTTTATCTTGCATTACTTGTAATAATTAGTTTAAACAAAACATGGAATGATATTAAAATATAATCATTTAATATGATAGTTATCACATAGCTTTTGAAATGGATTATATGAATAGTATTAACTAAATTATGAAAATATATTAATAAAAATTATTTTTATAAATAATTATTTGGTAACTAACTAATTAGAAATGAAAATAAATACAATTTGAAAAAAAAAAAGCAAATCTTTTTTTTATGTACAAAAACATCATTTTAATTAATAAATAAAATATATAACTTTTAGTAAATTATTTTTAATGAAATTTATATATTATACATTAAATCAAATTTTTAACATTCATCTTATAATTTTTGTAGACAAGAGATAATAAAAGATCCATTTTTATTCTCAAACTGTATTTTTTAAAAAAGAGGTTTTATCACCTTTGGAACACTTATTTTAAAATTAATTTTTATGAATTTTAGAAAATTAATTTGATACTATATTTCTTCCTTGAAATAATCATGTCAAAATTATCTTAGGGTTAATTTTTGGGATTTTCCTAAAAAGAATATTTTTTTATGAATAGTTAAAAATAATAAATATTAAATGAAAACTTCCTTTTCAATTAAATTATTTATCATGTTAAATTATATTTTAAATTAGTTTTAATGTAAATTTAGTTAAATTATAAATATATTTACCCAATTTTGGTCATTGGAATAAATTTCGTAAAAATTTTACACTTATGTGAATTTAAATTGAAAAAATAAATTCCATATTTACGATAATAATAATTTATATTATATAATAAGTTCAAATTAGTTATTTACTTAGATCAATATTAAAAAATAGTAAAACTTATTTACCACAATTAATGTAAAAAATGGTTTACCCTGGGGTTAAACTAAAAAATAAGGATTAAAATTTAGCTAAAACCTTTTCAACACCCATTTTATAGACATTTTTAGGGATTATATATTCTAGGATCAAGAATATTCCACTATATGAGCCTTGTGAAATGAAAAAAAAATCAGTGGAATTCTTTCTTTCAAAAAATTATAAGTGTGCCACTCACCTCACGTATAAAAGGCCACCCCTTCACCTCTCCTCATCACACCTTCAAGGCCTTTTTGTTAAGACATTACATGACCAAATCAATTCCTAAATTACATAATCCCATCATATAATCATTATTTTGTGTATAAATTCAACCTATTAATTATTTTTGTGAAAACATAAGGAGGATACTCGAAGAATAGGTAATACTCTTCAATAAGCATTTTAATTTTACTTCTTTCTCAACATCCTTAAATTATTATTAAAACATGCTTAAATAAAAAAATAAGTATCTTACATATAAAAATATTTTTTATGTTAAGTTAATTACCTAAAACTATTTCCACATCCATGAAATGGGTTATGAAATCATCAATCATGTGTACGTGGGCTACCACCTCACAAATCAATGTCATTCCTTTTTCTATTACCACCTCTCATGGTTATCTATGATGATTAATCTAAATTATATATATGATATTTATAAAATTATTATATTTTCTTTTTAATTAAATCATATATACCTTTTTACTTTAATTTATAATGGGGATATGATAATGTCATTCATGTATATAGCGGACCACCACCTCACGAAGCTATGTGATTCGTCTTCACTAATGCTTTACATGGAAGATAATATGGATAAATTTAATAAATATATATTACGAAAATGAAATAATTTGGACATTAATAAAAAAATTATTTATAAAAAAGATAGTTTATGATTTAAATTATTACATTTTCAGTCAATTAAAGATGAAAACGTCATTAGTGTACGTGTGGACTGCCGCCTTCACGAAGTGATGCGACTCTCTCTTTGAATCACCACACGACATGGAAGATTTTTATAAGTATATATAAATAAATAATATATTATTTGTGATATTATTATCATTACTTCAATATAATTTATTACTTACCACCTTTCCATAATGATCGTTGAGAAATTGAAATGTTACCCATGTGTACGTACGACCTACCGTCTCCATGATCGAAATGTACTTCATTTTTAAAACCCATCTGTATTGATTGGTATTAAGTGTATAATTGATATATAAATATGATAATTATTTCATGGTTATTATTATGTAGATAATTGAACCATGATCAAGTTAAGAGGACCGAAAAATTATAAATCAAAACATATATGAAAAACAAAGCAGTTATTACCCAAAACAAGATTTTAATAATGAATTATTAAGAAACGGGTAATGAAAGGACATAGGTAAATAATATATGGTACAATATATATAATTATGGTTATTTAATATATATATATATATAATAAACATATATTTATTATAAAATATTTTCAAACTAGTTTGAAGGAATTTGAGACTTAATGTAAGTGATTTCTAGTCTCTCTTTTATTTCTAGGAGACATATGAAAAATCACCACTCGTTTCATTAGTGTGGTGTATATAATGCCCGTTTAACTTTTTATATCATGAATCAAATTATTTTCATGATAATTAAAGTTTTATTTTATTTCATTATTTATTGGTGGATTATGATTCAAAATATTACTAAATAGGTAAGGGATTTTTGTCTCAATTTTCCTTCTTTGAGACATATGTTATGTTATGCCCCTATATTATTTTATGAGGTTTATATACATTCCCTTTTAAATTTAATATCATGATTTTATTTACCTTCATTATATTTTTAGTTTCATATAATTTTATTCCTTCACGCGTCTTACGTTTCCAGGTCTCTAAAGTCGTAAGAGTTTTATGTTATAATCTCATCGTTTATCAGGATTATTTATGATTATGCTTTCGATAATAAAATATTATGATTCATCTCTCAATAAACTAATGAATTTTACTATCATATGGTTATGTAATGAGAATACATTTTTTTCCCTTCAATTTCCTCCCATTATGTACTCAAGTGTTCGAATATAATGTTTTTAAGACAAATTTTATTTTCACCTGAAAACCCTTTTTCTTTCAAAACAGTGTTTTTTTAAAATGATTTCAAAAGTTTTTTAAAATTTTTATAAAATTATTTATTAAATAAATTTTTTCTCATTCATTAATTTTTTAATTAATATTTTGAAAGGTATATTATTTTTATTTTTCATAAACTGTTTGGTTTACTTTAATAAAAAAATTGAAAAGAATATTTCTTTTTAACTTTCACGACATGAACAGTATTTATCATTATCAAAGATGCTCAATGATTTCAAGATTCCCTAATAAGTTCTCGATGTTATATTCTAAGAAAAAAATTTCTTGAATATTTGGTAAATTATTTGATTTTAAATAAATTATTTCAAAGTAAAAAATATATTTTTAAAATTTTTTAAAAAGTGATTTTCAAAGAAGAAGGGTTATTTTCCTCAAGAAATGTTTGAAAATATTTTTAAAGATTCATTTATATGTTTTCAATGTTATATTAAAATTAAATGATTTTTAAAATGTTTTATGTTTTAAAAAGATTTTTTTCAAGGCCGAAAGGATATTTTCTACATGAAATGTTCAAAATGATTTTTAAAGGATTATATATAAGTTTTCAATTTTGTTTTCAAAGAAAATAATTTTGAATATTTTTTTTATTTTAAAAAGTGATTTTCAAATGAAGGATATTTTTCTTAAGAAATGTTCTATGTGATCTTTCAAAATACTTCTCCATCTAAGATAAAATCCATTGATGTAGCTTATGCTTTACTAGGGATATAAACCAAGGACACCATTCTTATTATTTCTCATAATGGTTTATCATGAAAATATTTTTGTGAAACCCATTTATCAGATGTAGTTTATACCCTAAAAAAATGTTAATTAAACTCGTTTCTCTTCCATGGGTTATAAAATAATATAACTCTAGTGAAACCCACTTTTTTATTGGTTATTCTTTGTGGAAATGATGGAATTACTATGAAACATGTCTCTTTTCCAAATGTTATTATATGATGAAATGTTTATGAACCCAATTTCATTTCATGGGCTATGATATATTGAATTATTATGATCTTATGGAACACATAAATATGTTTTTCATTATAAGACGAGTGGGACTTATATCCCCCCCAATTGAATTAGTTGATTATTAATTTAATATGAACTCAAAGGGTACACATGAGGTTATCCCATGCACAAAATATGGTACATGATAGGTTATCCCATTCTTGAAAGAGGGTACATAGGACTTCATCCTAATCCTTAAGCTAGTACTCGGGTGGTTATCCCAATCCTAACATGTTATGAATGTCTTGGTAGGTAGCGATGACATAAGATTTTATATGATTATGAATATTCTATAATTCCATTTCTTATTACAATGTTATGAACTCAAGGCACATATTCTTTGATTTACTTACGATTCACATCTTAAAAACTTCCAATATTTATTCTATGACAAAATATTATTATCTTTAATTTTTAGGATTTTTTTTCAGAGGTTATGCCCATGTTCTCATACCCTTATCCACATGTTATGTTTACAGTTCTTCCATGTTTAGTATTTCTGAGAATTTTAGCTCACCTTTTCTTATGTTTCCTTTCCTCGGGTTATAAAGAAATGTTTTAAGAAGGTTTAACAATGGTTAATCTATTTATGGGAGATATTGAATATATTTTTTTAATTAGGAATATTGTATTCCACGTTTCCAAATAAACTAATCTGTTATGGTCCTCAGGTGTGAGTTTTTTCAATGTATTGAATATTTATATAAAAATATATAACATCCATTTATGAGAAGCCTTGGTCTTTAAAGTTGTTATAAAAGTATAGGTTTAGTTATCCTTTGGAAACTAGTATGGGGGTACTTTAGTGAGGTACCTTTGGATATTTATATGGATATATTTGGGAATTTCTCTAAGGATAAGTCTAAGGTTCAATAAAATATTAGGAAAATTTCCTAGAATTTTGGTGATGGATAGATTTAATGGTTTACAAGAAATTAAATCCTTTACCATATACTATAATTGGATGTGGATATGTAATAGATGTTCCTAGGGGTAATAACTCCAAAATGGGTGCATTAAACTAGACTCAATCATCACCTTGTGCATGACAATGGGACTAACTATAAAAATGGTTTGACACTCTATTGGATATGATTTGGAAATTTAAATAACTCTATACAAACCATAATATATGATTTAAATTGATGATGACTATGAATGAACTAAGATAAACATAATTCCTCATAGATTAACAAGAAAGGTGTCAAAATTTAGACATCCTATAAGTGATTTTCATGATCATTTGGTTTCATTCTATGATTTTTTTTCTCACACTAAACGTTTTTGTTTTAGTCAATGGATGAAACCATAAAGAATCTGGTTAACATTGAATATTATAGACAATATAGTGACTATATGAAACCAAATTGGATTTTGAGTGGAGAGGAAGATATTGTTATTATACCTAATTAGATATTATAATATATGATTAACAACATTAGCTTTGATGAGATTCCTAATACATTAAATTACAGGAAGATGGATTTTCATGAAATTTCAAGTGGTAATGAACACATATGAAAGAATATTTAGCTTCATACATATCATGAAGGTGGGAAAAATAACCTTGAAGAGTATCTCAAATGGAGGGGAAGATGTTATCTATGCATTAGAGGACATAGTTTGAAAATATTTTGAGGAGTTCAATGACTTATATGTGGGTAACATGGGCATTATCTAACTCAATGACCTAACACAAGAAGAAACTTATATAACAAGGAAGTAAATATTCCATTCCAATCATTGAATTTGATGTATTAAAGTATTTATGTATTCAGATTCAACAATTATGTTGTATAAGTACTTTATAAATGGAATTTTTGTTATAAAATTCATTAAAACATATAAATATTTTGTTATTTTTGGAATCATATATATCTCCATGTAAGATTACCATAAGAGTTATGGAATACATCATGGTTTTAGGAGTTTAATGTTGATCATATGTTCAAATTAATTGACACCCCTTTTGAGGTTTCACATGATGATATTTTATCATGAATAAGGATATATTAAGATCCATTTATAGAAATATAAACCTTTGGTTTTTTATATGTTTTAGGGAAAATTTTATTTATGTAGAAATACATTTACACTTTTTTGGGAATATGATTAAAGGTATGGGTAAGATTTATGTTTTATATTATTGTTGTTGTTTAGGTTGTTATTGGTTTTATTTAATCACATTTTGAAGTTTCCAAACTTCATTATTATCTGAGAAAATTTATTTTTAGATATTCTTGAGAGAATATACATTAAGTAAGTGGTAAGGTTTCATTGGTTGAAACATTAAATTGCATGTGATTGGGATATAAAATTTATTTTAATTTTACTTAGTATTATCTTAATATAGAGTTGAGTTTCAACACTGTAAGGAAAATTGAAACCCTAGAGGATTTGTTAAGATTGTGTTATATGCTTTTCAAATGTGTTTAGTAACACACTTTCTTCTAGTTGAGTTTCGTTAAAAAAATTACTTTCACTTGAAAATTTAGATGGATCCTTATGAATCCATTTATATATACTAGATTGAAGTTAATGAAAGAAAGTTATAGGGACCTGAGATATCTAATGAGATGTCATTGAATGTTAGATCTATTCAACAATATGTAATTACAACCCAAAGTTGACAAAAATTTTATGTTCATGATCTTCAATGTGATCTAGAATTTGAAGTTAGTGATAAATAATTTCTATGAATTTATCCATGGATGAAATAAGGGAAAAGAAATCCCTAGATATAATGGTCCCATTAAAATAATTTATAATATCATGAAAATATCTTATCATTTGGAACTTCCAGTAAACCTCTCTTGGGTTCATAATGTGTTCCATGTATCTCTCTTGAGGAATTACATACTTGATCCATCACATGTACGGAACTTAAAGGTTGTATTATTAGAGCATGATATTTTTTATAAGGAAGGACTAGTATAGATTTTGGATTTAACATATAAAATTATATGAAACAATACCACTCACTAGGTAAAAGTTTTGTGGTAAAACCACTAACTTGATAAACCTATGTGGGAACCTAATAACATAATGAGGCATAATTATCCTCATTTCTTTGTAATAAAGTGATAAATTTAAAGGATGATATTCATTTTAAGGGGGGGTTTAATGTAAAACCCTTTGATTTTGTGAAATAGTTTTTTGAATGAATTTAATCTTTTTTATATTTTTCATTAAACACAACACTGATTTTATCATACAATACATGCAATATTGTGTTTAAAAAAATAGAACATACTATTAAAATATTATTATTTAATATGATCTTTATCACATAGCCATTATAATTGTGTTTATGAATAGAATTAAATAAATTTTAAAATTATAGGGTTTAGAAATTTCTTTTTAATGAATTATTTTATGATCAAATAATTAGAAATGAAAATAAATACCATTTTAATATAAAGAAAATATTCTTTTTTATGTGCACAAACATATTTTCCCTCAATAAATTAACTAAATAAATTTTATTAAATTTTTTTAATGAAATTTATTTATTATATATTCAATAAAAAATTTATCATTCATCTTATGTGTTTTCTATAAAAGGGATAAAAATAATCCAATTTTAAACATAAAACTGTATTTTTCTGAAATATAGTTTTATTACCTTCATCGCACTTATTTTAAAATTAATTTTTTCACTTTTAGAATATTAATTTTATAAAATTAACAATTTTTTTAAAATCCTCATGTAAAAATTATTTTAGGATGAATTTTTTGGATTTTTCTAAAAATATTAAATTTTTAATGAATACTGAAAAATACCAAATTCTAATTGAAATTTTCCTTTTAGTTTCAATTATTTATAAATTTAAATTATATTTTGATTTTTTAAAAGTATAATTAGTTAAATAATAAATATATAAATCCAATTTAGTTCATTAGATTCAATTTCATATTGAAATTAGACAAAAAAATTGTAATGTTTTAGACATTTTCTCTTTTAAAACCCACTTTCTTGATGCTTCTGCATTATTAATTTAAAATTACTTTTTGACACTTTTATGAATATAAATTTTAAAAATGGATTCAATCTTTTGAATATGAATAATTTAAATTATTTAATATGGTAAACATGATTTCTGACCAAAATAAATAGTAAGAAATAGTAAATTCATTTTGACCATGGATAAGGTAAAAATGGGTTTATCATGGGGTTAAACTAAAAATATAAGGGTAAAAAATAACCCAAATCTTTTAAAACACACATTTTATAGACACATATCTACCTTATATGTTCTAGTATTAAAATACTTCCATTATTGGAGCCTTGTGACATGAAAAATAACATGGGTGTAATTCTTTCTCTTGAAAAATTATTAGTATGCCACTCCCCTCACTTATAAAATGCCACACCTTCTTGCCACCTCTTCACACCTCAAAAAACATTTTTTTGGAAAATAAATGGCCAAAAAACATCCCAAATTACCTCCAACCATAAAATAATCCTTATTTTTTGTTTAAATCCAACTTAGAAAGAATTTTGGTGAAAACCTAAAGAGGATACCTGAAGAAGAGTTAATATTCTTTGACGAGTGTTTTACTATTATTTATTCCTCCATATCATTAAATTATTATTAAACCATGATGATATAATAAAATCATTATATTCCATATAATTATATGTTTTTATGATATTTTGAACCATCTCCACTTCCATCAAATGGGTTATGAAATCATCAATCATGTGTATAGTAGACAACATCCTCGTAAACCGTTGTCATTTGTTTTTCCCTAACCAGCTCTCACGGTCTGGTATGATGATGGATATAAAGTATATATCTGATATTTATAACATTATTAAACCTTTTTTATTCATTTTAATTTAATTTATGTATGGTATATGATAACATTTTTAATGTGTACAGTGGGAGACAACCTGGTGAAGCGATTCAATTAATTTTCACTAATGGTTACATAGAATATAATAAGGATAAATTTAATAAATTTATATGACATAAATGACATAATTAAAATATTAATGTCATATTTTTAATTCATTAAAAATAATATATCATTTTATTTTGAACATTTTCACTCACTAAAAGATGATAACATCGTTCATGTACGTGTGGACTACTATCTTCACAAAGTGATGTGACTCTCTCTTTTCATCACCACACAACATAGAAGATATGTATAAGTATATTTAAATAAATAATATTTTATTTATGATATTATGAGAATTATTTTATGATAATATATCACATACCTCCTTTTAATAATAATATTTTAGAAAGTTAAACATTACTCATGCATATGTATAGCCTACTACACCACATGAATGATATGAATAAGTATATTTAAAGAAATAATATGTTATTTATGATATTATGATCATTCTGGAAAGATAATATATTACTTACATCATTTACATAATGATCATTGTTAAATGGAAATGTTAATCATTCATACATCTGACCTACTATCTCTATGATTATAACATATTACATTTCTCAAACCGATTTTTAATGATTGGTCTTAAGAGTATAATAGATTTATAAATATGATTATTATGTCATGATTATTATTATAGATATAATAAAACCAAGATCAAGGTAACGTGACCAAAAATAAAAAATCTCACTTATAGGTATGAATATGGATCTAAGTATATATATATATATATATGATATTTATTTCATTATTATACATCTACGGTCATTTTAATTTAATTTCTATATGGGATAAAATAATTTTTTTAATGTGTATGGTGGACTACCGCTTTGTGAAGATATGCAATTCATTTTCACTAATTATTTATATGGAAGATAATAAGGATATTTTTAATAAATATATATAAAATAAATATGATATTAATAACATAATTATTATTCTTAAAAAATATATCATTTTATTTCTTACCATTTCACTCGCTGAATAATGATAACATTGTTCATGTATGTGTGGACTACTTCCTTTACGATGCCACATGACTCTCTCTTTCCATCACCACACTATATAGATGATATTTATAAGTATATTTAATGAAATAATATTTCATTGATTATATTTTTATCATTCTATAAATATATCATATTACATACCACTTTTCTGTACTGATCGTTGAGAAATTGAAAGGTTACTCATGCGTGCGTACGACCTACATTCTTTATGATTGTAACATTATTCATTTCTCAAAACCATATTTAACGATTGGTATTAAGATTATAATTGGGGTATAAATATAATAATTATTTCAAGATTATTATTCTGGAAATAATGTAACCATGATGAAGGTAAGTGGACCGAAAATAACAAATCAAAACATATATGAAAAACAAAGCAGTTATTACATGAAACATGATTTTAACAAACAATTATTAATAAAAGGGTAATAAAATGACATAATAAAATGATAAATGGTATTATATATATAAGTATGGTTCTTCAATAAATTTATAATAAACATGTATTTATTTTACAGGAGGTTTGAATGTGTATGAGGGAAGTCAAGACTTAAGGTAAGGGATTTCTAGTCTATCTTTTATTTCTGGGAAACATATGAAAATTCATCACCCATATCTTTAGTGTGGTGTATATACTGGCCCTTTGATATATTATATCATGAATCAAATTATTTTAATGATAATTAAATTTTCCTTTTATTTTTTTGGATTATAATTTAAATGATTACTAAAGTGGTAAGGGATTTTTTCTCAATTTTCCTCATTTGTGATATATGTTATGTCATTAACTTATTTTATTTTATGATGGTTATATATAGAACCTTTGACATGTAATATAATGAATTTTTTATCTTCATGGAATTTTATGTTTCATTTAATGTTATTCCTTCATGTGGATTATGATTCAATGTTACCAAAGTGGTAGGAGTTTTATATTATAGTCTCATTGTTTATCGGGGTTGTTTAAGATTATGCTTATGATGATGAAATATTGTGATTAATTTCTCAAAAACTCATTAATTTTATTCTCCTTTATTTATTTTATGATAATAAATACTTTACCATTGTTCTCCTCTCTTTATTTATGAAATATTTGAAAAATAATTTTTTTTTAAATCATTTTTCAGTTGAAAACATTTTTTCTTCAAAAAACATGTTTTCAAAAATATGTTTTCAAAAATGGTTTTAACTTTTTTTAAATGATTTACAAAATATATTTTTCATCATGCTTTAATTTTTACAAAACTGTTTTGAAATTAATCTTCATATCATTTTCCAAAAAAATCCATTTGGATTTTACCAAAATGTGAAAAGAATATGTGTTTTCAGCCTGACTAGTGTGAATATTATTTACGAACATCATAACTACTCAATGATTTTAACATTACCTAATATTTTAAAAAATTTATTTTCAAATAAAATGTTTTACTTAATGTATGGAAAAAAATAAATTTTAAATAAATGATTTCAAATTTAAAAAAAAAGGATTTTGAAAATATTTTAAAAAGTGTTTTTCAAACCGGAAAGGATGTTTTCCTAAAGAAATATTTTAAATGATATGTATAGTTTCATTTATATGTTTTAATTGATATTTTAAAATAAAATTATTTTCAAAAAAATCAGTTTTAAAAAAAATCAAGAGGAAGGGATATTTTCCTTAAAAATGTTTAAAATTATTTTTAAATATTTATTAATAGGTTTTCAATGTTATTTTAAAATAAAATGATTTTGACCATGTTTTATATTTTAAAAAGTTATTTTAATAGATATTTTACTTTCATTAATAAATGTTTCAAGTGATCTTTCAAAATCCTTCTCTATCTAATATGATATCTTTTGACATAACTTATGCTTTGTTGGGGATATAAACCAAGGATACTATAATTATTATCTATCTGAATTGTTAATAATGAAAAGATGTTTATGAACCCCATTTTTCTTCCACAAGATATACCATGGTATAACTCTCATAAAACCCACTACTTTTCATGGGATATGATATGATGAAATGATGAAAAAATTATGAAAAAATTATTTTTTCCATAGGTTATTTTATCATGAAATGTTTATGAAACCCACTTCATTTCATGTGTTATGATATGATGAATTGTTTTGATCTTGTGGTGCACATAAATATGGTTTTCATTATGAAATAGGTGCGGCCTATATCTCCCTCCAATGGATTAGGTAATAGTCAAAGTAATATGAGCTTAAAGGGTATATGGGAGGTTATCCCAAGCCTAAAAGAGGGTACACAATAGGTTATAACATCCCCAAAATAGGCTATATAGGAGGTCTTCCCAAGCCTAAAATAGTCACATGGGTGGTTAACCCAATCCAAACCTTTTATGAATTTCTTCGTATGTAGCCTTGACATAAGATTTCTATAATTATGAGTATGCCACAATTCCATGTATTATGCCAAAATTGTGCTCTCATGGAACATTTTCTTTGATATCCTTATGATTCGGGTCTCATGAACTTCCAAACTATATTCCATGACTCAAGAATATTATCTTCTATTTGTAGGGTATGATTTTAAAATGCTATCCTTGTGTTCTCATACCCTTATGATCAAGCTATGCTTATGTATCTCCATTTTTTACATTAATTGAGAAAATAATCTCACACTTTCTTATTTTTTCATAAAATAGTTATGAATAATAGTTTTATATAGGAGTAAAAAGGTTAATATATTTATGTGATACATTTAAGATATTTCCTGAATTAAGAATATTTTGTTCCAAGATTCCAAAAGAATAAAACTATTACAGTCCTCAGGTGTGTGTTTTTTGTTATCTAATTAATGTACATCTAAAATGATATTATATCCATGTATGATATAAATAGGTCATTATTACCATGGTATGAAAATTTTCATTTTTAGTTTTAGCTATCTGCCACATCCACCATAGCTTAACAATTCCATTTTCAATTTCTACCCTCCTATCACTATTGATTATCCCTAACCTTTATTCTATCATCACATCCACAAATCCTCTCAACATTACCCACTTAGGATCAAAATCTCTACCTCTTATTAATTAGCCTTATCCTCTTCACCTCCTACACCCTGTCACCTTTATCTTCATATCACTACCTCATCGCCTATAAATCATCACTATGACTGTCGTTAACTCATCTCCCATCCTCCATCACTTCACTAATAACCATAATCCCTCCCCATCCACTATGATTTTTACCAAAATATATTCACCAAAGACTTATATTCCATCCCCTCAATCCATCCTCACACATAGTGGCATTTTCATCACCAAACCCTAGCATGGATTCATCATCCCTTCAGATCTACTACTATATACATCACCATATATCCTTCTGTACATGTATTTTTTACACCAATTATATTTCATATTTTCTTTTGTTCAAACTTACCAATGAAACCACACATAATTTCTTTCCTATTCCTTATAGAATTTTCCATATTTTAGGATAAATGAGGAATTATTATTAAGATTACCTTATAAAGGTGACCTATCAAAGTCCACCTTCCTTTTCTACAGAATCAAGCCTTATAGTTAAAATTTTTTAACTTCCATTTAACATTATATTAGCAACTTGATCCATAAATTTATGTTAACACTTGAAAACATTGTCAAAATTATTATATCTATTTTGACATTCTAAATTAGAGTCTATATACCATAAATAATGGATTTCATTGACTTTATAATATTCCCTAATCCAATATATATTCATTGATTTGTTTTTTAATGAATTATCACCTTAAGATCATTGATTTTTATGTTTTTGAAATATAAATTCTATTTCACAGTTAATATATTATATAAAGAAATATAACAACTATGATATTCTTTTTTCATATAATATACACCAATTGGTGTTTCTTGCTTCAAACAGTCTCATAGTCCACAATATTAGGGGTCACTTTCACTGAAAATTAAATCTGCCAATAGATTTTTCCTAAAAACTATTCAACCCTATAGAAGTTTAGAATTTTTTTCAATCAATTTATTTTATACCACTTTAATACTAATATTAAATTACTATTTTGAACCAAATTTAAATAATATGAAAAAAATACCTAGAAATTATACATTTATATGTCCAATTAATACTTTTATTCCAATTTCATTGTTGAATCCAAGATTTTCATAACATGAATTCCTTATCACATTGACATAATTTATAGTCAGTGGTAAATTCATAATTTTTTCTTCTTTTAATTAATCACATATGCACTCAGCTTATTTTTTTTTCTCTAATATTTCATTGACATTTTTTATTGATATATTTATCAACAATTTATTATTGGATTTGGTGTTATATAACCAATTGTTTGTACTTTGGATTGTTGGATTGGTTCCCAAAAACAAACTTTTTTTTTCTTGATTACATATTTTATTAATAAAGTTTATTATTGCATAATTTTTGTCCCACTGCATGAAATTTTTATCTGATAATGTCCTAAGAGTATAGGTTGTACCAAAAGGTTATAGTAGTTCCCCAATATAATGAGAAACTAAATGTTCCATGATATTATTCTTGAGCCTTGTTCTATATTTGAGAGATGATATTTTATGGGACATAAATGATATATGATATTAGGGGTGGGAGGCTCATAAGACAATTTGAAACCTTCTCATGGTGTTCTCCCTTGGTAATATTCAATATATGAGGTTATTAGAACACACCTACAAATAGGAAATCCACATTTTCATGTGTCATTGGATTTTATTATCTTTCAAAGGATGTGTTTATCCTTATACATTAATATTATAATTAATGTATATCATGACTCATGTACTTTGATGTATTAATGAAAACTATGATGAAAATTTTTCATGACAAGGTTGGATGTGTTGGGTGCATCATGAGTTATATTGTATTAATAGATAACATGAGAAAGGATTTCTCTTTTATGATCCTTGATATATGTTGATATCATAGACCCTTTAATGGGAATTAAACTGCCTATATAAAATTATAGCCATGGTGTTTAGTGGGTGAGTTAATTTTCTAAATTTCAAAGAAAGAGACATCAAGCATATGGTTTGATGGCACTAGAAGGAAACCTTCTTGATTAGAGATATCATGTTAAGGGATTATATTAAATGGTATGAATTCATAGGAGGTTTTATGTAGTTATGACATTAAATTATTTCTCTATGGAAGCCTTAGAGTGTTTCTAGATGATAACCTTGGAATTTAAGTGTTCATGCCTAATTCCAATAAGAAAGAGGCCTAGAGGGTCACACACTAATTATATCTGTAGTCTCAGTTAAATTATTGTAATGAATTTTAAAAGTTTTAATAAATACTATATTTATTAGGTTTGAATAATTGTCGTAATTTAATCACATTTTATTCAAAATAACATTTGAATTGAATGATAATAATAAATATTTCTTTTCATGTTTGTTGAATATAATATTTATTATATTTATCATAGAATAATGTAGTGGTGTTTTTTATTAAATTTTAATTATTTGAGGATCTGTAAATGTTGATGAGGGAAAGATAACCAAGATTAATGGTTTGAATGGAAATTTTATAAATGATATTTATATATTTTTTTAATGAATTTTAAATTTCAAGCGATTAATAATAATATTATTATTATTAATGCACATGGTGTCAACTAAAAATATTAAAGATGGTTAGGGGCTTGTGTGAAATTTTTCAACCCTAAACCTTCCTTAATAAATATTTAATTATTTCCCTTTCCTAAATCAACTTTTGGTGTGAATAATATATAGATAGAGACTTTATAAATCCCTATAGTGAATTATATCATTCTTATCTCTCATTTTTTCAAGAGAACACCAAGATATATTCTTCCTTTAAGAATCACTCTATTGTGATCAACCACGAACAATTTAAGTGATTAGGATTGACTATGCTAGAACCTGATGATTCTACAGTGATGTTTAGAGATTTTGGTGAACTTTTGGATAACCTATAGAGGGATCTACATTTGGATCATGAATCACAATAACGGTGTGAAAAAATTTATTCCACCAGATCATTAAAAAAATTTGAATTATAAGTTGAGGTAATTCTATATCTACTCTAAATTATTTAAAAATTATATGTAAATATCATACTCTTATGGTTCTAAAATTTTAATCTATTAAATTAATCTATATTCTTTATTACACATGACACTTTTCATATGTCAATAAATTATTACATGGAAATTAATACAAAAATATGATTTAGTAATACCTTCAAAGGACGTTTCCATTGCACCCGAAACCTACAAGTGGTATCAGAGTAGGTCGCATTTCTAATTTATTACTATTTATTATTCACTGAATGGATTCATATGTTTTTGTTTTCTTTTACTTATATATATTCATTTTAATATCCAACCATGTTCATCTCTTCCATTTATTCATTCATTATAATATAACAAATAATCAGTTAATGGTTAAAAATAAATAAGCATTCGAAGAACACCAACTGGAAGTTCTGAAGGTTAGGAATTTATAAAACTAGATTAAATAGTATGTAATTATAATTTACATAGAGTGTATTATTTTCCCTCTCCCATATCTTACTATATCTATCCAGATCCAAAAAAAAATCAGATCTAAGATATGAATAAAATTATTTAGCTTGTAGATTTGGATAGACTGGCATGCACCATATAGAACTACACTCCATGTAAGTGTCTTACATGATGTGTGGTCCTTGTCATCTTGTTGTCAAGAACAAGGGGTGTCCCAGTAATATTAATATCAGATACATTATATGGAGATATAAATTTAATTCAACTCAAGGTTTCATTCCATATAAGTTGGACTACACCCCATGTACCTCATGGTTTCCTATGGTAGGGAACATACCCAGTCCCAAGGTGTGTGTTGCAGAAAAAGATACAAGCTAGTACATGTTGTCTACTTTTTTACACATCATGTAGTCTGATGTAGGTAGCGTGATGCATTTGATATAGATAAAAATTAAATATATAATCAAACTTACTCACATGTGTTTACGGTGTCATTTATTGAAAAAGTACCACCATTTCATGGGATTGAAAATGGTATATTAAATCTAATTTTGTGTTAAAATTTTGGATAATCACACGATGTTTTATCCATGTAAAATTTTGTAAATCATTAATTTTAAATGAAATTAATTTTTTTTAAAATTGTGGATGATGGGTAGTTAAGGATGCTTGTATGGAATTAATATAAATTTAATTAATTAGATTAATTTTTTGAGGATTATATCAATTAAATAATGAATCAAAATAAATGATAATAAGATTACAAATGTAGGCTCAATGCATGTTTGTGTGGATGATCATGACATTAGACTATCCCTTTGTATGTAATTGTTTTCTTTAAATTTATTTTTATTAAATTAAAATGATGGCCTTTGTGTCTTCCCTCCCCCTTATTATTTAAGGGTCTATGTGACCATGGTTTCTTTTATGTAAACCCCCATTATCAAATCCATTGAATCCCCTCACATGTGTGTGAGTAAAATATTATATAAGGAGGGAACACCAAGTTGAGAGGAAATGTTTCAAGTCAGGGAGTTTAGGTGAATCCAATCAAGGAGATAAATATAATAAAAGGTGGAATGTTTCCGCACAACCCACATTACAGTTCAAGGTATGTTTTCTCCTATGTTCGAGGGTTAGTTTATAATCATCTAGATAAAATTACCATTATAGAATATCATGATCATTCCAATTTATATATTTTTTTATTAATTTCATGGTTATTTATTTATGATTGTGAATGTTATGTGATAACCTAATAAATAAAATAACAATAATGCAAAATAAAATAAAATATAACCAGATTATTCATAAATTTTTTATCATACATGGTTAATAACATAAGTGAAATCTAGTAAATATTAACAAGGAATGTAAAAAAGATATATTGGGGAGTAGTTATAAGGATAAAAATATCTCAAGTAAAATATTAAGTTAGTATAACCTCCCACTTCTTAAGTTATAATCAACCTCATAGTTCAATGTTCTTAGCCAACCCAAGATGGGGTTCTTTCAATTATCATGGAAATTTTAGCTTAATGTTTTGGGATTACTTAACACGTTTTACATAAAGGGTTGACATTCCATGTAGGACATAGTTTATCTGAGAGGAATGTGTTTAATAAATCTTTAAATAGGATTTTTGGATTAGGGATTCCACTCAATGGATAATGAAACTATAAGTTAATGCAATTGGAAAGTTATGACTACCTGAAACCCTTCAAAAAAACATGACAAACCAAAGTCTTGGTTATTAGAAGGGGAATGTGGATCCTTGATAGTATAATATCTAATCAATAATATATTTTGAGATTGATGTTTAGGGATATTATTTTTTCAAAAATATTGAGAGATTAAGGAATTTTAATTAATTTTAAATTTCTTAATCCGGTTATTATAATCAAAGAAAATACTAATTATCTACTATTAATTTTTAGAAAATGGATAATCAAATGACATAAAAAATTACCACTTTGGTCTATACTTTAGAAGGATAACCTTCTCACCGGTTTAAAATTTCAATAATGGTCTCGGTGTTTGTGCATTATATTATGCCACAAATCGAATTGTACATGTTGGAAACCCCACTTCCTAAGTCGCCTTCCAAAGAGGATAGTGAGTAATAAGCATCTCTCTATGTATAGCATATGGATGATTTATTGGATTTCCAATTATCCACACTATCCTCCATTTCCATTAAGATTATAAGGAAATATTACGATATAGATGTGTGTGGAATCATTTCTCACTATGGGGATCTCTATTAAGAGAAGGAGAGATAAAAGAGATATGAGATCTATAATGCATTATTCATGTAAAATCTTGGAGAGCCACCACCATCTGGGCCACATGTAGTTAAGATAATTGGAGACATTTAGTGCCTATACATATTTGGTTTTAAGATCCCTAATGATCTGTGCAAAAAATCTCATTTTTCCCCACTACCCAAGAGCATCTAATATTTTACTATAAATTATAAAATGACAAATAAAAGATAGACACTATCAGAACATCATACACATATTCACCATATAGATAATTACATGGGGAATGAAAAACCCGTTGTCCTTATATTAAATGAGAAGAGTAGTAACAATGAAAATTTAGAAACCCTATACTTTTACATATAACAATACATTATTTTAATCGTAATTATAAATCAGAGTACAAGCCAAGGATCATGATGTCTAGTGTATTGGAAGACTAGGAACATAAAACTAAAAACCTGGAACTAAATATAACATTTCTTTATTTAGTCTTTATAAAGAGTCCCTAATTTCCATTTTTCTCATACATCTTCATAGGATAAACTAGGGATAACATGAATAGAGTGATGAGCTAAAATCCTAGAAAGGGTATAATAATAAGAATGAATCTCTAGAACATTGGTTAGAAAACATGAAATAATGAAATAAAAAGACATGTAACTTAAGGAATCATAACATTTAAACATGGGGTAATATAAAAATGGAATCATAGAAATGTGGAAGAAATATAAAACATAAATTTAGTACGATTCAAGGATAACCTCAACGACCATTTCCCACTAGTATCACAAGCCAAGGCTAACTGCCAAGACTGTTTCACATAGTAGCACAAGCCAAGGCTAACCACTAAGATCATCATACATAACGTCTCATGAGACTCAACTTTACCCAATGCATTGGAGAGATATCTGGATGAACCCATATTTCCTTTCATGATTATGTTTTCCATATAAAGAATCAAACATAATCAATCTTACATAAACTTAAGGGTTACCAATGGAAAGAATTTGGTACCACAATCATGACATAAATCATAACCAATGGGAATATCATGAAAGTGTCCATGAAATAAATGAATTAAAACATACATGGACTCTCTTAAGTTAAAATAGGCATGCATCATTGTAATTGATTTCAAATAGAAGTGACAACATTTATGAAATGTACTTGAGAAATTTTCACATTAAACATTTTTGTGCAGTTTTTAGGAAAATACTATAGAGATTTTAAAACAGAAAAGGAACAATATTTTATATAAAACCTTAAGTGAACCAAGAAGGATTTCATAATAAAAATATTTATTTTATAAAGTAAATTTTGGATTAAATAGAGGATAGAGTGCACTAGAATTTGGTTAAAAATTTGGGAAGTTTTCTCAAAACAAGTTTGCTTATTGGGAAGTGTCAATGAGGGAATCACTTAAAAGCATGTATAACCCTAAAAGAGAATGAGGGATGGATATTAAAACATGATTTTAGAGAATATGAACAGAATTTATAAGTTTTACATAAAAATAAAATACAACATCATTTGGGTAATAAGAAAATTACGGAAACCTAGAGGAATAAAGGCAGTTCGGGTAGAATTCCTTACAGATTATCATCATGGTATTGGGTGTACTGAATATGGTTTCATGAGAGATAAAGGGGCTTCTCACTACTTATGAATCATAAAGGGGGTATGTGTGTGGTGAGAAATCATACACCATCATTAGTTATTACACATAAAATTTCATAGCATAGAGGACATTCTTGAACAAAAGAGAATTGAATAGGATCCTTTACCTTAAATATGATGGAGTTCTCCACTTATTATGAATGACCTAAATAAAAAAATTAGGTTTATTAATTAATAATTAAAAAACCTCTTATATATTTAATTGATTTATTATAACCTTTTTGAGTTTAATTAAGACCTTTTTGATTGGTTAAAAGGTTCAATTTCATTGTTCGGGTTTGTTTGCTTACTTGGTTTTAATGATCAGTTCACTTATATTCATTTTCTGATTCACATGTAAGATGAATTTGGTTATCCATAATTAAATTTATATGATATTAGTTAAAATATATGAGTTTAAATTTTTTTCAAATTTAATTTGGTTACTTGAATTCAATCATTATATAAAATTTTATGGACATCCTTTCGGGTTAATTGGCAGTTTTTGACCACAAATAAGACATTTTGTATTATAAATAAACAACATGTGTAAAAAAGGATTCCAGAAACATAGATGAATAATAATACATATATTATGTTCTGGTTCAACCATTAAAATGGTTTCATGACCATAATTGAAGATGGTAATGGAAATTGATAACCTCTCGTCCTTGATTGTGCTAAATTAACACATCTCAAACGGTGTTTTCATTTCATTCAAATAATATGTTGGAAAAATATAAAAGATAATAAATTAACCCATTATAATAATATAATTTCAACACATATATGTCACTATATTTATCATACCATTTGGTTGAATTTAGTTGAGGAATTAAACAAGAAAATTAAAGAACTTAAAAGAAATAAAAGAATTGGAAAGAGGAGTTTACCTCTTGTGTTTATCTCCTTTGAGAGCCTGTTAAAGGGGGAGGATTTAGTATTTTGAAGAGACTAGGGAATTTTTGATATGGTTAAGGAGCTTGAGAAGATATTTGGGTAGAATATTTTCAAGTAACAAGGGTTTAGAGGAGTGATGAGAAGAGGTACAGATGGGTGGTATTTATAGTGGAAAAGAGGAGGGTTTTCATAATATTATAATCATTAGTTTATTATTTTTCCATAAGACAAGAAATATTAGTGATTACATGATAAATAATAGTAATAAATGAATTTAATTTCTATCTAATATCCAATTACATCATCCATGCCTCAAGCATGATGCTGAAATTCAGGTTTTAGCATTTATTGAGAATTATCTTATTTTACTATTCATCAAAAAAATATGTTTTTTAGAAAAATCCCAAAAAATAAACCTAACCATTTTTTGTCCTTCAGAATCAAAAAATGTAATCCATTTTTAAAAAATAATTTTTAAAATAGGATTAATTTAATATTTAATTAAAATCATAATTGTTTGGAAAAATAACAATTTTAAAACATTTATTTCATTATTCCAAGATATATGTATATCTTACTTCCACTTGAATATTATTTATATAATATCATAGGTAAGTTTACTATTCATTATGGCATATCACTATTCATAAGGTTATGTTACTATTCATAAGGGTAGGTTACTATTCGCCAAAAATTATGTTTCTCTTATCGAACTCCAAATAACTTACTAATTGAAACCGTGTATGTAAGATTTTTGAAATTCAAATCACATAAGTGGTAAAATTATGTTTAATGGTCACATAGAACTCATTAGTTCATTATATTGTGATATCACATGATTATATGAGATAATTATAAGAAGTAAATTTCCCTTGAAAAACATTGGGTTGTTACAGAAAAGGGGACAAAGGATGATCCCATGTCTAAGGATCTCAACAATCATCCTTTTAAGAAGAATAAGATCCATTTTCAAGGAAAGGAATTAAATTTGTTATTTTTTTCATGTGGTGAGTATGGCCTTTGTATGAGGAATTTCTCCCCACAAAATAAGAAAGGGGAATCTTCAAGTGCACTCATTATTGAGTGTAGTCTTTCTATGTCAACAACTTGGGTATTAGATCCTTCTTGTGGTGCTCACATTTGTATACAAATAAAGTAACCAAGTAGATTTAAGAAGGTTACTAGAGATGATTTGAATCAAAAGGTTTCTAATATATTGAGTCTAGATACTCTATCCTTTACAAACTACTCTCTTACATTGCCGATAGGATTGATTTTGGTTTTAATGAACTGTTATTATGTGCCTAGTTTTACTAAGAACGATATTTAAAAAAAAATTAATATCGATGGATTTATATTCATATTTGGAAATAAATGTCATTATTTTTATAAATATAATATATGTTATGGAATGTAACTATTTAATAACAGCCTTTTCGTATAAAATTAAAAAATCAAGTATTGACAATTGATAATGAAACCAAAAAACGTGAATCATATAACACCCAGTTGTGGCATCGCTGTATTGGTTAGGTAAAAAATAAGAATTTGAAAAATTTATATCAATATGTTTACATAGAATATTTTGAGATTAATCCACTTGATAAGTGTCACACCTATTTACAATGTAATATTACCAAACCACCATTCGATGGTCAAGGTGAAAGGGACATAGATATTCTATATTTGGCACACACTTTTGTGTGTGGACATTTTAAAGTAGAGTCTAGTGGTGGATTATCACACATTATTAATTTTACTGATTAAATGAGAAGGTATGGTCATATCTTCTACATGAAGTGTACGTTTGAATCTTTTGAGAAGTTCAAAGATTTCAATAATGGGGTTTATAATTAGTTTGGTAAGAATATAAAAAAACTTTGATTAGGTAAAGGTGGTGAATATTTTAACCAAGACTTTATCAACTTTTTAAGGGAGTATAAGATTTTATCTCAACTCAATACTTCTTAAACACCATAATGGAATACTTTTAGTCAAAAAATAAATCATACCTTGTTGGATATGGTAATTTCAATGATTATTCATGCAAGACATTCATCATCCTTATGGGGATATTCATTATAGACAACATCATTCATACTAAAATGATTACCAACTAAAGTTTAAAATGGTATTCCCTTCGATTTATGTAATGGAAAAAAACCCATTTTATAACATGTTTGTGTATGGGGTTGTGAGGTGTTTGTTAAGCCTAGATCAAGAAATAAACTAACAATTCAGGGCATGATGTGTATCTTTATAGGATGTTCTAAAGAAAGAAGAGGATAATATTGATACATCCCTTCAAACAAGAAAGTTATTGTCATAATACATGGAATTATTCTTAATAGGGATAACATCCTCAATGAGGATAGTAAGATAAAGATTGGATTTTTTTAGGTTGATTCTAAATATGCATAAGTGTTAGTACAAGAGGAGTTTCCATAATTAAATATCTGAGATGTTGTTCTTGAAACACAAGTAATGTATGGAAGCACAAGATAGGTAAGAGAACCAGATAGATATGGTTTTTTAGTCACCAATAATAGTGACTTATTATTGGTTAAAAATAGTGGGCCACTATTTTATATGGAGGAAATAAAGAACTAAAAATCTACAAGGTGGAAAGAATCCATGAATTTTGAGTTGGATTCTATGTATTAAAACCAAGATTTGGTTTTTATCAATCATCTAGTTAATGTAAAGACTATTGAGTGTAAATGGGTATTCAAGAGAAAACTCCACATGTAAGGTAAATTGAATAACTATAAAGCATTTCTATTGGCTAGAGTTTTTGGAAAATTTCAAGGAATTGACTATGATGAAACCATTTATCCAATTTCCATATTTATATCCATCAGAATATTACTTGTCATAGCAGCTTTCTATGACTATTGGATTAGGAAAATGGGTATTAAACCCATTTTTTTAATATAAACCTTTAAAAAGATGTGTATATGATACAATGTAAAGGGTTTGTGACTCCATACAATGCCAAAAAGTAATGAAAGTAGCAGTGATATATCTATATATTGAAGTAAGTATCCATGTTAGGGAACGTGGGATTTGATGAATCCGTAAAGGAATTTGGTTTAATTAAAAATGAATTTTTTCTGTGTGTTTAAAAGTGTTTTAGTGGTATTATTATTTTTTAAAATTTAATATATATGGAGGACATATTACTAATTTGAAATGATATACCGAGCTTACAAGATGTTAATGAATGGTTGAGAATGTTATTCTCCATGATTCACTTAGGTTAAGATGCCTATATTCTAGGGATCAAGATCATGTGTCATGGATCCAAAAGGATGCTCAAACTAAGTCATGGAACATACAATGACTAGATACTAAAGAGGTTTATTATAGAATAATAAAAGATAGGATTTGTTCTAGTTTTTCATGGTATACATTTTTCCAAAAAAATACCTCATTATACATAATAAGAAAGAGAGAATATGATTAAGATCTCATACACTTATATGATAGGATCTATCATGTACTTCATATTATGTATGGGGCTTGATATTTCCCCAGCTTTGAGCATAGTAGGCAGATATCAAGTTGATCCAGGTGAAAAACATTTGATTGATGTTAAGACAATCCTTAAGTATTTGAGTTGAGATGAGGATTCTTTTTCTAGTGTATAAAGGAGATAATATCTAGTCATCTGGGGTTATAAAATTCTATCTTTTAGATAGATTAGAATTTCCTGAAGTGGAAGTCTGGATATTTATTTTGAATCAATGGGGGAGTTTAGAGTTGGAAGAGTTCAAAGCAGTTAGTTGTTTTCGATTCTATAACAGTATCCAATTATATTGAGTCTTTTGAAGAAACTAATTAATTAGTTTATATTTGAAACTTTTCTTAAGTTCTTTTTGGGGTGCTTATAAATAAAAGGACCTATCATAGTTTATTTTGATAACACTATAATATTGGCTTTCTCTAGTGATATGAGGTTAGACTAAAGCACAAAGCACATAATTAAAATGTTTTAACTCTTAAAATATTTTTATCAATGTGGTGAATTTGTAGTAGGCAGAGTATATATGGATAAAGTTTTTGTGGACCCCTTGACTAATGCTTTATTTTAGAATAGGCATGAGTATCATGTGAGAGATAGTGGATTTAAATTTTTTGTAAGTTGGTTATAGTGAAATTGGGATTCGATTAGAGTTGGTTTGATATAACTAACTTGTTTAGTATTGAATTATATGTTTTTTAAAGATGTTTTTTATTAAATCATTTTTGTTCCTCTTTATTAAATTTTTATTTGATAATGTATTAATATTATATGTCACACTAAAATTTTATAGCAGTTACCTGCTATAATGAGAACCAATAGGTTCCACAACATTATTATTGAACATTCTTATATGCCTGGATGATATTTTTTTATGGGATATAGACGATATATGATATCAATTGTTGGAGTCTCATAAGGTATTGAGACACCTTATCTTGGTGTTTTCCCTCGGTAATCTCTAATATATGAGGTTATTAGAATAGACCCACTAATAGGAAATCCACATTTCAATGTTTCATTAGATGTTCCTATCTATGAACATATGTATAGATAATTATACTTTAATATTATCATTAATGTATGTCATGAATCATATAATTTGATGTGTCAATGAAAATCATGACAACCGATGTTCATTGCTTGGTAGGATACGTTGGGTACGTCATGAGTGATATTGCATTAATGGATATTGCGTGAAAGGGTTTATCCTTTCCATCCCTTGATAAATTTAATATTTTAGGACCTTTGATGGGAATAGAATTGCCTACATAAATCCATGTCCATGGTGTTTAGTGTGAATGAAAATTACCCTAGTTTAAAATAAAGAGACATCAAACATAAAATTCGATGGTATGGGTATGCAACCTGTATGATTAGATACATCATGATAAGGTATTGTATTTCAAGATAAGAATTAATTGGAGGTTGGATATTATTATGACATTAACTTATCTCTCCATGGGGGCATTGGCATGTTACTAGATGTTAACTATGGCCTTTAGGCAATTAACAATAATTACACTAATAATTATGCCTAGAGGGTCACATACAAAGTGTATCTACAATCTCAATTAAATTCAAGTAATGAATTTAAAAAGTAAGAATAAATACAAAATTTACTCAATTTGGTTGATCATTATAATTTAATCATAATTTATTCAAAAGAATAAGTGAGTCTAATTATAATAAGAAATATTTATTTTCAAGTTTGAAAAATATAATATTTATTATATTTATCATAGAGTAATTTAGTGAAATTTTTTTATTTAATAGTCATTACTCAGGGATTGGTAAATATCAATGTGGGAATGTAAACCAAGTATAATGTTTCCAGTAGAAATGGTATATAATATTTGTATATATTCTTAATTTGTTGAACATGTCAAGTTATTAATAATATTATTATAATTAGTAATAGAAATGGGATCAACTAAGAATTTAAAAAAGGTAAGTGGATTATGTGCGATTTTCTAACCCTAAACCTTCCATAATAAAAATATAATTATATCAATTTCCTAAATTTAATTTTGGTGAGAACAATAGAAAGATAGATAAATTCTCAAGCCTTATAGTGAATTCTATCTTCCTCCTCTTTTGGGTTTTCAATAGAACACAAATATATCTTCCTCTATCGATAATAATTATTCTATGATCAACCATGAATAACCCAAGTGATCAGGATTAGTCATGATATAACCTTAAGATTATACAGTGACATTCAGATATTGTGGTGCATGTGTGAAACACTCTATAGAGATTATTCACTTGGATTATACAATAAAACGGCAATGTGACATGTTTTATTCCACCAGATCATTAAAAAATATGAATTACAAGTTGAGTTAATTCAATATTTACGACAAATTAATTATAAATTACATGAAAAAATACTTCTCTTATAGTTTTGGTGTTTTAATTTTGTCAAGTAATCTATGTTTTAATTGGACATGAAACATTTATCATCTGTTTCCTTAATTACATGTAAATTTAGAATAAAATTTAAGTTATTCATATCATCAAAGGATGTTTCTGCTGCAACTATAACTTATATGGATTTCATGTATATTCAAAATTTTGAATATTAATATAAAACATTATTACATATTATTCATTTTATATGAATTTAATGTAATAATTAGCTATTGTATCTATCTAATTGATGGGAATGTGTGTTGAGTCTCTCGCGTGGCTGAGAGCTTCCTCCTAGGTTTTTCCTGGGTTCTGGTCAGTAGCGGATCTGTCGTGGTGGTGTAGTACGGTGGCGGTGGCCACTGTGAGCTGCATCCTAGGGTTTCTTAGGATCCGTATCCCCGGAGGTTTTCCCTATATTCTTGGTCTGCAGCGAAGGGTTTTGGATGTGTGGTGAAGGTCAGCAAGGAAGGTCTTGTGGGCAAGGCTCATCCTAGGTTTTCTTCAGAGCCTGATGGGGCTCCCTCGTAAGTTTCAACGTGGTGGATCTGTGGTGATGACCAAATATCTGCGGCCAAAGATGTTGGATTTCTCGGGTAGGAGGCTCACCGCCGGATGCCCCTCTTGATTTGGGGGTCGCTGACCGACAATGTCGGTGTAGCGTTTTGTCTCAAGAAAGATCGCTCGCAGGAGGAGTGTGTGGTTTTCTGATTTCCCCTTGGGCTCCTGTGGGAGTTGTTGTGGTCTCCTCGATTTGTGTGGAATCTTGCGGGTAGGCGGCGGCCTTGAAAATATTGAGGGTTGCGTTTGCTTCTGTTTTATAGGGGTGGGGGACACAGAGGCACTAACTGGAATGCATGGAGAGATTCGCAAAACAGCCCCTCGCAACCGTTCCACGAAGGGGAAGATCTGCGGCCATTCTACGAAGGTGTTGATCTGTGAAATTGTTGGTATGTGGTAGGGCTAAACTGCAGAGGTACTGATTCACGGAGGTGGGGGACCGTGAAGGAGGAGATCCATGAAGGGTTGGTCCGCGAAGGAAGGGCCATGTGGTGGTGGTGTGCACGCGAAAAAGAGACAACTCCAAGTTGTGCAGGGATTCACATTGGGCCGTGGATTTTGATTTGCGGGGTCCTTGGCGCCCTACAAGAGAAAACTCTGATTCTAGAAGGAACGTTTTGAGTGTGGTGAGGAGCCGTGCATGCGAAAGGTGTGGGGTCACGAAGGGCGGTGCTCGAGAGATGACACTGAGATGTCTGTGCCATGAATTCTGAACTAGTGAATCAGTGGAAGAACCTGTCGTGACTGATAAAGAGAAAGCGCAAATTGCCACACAAAAATATGAAGATGCATCTCTGTCACACCGCATTTCGCTCCTGGTAGTTGGGAAATTCTTAGAAAAATTTCTCTTCAATCAAGGTTCCATTAAAAATAATCTGCAAAATTTATGGAGGTTGGAGGATGGCGTTTCCATACAGGAAGTGGGAGAAGGTTTCCTTGTCTTTGAATTTTTCAATAATAAAGATAAATAAAAGGTGCTCAAAGGTAGACCATGGCCATTTGACAACCAACTTATCCTTATGGATGACATTAAAGGTGGAGATGATATTCAAAAAATTAAACTGATTAGTTCACCTTTCTGGATACGGATTAAAGGAATCCTTTTTGTGGCAGAACAGAACATGTTATGGGGGAAATAGGTGAGCGCATTGGAAAATTTCTGGACTATGATCAATCTGACCCCATTCACTGGGGACCCGTGCTGAGGATTAGAGCTTTGTTCAATGTGACCCAACCACATATGAGGGGAATTTTTTTAGCAATTGATGATTCCAACACCTAGATCTCCTTAGAATTTGAGAAGCTCCCAATTTTTTGTTTCTTCTATGGGTGTTTGGGACACCTAGAGAAAGCTTGCAACTCAAGGAAGGATAATGAACAAGAAGACATCATCCTTCAGTATGGCCCTTGGCTTCATGCCAAAAACATAGGATCCACGATCATATCTAAGGTGGAAAAAAAGGATCGGGACCGACTTACGAAGGCTCTCTCTAAGCGGACTGAACCTGAACCCAACAACATCATCAGGTTGGGACCACCGGAATTTTCTGAGGACAATCAAGCTGAACAGCGGATGGAAGGAGGGCCATTTCACATCACAATAGATAGGGAAAGCACCGGGGATAAGCAAGTGTGGCAGAATTCGGACCCAAACGTTTCCTCAAGCCGAGTTCTGGCGACTCTGAAAGATTGTGCCTCACCACCAAGTGGACCGATGTCGAAATACAAGGAACCACCAGACCCAGCCCCCGAATCAAAGCAACATGGTTTCAAATTTTCAGATTATGGACCTGGTAAAGAGTCAGTGTCCCTAAGCTTCAACCCCAGGGATGAATCCATCACGATGAGAACCAGACCATCAGGACCCTCCATTCAATGGACATGGCAAAGGGTGAACTACGATGATAGGTGTGGGGATACTATCATTAAAAAACATAGGGACCATAAACGGCGATTAGAGGCTTTTCAAATGAATAAAAGCCTTCCGAAAAGGTGGAAAGCGGCAAACGATGGACAATTATTTGAAGTTTCAGAGGTGGACGCAGGCATGTCCCAGCCCCGCCTCGAGCAATGAAAATCATATGCTGGAACTATCGTGGGCTTGGAAACCCACGAACGGTTAGGATTCTCTAGCGCCATTGGGCTCAAAGTCACCCAGATATGGTTTTTTTGTTCGAAACCATATTAGATTATAAGGACAACACTGGTATCGCACTCAAATGCGGATTTCAGTTCTACCTCCCAGTCCCCCGTCAAGGCCACTCAGGGGGACTGTGCCTACTATGGAAGGATTTCATCGACGTTAGAATCATCTCGTACTCATCAAATCATGTGGCTGCATCCATCCATGATGACTTCTATCCACCTTGGACTTTCGTTGGTTTCTACATATGGCCATCTCAAAATAATAAATTGAAATCCTGGGAATTCATCCTTTCATTGCGATGAGGGCTACCTGGCCCAATCCTTGTCGGCGGCGACTTCAATGAGATACTATTCCAGCATGAGAAACATGGCGGAGCATGTCGGTCTGCTACCTCGATGTCTGAATTTAGAGATGTGATTGCTAGGGTATATCTGGATGATTTGGGCCACGCAGGCGGCCCCTTTACATGGTTTTGGGGGAACACTGAGGGCACACGCATCACAGAGCATCTGGAAAGATTTCTGGCATCGAAGGATTGGACTAACATTTTCAAGAAGTTTCATATCTCTCACCTGGCACCGAACTGTTCGGACCACTTCCCTATTGTGATCGACCTTTCCCACCGTGATCGTAACCCAAGAAAGGGGAAACCCTTCCGGTTTGAAAGCTTCTGGGCAAATGATTGTGCGTGTGAAGTAGTTATCCGTTTAAGTTGGAAGGGTTAAAAGGAAGTCTTCATATCTAACCTCCAGCAGGCGGCTACTAATCTGAGGTCATGGAGCAATAAAAAATGTTGGCAACTCGACAAGCAGTGTGACTTTTAGAGAGACAGCTCACCTCCCTTCTAGCCCGCTTCCCTACTGATGACACTCTCTCCAAAATCGGTACTATTCAAAGAGAACTGGACGCGGCCCTCCGCATTAAGGAAAGTTTCTGGGCTATGCATGCACGTGAAACCCACATTAAGGAAGGGGATTCCAACACCCGATACTTTCATCATAAGGTTTTTTCCAGGCGCCGCAAAAATTTCATTTCGTGCCTCTCTCACCCTGATGGCGAAACTGTTTCCACTGTTGAAGGTATCCACGATCTTATTTCATGCTATTTTCAGGAACTCTATACTATAGGGGATTCACTCCTTTCTTCCAAGGTGGAGTCATGCATCAAACATGTGATCACCGATGAAATGAATCAGCAGCTCACGAAAGACCTCACAGATGATGAGATTCTTCAGGACCTCAAAAATATCCACTCCACCAAAGCCCCAAGTCCTGATGGCTTCCATGCTCTTTTCTTTAAGCAATATTGGCACATTCTCGGCCCTGACATGTGTGCTTTTATGAAAGTCATTTGGGCGGGAGAAATTAACCTCTACTCTATTAATGAGACAATCCTTACCCTCATTCCAAATATTAAGAAACCCCTTTTGCCTTCATACTTCAGGCCAGTCATCCTCTACAATGTTTCCTACAAGATCTTCTCAAAGGTCTTGGTCAACCGGCTGCGATCATGGTTACCTGCTATTATCTCTGAAAATCAAAGTTCCTTTGTTGCAAACAGACTTGTCACGGTCAATGCCATCATGGCCCATGAAGAGTTTCACTCTATGAAAACCCGATCTTCTATGAAAATAGGTACTATGGCCTGGAAACTGGATATGAGCAAGGCCTACAATAGAGTGGAATGGAACTTCCTCTGGGTTGTTTTGACTAAGATGGTTTTCTACCCAAAATGGACAGATATGATCATGCAATGTGTTTCGTCTGTCTCCTTTCGGATCAAAATTAATGGTGGACTCACCCAAGGCTTCTCACCCACCCATGGCCTTCGTTAGGGAGATCCACTCTCCCCCTTTCTCTTTATCTTGGTGGCTGATGTATTTTCCAACCTCATTTCCTCGGCAGCGTCCTCTAAAAAGATCCATGGGGCAATGGTTTATCAGGCCAGCCCAGCTATCTCGCACCTTTTCTATGCAGACAACTGTCTGTTATTCTCTAGAGCTACTGATAATGAATTTATCGCTATCTGCCATATGATACTCCTTTACGAGAGGCCCTTGGGACAAGCAATCAATCAAGGGAAGTCGGAAAACTCGTTCAGTTTGGGTGTCCCACTAACCAAGAGAGTAGAGCTCTGTCTTACTACAGGCATTAAAATGGTTGACAGACACAAAAAGTACCGTGGGCTTCCAATGATAGTGGGCCAGTCAAAAAAAGAAATCTATTCCGCTATGGTGGATAGAATTGAGAAAATAATTCAGGGCTAGACTCCGAAAATAATCTCCAAATCTGGTAAGTAAACACTCATCAAAACCTCTCTTCAATCCATACCCAGCTATATTATGTCTCTGTTCAAAATTCCTGGTACACTTGTTGACCAAATTCACTCACGTATTGCTAACTTCTGATGGGGCCACAATAACGGAAGAAACAAAATTCACTGGGTTTCTTGGAAGGCGCTTTGCACTCCTAAATCAGGCGGCGGAATGGGATTTCATCACCACAACATCTTTAATGATGCTCTTTTGGAAAAACAGGGATGGCGCCTCATGATGCATCCTTCTTCTCTGTGCGCGAGGACTCATTGCGTAAAATATTTCCCCCACTTATACTTCCAGAACTCCTCTCTCGGCCCTCACCCCAGCTTTCTCTGGAGAAGTATGTGGGGATCTCGTCAACTGCTTAATAAGGGGCTGGGATGGAGGGTTGGGGATGGAACGAAAGTTAATATTTGGACTGATCCATGGATGATCGATAAAGATAGTATGAGGGATACTTCCCCTGCCTTTCTAGGGTACGATAATGCCAATGTTCGTTGTCTCTTCGACGATCATGGCACTGGTTGGTGCATGGATAAGATCAATTCATGGTTTAATGAAAGGGACAAAAGGATTATCCTTAGCATCCCCTGTATTAGGGATGCGGGTCAAGACTACCTATTTTGAAGCAACAATATTTCTGGATCCTACATGGTGAAGTCAGGGTATCAGCTCGCGCTTGATTCTCAGCTCGAGGAAAGAGGAGGGCTGTGGAAAACCCTTTGGAATCTTAATGTCCCCCCAAAAATCCACTATTTCTGATGGCATATTTTCACTGGAATTCTTCCCACCATGGACTTTCTTGCTTTTATCCATGTCATGAATGACACGAAGTGTCCCCTCTGTTCGGAGGTGCTCGAATCCCCTCTGTATGCGATCATCCAGTGCCCGGGGGTGGAAGAGATTTGGACTCCCTAGGGCTCTGGGATGGAGATTATGCTGGATTCGGCACCGGACCATCTAACACTTCTAATGTTGTTGTCATCCTCCTTCTCTACAGATAAAGTTGCTTCCCTGTGCATTGTGGCTTGGATCGTCTGGACTCGACGAAATGATTTCATCTTAAACCACACAAAAAATCCTTCTAGGTTCTAGACTGAACGAGCCACCTCATTGATTGAGGGGTGGAATCAGACATCAGACCGTCATGGGATCTTTGACACTCACATAGCGGCATCACGGTGGGGCCCACCCCCGGAAGGGATCCTCAAAATTAGAGTTGATGCATCCCTCTCTACAGATGGATTTGTTGGAATTGGACTGCTGGCCCGGAACCATCAAGGTCATATCATTGTTGCCAAACATGAATGTCACTATGCTCTTTAGGAGCCTGTTGTTGCTGAATCCTTTGTTATCCTTGCTGGGTTGACTTTTGCAAAAGATCTTGGATGGGAAACCATACACATTGAATCGGATTGCCTCACCATCATAAACACTATCAGGAATAATGAGGGGGGCCTCCAATCTTTTGGACTCATAATCCAGATTATCTAGTCCCTCAATCAAAGATTCATAGCATGCGCCTTTTCTTTCCTCAAAAGGGAAGGAAATGAAGCATCCCATCACCTGGCATCTTTTAGATCTTCTGTCGCGCAGCACCTCTGGCTTGATCATTTCCCTTCTTGGTTTCATGATATTGTAACAGCTGATTTTCATGATTAATATATCATTTTCCTTTGTCAAAAAAATTTATCTATCTAATTGATAAATTCATTGCAGTTCCCTGCTATGATGAGAATCTTGAAGCGTCGTGATGAAAATATTAAATATAGTTCAATTTTTAGACAACATACTATGATAGAGAACATTAAATGTATATTGTTAGAGGGTCACAATATAAGTGATTATGTTGATGTTGATTAAATTATATTTTAATTTAATTATTATACTAAATATTTTTCTCATGACTGAGGAATAATTTTATTCATGTTTTATTGATCGCTAATATTTGTAAGGTAATATATAATTATGTATTCATTGATAAATAATATATTTTATTAAATATTTATTCAGAAAATTGTGAATATGATAAATATTTTATTTATTGAATATTTAATAGATTTTTATTCATTAGACTATGAATGAAATATTTATTTATGAATAAAATATTTACCTGGGCATTCGATAAATACTGAGGAATTCGACCAAAACAAGGTTGTGTCCAATGAAAAATATAAATTTACAAGCCAATAAAATAATATTTATCATTGTGAAAGTTAGAACATGCCATAATATAATAATATTATTATTATATTACATGGGGTTTAATAATGATTATAAAATTTATTAATTTTTGGTACATTATTAAATAATATTTTAACCTAAAATCTAGCTATATAAATAGATGTTCATGTATATTATGTAGGGTTAACTGAGAATTGAGAATCATTGAACACAATATACATCTCTCTCAGATTCTTCCTCACATCTTCTTAAGGATGAGAAGAAATCCTTCAAGCCTGAAGGATCTTGAAGCAATCAAGAAAAAAAATACAAGATGATTCATTTTCTATGATAGAAAATAAAAATCAATCTAAGTCTTTTAAAGATCAAAGGATCACTTGTACATCACTACTAGAGGAATTTTGCACTTGGATCCTTATAGTAAAATAAAGGTAACCTGAAAAAAGTTTCTTGGATGATCAAAACCATCTATGAATAAATTCTCCTAATGAGGTAACATTTTTTTCAATCATAAATAAATTAATTTTAATTAAACGTGAAATTATCTTCATTGAGTTTCTGGTTTTACTCTATTTTAATATTCTATGGAAAAAAAATTTTGGTCATGGCATGAAATCATTTAAAATGTTGTAATGATTGTTAATGTATGTCAGGACTTGCGCACATAAATTTTCTAAACAAAACTATGATTCTATATGTCTATGGGAAAAAGGGTACGTTGGGTGAATCATGAATAAAATGTTATTAATTGATAAGTTGGGGAATATTTTTCCCTTCTTTCTTTATGGAAGTTGATATCTCGGTCTATTTATTGAGATTTAAATTTTTTGTTAAATTATAAGGTCATAGTGTTATAATGAGTTTATTTTATATAGTCAAAGAAAGACTTATTAGGTATATAGGTTGATGACATGGATGTGAAACCTTCTAGATGGGATATTGAGATAAATTGATTATATTACATAGCGAACATTTGTATTTGGATTTCAATGTTGATACATTTGGTTATTTATCTTAGGTGCCTTTACCTATTTCTAGATAGTCTCTTGGACTTTAGGCTAGCCCACCAAATTCCAATGATAAATAATATGATAGGGTCACACACAAAGTGTTTTCATTGATTTTCATTAAATTATATTTGAATTTAATTATGGAAATAAATAATATTCTCTAGACCATAGAATGATTTTATTTTTGTTTTATTGGTCGCTAATATTCCCAAGGTAGTAAATAATTATTTATTCCATAATAAATAATTTATTTTATTATGTGAATATGTAGTAAATATTTATTCACTAGATTTTGAATAAAATATTTATTTTATTTATTGAATATTTAATTAATATTTATTCACGGGATTTTGAATAAAATATTTATTCATGAATAAAATTTATATTAGGGTGTTTGATAAATGATGAAGAATTCAAGTAGACCAAGATCATGTCTGGTGATAAATATTAATTTGGAGGCTAGTAAATTAATATTGATCATTACACAAGTTAGTGTATGCCATAAAATAATAATATAATTATTATTACATTGCATGAGGTTTGATAAGGATTACACTATTATTTAAAATCTGATACATAATTAAATAACATTTTAACCTAAGAACTAGTTATATAAATAGATGATTATGTTAATTGTGTAGGTTAGATCGAGAATTTAGAATCATTGCACACAATAGGATTCTCTCTTGAATTCTCACTCTCGTTTTCTAAAGAACAAGAACAAGTCCTGAAAGCTTGAAGGATCTTGAATTGATCAAGATGAACAATTCAAGATGATTGAATTTCCACAGTAGCACCTTGAAATCAATCTGTATCATTAGAATTTTAAATAATCTTGTGTGGATCACCACTAGAGGGATTCTACACTTGGATCCTTTCAGTGAAATGAATGTAATATATAAAAGTCTTTTTGGATGATTAACATTATCTACTAAGAAAGTTACCTGATAAGGTAACTTTTCTTTCGATCATAAATAAATTAAATATAAATTTAATGTGAAAAGATACTCACCAGGTTCTGAGTTTTCATATATGTCAATATTCATTGTACAAGGCTCATTAGTCATAGCGTGCATGTCATTTACAATGTTGAAAATGATCCATTTTATCAACAAAAAAATTATGGTTATTAAACCCACCAAGGTGATTGCACTGTGCTCAAAACCTTCATTCATGATACCTCCTGAAAAATATGTCATGAATGAATAGAAATAAAAATACATGCTTTATAGAATCTAGGAATGAACGAATTTTGAATATGGAAAGTAAATTAAATGATGTCATAGGTTTCCCTTAAATCAATATTTTCATAATTAAATTAATAAAAATATATATTATTTTAAAATGTTTCAAATATTAAAATTTAATATTATACGGTCACTTATTTATTTCTAGTTCCCATATTCACTACAATCTGAAAAATATTATCAAGAAAATTTACATTACTTTTGACTTAAATCCAATTCAAAATATTCACAACACCATGGTAATTAAATCGTGATTTCTATTATCATGCCAGGAAGGTTTAGGTACCGAGGGTACTCGAGTCTATAAATTATTAATGAAAGCAAAGAATTAGTAACAACACCAAACAAGCACATAGAATAAAGTGCACCACCAAACAAGAAACATAGAAAAAAATCCACCAAAAAAGTATAAAAAACCTGGTAAGAAGGCCCTAAGACCCACACATAGAGAACCAAAAGATTAGAAACCGCCCAAAACTACCAACCATGAAGTCATAACACACATGACCACATCAATAATGGTGACTTATACCACTCCACCCGAGTCAATCATCTTGTCTGAAGCACCAACTTCAACAAAGAACATCATTGTTCCCTTCTGCATCACCACTCAAGAAATCAAGATCGTCCCCAATGTATGTCATCGGATGTCCCAACATCAGTACATCATCATCGGGGAAAATCACTGTTAGCATCCCATACCATCGACACCCCAATGAACATAATAACTTTTTACCCATCAGTGTCCCATACCACCACAAGTCATCCCACAGTATCCAGCATCACAAACCATGCCTATATAAAATGATGGAAATAAATTAATGGCTCAAAAAATCATTTTACACCACGACACCAAGCTCAAGGAGAGGTTTAAACTTTCCAAGACCCTTAGGCCCTACATTTTATAGCTCATAATCCTTAAATTGAACTCCTCTCCCTATATTGGATGTTACCATGGATGATATCCTTTGCCGAAAAGATCAACATCTAATCTAATCCCTGTGAGTTTCATACATACACATACCAAGGTCATCAATATCCTCATCTTGAGGTCATCGTCATCCTAATCTTAAGATCCACTAATGAAATCATTATCTGATACCCAAGATCTATCACCGACTGTGTCCCGTATCTATTTCCAATGCTTATGCTAGCTATAAACTTCCCACTAATGAGTAGAGCACCCTACTGCTGATAACCTCTATCAAGGTCCCAAAGCCCCCTGGAAACTCACTGATGGCTGAACTTGTACCCAATATTAGGCACAACAAACAAAAATAGATTAGTTGGCCCAAATTTATACCAACCAACTGCAGGCCTACTCCCTATCTCAACATGCGATCTTAATCGACAAACACTGCATCTCATATATTTTTGTGCCACATGATCTAAGATCAACTCCAATGGTTACTAATAAATTCCATGTGGCCCTCCATCGCAAACCCCCTCCTTCATGGAATAAAATGCATCTAATTCCATAAATTCATTGTATTTGGCCTCCATATTCAAGGCACTATCACCATCAGCCATCGTCAAGGCTTCATCTCCCTTCACCTTCATCAAGTTTCCCATACTAGCCACCATCATCATGAACGGGCTCCTATCACCAGTCACATAGGGCACAGACCCTACATCATCACTAGGATCACCCTTCAAAAGATCCCTCCAAACCACATATCGAGAAACATAATGATCACATCACCTTCCACATGCCTAAAAAAGATCAAAATGAACAGCAATATCATACTCATGCTTTCTACATGGTATGAGTGATAGCAAAGCCTTGGGATTGTCGAAGTAATCCCCTTGAAATTTAAGAGAAATATAATCATTATTTTTCAAAGAGAAACACTACATCAATAAAATTTCCATTTTCATAAGTTACAATAAACAATTTAATACCTTATTAAATTTTATAACTGAGATTTTTTGACTAGTACTATTAAACTAAATTATATTCACTAGTTATTTTTTAATCTCTATAAATTAAATAAAAATTGTGTGATTTTAAAATCCTCCACCTTATAAACGTGAATAAAAAAGTAAGGTTCTATCAAGAAAATATTACTCCACCAACTACTTCCAAAACCAAAAAAACATTACATTGTAAAGTGGTAAGGCTACAACAAAATTCAAGTATGTAGAAACATAATGAATTTTATCTTGGTATCTTCCAAGTAAAAAATATTTCAAAACACGACTCCATAAATCAATTAAATCTATTAGGTAATTTAAAAACCTTTGAATCCCTAAGAAATTCATAATGATATTTATTAACTAATATTTATTTATTTATTTTATTATATTAGATTAAATAGAAATTTAAACACTATATACAGTAGTTCTAGTATTGGATATTTTGAATTTTTAGTATTTATATTACACTATATTTAATATATATTTTCTTTGATGTTTTTCTTATCTAAAAAATTCTTCTTGTGTGTGATATCATTTTAAAGTCTCCTTCTCATATAACTGCAAACATTTCACAACTTTCAACCAATCAAATATATGTTTGGACTGAAAACATTTCTTTTATCATTTATGTTATTTCAAATTCAATAAAATGTTATAGTTATGGTTTACTTATATGATCATTTAAATTCCATCACATATTATAAGTTCATTTATTTGATGCAATTTCTATTAACCGAATACCCAATGTTGGAACCATAACTACACAATATTATAGTGATAATAAAATCCAAATTCTAATTTGAATTCCACTATCATAACTATTAGTAAATGGTTTATTTGATTCTCTATTTTATTTTATATTTGTAATTCAATTTATGTCTTACAACACCTTCAAAATATATACATGTATAATGTAATTTCACTTTAATGCAATTTTAGTTTATCTAGTTTATACTAATGTTTTTTTCATTATTTTATAGTCTAGATATTATAGTCTCATCAATAGACTCTTTAATGTATTCTATGTTCACCAATCCCATTGAACAACAACATTTTTACTTCATAATTGGTGTGTTGTGGTAACTTTACTTTCATCACTGAACTAATAATTTCCCCATTTTTCATAATCTATATACATTTCCTCTATATTCATATTGTATACACACAGATCATATTTTCATGTTTACTTAGTGTGTGATATATATACATTTCTTATATAATTATATTATATACACAATTATCATACTTTACACCAATATTTTGTTTGAAAGTTTTTGGAATTATAATCATCTATTTTTTTATTTTAATATCATTCTTGATGAAAATATTAATCCATTTAATTATTTTTATTCATCATTATTTTAACTCTATTAATTTCTAAAATATGATCATTTATTAATTTCATTCAACTTCCATTTTTATGTGTTTAGGATCTATTGAAAAAATTGAAATTTTCACTCGGTTAAAAAATAGGAAATTTGATGATATCTGACAATGTTGATATTTTTTTCATTAAGATTACCAGTTATATTCATTAGAGTCTATTGTCATGATTCATACAAAAATTGTTCTTTTAATTATTTTCCATCATGGGCTTCATCTAATATGTGTTTGTGAAAAATCTCAACACGCTACTCCCCCCTTAATGAATATATCCTTGATGAATTAATTCATGAAATATGAATGAGTTAACTAATACAAGAGTACCCCATATCATTTATTTATTTTAAACCTACTACCTTTATTTCATAAAACATTTCCAAATATAGTGGCCATCCTTTATATATAGTTACTCTCATTTCATAACCTTTATTTCACGTTCACTGTTATGTTCATTAATAATGTGTTAGCTTTCACAATTTCACTAAGGAGTCATGATTAAAATAATTATGGCTAAATTCACATATTAGATATGTGATGTGAGATTTGAACTAACTATCATTTGTTAATGGATAAATTAATAGAATGAAAATGGTATATATTTCTTATTTTATTTTCTATTGTTTCCTTTCATGTTCATCATGATAGTTTTATCAATGGATTTCTATATTATCATCATTGTTATTACTCTTATATATTTATAAGTAGCAACTACAAAAAAACTGTAACACCCCGAGATTTTATGAAAAAATATTATTTTAATTTCATTAATGTCTTGTGTTATATGCTACACCAAAAGGAGCTTGCACAACACGCATCCTTGACTTGCCTTGCATTACACGCAATCGCGACCTTCCTCAATAGCGTGTGTAGTATGCAATAACGAGTTTCACTAAACAACAATATGCTATTAAAATATTATTAAAACTAGCCGTTATGAATAGTAATAACCACTTTTTGAAATTTTGTAAATTTTATTTTTCAAAATGGAATTTATTTTTGGATTCGTAATATCGAAATTAGCTTAGGGTGAAATTTTGGTGATTTTCGGATAACATTCACATTTTGATGAATAGTGAAAACTATTAAATTTTAATTAAAAACAACTTTTTCAATCGAAATAATTAATAGTGGTAAATTATTAATTTGAGTGGTTTTAAAGTATATTTATAATATATTTTTACAATTTAATACAATGTTGGTCATTGGATGTAATTTCACATTTAAACCAGACATAAACAAGTGTCAATCTTTTGATAGTTATTATCTCTTAAGAACACGCTATTTGTTTTGACGACGGGAATTAATTTTTAAATTAATTAATGCAACTGATATGTTTTGAATTTGGTAAAATAGACATCATTTTTGAGTTCATAATATCAAATATAGCTTAGGCCTAATTTTTGGTATTTTTCTGAAAACTTTCAATTTTTGATGAATAGTGAAACCACTAAGTGGTAGTTAAAAAAACCGAATTGTTCATAAAACTTAATTTTACCACTTCTGTGAGTGGAATTTCAAAAATCCAAGATACACGGTTGATGTCAGTAAGTAAAATGTGGTTCAATGAGATGAAAATAATTTTTTGGTGAATAGTAACTTTTTACTTTTTTTTACCACGGTTAAAAGTAAATAGGGTAATTAAGGGTAGAAATGATATTATTATTACCCTAACACATGTCTTAATTCTATTGGAAAAGTGTAATTCGATCAAAAACAAACTTAGGAATAAAATATGACCATTTAGGCCCACTTGGATTAGATTAGGACATTTATTATTAATTTATTTAAAGAAGGGTTAAAAGAGTTAAAATCAATGATTATTTACTAAAACATTTTTAATATGGGGTTATACATAAGATAAATTCGACTATAAATATTCATTAGAAAGATAAAAAGATTTCATACATAATGATATTTTATTTGTAAATTTTAGACATTAAATAATTTAATTGATTTATGACACAACGATGATGCAGTAATTATCTTATTAATGAAATATTGACATAATTGATGGTATAAATACCCAAATAAATATAATTTGAGACTTTTTATGAATTCCACTAATTTTCTAGGTTAATATGACATGTTATTAGTGATTTAATTAACTTTTTTCGAACTTATCATTCTGTTATGATTTTCACAAAAATCAATTACTAAATAGTGTCAAAATTGACATAAAATAGTTTTTAAAACAAATATTATATTATTAATTGTTATTTTATTCCTAAAAATCTAAGGTTCGGACAAATGACTTAGATAAGGTTATATATATTAATAATAAACAATATGGGGTTAGTTTGGCTTCTTATAGTAAGTTTATTAACCTTATAGTGTAAGAACACAAGAAGACACGGTAAAAGTAAAATTATTTAAATTAATGTTAAATCTAAATGATAAGGTTAAAATAGGAACCTAAACTCGTCTAAATTCTATTGGATGAGAGGATTTCGACCCATCCCCACCTTAGCCTCTAAATAAATCAATTTGGAGCTATTTAAAACCGAACTTGACTTTATAATAAAATAATAGTTTTAGTTATTCCAAAGGTGCCCCTCTCCTCCCTTATAAAAGGGCACCTCCTCCCTCTCTTCCTCACACAACTTTGAGCCTTCAAGCTCGGCCAACCCCTGCCAAATTCTCCTCTCCACTTCCCTAGAAACATCCTAGAGGTTCTGGTCTTCCTCAAAGACCAATTTTAGTGCCCTAAGAGGAGGTCTCAAAGAGGCGCTTCAAAGAAGAGGTAATTTCCGTTACCGATTCTTTCAACTTTATTTCTTCTTCTACTTCTTCTTATTAGGTTGTTTCATTATGAAGTAATAACATCAGTATCACTCATATACTTATATGTTATTATAAGTATGAAACAACCCTATTTCACCATCTATCCATCCTACGGAAAACAAAATCACCGCGCGTGCGTACGTACGGAATACCGTCTCCACGTCGTGGTGTAATCTGTTTTTCCACCAACACCTTACATGGATGGGTATTATAGTGTAAAGAATAACTATACATAGTTATTATAACATCATAATGATTCTGATATATTGTATCATCCACTCCAATTCAATTCAATAATTAGGGAAATGATATCATCGCTCGTGCGTACGTACGGACTACCGGCTCCACGACGCGATGAGATTCATTCTCCATGTTAACCATTTAAGAATGATTATAAAGTATATATAAGAAATAATAATGAAATATATGACATTATAAAGCTATAGGATTTATGTGTTTATATATGTATGTCATCTACTTAATTTCACTCAATTCAATAAGGAAATGAAAACAGCGTTCATGCGTACGTACGGCCTACCGTCTCCATGAACGGTGTATTTCTTTCCATTTATCGATCCATTATATATATGTATATTATGAATATATATTATATATAAATCATGTTTTATATTCTATAATTAAGTAATAATGATCTATGTAATCATATGAATAATTACAAGTTAAAACACGAACGACAAATGAGACGATTTTACCCAAAACGCTACTTTAACATGAATTTACAAAAGAACGGGTAATATAAAGTCATAAGTGAACCATATATGATATAATAACAATTAATATGATTCTGTAATAAGTCAATGACATTATTTAAATAATTATACAGGAGGTTCGGACACTTACAAAGAAAATCGGACCTAAGGTAAGGGAAATATCACAATCTCATTTTTATCTGAGATTGTTTATAATTTGGTATTTACTGGGGTGTATTTTATCAACCACATAAATGTTTCTTCAATATGTAATATTATTTCCATCCACCTAAAATTGTTTAAATCCAATTTTACTCTTCGGTGAGTTTTTTAGTAAAAGATATGAAAGGAATCTTTTGTCGTTTTTCATACGAGGTACTTTTTTACTTTTCCGACAAAAGTACGAGAAGAATGTTTTTTTAACTTATACGGCATGAATGGAATTTTAAAAAAATTATTTCCAAGAAGCTTCCTTTACAAGTTTTCATGTTTATTTTTAATCAACTTCTTTTAGTTTCAAATTGTAAGAAATGTTAAGAAAGGAAAGTGTTTTTGAAGTAGAAAGGATATTTTCCTCAAGAATGAAGTTCAAGTGTGTTATCAAAATTATTTTCCATCTAAGATAATAAAGGGTTCTGTTTTTATCCCTATTATTACATTGATTTTATTATGTTGTGATGGAATTATTTTTATGAATTTCTTTATCGTATATGAATTGTTTTATGATGTCATGATGTTTAAGATTCCCATTTTTATTACATGGGTTATGCAATGATGTATGGTTTATGATTTTGTGGCACACATAAGAATGGTATCATTATGAGATGGGTGGGACCTATATCTCCCTCCAATGCATTGGGTAAAGATTTTATATCTCATGAGATAGACATGGCTGGAATGGTAGGTTATACCGGTTCAGTGAAACAGGACTGAAACGAGGGTGACTCGGTTCAGAAAGGGACTTTGTCCACTAAGATAGTCTTGGCAATGAGTCTGGACTAACAAGAAATGATTTTCTATTATTATGTGTGCATGCCACAAAGTTTAATGTTTTAAGTTATGATTATTGTGATTACAATTCACTGCCATGAGTTATCCCAGGTTATGAAATTATGATCTCTTTTACAGGTTAAGATTTCCAAAAGTTATGTGCTTATGTATATGATGTGATTGATATTTCTTTTGTTTACCCTTACTGAGCATTTGAGCTCACCCTTTTATGTTTTCTTTTCCCCAGGATATAAAGAAAGGTTTTAGGTATAAAAAAAGGAAGATCTTTATGGGAGATGTTGAAGATCTTTCACCAGGATTAGAAGATTATATTCCGAGTTTCCAAAGACACTACACTATTACGATCCGTGTGTGTGTGTTTTTGTTATATACTAAGTATTCTGCAAAAGTAATGTAATGTCCATGTACGTCAAGCTTTGGGTCTCTACAGTTGGTATCAGAGGAAAGGTTTAGTCAACCTTTGGAAACTAGGATGCAAAAATGTTAGTGAGATCCCTAGAGATATTTCTAAGGTATGTCTAGGGATGTCCCTAAGGATAAGTATACGTATAGGATATAGTCCTAGAACTACGGTAACGATCTTAGAATTTAACCTAAGATGTTAGATATTGAGGGTACTCCCCCTTTACTATGTTGTTTTCTCTAGCATGATTTTTTCCTCTAACAAGATTCTTTTTGTGTTTTAGTTAATGGAGGGAACCAGAAGGAATTTGGTTAACATTGAATCTAATGGACAAATTGGTGACTATGAGCAACAAAATTGTGTAATTCCTAGAGAGAAAGATATTGTGATTATGCCGAATCAGTCATCGTGATATATGATTAATAAGGTGAAATTTAGTGGTATGCCTAATTCATCAAAGAAGAGGAAGATAAACTATTATTCATGTTCACATGTTGAGGAGAATAAAGAAAGGAAGATTGAGATTTCTAAAGAAGGGAAGAAGAACCTTGAGGAATACCTCAAATGGCGGGACCGATGTTATCTGTATGGAGAAAAGGGTCATAGAGTGACAGACTGTTATGGAGTTCAATGTCTTATTTGCGGAGAACATGGGCATTACCCAACTCAATGCCCTGACCTAAAAAGTTACTTCTAAATCCAGGAAGGACTTATTCCAGGAAAATCATTGAAGTGGATGGACTGAAGTGTTTATGTATTGGTATTCAAGAATAATGTTGTTGAGGTACTTTTATGGTGTATTGAAATATTTATGTATTGGTCTATTGTGGTTTTCAATAATTTTAAGGTACCGGTAACCATGAAAAGTGATTCAAATATTTTGGAAAGTAGATGATATGCGCATAATGATAGGATAAGGAGAAAATGAATTGTTTAACAGTATTCATGATCTCATGATTGATATAAGGACTAAGTGATATCATGGTTTGAGTATATAGAATTTTGAGGATTTTGGTATGTGGAAAGTGTTAACTTTTAACTGCATTCATGTTTTCACTAAGGTTCAATGGGTATTCATTCTTCAAGAGAATACATGATTAAGGTATTCACATGTTTGTAATTTGACCAGCAAGATATATCTTATGATATATGGGGGATAAATGATGGCATTCACGTAATTGTTCTGTGACATTTCAAGTAACCATTTTCTTTATACTATGAGCTTGGACCGAAGTATTTTAGATAAGCTTAGAATGGATTATGTTGGACATAAGTTAGGATAAAACGTTTTTCGATATTATTTATGGGATGTTATAGTAATATAGCTTTAGAAAAAGGACAACCTGCAGGACGGGCGACAACCCATCGCGTCGAACAAGGCTGTGGGAATCGAACCCACAACCGAAGTGCGACTGGCCTTTATCGCCTACCACTGGCCTACAGGAAGTCCCTGTTTAGTAGAAACTAGTTTTATTATATTAATCAGTATGATATATGAAGTATAAGTCCATTTTAGGAACCATATATGATTAATCTCACTATAGAATGACTTATGTATATTTAATAACTTTTGTTAACCTTTTGTTTGAGACAGATGGAATGACCCGTCATTCTATCACATGATCTGCTAACACTTCACGAATAACAAATTCAACTTCATTTATTTAAGAGATGAAGTGGAAATTGTTCAAGGCACGAACAATAGTGAGATTGTACCAAAATAAAGTAAGTATTTATTCTAATTCAAATTCTTCAACTTTAGGGAAATGATCTTGAAAACCAAAAATGTTGTCCTAGTGCTCTTACATCTGATTAATCAGATGGTACCTTAGATCGTCACAAATTTATGGATTTGTGATTGTTGGCTTTTCCATAGCCATGTTCTCTACCACTCTCCCTCAGAACATGATGGTTAGATTTTTCTTCCATATCCATATTTTCACCTATGTGGAAACCCAGTGATTAGTTTATTTGGGTAACCGTTACGTTTCATACTTTTGTTTTTAAATATTTGTTTTGGTATTCCTTTTTACGATGTGGGTTTCTATTAAAGAAACTTTCAAGTAGTAAACCATTTATAACCCCGACGAATTTCGAGGGCGGAATTCATTTTAAGGGGGGTAGAATGTAATACACCGAGATTTTATGAAAAAATATTATTTTAATTTCATTAATGTCTTGTGTTATATGCTACACCAAAAGGAGCTTGCACAACACGCATCCTTGACTTGCCTTGCATTACACGCAATCACGACCTTCCTCGATAGCGTGTGTAGTATGCAATAACGAGTTTCACTAAACAACAATATGCTATTAAAATATTATTAAAACTAGCCGTTATGAATAGTAATAACCACTTTTTGAAATTTTGTAAATTTTATTTTTCAAAATGGAATTTATTTTTGGATTCGTAATATCAAAATTAGCTTAGGGTGAAATTTTGGTGATTTTCGGATAACTTTCACATTTTGATGAATAGTGAAAATTATTAAATTTTAATTAAAAACAACTTTTTCAATCGAAATAATTAATAGTGATAAATTATTAATTTGAGTGGTTTTAAAGTATATTTAGAATATATTTTCACAATTTAATACAATTTTGGTCATTGGATGTAATTTCACATTTAAACCAGACATAAACAAATGTCAATCTTTTGATAGTTATTATCTTTTAAGAACACGCTATTTGTTTTGACGACGGGAATTAATTTTTAAATTAATTAATGCAACTGATATGTTTTGAATTTGCTAAAATAGACATAATTTTTGAGTTCATAATATCAAATATAGCTTAGGCCTAATTTTTGGTATTTTTCTGAAAACTTTCAATTTTTGATGAATAGTGAAACTACTAAGTGATAGTTAAAAAAACTGAATTGTTCATAAAAATTAATTTTACCGCTTCTGTGAGTGGAATTTCAAAAATCCGAGAGACGCGGTTGATGTCAGTAAGTAAAATGTGGTTCAATGAGATGAAAATAATTTTTTGGTGAATAGTAACTTTTTACTTTTTTTACCACGGTTAAAAGTAAATAGGGTAATTAAGGGTAGAAATGATATTATGATTACCCTAACACATGTCCTAATTCTATTGGACAAGTGTAATTCGACCAAAAACAAACTTAGGAATAAAATATGACCATTTAGGCCCACTTGGATTAGATTAGGACATTTATTATTAATTTATTTAAAGAATGGTTAAAAGAGTTAAAATCAATGTTTATTTACTAAAACATTTTTAATATGGGGTTATACATAATATAAATTCGACTATAAATATTAATTAGAAAGATAAAAAGATTTCCTACATAATGGTATTTTATTTGTAATTTTTAGACATTAAATAATTTAATTGATTTATGACACAACGATGATGCAGTAATTATCTTATTAATGAAATATTGACATAATTGATGTTATAAATACCCAAATAAATATAATTTGAGACTTTTTATGAATTCCACTAATTTTCTAGGTTAATATGACATGTTAGTAGTTATTTAATTAACTTTTTTCGAACTTTTCATTCTGTTATGATTTTCAGAAAAATCAATTACTAAATAGTGTCAAAATTGACATAAAATAGTTTTTAAAACAAATATTATATTATTAATTGTTATTTTATTCCTAAAAATCTAAGGTTCGGCCAAATGACTTATATAAGGTTATATATATTAATAATAAACAATTTGGGGTTCGTTTGGCTTCTTATAGTAAGTTTATTAACCTTATAGTGTAAGAACACAAGAAGACACGGTAAAAGTAAAATTATTTAACTTAATGTTAAATCTAAATGATAAGGTTAAAATAGGAACCTAAACTTGTCTAAATTCTATTGGATGAGATTATTTCGACCCATACCAACATTAGACTCAAAATAAATCAATTTGGAGCTATTTAAAACCGAACTTGACTTTATAATAAAATAATATTTTTAGTTATTCCAAAGGTGCCCCTCTCCTCCCTTATAAAAGGGCACCTCCTCCCTCTCTTCCTCACACAACTTTGAGCCTTCAAGCTCGGCCAACCCCTATAAAATTCTCCTCTCCACTTCCCTAGCAAAATCCTAGAGGTTCCGGTCTTCCTCAAAGACCAATTTTAGTGCCCTAAGAGGAGGTCTCAAAGAGGCGCTTCAAAGAAGAGGTAATTTCCGTTACCGATTCTTTCAACTTTATTTCTTCTTCTACTTCTTCTTATTAGGTTGTTTCATTATGAAGTAATAACATCAGTATCACTCATATACTGATATGTTATTATAAGTATGAAAAAACCCTATTTCACCATCTATCCATCCTACAGAAAACAAAATCACCGCGCGTGCGTACGTACGGAATACCGTCTCCACGCCCTGGTGTAATCTGTTTTTCCACCAACACCTTACATGGATGGGTATTATAGTGTAAATAATAACTATACATAGTTATTATAACATCATAATGATTCTGATATATTGTATCATCCACTCCAATTCAATTCAATAATTATGGAAATGATATCATCGCTCGTGCGTACGTACGGACTATCGGCTCCACGACGCGATGAGATTCATTATCCTTGTTAACCATTTAAGAATGATTATAAAGTATATATAAGCAATAATAATGAAATATATGACATTATAAAGCTACTGGATTTATTTGTATATATATGTATGTCATCTACTTAATTCCACTCAATTCAATAAGGAAACGAAAACAGCGTTCATGCGTACGTACGGCCTACCGTCTCCATGAACGGTGTATTTCTTTCCATTTATCGATCCATTATATATATGTATATTCTGAATATATATTATATATAAATCATGTTTTATATTCTATAATTAATTAATAATGATCTATGTAATCATATGAATAATTACAAGTTAAAACACGAACGACAAATGAGATGATTTTACCCAAAACTCTACTTTAACATGAATTTACAAAAGAACGGGTAATATAAAGTTATAAGTGAACCATATATGATATAATAAAAATTAATATGATTCTGTAATAAGTCAATGACATTATTTAAAACATTATACAGGAGTTTCGGACACTTACGAAGCAAATCGGACCTAAGGTAAGGGAAATATCACAATCTCATTTTTATCCGAGATTGTTTATACTTTGGTATTTACTGGGGTGTATTTTATCAACCACATCCATGTTTCCTCAATATGTAATATTATTTCCATCCACCTACAATTGTTTAAATCCAATTTTACCCTTCGGTGAGTTTTTTAGTAAAAGATATGAAAGGAATCTTTTGTCGTTTTTCATACGAGGTACATTTTGACTTTTCCGAAAAAAATACGAGAAGAATGTTTTTTTAACTTATACGGAATGAATGGATTTTTAAAAAAATTATTTCCAAGAAGATTCCTTTACAAGTTTTCATGTTTATTTTTAATCAACTTCTTTTAGTTTCAAATTGTAAGACATGTTAAGAAAGGAAAGTGTTTTTGAAGTAGAAAGGATATTTTCTTCAAGAATGAAGTTCAAGTGTTTTATCAAAATTATTTTCCATCTAAGATAATAAAGGGTTCTATTTTTATCCCTATTATTACATTGATTTGATTATGTTGTGATGGAATTATTTTTATGAATTCCTTTATCGTATATGAATTGTTTTATGATGTCATGATGTTTAAGATTCCCATTTTTATTACATGGGTTATGCAATGATGTATGGTTTATGATTTTGTGGCACACATAAGAATAGTATCATTATGAGATGGGTGGGACCTATATCTCCCTCCAATGCATTGGGTAAAGATTTTATATCTCATGAGATAGACATGGCTGGAATGGTAGGTTATACCGGTTCAGTGAAACAGGACTGAAACGAGGGTGACTCGGTTCAGAAAGGGACTTTGTCCACTAAGATAGTCTTGGAAATGAGTCTGGACTAACAAGAAATGATTCTCTATGATTATGTGTGCATGCCACAAAGTTTAATGTTTTAAGTTATGATTATTGTGATTACAATTCACTACCATGAGTTATCCCAGGTTATGAAATTATGATCTCTTTTACAGGTTAAGATTTACAAAAGTTATGTGCTTATGTATATGATGTGATTGATATTTCTTTTGTTTACCCTTACTGAGCATTTGAGCTCACCCTTTTATGTTTTCTTTTCCCCAGGATATAAAGAAAGGTTTTAGGTATAAAAAAAAGGAAGAAGGAAGATCTTTATGGGAGATGTTGAAGATCTTTCACCACGATTAGAAGATTATATTCCGAGTTTCCAAAGACACTAAACTATTACGATCCTTGTGTGTGTGTTTTTGTTATGTACTAAGTATTCCACAAATGTAATGTAATGTCAATGTACGTCAAGCTTCGGGTCTCTACAAAAACTGAGACCTAATCTTAACTATTAATGTTTTTTATAGGGTAATATTACTAAAAATATGTTTACGGTTGGTTGTAGGGTACTCATACTAAAAATTTAATTGATTTGATATAGGTTGTTATTCGAAATTTTTTGTTCTGATAAACTTCTTACGTAAAATAATTTCTATCCTATCCAAAAAAATTTGAATGCGGACCATTATTTATCATTATTTATTTTCATTTATTACTTTTGAAATTCATATTTATCATATTAAATATTGAATTGTTTGATTATCTACACATCCTAAAAGTATTTTAATATGTTTTGAAGATGAATATGTCTAATCGGTACCAATTCTTTACAAGATGAGTTGAATCTATTGTAGCTTAATATATTATAGGTAAATCCTTATAGAACTATTCTCTTGAACTAATAAGACATTAAATATTATTTTGGAGCCCATTTTACATGTTTTTTTATAAGGAATACTGATACATACAATGAACTCATATGGAAGGGGTGATTGATGATGGGATATTGTATATATATATATACTCAAATTTTATCATTCCCATCTATAATATTTTAAATCATCAATTTAAACTCTAGTAATTCATTTTTATAAGGTACGAGTGCTAGTGAAATTTGTTTATATCTAAATGTTTGATGAATCAATATTATTGAAAAAATATTTTATATTTTTATTATATCTTTGAATGTTTGAAGGAATAATTTTTTCACCATCCAATCATTAGAAATGTGGAATTATGGTAACAATAAAATTTAAGGATATATTGATGTATGATAAAATGAGGATATGGTGGCTTTATCCCAAACTATTCATCATAGGAAAGGAAAATATATATGATTGAACATTATAGTTAGAGAATCGTCATTAAGCATGGTATTAATTTGTGGTTTATATTATTTATTATTTAATTTATTTATAATTAAATATTTTACACCATTCATATTTATCTTCTATATCATCTTATTAATCATCATTCCCATGTTAAACCTTTTGAATATATTTTTTTGAACTGTTGATCATATATTATCTCAAATTTTATCACCAAGAACCTTAAATTGATTAATTTGTAATCATAAATCATATCCATGGAAATTTTTAACTATTATCTATTATTTTCCCTTACTCTTTCTTACAATAGAATAATGTATTTTGACTGAATTAAAATTTATTGTAATGAGATATTTGTAATAAAATCAAACATTAATTATAATTATTCATCATAATCGGGAAAAAATATAATTTTTTGCAATTATTTTCACTGTAACTAAACATTTTCATATTTTCTTGAATATTTATTCACAAATGATTCGTGTTTTATGGGATAATGCACATAATTTATTCCACCTATATATTTTTTCAACCATGTTACACTTAAATAAGAGACACAGTTGCATTTAAGAATATATATATATATTACATGGGATGATGATGGTTATATATGAATGTTCAATTGAATTCTAGTATTATTATAATTTATAATTCATTTTATTATTGCATATAGAATTTTTGTTCCCTGAAATGATTACAAAATTTGTTGTTCCACTTGAACCAACATATTCTTCTTCATGAATGAAAATACTTTTCCTTTCCATTTTAGAATCACTCCCACAATTTATCAATCCATGTAAATGTGAAGATTAATGTTTAACTATTCTAGGGGAGTCAAGATTCTATTAAACCCAAAGTTGCACAATAATATGTATTCTAAGAAAGTATTAAAATGATTTTAAAAATCCGACTTCATTATAGAAGCATGAGGATTAACCTAGAAATATATCTTCTTTTATTACTTTATTCTGAAATAGAATTTCATTTTCAAAATATAATTTCATTGATTTTCACAACATTTATTTCTCATTCTATAATTACCAATTTTAAGTCAATCTAGATTTAGTGGATTTAGTGATTATATAGCCCAACATTGAAATATTTTAATAAATCTATATACCTTATATTCTCATATAGTGTACATTCACATTGTTTAAAAAACATATATTTATTAAAATTTTAAAAAAATAATCATTCATACACCTATATGTGTACAATATGAATTCTTTATTTGAAATTACACATGTAATGTCCTGACTTGGGGTCCACTTAACCCATGCCCTGAGCTGATGGGCCACATGACCTCAAGACCACCTTCCCATATACCCGAGGTTGCTGACTAGAAACGAGGATTTAAAGGTGGTATGGTGGGGAGACAATACGCTCTTATCAGAGTGGCAAATCAGATATAGCTAGGAACATAAAACAACAAATGTATATATGAACAGACATAATAAATAAGAAGCGTAAGAGTAAATATTTGAATATCTAAATAGCAATATCAAAATTCACTATGGAGTGTCATATATATGTATTCATGGAATGATGATATAAAAAAGGGTAATAGGGGTTAGGAATATACAATCATGCTATAAAAAACTAGAACAAAAAGAACAAAAAGTATTCTCTACTAGAATTTTGAGAACATGCTCAGTCCTCTACTCCTATACTCCATCTATAATTCATGAAAATCAAGAATCTATAGTGATACCTACTGCAACTTTTTGTGATACTGATATGGGACCCAATTCACATTTTTAGGAGGGTTTCATGTGTTAGTATAGATGATATAAAATGTTTTGTGACCTGCCCCTTCCATGGAAGAATTGATGTGGGAATTTTAGTTGTAGCACCCACCTACTTTCTCATGGGATGGTGGCCCCAAGGTTGTTGAGTTATGGTTTGAGACCTTTTTATCTATCCTAGATACACCTACATAAAAGAGGTTCAATCTTGTAATTTATATACTTCATTGATCTTCCAACCATTTTTGGGATGTCCATAAGATGGGAGATCATCACCTGGAAATGATTCAGAGGGACTTACAATATTTTTTTATGACTAATTCATCACAGATAAATTGAGGGATGATCGAGATAGGGAATTTATGCACCTAGAGTGATATAATATGTATGTTATGGATTATTCAACTTTCTTCACAAATATTCAATACTTTGTGCCTATCTATGCTAGAGATGAGCTATCCTATGTGAGACACTTTGGTGATGGGATGAGGCATCCTATTTTATTATAGTTGAATATATTTTAGTTAAATACTATGTATAAAATAGTAAAAAATATCCTTATTAACAAGAATAACCTAATGGAGATTTAGGTAAGGATCAAAGTGGTCCAACATCTTGACCCCGAAGTGCATTGTCTAATAGCAATAAGCATCAATTTGAGTCCATTCACGAGGGTAATACCTGTTAGAGTGCACATACTGGAAGTTCTTTAGACTTTAATCAGTGTGGGTAGTAGGGTAATATAAAACCTTAATGTGATAAATCCACATTAGTGTGTTGATCCTAGGGTATGATGGGACATATATAGATTTTATGTAGTAATTTCTCTCCAATAACCATTGAGAGTCAATCTGCACCAACTGTGGGTCCTGGAGCAGGATCAACAACTCCACATTAGGTAGGGAGCTACAGATCTACCAGTTAATCATGCCGAGGGGGTGGGTATGGATGAGGGATCCATACACCATTTGTGAAATTCTAGAAGAGGGATCCTACTCAAGGTAGTCGGGTTGTATCTCAGGGCTGTGGATCATGCCAGATCTATGCAGTGTAGCCTACACTGGGGGATCAAAGTGTAAGACCTTCTACTATTCATGGCACAATTCTAATAGAATCTACATTATATTTTTCCTTATTTGATACATGATATTACCATTCTTTTAACTTTATGGAAATTAGGGAAATCCTTTTTCTCAGTGTTCAGTACTTTTTCAGAGTGATGACTCTCAATACCACATTGGTTATATGGTCAGAGAGAGTTCTCCAGTTTAAGGAGTGACCCCTTCTGATAGGTTAGTGTCATTTCTTATGGGACTTATTCATCCTCAAGATGATAGGGTTTGACATCATTATCAGGATGGACTGGTTGGTTCCTTACCATGCCCATGTTGATTTCAATCACAAGAGGGTGTCCTTTACAACACCATAGGGTGGTAACCATATTCATAAGGGTTAATGGGATATCTATGTGATTCAATCTAGGCCCACGAATCATGGGATGGGTGGAGTGACAACCTAGATTAATAACCTTTATATGGGTGATCAAAGAACACATCAAGGTGATTTCCTTCCTGTATTATCTTATTTTAGGGACATCTTCTATGATGAATTTTTTAGACTACCTCATGAGAGAGAGGAAGAGTTTACTATTGAGATATTTCTAGGAGAAGTACTAGTATCAATTCCTCATTACCGGATGGATACTAATGAGTTAAAAGATATCAAGATCTATATATATTACTTGGTTGATAAGGGTTTTATATGGACCATTACTTCCAATCAGGGTCTCACATGTTATTCACCAAGAAGGCATACATGACATCAGTATTTTCACAGATTAATTGAAATTAAATCATTCGAAAATAAATAATATATATCCTTTATCTCATATAGATGACCTCTTAATCTAGATCGGTGGATCTAGGGTTTTTATTTAAGATTGATATGAGGTTTGACTACCATTAGGTTCTTTTTAGACTATCAAACATACCATGTACAAGTTTTCATGGTAGGTATGTTATGTATGAGTATTTGGTTATACCATTTTGTCTTATGAATAAACCTGTGGTATTCAAGGATTTGATTAATTAGGTTTTCCACCCATATTCATATTCATTTATGGTAGTCTTCGTGGATCGCATCTTATTGTATTCTCACACTCGACATGACCATGTCAAATATCCTGATATTAAACTAGATACACTAATAGAACATCATATTTATGATAATTTCACTAAATTACACTTTTTTATTAACAATTTCTACTTCTTGGGTAACATCATTTCAGATGCAGGAGTATCAATTGACTAATTGAAGGTGACTATCATGGTTTCTTGGAATCATTCCATGAATGGTTTTTACATGAAGAGATTCTTGGGGATGAATAGTTATTATAGATTCTTTATTCATGAATTTTTACACCTATGAGAACCTCTCATGGTATTGAACTAAAAGGGGTTATGTTTTTATGGTCTGAACCCTATGAGAAATTATTTCAAGAGATGAAATAGAGGCTAACTTATGTTCTGATCCTAATTCTTCCAGAACTAAGTAGAGGTTATACCATTTACTATTATGCATCTGACCTCAATGTTTGAGTCATTATGATGTAGGATAAGTGATTCATGGTGTACATGTCTCATCAGTTTAGGAAACATGAGAGTAATGACCCAACACATGATCTCAATTTATCATTTTTATTTTAGGTCTTTCATTGTTGGAGGAACAATTTACTTAGAGAGTGGTTTGTGGTGTATACATACCATAAATTCCTCAAGTATATCTTTACACAATGTGACTTAAATCTCAAGTATAAAAGTTAGGTTGAATACTTGTAGTCATTTGAATTTAATTTTTCATATACTCCTAGTATGAGAAATGTATTATCTGATGCACTGAGAAAAAAGACTCAAAAAACTGAATTCTTAGAAGTTAGTAATGTATGAAAACTTATGGCCTTGTTTCTTGAGACATACATAGATGTATAATACCATCTTGGGAACACACTAATAGAATTGTTATTAATTACCTCTTCACACATAGATAAGGTAAATATAAGGCATATATCAAATCCCAAAGGCTTGGTCCTAAGGCAGAGAGTTTTGGGCAAGGACCCACTGATGAATTGGGTCATTAATGAGGATGATATTTTATGCATTCACATACTCATATAGGTTCTGGAAGATGTTTCAGAGGAATTAATGTGAGAATATCATGATTATATATGAAAGGTAAACCCTGGTCTTACCAATATTTATTTGGACTTTTACTATTAGTATTGGTGTTCAAGAATGAAATGACAGATAACAGGTTTTTTTACTAGGTGTTCCACCTGTCGGTTTGTGAAGGTGGAGCACTAGTGACCTGATAGATTGTTACAAATTTTTCCTTTTCTAAAGTGTAAATGTGATGAAATCACTAAGGATTTCATGAATGTATTGTTTATAAATTTCTAAGTATATGATTCATTGTGGGATATCATTGATAGGCTAAAAATGTCTCTCGCTTCATACATATGAGGGAGAACTTCACCCAGGATGATATTGGAAGGCTATAAGTATATGAGATTATATATATTCATGGGCTTCCCCATACTATCATGTTAGATAGAGTTGATTTTTTACTTCTCAGTTTTGTAATGGGTTGGCGAATGTACTAGCTTCATAGGTACTATTTAGCTTAGCTTATCGCTCGTAGACCAACAGGATACCTGAGAGTATGATACAGATATTGGAGGATATCCTCTGAGCATGCGTTCTTTATTTTTGGAGGTTATTGGGAAAATAACCTACCCTGATCCAAGTTCTCTTACAGTAACATCTTTTAAGGATGGTTCATATGGTTATCTCTGAGGATCTATATGGTAGACCATTTCTTTCACCCTTATGTTGGTTAGAGGCAGGTGAGGTAGCATTGATTGTACCCTATCTCATTCAGGATACATCAGAGTAGGTTCATTAAATCCGAAATCATATGAACATAGCTCATTCTAGGAATATTTATTACACAGATTGTCATCGATGACCTATGTAGTTTGAGGTTGGGGTTTAGGTGTTCTTACACATTTCGACTATACTGGGGAATCAAAATTTTTGGTGAAAAGGTAATTCGTCACCTTGGTCTATTGGATAATTTGAGATTTTGGAGGGGTTTGGATTGATGTATTACTGAATATCACTCCCTAGGAGATACAGGGCTATATTTAGATATATGAATATATTGATGGAACATTTCCCTAGGTATATTCATATATCTGAATATAGAATTCCGTGGAAATGTGCCCTGGGATCTTGGCCCATGTAGTTATAAACTATTTCAATATCACCATGGATCAGTTCCTTGGTCTATAAGAGGTTGAATTGGTCTTTACCTTGGGATCTAGACCATGTAGGTATGATACTCTTTATGTATGTGGTGAATGTTGAAGCTAGTAGTTATCTACTTATTTCACCATTATATATTTATTCTCACATATTATAGCTTACTTTTTGTTAAATATTGTACTCATGGTTCTAAATATATCTATCATTCATTTTACAACTTATACTATTATACCTTCACATGGTTATAGATTTTATTTACAAACTAGATTTATTATTAACACCTTTTGTGATAGCCTATTGATTATATCTCACACCTTGATCAGGTTGTTATTTTGGTACCTACATATAATTCATGAATGCTGGTATGGATAAGGTAAATCACCTAGTCATGGATGCTTGCTGTTATTAGCATGGAAACGTGGGAGTACGGGATTGAGCCTTGGATCATGATTCTATTAGAGATAATTTTTTTGGCCTTTTGGGTTTTTTATACATGAACTATACTATATGTATGCTACCATGTGTGCCTTCTCTCTTTTGTTTATCCCCATGATTTACTCATCATTTTTGTATGTGATTCCACCTTTGGCATGATTACTATTGTTGTCTAGATGATTTACATTCATTTCACACTCTTTCATCATTATTATTCTGCTATTTATTCTCTTCTTACCATTGTTTTAATATGTTCACGAGGGTATATTATCCCCACCATATCATCATAGACCCTAACTGCTAGTTGAGAGCCTCTACAATATAGGTAGGTGTACTTGAGGCCATGTGACTGATCTGGTTGGGTAACTTATGAGTGAACTGGGTCAGGGATGTTAAGATTCAGTGCATTCTAGATGTATATCCACAATACCACTCATCAATTTCTATTGTCCCCAATCATCTTTGACCAATTCACTATGATACATCCAACTCAAATAATATTCTATAGAATTCCTTATCCTGGGTGTATACATCAAGTTGAAGTCAAAAATCTGGAGTTACTTCATCCATCATTGTTGCCTCAATTTCAAGTCTCACTAAAAAAGATATAATTCAAACTCTTATGATTAGTGAATACTATGAAATTTTCACTAAAGAGATAGTAGTTCAATGTTTTCAATGCATATACCACTAATTATAATTCTATTTCATGAGTCAGATAATTCTTTTCTTGTGTTCTAAACTACCTCAATCCATAATTCACCACAAGATCTCTTTTTCAGAGAACTCAACCCAAACCTGAACAAGATTCGTCATAAAAAATATATAACCTTTAACTGGTTCTATCATGATAAGGATGTGTTTCTAAGTGATCCAAACTTTAAACTTCCAAAATGATTTCTAACATTTTTAATCCAATTATAATGGAATTACCTTCTCTCTAAATTCATTCATAGGATAATAAAGCCTTGATAAATCCCAAATTTGGTGATTATAATAGCCTACCAATCCTAGAAAATGTCAAATATTGAATACATTATTAGGTAGATTCTATGAAATGACTGAATTGATCTTCATATGATCAAATTATATCCCTTCTTCATAAATTTAATTCCTAAGGAATCAAACTTCTTGAATCCATAAGTCTCACTTGGAATGTTTAGAATAAATTAAATTATCGTGAAACATGATCAACACAATATCTATGTGATCCTTATGGTCATTTCTATTCTTATAAAAAAATAAAATATCATCAATAAATACCAAAATAAACTAATAGAGGTACCTATGGAATATTTTTTTTGTAGATCCATGAAAACCATATGTGCATTTGTCAAAAAAAAGTGCCTAACCTAATATTCATAATGACTTTATTAACTCAAAAATGTTTTCTTCAAAATATAATCTTCTTTAACTATGAGTTGATATTATCCGGATCATAGATCAATCTTAGAGAACCACTTGGATCCCTTCAATCAATCAAATAGATCATTGATGTGAGGAATAGGATATCGATTATTGATAATAGCATGGTTTTTTAAGGATAATAAATACGTAATTAGAGTGAACCATATGGATTCTTTATGAATAAAACTAGAGAACCCCAAGGTGATGTGCTAGGTCTGATGAAGCTGTTGTTTTCCAATTCTTCAAGTTGGACCTTTAATTCTCACAGTTCCAATGGATCTATTACATATGATAGAATCAAAATATAACTTGTTCTTAGGAGTATATTGATAGTAAATTAAATTTCCCACTGAGGTGGTAGCCCTAATAAATCATTAAAAAAGTCATATGGGTATTGTTTCACTATAACTAGAATATTCCTATTATCAATTTCATCTATAGTGCTCATAGTCAATGCTTCCAATTGGATATATATAGTTTTTTCACTATTACTCTGGGTCCCACTCGGCCAAATATCTCAATTCCCCTTGAACACATGAATGAAATCATCAAGGGATGAAAAGTTCACTTTTTGATCATAGAAGTCAATGTGATATTTAAATTCCACTAGCCAATCCATTCCAAAGCTCAGATAAAATATATCTATCTCTATGACCATAAACTGTCAGAGAAACTATATAACATAAATGGTAATTGAATATGTTGGGCACTTGAATCCTATGTACTATTAGTTACTCATAGGTTTCTAAATAATCGTGATTTGAAGCATCATTTTGACATAAAAATTTTAATTTTTTAACAACATAAGAAGAAGTAGAGGAATGTAGCGCACCATTATAAATTAAAACATGCATAATAGTCAAGTTAAAAAGGATGGTAACTTTCACCATGGAGGGACATTGATTATCATTTTGAAATAGTCTTTTCAACTCTATATAATTGTCGATCGACACCCATATAATAGTTCTTTATCCCATGTTGAGTTGTCAACTAGACCCCGAAGGTATTTTTGGATATATATTGGTTCACCATATTCTAGGACAAGAACTATTATTTTGATATTGTTCTATAAGATCATATGAGAATTGATGCTTAGTCAATCCATCTCTTCACATCAAATTCCAAGGTCTGGTTCAATACTTCATAATATTCCCTTTATTATCACAATTGTTATACTTTTTGGCTATGCTGTAAAATCATTCTTTATGTGATAAAGCGAGACACACTTAAAGAATTTAGGTTCATTATTACAATGTGGTGGATGAGATACGTATATAATATAATGCTTCTTTGGCTCCCTATTACCCTAGTATTATCCCCCACTCTTATGTATTTTTACTACATTGGAGTTCCTTCTGGCACATGGAAGGAAAAATGTGTCCCCTTCACTAGGATTTCCTACCATATCTCTCTCACTACGACTAGAGATTTTTTCACTATTTCAGTATAATATATATGATAAGAGATAACTACTTTGTAACATACCATAGGTCTTATTCCTACCACAAATATATGAGCCTTCAGTGTTTCAAAAGCTGCAACATATAGTACTATGATAACCAAGTGAGTGAATTAAGAAGCATATTCAGTCATTGACATATTTCTTTTTTCGAGTTTGAAAAAATCTACTGACTTTTCCAGCTAGAAGTGGTGTGGATAAAAATTCTTATTAAATATCTCTTAAAACCCTTCCCAAGTAATATTCTAATCCAACTTTTCTTTAAAAGTTAAATTCCACCAATTTAGTGACATGTCTTCCATCATGTCTGTCAGTATCTTAAATTTAAACGTATTTGGAGTTCTAAGGATGTCTAATATTCTTTTTATCTTATTCATCCAATATTATTCTTGTTCAAGTCCCAAATCACCACAGAATTGTAGTGGATTCAACTTAAGGAACTCTGATGACTGATTCACATAAGTAGGTTTCTTTTACCAAGGTCATTTTAAATAGATTTGAATTCATGCACAATACATTAAACCAACTACTACTTCACCTTACTTCTAGTGGAACCATATATCTACTTCACCCTCTCTCCCATTTATCTCTATCTCCTCTTGAGTTTCATGTTCATTATAAAACTACATCAATAGTGTCCAATTATTTTTATTTTAAATCTTTTTATCCTAGGTTTAATTATATAGATCAAGGTAATACAATCATAATTTCATAATATCAAAATCAAATAACCATGTGATAACGAATAACTAGTGGGGATTCTCATCATTAATGCATCATACCTAACACTCATCGACTAATCCAATGAGGATTAGTTGAAAACATTCCTTAAAGTGTTTTAGAATATTTTTTGTACTCGGACTACCCTAGTTACTTGAAGTTCATTATAAAAAGGTTATCTACATATTTTATTGGTATATATTTCATTTCCTAAGAATTTCTATCTTCTTAATACCATCCTAACACAAGGACCAACCAAAATCATACCATTAGTAACATCTCTGCCCAACCCATTAGCTTTGGCTGAGCTATAGGTGATACTAACATTAAGTGAAATTACATGAACACCACCGGTTGGTGATAAATTTCTGGGGTTTGAAAAAATAACGGGGTCATATTATCCTAAAACACATGCACAAAACCATACATAATAACTAAGACAAATAAAACACATAAAAAATAAAATTAATAACTAAAAATGTTTCCTGAGATATGATATAATAAATAAATATATCAACAATATAATATCAAAGTAACAATAGAAAAAAATAAACAAAAATAGCTAAAAATCTAAATCAGTGACAGACTCGGGTACCAATGTGGAACCAATATAAACTCAAAGGCACGACCATACACCAAAGCTCCATCTGTGAACATCCACAGTAGCCAATTTCAAGGTACTACACTAGTAAAGTATGAAATTTATCCCCTTCATAAATCACAAAATACAACTTCTACATATTCACCTAGGTTTATATGTAGGAGTGATTTTAAAAACCTAGTAGGCAATGCCAATAGAATTTTCCCACATTCCACTAAGACTAGAATAATTTTTGCTAATATTTTTATAAAATAGATAAATGAGTGATGAAGTAATTTTAAAATAGTTTATATAAATATAAAAAAACAAAGATTTTACAAAAATAGTTCTAAATGAGAAATCTGGTGATCAAAATAGTTTTTCCCAAATTAAACTTTTCTTTTAAAATAAGTGAAGACATTTTATCCAGAAATCATGGAATATAATTATCATTATTCCACTCACACACCCACACATAACCTAGACCTCCCAAAATGGCCAACTAATCATGGTGGCATCTACCTATTATCCATTCATAAGTATCTTATATAATAAATGTGGAATGTTAATTACATGTATCAACACACAGGCTCAAGTGTGCAAAACATGGACCTCCCAAAATGGTATTGTGATTATAGTGACTTCCATCCATGACATGTTTTCTGATGCACAATAAAACATACAACCCAATCCATTCCAAGAACACCCATAAAAACCACTTTGATTTACCAAAAACCTCCTTTTTCAAAAACCATCCTTTCAAAATTTCATGTGGTGTTACCCACACACCAAAACCAAGAACAAGAATAACCAATGGACATTCTATGAGTGTTTTATTCGAGTATTGTAAATAGAATTTCCATTCCAAATAAAAAATAATTATTCAAAGCATGAAATATTTCACATTCCATGAAAAGTGGAAGGAGGGAAAACCTGAAAAACTCAGATACATCTAGAATGAACATTCATTTTTTGATATGGTAGATTTAACCCTTTTGATCAATTCCTCTAACGAATGCCAATAAATATTTTTTTACAATTATTCCAATCTCGTTGATTGGGATATAATATCCCTAATCTATAGTTTCATTCAAGATGAAACTTATAGATTCATGGTGGAAACGAAGAACCGAATTGGTACCTTTGATTTCTATGATCAAACACTTGAATAATTGTTTGAATCGGAGTATGAAAGATGAATATCATCAACCATCACCTAGAGGAACCACAAAAATCAATATCCTATGTTTGTAAAAGAAAAATGATACTTTTTGGGAAAATTTCATGTTAAAAAGTAAATTTTCATAAAATTTATTTCTCATCACATGGTTAGATCATACATTTTGAAAACCATGCACATAACACATAAATTTGATATATCCTAAAATATCCCATATCCCATGACTAGCCGCATGGTTTTTACAAACTGTGTTTCAATCGTGATCATGCCCACTAGGCCCCAAACACCTTTTACAATTTCCTAAAGACATAATCACTTTTTTTAATGACCTTTCACAAACTATAAAACATTAAGAATACTTCCATTACATTTTGAAACCTTAATTAAAATTTTCTAGTAATAATATAAAAATTTCCTAACATTAAATTTTCATTAAAATAGAAAAATACATCAAACTGGAGGTTTTACATTAATAGTCTAGTGAAAAATGTCATTTTAAATTTTATTAGAATAAATTTTAATTTATTTATTCAATAAAAAACATATTTATTTTATCTATGATTAATATTATTATTATTATTATTATTATTATTTAGACATGGGGTTCATTAATAATTAATAAAAATAATAATTTCCATTGCACAATTACTTATTTTCTAAACCTAAAACTATATAAACCTAGTTGTGGAATTTTGTAAAAGGTAGAGAAACATTACATCATTGTGTACAGTGAGTTCTAGAGCTGATTATATTAGGCTCTAGAGATCCCTCCCTTATAACATTCCAAAGAATTCAATGAATTTCTTCTCCTACACTATATTGAATCCATTCTCCCCAGAAATATTTGGTATCAATCAACATTGGTCTCTATATGTTATAAAAACATTGACCCTTGCACCTAAAGGATTCTATGAAAATGATCACAGGTCGATGAAGAAAGTGTGGATCACCACTAGAGAGAATCTACTCTAGATTCCTCTAACACAATGATGGTATGATAAGTGATTTATAAAAATTCTTCAAAATAAAATAATGAATTGAAAAAATGGTAATTATTCATTAAATAAAATAGTTATAAATTTTATATGAAAATACTATTTCTTTGTGGATACCAATAATTCATTTTTATTTAGTTATAAAGAAAAATCTAAAGTAGTTGGTGGAAAAAAAATTGGGATCCACCCAACATGCTTTTTCTACACCCCATAACCTTCATCTGGTGTCAAATAAATCACATAATAATTTATAATAATTTATAATAATTTATTATTCATTAATCAATCATTCAAAATTGTTGTTAGTTTTTCACTTATAGTTTATTCATTATTTTTTAAAGTTTTTAATTAACATGGTTTGGAATATTAATTCTCTTCATTCAAGTTTCATATCATCTTAAATAGATTAATAATAGATAAAGAACAATCAGAGATTTCATCAAGGGTGAAATGGATTTTGGCTGGTAGACACAGATGCATAGAATCTGATCGAAATTACATGAATTATACCCAATTTCATTTCACTTGGACATGTCATGAGATACAAGATGCATTGAGTAGTCATAATACATGGATGTTTTAATACACGCTATGTTCTGACCAATCTATCCTAACACGTGGTCTTTCAAACCAAAAAACATATAGCTAGCTTACATGTTGTGTCATCTACATGGTCTAGCAGTGAAAGTCACACTAGCCGTATAGTCAAATATATAGAATAACACCACATGATATTAATAGATTGTATCATTAATGAGATACATGGTGTGTATCTAGTGTATATATCATGTGTTTCATTAATCACTGCATCCAATGAATATGTTGAGTCAACTAGTAGGTTACACATACACATAGAAGGTGGAACATATGGAATGTATCTCATTATTACACACCATGTAATCTGACCAAGATACACACTGGGTCCCTAGGCATCTATCCCAGATACACTGAAATCAAGTAACATAGTGTGTATATCATTAGTACACACTATTTATTCTCCTCATAAATAATGGAATTAAATTATATAATTAATAGTTAATTAAAACTTTAAAACCCTAATTACACTTTTTGTATTTGATGTATTAACAATATAATAAGGCTTAGATAATTAATAAATACTTAATTAATGTCATGTAATTATCTCTAATTATTGGTCAAGCCATTTACTTTCCATATTTTATTTATTATGGGTATCTCCAAGAGACTTCAGATGGTTATTAAGATGAAAGGAATCAACTAATTAATTAATTAATTGAATTAATTCAAGAATTTTTTTCTTAATAATAATTAATGAAGTGAAGTGAATGCATAATAGTGTTATTTTTTTATATTTTTTATTTATGTTTATAAATATGATCTTAAACTATCTTGTTTATATGATTGGTTTATTTAATTTATTTTTTAATGGTTTTTATAATTAATTATTATATTAAATATTGTATTGTGAGTCATTATTATCCTATCATTATGTAAGGGCCTACATACCCATAGTTTCGTTATATAAACCATTATAACCAATCCTTTGGTTCCTCTCCCCTACATGTGAGAAAAATTATGTAATTTATGGATCTCTTAAGCAAATGGAGTTAGTTCAAGTTTGGAGATGAGGTTAAACCAATCTAAGTGGTACGTAGGAGTAGAAGATAAATTAATCAAAAAGAATGAAAATGAAGGTAAAATTAATAGTATAATGTGTGTAAAATTTATCTAGACATGGATAATCACTTATGTAAAATTAACTTAATATTAAAAATCATGTAACAAGATAATATTGGTAGTTTATATATAAATATAAAAAAATACCTCGAATTAAATATTAATTGAGTCTAGATTTCCACTAACTGAATTAGAATCAAACCATAGTTCAAAGTGCTTGACTGGCCTAAGTTAGGGTGTTTTCAATTATTGAGGAATTTTAACTTGAGTTCTTGAGTTGAATTAACATAGTTCACATAATGGTTTGACTTCCCAAGAAGTACTTGGTGTAGCTAATTGGAAACTAATTGAGGATATTCTTATCTAGGTTTTCAAAATTGGAGCATCCACTCAATAGATCATGGAGATACAAGTTAATATAGTTGGAAAGTTACACCTACCTAAAACCCTTTAAATAAATTTTCAAGACCAAATATGGGTTATGAGAATGTGATTATCATTAATTTCCACTAAAATATCCATTCAATGGGATATTCAAAAACTAATAGTGAGATCTATTAGGTTTTGATAAAATAGTGGGAGATTAATAAATAAAATTAAATTTTTTTTCTAATATGTAGTCCAGATAAATTTTTACTTTTTTCTCTAATTTATAATATAAATTTAAACCCATACAACATTGAAAATATCACTACAATCTATTCCATTGAAGGATATACTTCTCAATGAATTTAATTTCCAAGAATTTTATTGATGTTTATGCATTATTCTATGCCATGAACAGAAATTAAATATGCTATAAAACTCTATTTCTGAGGCCTCTAATATAGAGTCTAGTGAGGAAGAACTGTCCCTTTATTTGAAACATTTGGATTATTCCACATATGTCTAATATTTCATGCTATCTTCCATTTCCTAGGATATTTTAAAGTGACATGATGATATGGATGTATATATAATCATGGATCACCTTCGGGATATTTATTAAGAGAAGGTGATACAAGAGAGGTATGAGATATCCAATGCACTTTCATCAAGAATATTTGAGTGTAGGCCCCAACTAGGCCACATGTGGTCAAGATGATTTTCAATACTGAGAAATTGGAAATCTTAAGATTTAAGGTCCTTGATGAGCTACATATAGATCTAATTCTATCCCCACTACCTAAGATCTTCAACATATTCATTAATAATTATAAAATGATAAATATTGGTAAGTCTCTCTGGTAAATCCTTACATTGATTATCCATGGTTATAAGGACACGAGGTGTGAAAAAACAACATTCCTTATGGTGAATAAAAGAAAGAACGGTGAAAAGTTTCCCAAGACACTTTCCAAGTCTAAGGCTTATAATCTCCATCCTTCTAAGAAAAAACAGATCCAAGTATAGGAAAAGGAAATGTATGTAGTATGTTTTTCAAGTGGCATGATGGGCCACTAGAAGAAGAATTTCACCAAGGTAAAGAAACATGGTTAATTTTTAGGTGCATTAATTATCGATTGTAGTCTTTCTATATTTACACATTTGGTATTAGATGAAACTTTTGGTGCTCACATATTTATTTTAAGGTAGAAAACAAGTATATTTCAAAATATTTTTAGACGATAGGTGGATTTATAGGATTTAAATGGCGCAAGGTTGGATTCTCTAGCCATTGGATACTACCACATTCAATTACCAACTAAGATGTTGTTAGTTTTTGAAATATTTTAATTAAATACCAATGTTTAACAAGAACATAATTTTTGTATCCTACCTTGATACGTATTGTTTTATTTTAAATTTTAGAAATAAAAGTTTTCTATTTTATAATACATCATATTTTTTTCTATGGCACATTTAAATAATAGTATTCATACCTTAAATTTTTATAACCAAGTATTTGTAATAATTAATGAATCATGTTCATGTAACCCATTTCATACCAAACTATCGAATCACTATATGAGTCATGTAAATGAGAATCATTTGAAAAACATAACTAGAAAAATGGGTTATATTCATGTGACATGATTTTGGATATTTCCCTAATGTTTGTGTATATAACCTATATCCATGATCATTGGATATGTGGAACCCATTGGCAAGGTTATAGTCTAAAAGTTATATCCACTAGAAAATTTATTTATCACCACAAGAAATGCATGTGGATATATGTTGGTTGGTTCATCTGGAAACAATTTACGCATTGACCAACCACCTATTTATATTCTCATTCTGATCATGGCTATATAATATTTGAAAAATAATACACACAAGAGGATTTTATCTCATGCCTCATAGCATTATAAAGTAAACTCTTCCAACAAGCTACAATGGGTTTTAGGAATGTTTTACTATATAGATATATATATATATATATATATATATATTATGGGTTAGGAAAAAAATACTTCAGTCAAGTTTTGTAGTTAATACCACACAGTTAAATTTGGGCACTTATTCTACTAAACTTCATGTGATGTCACTTATAAATATGTAGAAATTTATATATATATATATATATATATATATATATATTAACATAATTTCTTAAAAAAAGATGTAGGGTTCAAACTCAGTTCTTGAGGAAAATAGGAAAAGTAAAGTTCCACTCACAAAGAGAAATGAATTAGAATACATTTATATTTTTTATATTTATATATATATATATATATTAATATTCAGAAAAATAAAATAAAACTTGGGTTTGAACCCTACGCTTGGTCGTGTAATGATGGATATTCTACCACTCATATAACTATATTTTCTAAAATAAATAGTTAAAAATCAATATATATATATGTGTGTGTGTGTGTGTGTGAAAAATAATTTTTTGTAAAATTAAAGGGTGGATATATTTGAACCTCAGTCATAAGGAATGAGAACAAAAGAACCTTCCACTATACTAAACCTGTTACTCTCACAAAATATGTTCAAGGATGTATATATTTATATTTGTGAATTTTTTAATAATTTTTACTATAGCCATTATCCATAATTCTTGTTGATACATAGATTCCATTTGAGGTATTCTTCCACAGTAATTCTGACCCATGGTTATAGAAAAAAACAAAAAATATTTCCATGGGATTTTTCTCCCATTTTTATAAACAATAAATTTATCCCCTATGGAAAATGACATTTTTTCTCATATAAATAGGTTCTTATCACAAAAAAACATTCCCACCTATTTTTTGTAAAGAAAAATTTACACAATAACCTAGATCCATGGACAGAGTTAACCTTGGATATATGTGACCTATATCCATAGTCACCACTAACCATGGCTATATCCCCTGGTTATAAGTTTATTTGTTGTAGCTAAATATCTATAAATATTTTTACTTTGAATCTTTTGAGCTAAAAAACATGATATACATCATGCTTGTTTATAAGGAAGAATTACCAACACACTTTTTGGTGGAAAAGATGAAAGAGCTATAGATATTTTAAAATTGGTATGCACTAGTCTGTGTAGACCTTTTCTAGTAGAAGATAGAGGTTTTTATTATTAATTTATTACATTTAATGATTATTTAAGTAGATATGTATATTTATACTTAATGAGATATAATTCAATATGTTTTGAGAAATTCAAAGAATTCACGAATTAACTAGAGAATCAACTTGGTAAGAAGATAAAGAAGCTTCAATCTGATTCAGGTAGTGAATATCTTAACCAATAATTAATCGACTTTATATGAGAGTGTGGGATTCTTTCTCAACTAAATCCTCCTTATACTCCATAGTGGAATGGTGTTAGTGAAAGGAGGAATTGTAGCATACTTGACATGGTAATGTTGATGATTAGTCATGTAAGTATTCCATTATCCATTTGGGAATATGTATTACACATTGTAGTATACACACTAAATTGTGTACCAACAAAAGGGGAAAATGGTATTATTATTGAGTTGTGAAGTGGAAAGAAACCCATTCTGTCCATATTCAGCCATGGAGTTTTGATTCATTTTCTAAAGCTAACTCTAAAAATAAACAATCCCCTTAACGTGTGAATTTTTTCTTTTTAGGGTATCCGAAGTGTTGAACCCAATTAAGTATTAAATTTATTTTCAATGAATCAATATGTGTTTAGTGACTTCGATATGAGGTAATGTTTCTTGGATAATTGTTATGGAGTCATTTAATGACTTTAGATGTCATAAATGAGCAATTATCATTTTTAATGTGATGGTTGAAGGGATGATCTGTGAAGAAACTAAATAAAAGTGTTGGTGGATGTATAGAAACTATATACAACGTTTTATGGAATATGGAAGCCCTCAGGATTGATTATGAAAGGCTTGGGAGGATTTGGAGTTAAATTGGATAATTTCATAAAGGTACTAGAATATTCCTACAGTTATGTAAAGGTCATATGTGATTTTTATGACCTACATAAAGGTATGGATATATTTTTAAAGGCTATATAGAGATAACTCTTTATTTTCATTACCTATGTAAAGGTATCATAGGCAATATGTAAAGGTAGTAATAATATCATGATTCTGCTTAAGGGTACCTTTATAAATATAGCAAGGTTGTGTGAGGGTGAAGAGGTTTCATAAGGGTACTTATATAAAGGTAATGTGTTTATATAAGGGTACCAACATAAGGGTATCCAATATGTTCTAAATCTCACATAAAAAATGATCACAACTCGTGTAATGGTAGGAATTTAAGGTTGTGATTTATTATAACTATCACAAACCAAGTCAAAGTTCCATCTAACCCAACACCTGACCTAGCCCATGGCATAGACCAAAGAGTGTTCTCAATATCCAGGGGATGGAAACTACTGTCGGGGTATCAAAAATAGACTTTGGGAACTATTTAACACATGTCTTTAACAATATTCAACCAACAAGAATAGGACAACACAAAACTGATACTCATAACCAAATGAGATAAAAAAAATTAGATTAAATGTTTTACAACTTTAACCAAAACAAAAATGGAACAAAGGAAATGAAACAACAAGAAATCAAAAAACAACTCCATGTGATAAGAGTGAAATCACCCTCAAGCTACCACTACTGAAAACTAAAAGAATTGGAACATTAGTAACAAGATCCACCATCACCACCACAGAACATATTTCCTTTACCCTAGACATACCTAAAAAATTATACATACACCCAAAGTTGTATGTAGGTTGTGAGTAAAAGATCTATAGGATTCCACCCAAAAGAGAAAATTACATGATATTAAATTAAAAGATAAATTAACATGAAAAATTTCATAATAATATTGGAAACATTTCTAATAAAACACTTTTATGGAAAATTTTATCTAAATAACTTTCTTTAAAACCAAAATTTACACAAGGTCCACTGTGTAGTAGTGGTTGGAACCACATCACAAAGTATCATGTCTCAAGATAGAACCATGGGAAATCCCTATGGGTTACAAGAACAAGTGGGACACTACGAACCTTATACCTTAGTTATTAAAATCCTCCAACTCAACTACCAACAACATTCTCATGAACAAGACAATAGAGGGGATATTATACCAAGGACTAATGGTATCCATATCATAATCCAAAACCAATAATATTCCAATGAATGAGCCACCATAGGGGATCCCATCTCAATTTATAGTGTTATCTGATCATATCACATGTTTATTTAGTGTTACAGTCATCAATCCTTCTAGATGAATATGGGCCTCACCACATCCAAGTCAACTAGTGTATAATTTCTATTTCTCCCATATAGGTGCCCAAGATTCCATTAATGATCATGTTCTATTTCACATACCTCATAAATAAACACATTCACATATAAGGGCCAAGAAAGACAAACACATAAGGAAATCACAACTTTCACAATTCACATTTATCTAATTATCAAAACACACATGAAAACCACCATTTTACATAACAAATACACTTTTCATTTTACACATACACCAAAACCATTTGGAAATACATTTTGTACCACTATAAAAATTCATGGAACCCATTTGAAAAAACCACGTGAAGAGCACACATCAAATCCAACCATTTCCTTGGTAAAATCCAATTTTAAATTAATACTAACAAAAATTCATTTTATAACATTATTCACATCACATTCAAATTTAATAGCCACATTTAGGTTCACAAAAAAGAATATAACATGAAAAAAGACAATTTCTATTTTAAAATCCACTTTTAACACATTTTCACCTTTAAAAATCTTTGAAAAAACATTTCACACCTCTTACACTGGCCATAAAACATATTAAAGAAACACCACAATAGAGAACACATGAAACATAGACACTTTCCTTTAAAAAACCCATTTTCATCATAAGTAAATCTAAAAATATTTTCAAAACCAATTTTTCACTACAAAAATAATCTATATAACACATTTAAACATCCAAGAAATAAAGTTAAAATCATTTAATAATGTAAATGTATGGAACCACCTACCTCACACTTGGAATCTTCTAGAAACTTGTAGAAAACCACAACTGTAGTACCGCAAGACCCTATAAAGTAAAGATAGAACAATAACCATAAAAATTTATCCCAACATCTTAAGATCAGTCCCTCATTATGTTAAATAACCTACTAGAAAATAATAACTCCACAAGGAGGAAGGACAAACCCTACAAGGGATAAATCATGAGAAAAGAAAATTACTTGATGATTCCTTGAATATCTAAGGCAAAAACCACTCAAAGATTGATGCTCAAAGGCTCTAAGAAGGTTTAGAGGAGTCTCTCAAGGATGATAGTCCTATATGAAGCATATGGGAGGTGATTTAGGGTTAAAATCAAAGAGGAATAATAATAAATTTCCACTTTTTAATGACTTGGACAGGTCGATGGTTAGATCACACGATTTTCCACGTTGTGTAGCAACCGTGAATCCCTCACTATCCAAGAGGAACATGCCACATTGTTTTCCAGCATGGTTTTCCAAGCTATTTGAGAACAATGGGGTTTCCACTATCCAAAATGAACATTTTCAACACAGTTTTTTGGGTGAGGGTTCATAGTTTCCCCTGACAGTGCTCCACAAGTTGTTGAGTCCAAAATATCCATCTTTCATCAAAAACTTCTGAAGAAAATAAAGAATTTACAAGGGAAAAAAATAAAACAAAGTAATACCGCAAAAAAAAATCACTGATGTGACAATAACTTACCACGTCATAGTCCTTCGTGAAGCTAAAATGTTGAGATGTGATCTCCAAACCACAAGGGTATGTGCTACACTGAAAAAAATATTTTTGGAGTTTTTTTTTCTTAAAATTAATAGTACAATTCACCATAGAGTTAATGCCTACACTGTAATGGTGATTCTCATAGTTAAATCCTTATATGGGTTTTCACATAACTAATTATGAGGCGTATATGATTATATGAACTCATGAAAATATTAAATAACTTTGATGAAGTTATATTCTAATAATTATAGAGTTAATTGATATTTAAATATCATGTGAAATATGGGATAAATAATTAAGTCTTCATGGTACTTAAATGAATCATTGAATGAGAATTACAATGAGTTTAAATGAAAGATTTATCATAAATCAGTTGGAAAATTCAGAATGAGATGATCCTACTACCAAAGATCATGGGGTTTCCAAAATTTAAATATGGAAATAATGATTATGATATTTTCATAAAAAATACTCATTATGATTTGTGAATATAAATATATAGTGTGAGTATCAAATAGAGAATGTTGATAGTTAAGATAATTATAGTTCATATTACAAGATAATCTGACAGAACCTGATACACCAATGTAATGAAGAAATAAAGTATCCCTAATCCAAGAGTTTCTGAAGGAGACACACCTAAGTATTTGAAGATTGTGATATTTAGATGGTTCAAGATCTAATAAGGGTTTAAAGGCCACCAAACATACTACATGTAATAATTTAAGTCCTTGAGGAATTTTACATGAGAAAACATGATCTTATAGGCTCATGGATGAATAATATCATCAAAAAGGTTGAATTTATTTATTGTTACAGATCAAACATGAATAATTGAATAAGTCTTTCAGTTGGTGCTAGAAGTGTAGGAACATAGTGGGAATATTTTTTTATCAGATTGGGATTGTCTATGGATATAATCACTTGTTTGATGGTGAATGATATGTGTTAGTGTTTTTAACCAATTCAAAAAGGAGTAGGATTTTATACCAAACCATGTAAATAATGTGTGATATTTTCTCTATTATTATAATATTAAAAGAAGTGATATTGAGGGATAATGTCAAGTGGGTCAATAATTTTAATAATTTTGAGGGGATGAATTAGAAATGAGGATAATTCATAAAAATAATACACTGATTTAATCCCCTCTCATTGGTTCATCCAGAATGAGGAACTTGAATTTTTATTATAGGGGATTTACTCTAAAGATCCAAAGGTTTTACCCTAATTATTTTTGATAGCTTTTATGAAGTGAATATTTTAGGAATACTTTGAGTTCCCTCAAATAGAGAATAAACAGTTTTCTCTATAGGATAAAAATATATATATTTCTCCCAAGACTCATAAAAATAATAAAAAAATAGTGGCAATGAATTTGAAGAAGAATCAAAAATAAAATGGAGAGATTCCACTAAATGAAGGTAATCAGAGTGCTGCAAGTAGTAATTATACTTTATTTATGATTCTTCTAATGAATCATGTTCGATTTATGGTGATGATTTATCACTTAGTGATCTTCATTCCAAATTCAATGAACATCTTTAGAATGTTTACAAAGATGTGGTATAGTTTATTAGTGGTACATTCAAGGTACTTCTTTATGATAAATCATTGCTATAATTATAAGTTTAAGAAATATAAGATATACTAAATAATGATTTTATAAAGTGAATCAATATCACATACCTAGTAGAATTAAGGGATAAATCTATTATTCATATTGAAGAATAATTTAAAAGGTAAGAGTGTGATAAAGTTGTTTTTTATTTTTTTGTAGAATCCTTCCATGCACTTGAAAAAATTTACAAAGTTTCTATGGATTTCAAAGATATTAAATTATATGTTAAAGAAAAAATTGTAAATCTTATTGATAATTATTTACAAGAATCAAGAAAAATTCTTGAATAAAAAATAATTATTATAATGTAGGATTGTAAAGATATGATAATTTCAGTTTAGGATGATAATAACTCCCTAAATATTAAATTTTTAGAGCTGAAGGTGATATTAAAGAATTAGGAATCACCAAAAGTTGTAACATCTAAATTTAATGAAAAAATTTATTTTACCACTAAAATTTTAATTTAGGATTATGAATCCAAGAATATTATGAGATCATCCTATAACCGAATGTAAAAATCATCCAAGAAGAAGGCATATCATAACCTAGAAACTACCGCGTCTACTAATGTTGGTTCAATTGTTGGTGTAGGTATAAACCAAGTTCTAGGAAAGTATGGATATTGAAAAATAATTATAATCACAAAATATTATGGTTGGATTAAATAAAATTTATTAAGATCTATTCCACAAGAATTTTACAAACTAGTGGTGGTTGTATGCAAAAATAAAAAGTTTCACAACCATTGAAATCTGGAAAATCTACACTAGAAAATAAGGGAAGAAGATTCATAATATATTATTGTTTTTCATGGAAGTTTGGGAACAAGGAATTAGAATATTGACATTACATTAAAATTAATTAAAATAACCAAAGGACTTCATTTAGGGGGATCAAATTTTATGAAAATAGAAAACATGAACCAAATAAGAGAAATCCACAGAAAATGGATTTTTATATAAAGAATAAAATTGATTGCTTTGAATATTTTTATGATTATTATAATAGAAGTGGTAAATTTTATGATTATTCATGATATATAACAATCATTCAAAAATAATCTAATAATTTGTATATAATTCTTCAACAAAAAGGGAGGTGGGTAAGAAATAATGTGACAAGTTAGCCTTGAGATGTGAACAAAAGAAAAAATTGTTATATAAACTATTGTCAAGAAGATAAGTGAGAGATAATATCCTACATAAAATAGATAAATATATATGTCAAAAAAATCACTACCTCATAGGAAAAATAAGGTTCAATTTGAATAAGTATATTAACAAAAAGTTTCTAGAAAAATTTATATCAAGGTTAAATATTCAAGTTCATAGGTTTCCTCTAATGTTGGGAAAGGTATTGTCAAAAGACTACTCTTGTTGGTATACCATGTCATTTTCAAGAATGAATCAGGAATGAAGGGGAATTCTTGTTGAATAAATGATAAAAAGTTCTCAAAGAAGGAATGTTGTGATTACAAATCCATCCAAGATGCTAATTCAAAACAGATATGAATTATTAGTATAAGTTTGTGTTGGATGTAAGTAAGAGGGTCACATAGCTATGAAATGCATGACAATAATACTAGGAGCTTTTCCATATGTTGTAAAATGTAATATTCTTCAAAGTAAAAATAACATTAATTCATGTGATTATATTGAGAATACATTTAATGTTAGGAAAGAGTGCCTAGTTTTTGGCCAAATAAATTGAAATTAGATAAGAAATTGGAGGAATATGAAAAAATTTATAAAGATAATGAAATGAAAGTGGCTATAGAAAGTGAGGTAAAGGTTTATGAGAATTTATCTGTTAATGGAAACTTGAATATCCATAAGATTAATATAGAAAAATTTATTCCACACGAATAATAAGTTTAATAGATAAAATATGATAATCAAATAGATGAGACTCAAAATAAAAATAACAGTCTATAGAAATATTCCCATGCAAGATTGGAAGAAAAATAATGTCCTAGATTAATAATAAGCTCTTGATCTAATTATTATTTCTGATTTAGCTAGATTTCCCTCGTTATATTTTATTATTTTATATGTTTTAATCTAACATGTGTGGAATTCAATGGAATTTTTGATTTTGTCACTTCTTGATAGAAATGATAATGAGTTATTTTATGGAGTTTCATGTTTGGAAACTCGCCATGACAAAGAATGTGAGTTCATACCATTAGGGGTATTTTTCATGAGAAATGAGGTAACAAAATCGCACCTTCTACCCCTACTTCATTTCTATTATTATTATAATTTCGGAGTAATGTTGGTTAATGAAAATGTAATAAAAATTAGGAGTTATTCTTGTACACCTGAACATTATGCTGTGTTTGTTAAAGTGTGTATAGGATAATATATTTACAAAATTAATATCCCATGTCTTGAGAATTGACAATTTATGAGTATGGTATCACATGTGATTATTTTATGGATATCTTAAAAAACCTTGGTAATTTTTCTCTTGTTTTGTACTCCGAATTAAACCATATAGACTTAAATTTTATTAACTAAAGGATCATTTCTAAGAGAACCTTTTGATATAATACCTCTCTCAAAAGTGTTCGAAAAACAATAATATAACAAAGTATAACATTTTTTGAGAAAATTGATGAGATTATATGACCCCCACTTATCCTTTTCATTTGATTTCCAATAAGTGGGAGAAAATAAATTAAACCACATATTGACTTTTTTGATGTGAGGAGATATTGACAACAAATGAAAAGGTGGATATTGTTAAACCCAAGTAAGTATTTCATATTTTTCAATGACTTAATTTGTGTTTGGTGACATTAAGATAATTTAATGATGCTTGTATAATTGTTATGGAATCATTTAATGACATTGAATGTCATGCCTGAGAAATTATCATTGTAAATGTTATGGTTGATGTGATATTCTTCAAGAAAACTAAAGAAAAGTTTTTATAGATATAGAGACATTTTCTGCAACATTTTATTGAAGATTGAAGTCCATGAGATTGATTATGAAAGGATTGAGATGATTTTTTGTTAAATTGGATACTTTAGTAAAGGTAATGGTTGATTATTATAGCTATGTAAAAGTTATATTTGATTTAAACATCCAACATAAAGGTGAGGATATAGTTTTAAAAGCTACATAAAGGTAACTATTTCTTTTCATTACCTATGTAATGGTATCATAGCTACTATGTAAAGGTAGTGTGAAAATCATGAGTCTATGTAAGGGTGCCTATGTAAAGGTAAAAAGGATATGTAAGGGTGCATGTGTAAGGGTAATAGGGCTTCATAAGGGTACTTGTGTAAGGGTAATAAGTTTGTGTATGGGTAACTATATAAGGGTAACTCGTGAGTTATAAAGCTCATATAATGGTTAATCATAACTCATGTAAGGATAAGAAGGTGAGGCTATTGTATAGTAGAACATACCACATTATAGTCCTTTATGAAGTTGAAATGAAGAGAGTTGATCTTGATGATAGGTATTTATCATAGATCCCTCACCCATAAATTCTTATAACCTATGCATACAGTATAGTGCCCACATTATGGTTGATAACTCAAGGAGTCCACTTGTATAGACCGTTTTTCTATTATAACTATTTATAAACTAACTAATATACTAAAATTGATATGCTAATGTTTTTTAGGGTTTATGAAATGCATTTTTTTAATATATATGTGTGTGTGTGTGTGTGTGAATACATTAAACATGCAAAGAAGAAAACAAAACACAATGAAGTTATAAAAGAAGTGTTTTTATTCTTAGTAGATCAGTGTGATGGTATCATTGTTCTTTAAAATATTAATTCTAAATATTATAATCAATTTCGAGATCATCCCTATCACTCAAAAACATCTAATTTAATTGTTAGTATCCCACACTGACCATATTCATGTGGGATTATATTCCCTCACATCATCACCACGACGATACTCCACCATATATTCAGTATTATGATGAAGAAGGAGGAGAGTAAAGATTAACGAGAAGAAGAATACAATAGTAGTGAATGTAGGATAAACCCTACACCAAAATAGTTTTCACCACTAATGAAATTTTTTAGAATAAAATAATGAGAAACATTCAAGAACAGTGAACTCAAAACATCCCCCCCCCCCTCAATCAAAAATGATGGTTATTTCTCTATTTTCATGGAGATTATAAGGAACGTGTTGGGGAATAAAAAGATATAATTAATGAGAAGATAATAATATGAAATAAAATATATTAAACATATTAAAACTATTATAGTTTCATAAAACATAATTATACAAAAAATATCCAAACTAATTTTCCAATCCTTGACATGGAAGTGGATGTGAAAATTTATAAGAAAACGTGTGGAAAGATTTATTTCAAAAACTATACTCCAAATGTTGTCTTAATTTTGGATCAATTAATGTTCCTAACCCAAAATAATGTCTTTATTGACATTTTTATTCTATGTATCTATCACAACCCTCCTTCTTCAATATGAGTGAATGGATGGAAAAGTGTCATGACTTTCCTTCTTCAAGATTAAAAATAGATAATGACCCCTGAGACTTGGCTCTAATAGGCCCAGGGGTGGCGACCATCACTAAGGGTATTCAATCTCACAAAATGGGAGGCATTACCCATTTCACATTGACCATGATTGGGAGATAAGATGTATCAAACTCAAAATAGCTCCAATACATATATATATATATATATATAATAATCCAAAATCCACCTTTCATTCATGTTTAAAGTAAAATTGCTAAAAAAATACAATGAAAATATCCAAATTAAATACCAAAATAAAACTAAGCAGCAACACAGCAATTGTACCCAATGTCTGTGCTAGTATGGTCTAGCATGGTCCGTGCTATCTCCCTGGGAACCTAAAATAGTTTTACATACATAGGGTGAGAATACAGGTATACTCAATAGAAAAATACAAAGTCTCTTGAGCATAAGTGGAGAAGCATACTAATTCTACCATGAGAAAATAGAAAACCCTTAGCCACCTAACAAGGTATACTATCCACCCCAACCTCACCAAGGAACACTCACGAAATAACGCAAGTCAAGTAAAGTAAATTAGTAAGCACATCGATATTTGGGTACCTCACACCACTTCCCACTAGTTAACTGATCATCCCTGACAGAAAACATCCTAACGCTACCATGATCTTCCACAAGACCCACCATTACAAACTACCCACACACACATGGGCCACATACCACATCCCACCCACAAACACTTGGGCTACAACCACATCACATCCAACCTACAGACACCCAGTCCACAAAGCATAACCTCATCCCAAAGACACCTGGTAAATCACAACATATCTCAAGCCAAAGACACTTGGGAAAACACACCTCGCTCACAGACACCGTATCCTCACAACTGGACCACAACCTTCCTGAAGAGTCTTGGGCTACCAATACCTAGAAGAGGGAGTATAGAATAGACAATAACCATCCATCCATCCTCCCACTGGGATGTTGAGAAATAAACCCTCTCCCATGAAATGGGGGTGTTCGGCACATAGTGATCAACTAGGGTGGGTGAATATACAAATCATATGGAATTACAGGTATATATATAGGTATCAAACACTTAGACCAACCTATGGGGTTCCACACAACAACCAACCCACAGAAATACATTTAATTATACCTCTAAATGAACATATTAGAATGAACAACGACTAGTTCCCAATTAAGTAAAATAAAGACAATTAACACCCAATAATTTTAACATTAATAAGTGTTTACTGGTTATTCCATCCCTACCTGAGTGACTACCAAACACATCACACCAAAAGTAACATCATAACCAACACACACTTCACAAAAGTCTCTAGAAACTCTGGGTGAAATGGTCACATAAAGAAACACTATCCTTCTTCAAAATTATCCCTCCCAAACCATCCTCGGTAGCCCCAATACTCCAAAATAACCATATCTATCAAAACAATAAAACTAAACCAGATTTTATGTAACAACCCAAGATTTCATAGTACATTATCAATTTAAAGTAATTCAATAGATTGCACCATACACAACACCAAGTTCGAGCACATGACGACTTACCAAACATGCCGTTAAAAAAACGGTTATGAATAGTAATAAGTGTATTTTAAAGTTTATATACTCCATATAATATTAACTTATGTATTATGTGCTTCTTAGACATATTATAAGAACAAATTCAATTTTTCAGATAAAAAAATGTATTTTTCAAAAAATGCAATTTTACCACCTTTTAATGGTGAACCCTTTTTAAATAAAATATTTGACACTTTTACATATTCAATTTGTAAAAATAGAATTCTTATTTAGAATCAGGATATCAAAATTACTTTGGATGAAATTTTGGTATTTTTCTATTAATATTTATCTTTTAATTAATAGTGAAAATACTATATTTTAATTCAAAATTGCCTTTTAATCTAACTTATTTATATGGTTATATTATCTTTTTAAATTGTTTTAAAGTGTAATTATATTATATTTTTACCATTTAATACAATTTTGTTCATTGGAGAAAAATCCACTTTGAAATTGGGCATAAACAAGTGTTAATCTTTTGAAAGTTATTATTTCTTAAAAACATGCTTTTTGTTTGGAAAATGGGAATTAATTTTAAATTAATTAATCCAACTTCAATGTTTTGAATTTGGTAAAATAGACTTAATTTTTGAATTCAGAATATAAAATATATCTTTTGCTAAATGTTTTGTATTTTTCTGAAAACATCAATTTTTTATTAATAGTGAAACCACTAAGTGGTAGTTAAAAATATGACTTTTTCAGTTAAATGAAATTTTACCGCTTCTGTGAATTGAATTTCAAAAATCCGACATACATGGTTTTTATTAGTTACTAAAATTCCATTCAATAAAATGAAAATAATTTTTGTTGAATAGTAAATTTTTACTTTTATTTACCGCTGTTAAAGGTAAATAGGGTAATTCAAGGTAAAAAGAATATTATAATAATACAAAATTACCTTAACACTTTTCATAACCTTATTGGATGAGTCATGGCCGACCATAGGAATCTTTGGGTCGATTTTGGGACCCCATGGATCCACTTAAGAGTGATAATGATACTTTATTTTAATTAACTTAAAGTAAAGGAAAAAATGACATAAACAAATATATTTTAGTAAATTATTTTTTTTACATGGGGTTATATAAATTATCTTTTAGACTATAAATATTATTTGGAAATATAAAAATATTTCTTACATAATTGTATTTTATTTATAATTTTTAGACATTAAATATTTTAATTGATTTATGACACAATGAAGATGCAGTAATTACCTTATTAATAAATGAATCAAATAAATTATATTATAAATATTAAAATAAATATAATTTCAAAGTTTTTATGAAATACACGAATTTTCTAGGTGAATATTAAATGTTAGTATTGATTCAATTTATCTTGTTAGAAGTAATCAAGTTGTGATGACTTTCACAAAAACCAAATTCTAAATAATGCAAAAATTGACATAAATGAGTTTTTAAAACAAATATTATATTATTAATTGATATTATATTCCTAAAAATCTAAAGTTCAGAAAAATGACTTAGATAAGGTTATATATATCAATAATAAACATCTTGGGGTTCACTTGGATGTTTATATCACGTTTATTAACCAATTATTATAAGAATACAAGAAGACATGGTAAATGTCAAACTATTTAATTAAGAGTTAAATCTAAAAGATATGGTTAATATGGTGACAAAAACCTATCTAAAACCTGTTGGTTAAGAGTATTTCGACCCATACCTACCTTATACTAGAAATAAATCATTTTTGATCCATTATAAACTGAATCTGAATTTATTATAAAATATTATTTCAATATTTTCCTAAGGTGCACCTCACCCCTCTTATAAAATGGCACTTCGCCTTCTCTCAAATTCACACCTCCAAAGCCATTTGTCTTGGCCAAAACCTACCCAAATATCCTCCCAACTATACTCTCTTCATCCTAGAGGCCTTAATTTGGTCATAAAGCCAACCTATGAATCCTTTTGATCAAATAAAAAGGAGGTTAACGTACCCTCAACCAAGAAAAAGTAGAAGGTAAGGAGTTTCTTATCTCACATTTAATTCTGTGAGATTTCCATTGTTCTCCAATTATTTATTGTGTGTGGTGTATTTTGTACTGCCATTTGATATATATTATCATTATTCACTTTATATTCATGGTATTCTGTGAATGATTAGGTGGTTATTAACTTTTGGTCATATGACTCGATTGATTACAACGTGGTATGGGTTAATTCTACAATATCTTCATTATCTGAGGTTATTTATACATCATTATCTACTGGGACCACTTTATTATCCACATCTATGTTTCGTAAAATGTATTTCAAAACATTTTTACTATTTACTAGACAATGGGTTAAAGTCATTTATACCCTTATTTGACCTTATATGTTTTTGAAAGGAATCTTTCCGTCGTTTTACAAATAAGGTACATTATAACCTTTTTGACAAAATTAAGGTAGGACTATTTTTTTAACATATACGGTGGGTGCGGCTATTTTCCATTGTTATGACATTTTCGAAGCTTCCCTTACAATCTTATAATAATATTTTCAAAATAAATGTTTTCTTTATAATTATGTGACTTAAATGATTTCAAAATAGAAGGAGATATTTCTCTAAAATAGTTTTAATTTCATCTATGTAAACATCCTTTGATAAATTTTACACTTGTTTGAAGTTTATTTATTATGATACAAATATTCCATACTGTATTTAAGGTTTTGTGATATGGTTGACTATGGATGAGTTATTTTTATGCCTTTCATGTTTTATGGTTAAAGTATTGACATTTTGTATGCTAGTTTTAATACGAATGTTTATGTTATATTTCAACCTCTTTTTAAGATGAATTTTTTGGACTTGTATGTTTCGGGTTGGGGACTGGTAAAAGTAAGCCCTCCGGGTTGGGGTTCGGTTACAGTAGACCCTTCGGGTTGGAGTCCAGTTATAGAGGCTCTCTAGGTTGGAGTCCAGTTACATAGGCTCTCTGGGTTGGAGTCTGGTTACAAAGGCTCTCCAGGTTGGGATCCAGTTACAGTTAGCCCCTAAGTCCTGGCATGAGGCCTTGACACAAAAATTAAAGTTCGATATTATGCATTCCATCATTATGAAAGTGTATTAATATTTCATGTAATTATTAGACTAGTATAATATCCATGTGAGTAAGTAAATGGAATTATTTGATTTTATCATTTCCATATTATGCTAATGTTTAAGTTTAAAAGGATTTTGTTTTAGTCTTATACATTGCATTATATGTTTATACTTATTTATTATAGTTTCTACTATATTGTTATCCTTACTGATCATATGAGCTCATCCTTTTCTATGTTTTATATTTCCCAGGATGTGAAGAAGTATATTATGACTAACCTGTAGGAATAGTCTATAGGATCTCAGTGTTGTCTATGGATACAATGTTGTTGTAGTTTTCCATTTTATGATGTAATGTAAACCTTATGAATGTATCTAGTACTTCCAAGGCTACTAAACTAATCAGTCTTTCAAGACTTGATATTTTCTAATCATGCCAATGATACGTAATATTGCACAGACTCTAGGCTTCTGGGGTCGGGGCGTTACAGTTCGTATTAGAGAAAGTTTAGTAAAAACCTTGGAAACTAGATTTAGATAAACTCTGATTAGAGCACATTACCCTAAGATAGACTTTGACGATTAGTATACAAGAACTTCGTAGAATTTTGGTAATGTAAATATTTTGTGATTTTTCCAAGAAATACATCCCTATCTGGATATGAGCAGGTAGATTGGTTCTGGCACAGATGTACCTAGGGGTAAAACCCGAAAACATCTCTTTGAGCTAGACTTGAATGGGGGCTGGTGCAAGACAATGGGCCTTTCTGCACTCTTGGTTACGATACTCTCAGGAGATATTCTTAGGATAATTCACATTTTCTTTTCAAACTTATTTGAAGGATTTTAATATAAGATGAGAATAAATAACCATTTGGGTTTATATGATCTTTGAATTTGAGGCAATTACAAGTTATTAAATTTTGGGATGAAAATTCAAGGTATGAGATAACATTGTGGTGTAATTATGTTAAGGTGGTTTTTTGAAGAATTTATCTCATTTTGGGAATATTATAAAATATAGTTTTATAAATAGGACAACATGTAGACCGTGTGACAACCCGTCGTGTTGGACAAAGCTGCGAGAATCGAACCCACAACCAGAGTGCGATTGGGATTTATCACCTACCACTGGACAATGTGAAGTACCTGGTTAGTGTGACTAATTAATTCTAGTTAAATAATTTTATTGATCAATAAGAATTTAATTTGGGATCTTAAGTTAATTTGGGATCTTATGTCTTATCAAATGTATATCCTTAGTATAGGAAAATTATTTGGTGATTAAGGGATAAATGTTATTTTAGAAGATGTTCCCTCTATTGGGAATGCTATATTACTAAGGAAAATAGAATACTATGGGATTTAATTTGAGGATAAATGGTATATTTTTTGTTATCAATTTATATATATTTAGGTTATTTATGGAAATTATTAACCTATAATAGAGAATATGTGATTAGGTTAATTACTCTTAAGCATGTGACTTTAAGAGTTGTTGATGTTATTTGGAGATAAAATTTAACATGGAAGACTACATAATCAAATTATTCCGAGTTTTGGGTTTTAATCTATGTTTGGATTATATTGATGGATTTTAAGGAAAATTGTTTATTGAATGGTATTTATTGGTCTTTGGGTATTATTGGTTTAATTTTAGAAATTAAGATTCATATTTATTTTTATAAAAAAAAATTCATTTTGGGGATCATCTAAGCATGTACTAACCATTTGTTTTTGGTTAAATCTCTAAAGACAAGGGAAATATATAGTTTATCTTTTGTGGATTTTGTGATTCTCTAGAAGTTGATTCTATCACTTCAGGTGTGACCAAGTCATCTTGAATACACATCGTTTAGTAAAAATATGAGTTAGTGGTAGAAATTTATTAAAGGATGAAACTATACTTAAAAACTAAGTATATATCTTTATTTTCTTAGTCAATATCATAAATAGATTCCTCAACTTTATGAAAAGGAACTTAAAACAAAAAAAATTTCTGATTACTTTTCCTACTAGGTAATCAAAGACCTTTCAACTCATCACAAGTTTGGGGTTTTCAGATCGTTTACTTTCTCCTAATACTATTCTCTATCACTCTCCATCAGAACTTGATGGTTATTTTTCTCTTCCATATCCATTTTTTCCTACATGTAACCCTAGTATGCGTTATATTCGATAACCATCATACTTGTCGTTCTTTATTTTTAAATAGAGGCCTCATTAATCTATTTTTCGATATGGGATTTCAACTAAAGTATTTTGAAATGTCAAAACCCATGTTTTTAATCATGATCTTAAATTGAAAGGATGCAATTTATTGAAGGAGGGGATAATGTAACACCCCAATATTTCATAGTACGTTATCTATTTAAAGTAATTCAATATCTTGCACCACACACAACACCGAGTTCGAGCCCACAAAGACTTACCAAACATGTCGTTCAAAAAACGGTTATAAATAGTAATAAGTGGATTTAAAAGTGTATATAATCCATATAATTTTAACTTGTGTATTATGTTTTTCTTAGACATATTATAATAACAAATTCAATTTTTCAGATAAAAAAATGTATTTTTCAAAAAACGCAATTTTACCACCTCTTAATGGTGAACCCTTTTTAAATAAAATATTTGACACTTTTACATATTAAATTTTACAAAATAAAATTTGTTTTTATAATTGGGATATAAAAATTTACTTTGGATGAAATTTTGGTATTTTTCTAATAATGTTCATCTTTTAATTAATAGTGAAAAATAATGTATTTCAATTCAAAATTGCCTTTTAATATAATGTATTTATATGGTTATATTATCTTATTAAATGGTTTTAAAGTGTAATTAGATTATATTTTTACCATTTAATCCAATGTTGGTCATTGGAATAAATTTCACTTTGAAATTGGGCATAAACAAGTGTCAATCTTTTGAGAGCTATTATTTCTTAAAAACACGCTTTTTGTTTTGACAATGGGAATTAATTTTAAATTAATTAATCCAACTTATATGTTTTGAATTTGGTAAAATAGACTTCATTCCTGAATTCGGAATATCAAATATATCTTGGGCTGAATTTTTGGTATTTTTATGAAAAACATAAATTTTTTATTAATAGTGAAACCAGTAAGTGGTAGTTAAAAATATGAATTTTTCAGTTAAATGAAATTTTACTACTTATGTGAATTGAATTTTGAAACTCTGACATACATGTTTGTTATTAGTTTGTAAAATTTAGTTCAATAAGATGAAAATAATTTTTTGTGAATGTTAACTTTTTACTTTTCTTTACCGCTGTTAAAGGTAAATAGGGCAATTCAAGGTAAAAAGAATATTATAATAATACAAAATTACCTTAACACTTGTCTTAACTATATTGGATGAGTCATGGCCGACTATGGGCATATTTGGGTTGATTTTGGGACCCCATGGATCTACTTAAGAGTGATAATGACACTTTATTTTAATTAACTTAAAGTAAAGGAAAAAATGACATAAACAAATATATTTTAGAAAATTAATTTTTTACATGGGGTTATATATGTTATCATTTAGACTATAAATATTATTTGGAAATCTAAAATAATTTCCTACATAATGGTATTTTATTTATAATTTTTATACATTAAATAATTTAATTTATTTATGACATAGTGATGATGCAGTAATTACCTTATTTATAAATGAATAAAATAAATTGTATTATAAATATTAAAATAAATATAATTTCAAAGTTTTTATGACATCCACGAATTTTAAGTGAATATGACATGTTAGGATTGATTCAATGTATCTTGTTAGAAGTAGTCAATTTGTGATGACTTTCAGAAAAAGAAAATTCTAAATAGCGTCAAAATTGGCATAAATGAGTTTTTAAAAAAAATATTATATTATTAATTGATATTATATGCCTAAAAATCTAAAGTTTGGAAAAAGGACTTATATAAGGTTATATATATCAATAATGAACCACTTGGGGTTCTCTTGGATGTTTATAGTATGTTTATTTACCAATTATTATAATAATACAAGAAGACATGGTAAATGTCAAACTATTTAACTAAGAGTTAAATCTAAAAGATAAGGTTAATATGGTGACCCAAACCTATCTAAAACCTATTATTTAAGTGGATTTTGACCCATCCCCACCTTATCCTAAAAATAAATCATTTTGCGGCCATTATAAACCGAATCTTAATTTATTATAAAATAATATTTCAATCTTCTCATAAGGTTCCCCTCACCCCTCTTATAAAAGGGCATTTCCCCTTCTTTGAAATTCACACCTCCAAAGCCATTTGGCTCGGCAAAACCCTACCCAAATATCCTCCCAACTATCATCCCCTCATCTTATAGGCATTCCATTTGTGAGAAAGCCAACATAAGAATCCCTTTTGATCAAATTAAAAGGATGAACCCGAAGAAGAGGAGGTTAACGTACCCTCGACCAAGAAAAAGTAGAAGGTAAGGGGATTCTTATCTCACATTTAATTCCGTGAGATTTCCATTGTTTTCCACTTATTTATTTCATGTGGTGTATTTTGTACTTCTATTTGATATATATTATCATGATTCTCTTTATATTCATGGTATTCTGTGAATGATTTGGTGGTTATTAACTTTTGGTCATACGACTCGATTGATTACAACATGGTAAGGGTTAATTCTACAATCTCTTTATTATCTGAGGTTGTTTATACATAATTATCTACTGGGACCTCTTTATCATCCACATCCATGTTTCGTAAAATGTATTTCAAAAAAAATTACTATTTACTAGATAATAGGTTAAAGTCATTTATACCCTTATTTGACCTTATATATTTTTGAAAAGAATCTTTCTGTCGTTTTCCAAACAAGGTGCTTTATAACATTTTTGAAAAAATTAAGTTAAGAATGTTTTTTTAAAATTATATGGTAGGTGCGGCTATTTTCCACCGTTATGACATCGTTGAAGCATCCCTTACAAGCTTATATAAATATTTTCAAAACAAAAGTTTTCTTTATAATTATGTGACTCAAAAATGATTTCAAAATAGAAAAATATATTTATCTCAAATAGTTTTGATTTCATCTATGTCAACATCCTTTGATAAATTTTACACTTGTTTGATGTTGATTTATTATGATACAAATCTTCGATATTGTATTTAAGGTTTTGTGATATGTTTGACTGTGGATGAGTTATTTTTATGCCTTTCGTGGTTTATGGTTAAAGTATTGACATTCTATATGATAGTTTTAATACAAATGTTTATGTTATATTTCAACCACTTTTTAAGATGAATGTGTTGGACTAGTATGTTTCGGATTGGGGACCGGCAAAGGAAGCTCTCCGGGTTGGGGTCCAGTTACAGCAGACCCTCCGGGTTGGAGTCCGGTTACAGAGGCTCTCCGGGATGGAGTCTGGTTATATATGCTCTCTGGGATGGAGTCCAGTTACAGAGGCTCTCCGAGTTGGAGTCCAGTTATAGAGGCTCTCTGGGTTGGGATTCGGTTATAGTTAGCCCTTAGGTCCTGGCATGAGGCCTTGACACAGAAATTAAATTCTGGTATTATGCATTCCATCATTGTGAAAGTGGCGATTAATATTGCATGTAATTATTCTACTAGTAGAATATCCATGTGAATAAGTAAATGGAATTATTTGATTTTATCTTTTTCATATTATGTTGAAGTTCAAGTTTAAATGGATTTTGTTTTAGTCTTATACATTGCCTTAAATGTTTATACTTATTTATGAAAGTGTCCTCTAAATTGTTATCCTTACTGAGCATCTGAGCTCACCCCTTTTTATGTTTTATATTTCCTAGGATGGGAAGAGGTATATTATGACTGACCTACATGGATAGTCTATGGGATCTCAGTGTTGTCTATGGAAACAATTTTGTTGTAGTTTTCCATTTTATGATGTAATGTAAACCTTATGAATGTATCTAGTACTTCCAAGGCAACTAAACTAATTGGACTATCAAGACTTAATCTTTTTTTATCATGCCTATGATACATAATTATGCACTAACTCTGGGCTTCTGGGGTCAGGGCGTTACATTGTAGTCTCGCTGTATAATTAGACCATGTCTAAAAACCATAACACAACCTATATACAGACCCACTGTTCAACAGGTTCATCCTTTCTACAATCAATAACCTCTCAACCTGATATTCCATTACACCACTCGTACCACTCCACACTCACAACCAAACTCCAAACCATAGAACCACATGATCAACACAAAACACATAGTCAAATAGATCCATACATAGTGCACAACCACACCAAATAGCAAGGTGTATTCAGATTTAGCAACCCTTGTTTTTTAATTCCACTTTCATTATTTAGAAGTGATCATAGAAACTAGTTCAATCCTAGGGAATCCATTTCTTTAATTTATTATATGTGATTAATTAAATTTTTCATGTTCATAGTCATTCAAAAGAAGTTTAACAACAATTATTCGTGCGTCAGGTGTGAAAACAGAGACCACTAGTGGCTATGATTTTTAAAATTCATACGGGAAACCCAATTTTCATCATGGATCAAAGATAATAGATAAAACAACACAAGAATCATCATAATCTTCCCTACCCATTATTTATTACTATAGTAGTCAAACTCGATATTATAAAAGGTTATTTTATCTTCACAATACCCTTAATTTATATTTTGATTTGACCATATTCTCATATAATAATGAGTTTACACACCCTGCATGATACATAATTAAAAGATAGATGACGGAATTCCTACCTCAAAGAACAGACGATCAGTAACTCCTCCTTGTGCCAAAAATAGGGGGTCTCGGAAGCAGCCGGAGACTCTAAGGGAAAACTCAACTAATGTATATGACACATATGTGACTCCTCGGGGAAGAAAGACTTTAGGCACACTAAGATGAAATGTAAACACACTGGGAAGAGAATATCTAATCTTAGAAGATCTAGATCCTATATCAATGGAAGGAAATGGTTTTAAGGGCCATTAAAGTTGGATCACAATCAATACTATGTGGTTTGACCATTTCAAGGTCTTAGGAGTGTTAGGATATTAAAGATATAATTTACATCCTTTGAAATTATTTTAAAATACTCAAACAACACTTTAAACTCGATTTTTATCAAATAAAACGTAATAGGGGAAAATTGGAAAAATGGGAAAATATGGAAATGAATCACCAATGGGTGATTCACTAACATGAGTCACCAACAGTGATTCACTGATTACTAAATCACCAACACTGGTCCACTGACGCTGAGTCACTGATGGAAAAACTAGAATTTTGGAAAACTCTTGAAATGAGCTATGTTTCCTCTCAGAACACCCCAAACACTAGATTTTGAAAAATAAATGGACTGAGGATGTTTGTTACATTACATTAGAAACCTCTTAAACTATTCTTTCCCTTTATAATTTAAAACCAAACCCATAAGAAAGAGGGGTTGGACAACCACCCCGAAAGATACCTGTTAAGGATAAACAACCTTGTGTTGTTTTAAGGATGGAGTGAATCCTCAGAATAGAATAAAACCTCCTCCCACATCTTCTAACCCAAATATTCACAAAATACCCCACACAAGAAGCAACTATTCAGACACGTGATGTTGGGAATTCCTTATTATCTGCTCTGGGAAGCACTGAATCGCCTACACAGGTTTAATCGTATCTCAATTAATATGTCTTGATTAGGATTTGGTCCTCCCATACTCATGGTCAGGACCTTATCACATGGTATAGAATAATGAAAAAAATAATCTCATATAAAATAAGGTTCATGCAATAAATAACAAAGTAAGGCATGTAAGAAAAACTCAAAACAATTCCGGGTACGGGGCACGCATCTGCGTCTCCATTTCCTAAATACTCTCCTCCAGGCCACCATGACTCCATAGCACATGAACTAAAGGAATGGTCATTCCATGAATAAACTTCTCTTGGTGATCCTGGATCTCCACTGTTCACTCCACGAATGTTTTTTCATCCCTGATATCTATCTCTCCCCAATCAATGACATGGGAGTCATTGTGAAGATACTGATGAAGATGGGAGATATGAAAGACATCATGTATCCTCTCTAACAATGGTGGAAATGCCAACTATTATGCATCATCTCTAACTCAACCCATCACCTTGAAGGGTTTGATGAACTTAAGAGAAATCATTCTCCCTCAGGCAAACCTATGCTTCCCACGGAGAGGGGAAACCTTCAATAAAATGTAGTCTCCAACCTCAAACTCCAAGGGATTCCTCTTATGATAAGCATATGACTTCTTCCAGTCTTGTGCTACCTTTATCCTTCCACAAATAAGCTACACCTTATCTATCATACTCTGAACCACATCTGGTCTAAGAATAGCTACCTCCCCAACTTATGTCCAACAAAAGGGTGAACAACACAACCTTTCATATAAAGCTTCAAATGGAGCCATGCCAATAGAAGAGTAATAGTGTTTATTGTAAGAAAACTCAACAAGGGGAAAGTATTATACCCAAGATCCTAAAAAATCCAAGATTCATTCTTGCAGCATGTCCTCTAAAGTATGGATGTTCCTCTCTGCTTGCCCATCTGCCTGAGGGTGTAAAGAAGTGTTGAGGCATAACTGAGTGACAAAATCATTCCTCAATGACCTATAGAGTCGCAAGGTAAAATGTGTATCCTAATTTGAGACGATGGATCTCATAAACCCATGTATCAACACCGCCTCATCCACATACCTCTATGCTAAGGCATACATTATGCCTGACTCCTTAACTGCTAAGAAGTGAGTTGATATCGTCAACTGATCCATTATTGCCTATATTTCATCACATCATCCCTGAGACCAGGGTAATCAGGTGATGAAATCCATTTTTATTTCATCCCACATAAACTCAATGAAATCTAAGGGATACAACAAACCACCAGGAACACAGTGTTTATCCTTTACTTGCTGGCACACCAAGAACTTTTCCATAAACTCTTCCATATCCCACTTCATCTCATGTCACTAAAACTGGTCTTTTAAGCCGCATTACATCTTGGAAACTCTTGGGTGTATTGATAAGGGGGATTTATGAAACTCACAAATAACTCCCTCGTGAATCACCACTAGAAAAAACATATTCTCACAGAATATCATTTGATTCTGACCATCCTCTTACCATCCCTCTGAAGCATCACCCTGGTCAACGCGACCATGCATCACTTATGCCTCAGAGTCTCCCCATTGAGACTCCTACAACTTCTACCTTAGAGATTATTGCACCTTTATATGAAATAGATATACTCTACTACTATCCATTACTGCATATATGTTCTAGGCATCAAACTCTTACATTTCTCTCCAAGCATCTACAGAATCCTGAACAACCTCCTTATATGATTTACTACTCAAAGAATCATTTAAGAAATTCCCCTTTGCTGAGGTTTCAGAGATAGAAAAGTCATAGTCCTAAAGATAATTCATCCACCTACACTGCTGCAAGTTTAGATCTCACTAGGAAAATATATACCTCAAGCTCTTGTGATCTTTGAAGATCACGAAGCACTCCCCAATGAGGTAATGTCTCCACATCTTCTACGTGAACACAACCACAACTATCTCCAGATCATGGGTGGTATAGTTATGTTCATGGGGACATAACTTCCTAGACCCATAAGAGATCACTCCCCATTTATACATTAGCACACATCCCAATCATAGACATGAAGCATTGTAAAACATCTCAAATATCACCCCTTCCTCTAGAAACTAGAGCACCAGAGCACTGACCAACTTACCCTTTAGATAGTGGAAAGCTACCTGACACTGCTCACTCCACACAAAGGCCTGGACCATTTTGGTCAGAGCTATTAACGGAGCTAAAAATTTAGATAAATTGGGTACAAACCTCCAGTAATATCCTGCGAGACTGATAAAACTGCAAACCTCAACCACATTCTTGAGTGCTGCCCATGAAATAACCACCTCAACCTTTGGAGGGTCCACTATTACACCCTATTGAGATACCACATGCCCATGGATGTGGACCTCCCATGTCCAAAACCTACACTTGGAAAACTTCACATAGAGTGGGTGATGTTGAAGAACCTCTAAGACAATTCTAAGATGCTCATCATGCTCCTCCTCTGACTTCAAGTAGATTATGATTTCATCAATGAACATGATGATGAACCAGTGTAGGAACTCACAGAATAAAGTGTTCATAAGTACCATGAATATTTCTGGTGCATTCCTAACACCGAACGACATAACCATGAACTCAAAGTGCCAATACCTTTATCTAAAATCAGTCTTCAGGATGTCACCATCAACTAGTGATACCCAAACTACAGATCGATCTTAGAAAACCAAATTTCTCCTCTCATCTAGTCAAAAACATTTTCTATCCTCGAGAGAGGGTAAAAATTCTTGATCATTACCTGATCAACCTCCAGTAGTCTATACACATCCTCATACCACCATCTACCTTCTTCACAAACAAAAACAGAGCTCCCCACGGTGACACACAAGGTGAGATAAATCCCATATTCATCAGATCGTCAATCTGAATCCTTAGCTTCCCCATATCAGAAGGTTCTATCCGATAACGAGCCATAGAAATCGGGGAAGCACTGGGCTATAAGTATATCCCAAACTCAACATCACGTCAAAGGGGTAGAGTCAGAACCTCCTTAGTAAAACATCCAAGAACTCCCCAACAACTCTAAGAACCCCCACCATCTCTGCATTCACTGCTTCTACTAACATCTCAGAAAATAAGGAAAGAAGAGGCTCCACACGCTGACTTCCCATTAAAAAACTCTAGTGTCCAAGGAAATCCACATGTTGTCTATCCACATCTGAAAACACAACTCCCCTCCAAAAATAGTTGATGAAAGCATGAATAGAAAATAACTAGTCGATGCTAAGGATGACATCGTATATTTATATCTCTAGAAATAAGAGATCCCCACTGGACTGATGCATCCCCAACATCAGTATACATCCCTGGCACACATCAAAAAAGTTGTTATAACCTCTGACTAGTGTATTCAACACCAGGGTCATAGAATGTCTCTATATGTATAGCCCCATAAAATGGGATAGTCTTGGTTAAAAAAAGTAGTTTGAAGCTATAGAATCAAATAAAAAGAAAACAAGAGTACTAAATAATCTGATCGTACCTCGAACGATCTCTGGCCCCACTAAAACTACTACATCGTCATCATGAAATTGACCACGCCTAGCTCATATTCCCCTATGCTATCGGCCTCCTTCCAAACAAAGCTCGAGTCAAGTTCCTTGAGGAATACCTTGAGGTTGGCCTCCGCCTAATCCATCTTCCCTTGGTGGAGCAAGAGCCTTCCGTCCCTGCTGATGAAAGGGCTTGGCTGACAACTACTGCTGAGGCAGGTGTTGAACCTATCCACCTCCTCCATACTAATCCCAAATTGGGACCTAACTATGAAAGTGGTATTGGCCTACAAAAGAGAAACACATTGGTCCCAAGATTATGGGAAAATCATGAGGACCAAAAGGTTGAAACTGAAACTGCTGAGGTTAACTCCCCACTGCTCGAAACCTTGAAGACCCTAACATCTGGAACGTGTTACTGGTAGGTTTTACCTTTGAAGATCTAGGTTAACTCCCCTCTCATAGAAAAATCCCCGTGATTTAATTATCTCAACTACCTCAACCTTCTTCTGAACCTCTAAGTATGTTGTTAAGGTGAAGGGAGTAACTGCTTATTGTTGGGAAGGACAGAGTGCCTCCTCTAAGTGTCTCACCCAAGATGCTTCATCCAAAAAAAATATCTAGAGCAAATTGATAGAGATACATGAACTTGATCCATAGTTCTTGTACCGACATACTCCCTTACGGGAGGGAGAGTATCTCTTGTCACTTCTCACCCTTCATGGTCAAAGAAATCAATGATGACCAGAACTCCTTCTCAATATTGACCCACATAACATCTTCCTCCTTTCTCTCACCTATGTACAGTGTCCACCATTGATGTGTAGCTCCCCTCCTCTGGGTAAATTCCAATAGAAATCAGTACATTGTCAGAGCCTGGATCAAGCTAAAATTGATCACTAGCTCCTCAAGACAACTCTCCATATCTATATTTAAAAAAAAATCTTACTTTCCAAGAGTCTAATACTAGAAATCAAAAAGTTTCTTCTACCACCGAACATCCTCCCCCACTGGGTCAACCCTCTTTCAGTAGACCCGGTCAACCTGTTGAGCCTCCACTGCTTGTACCACACATGAAAACAAATTGGGTCCCATATCTGAAAAAGTAAACAATGAACTCCTAAGCCCAAGTATTATGGAATTTATTTAGTATTTATTTTAACTCATTATTTATTTAAATTTCCCAAAAATTCCCAAAACAAACAAGATCACAATTCATCGTGATCCATGTACATTTCCTTGGGTATCTACCATAAAAATTATGTATCCTCACTTTTTTATTTGGTAAGATCAGATTCCTTACATAAGATCCTGAGGGGCCCAAAAATCGTGTTTCCTAGTTGGTCTTCTCTGGCCTATGTCACTCACCAAGATCACCTCACACTATTTCCCTACCAACCCATTCAATCCTCATTGTTCCTAAATCCAAACACCATCCTATCTCTCAACCATCAGTCATATGATACCATTCTGTCATGACCCTCCTTCTTAAAGATGATCGAAGGGATGGAAAAGAGTTTTGACCTTTCTTTTTCAAGATAAAAAAGAGATAATAACCCCTGAGTCTCACCTTTAATATCCCCCGGGGTGGCGACCAGCACCAAGGGTATTCAATCTCAAAAAATGGGAGGCATTACCCTTTTTATAGTAACCAAGATCAAGAGATAAGATGTATCAACATAAAAACAACTCCAAGACATATATATATAAAAGAATCAAAAATACAACCCACATGCATTTTTAAATTAAATATACTAGAAAAAATACAATTAAAATATCCAATGTAAATACCAAAATAAAAATAAGTCGTGACACAGAAAATATACCCAATGTTTGAGCTAGTAAGGTCCAGCAAGGTCTGTGTAATCTCCATAGATACCTAAAAATAATTTTATATACGTAGGGTGAGCATACAAGTATACTCTGTAAGAAAATCCAAATTATCTCATGCATAAGTGAAGAATCATACTAATTCCCCCATGAGAAAACAGAAAACCCAGAAGCACCTAACAAGGCATATTATCCACCCTAACCTCACCAAGGAATGCTCACCAAGTAATGCAAGTCAAGTAATGTAAAGTAGTAATCACATTGATATTTGGGTACCCCACACCACTTCCCACTGGTTAACTGTTGGTCTCAAATGGTGAACATCCTGACACTACCACACTCTTCAAAAATCCCCACTATCACAACCTACCCACATACACTTCGGACACATAACATATCCCACTCACAAACACATGGGCCACAGCCACATCACATACCTCCCAAAAACATCTAGTCCGTAAACTAAGACCTCATCTTGAAGACACTTGGGAAATCACAAAATATCTCATCATGAAGACACCTAGTAAAACACACATCACCCACAAAAACTTGGGCCTTGTAACCGCACCACAACCTTCTTAAAGAGTCTTGGGCTACCAATTACTAGAATAGGGAGCATAGAAGATCTAGTAACCATACATCCATCCCCCCCACTAGGATGTTTGGAAATACACCCTCCCCCATGAAATGGGGGTGTTCAGAACATATTTCTCAACTAGGGTGGGGTGTGTATAGAAATCACAAGGAAGTAAAGGTATGTATATAGGTATCAAACACTCATTCCAACCTATGTGGTTCCAAACAACAACCAACCCAAAAAACTACATTTTTTATACCTCTAAATTCATGTATTAGAATGAATGACAATAACATCCCAATTTGGAAAAAGAATATTGCTTGACCCCAACTCATTTTGATGTTAATAAGTGTTTTCTAGTTATTTCATCCCTACCTGAACGAATGCGAAACACAATACACCACAAGTAACATCATAACCCACACTCACTTCACAAAAGTATCTGGGAACTCCAGGAAAATTTCCAATGCAAGTTAACACCATCCTTCTTCAAAATTATCACTCCCAAACCATCCTTGACATCCCCAAGGCACCAAAAGCTCCATATCCAGCAAAAAAACTCGACCTGATTTTAGTCCCAATACACAAGAAGATTGTGCCCAAAAATTATAACACAACCTAGATCCATACCTACTATTTAATAAGTTCATCCATTCCACAATCAACAACCTCCCAAACTGAGATTCCATTATACCTCTTGTACCACCCCAGACACACTTCCACACTACCAACTATAGCACCACATGACCAGCACAAAACACACAGTTGAATAGATCCATATACATTGCACATCCACACCAAACAGCAAGGTGTATTCAGGTTTAGAAAACCTCTATTTTTAATTCCACTTTCATTATTTAGAGGTGATCATAGAAACTAATTCAATCCAGGGGAATCCATTTATTTAACAAAGTATATGTGATTAATCAGATTTCTCATGTTCATAGTCATTCAATAGAAGTCAAAAAATAAGTATCTGTGAGTTTAGTGTGCAAATAGAGACTACCAACAACCATGATTTTTCGAAGGCATACAGAAAACAAAATTTACAGCATGGATCAAAGATAAAAGATAAAACAACATAAGAATCATAATCATCTTCCATGCCCCTTATTTATTACTATGGTATCCAAACCAGTTACTATAACAAGTATATTTATCTTAACAATACCTTTAATTTAGATTTATATTTGACCATATTCTCATAGAATCATGAGTTTCCCCACCCCACCTGATACACAATTAAAAGAGAGTTAAAGGAATTCCTACATCATAGAACAGATGATCGAATGCTTCTATTTCTTCTAAAAATAGGGGGTTGCGCAAAAAGATGGTGACTCCAAGGGAAAACTCAATCGACGTCTACAGCACAGAAACAAATCCTAGGGGATGAAAGGTATTAGGCACACCAAGAGGAAATAGAAAGGCACTATGAATAGAATATCTCAGCTTAGAAGAGCCAGATTCTATATTAATGGAAGAAAAAGTTTTCAAGGGACATTAAAGTTGGATCATGATCAATATTATATGGTTTGACCATTTCAATGTCTTAAGAGCATTAGGATATTAAATATATAATTTATATCCTTTTAAACACCTTTAGAAATGCTAAAATAAGGATTTAAACAAGATTTTCATTAAATAAAATGTAAGAGGGGTGAAACAAGAAAAAATAGAAAAAGATGGAAATGAATCGCTAATGGTTGAGTCACCAATAGTGATTCATTGACACTTGACACACTAACACTAATCCACAGATGTTGAGTCATAGAGGGAAAAACAATAATTTTTCAAACTCCTGAAATGAGCTACAATTACCTCTTATAACACCCCAAACACTGGATTTTGAAAAAAGTAATGGATTAGAGAGGTCTGGGCCATTATATTATCATATCCCCACTAACAAAATTTGAGCTCAATTAGACATTTGTATCATGAATTTTGATATATTTTCTGAAAAATATATTTTCTAGCTTGGAAACTATTCGAATTCCAATGTGTCGACTTACCAAAAATTTATAATAATGAAAGTGGCTAAATATTAGGATGAAATAGTTAATGAAATATTCATATAGATTTTATCTATCTCTATGTGTATTTTAATATCATTTAGTCTTTCCATTTGTGATATATAGGTCTACCTTAAAAATTAATTCAATCTGGGAATAGATTCCAAGAACCGATTTGCATGATCCTTTTGGGATTCATAATGTAGTATATACATTTCATCCAATAGATTGAAATTCATTCTATAAAGCTTTAAATCCTAAAAAATTAATGTCACAATTTTTATTAGTGTAGAATAATTTACAGATGAAATACTAATCCGATATAAAAATAATTAAATTTCAAAATTAGGTTATTTCCACAATTAAGCTCAAATTATTAACAAAACCTAAAATTAATAAAATTTCCCTTACAATGTGAAATTTTAAATATCGTAACATTGAATTATAGAATAATATATTTGAAATAATGATATTCATTAATCCTCCACACTTAAACATTTCACTCATGGGAAATTGTCAAATATCAAAATAAAAATCCACACCAAAATGAAAAGTGAGAAAATTTCTAGGATCTTTTCCAAAATGGAATTTCATTGGGTATAATATATGAAAATAAATTTACTTTCATTTCCATATCTCACATTTAAATCTAGTTAACCTAAAAATCCATCCATGACCCAATTTCACCTACCTCACATTGAAATTCGTGACACCCTTCACTACATAGAAATAAAATTTAGAGTTATGTCTATACTTATAAAGTGAATGTACCACTGTAGGATTGAGAAAATTCTAATCTCTCCACACCATTATACATAAAAAATATTTTCAATCATGAGAAATTTTTTAAGATGAATTTTGTGGATAAGGTTCAGTGGGTAAAACATGTAAAAATTTAAAGTTAGAAAAAGGGGTTGAACTTTAAGATACCAATGAATCAAAATTCAAGTGTAACATAAGAAATATAAATCACTAAATTCACCTTGCATGTTAAAAAAATACCATTTTTTGTGACATGGTACATGAGTCAAAAAGGGAATGTATTAAATTAATTCATTATAATTCCACCATTTTCTCTTTTTATTCTTTTTTTGCATTTTTTTCATTTTTTCATGGAGAATGAGATAAATATAAAATACAATGAAAAAATGTGTCCTTTGTTTTCTTCTAGTTACATGAGTCATAAATTAAGTTTGGTGAAAAATTCAATCTCATATCCATTTATTGTTTTTTTTCTTTTTTTTCAATTTTTTCTTTTTTTAGGAGAATCGGGTGATTGAAATAAATCCCAATGAATGAAATTAGATCATGATAATTATTTAAATGACCCAAATATTGAAACACACCTCACACACTTAATAATGAGATAAATGTCATACAAAACACATAAAATTCCATCCCCCCACACTCAAACATGAAATATTCATGAAAAAATATTAAGAGTGAAGGTAGGTAGGGAAAAATCATCTTGCAATGTGGATTAAAAATATAGGTAAATTCATGGATTATATGGTTTTAACAAGGTTATATTTAAAGGTGGGTCTCAAGTTAATAAACTTATTTCCAAAAAAAATCTCAATCACACCAAAAATATTTTTTGAAGTCAAAATATTTGAAATAGAATAATCATATGTTATGTATTTCACACAAAATCCATGTTTATCTCAATAAAGTATGGGTATTATAAATAATATGTGAAAAGGGTTCAAAATAACTCACAAGATAGAATAAAATAATTTTAGTGAGTGTTTTATGGGCATGGATTTCAAAAATTATCCAAACTCATAAAAAAATTTGAAAATCAAAATCCAAGAAAAAAATTCTACATCAACAATCATTTAAAATAAATTTTATCCAAAATAAAGAAAAATAACTCAAAATAAAGTGTGAAAAATGAAAATAGATTTTCCTTGAGACTCAAAGTTTATAAAAAAATACACAATGACTCCTAAGTAGGTTGACACTCCACCTACACTTAAATTTCACTACCCTTCATTTAAACACAATAAAATAAAAATATAAGGGTAGAAAACACAAAGATATGTAAAGATAAAATCTAAATTTATTTACTAGTGGTAGCATTGCATTAAGATACTAACTAATACCACATTTAACTAGAAATAAATAACACAAAAATAAAATATTAAAAAAGAATTTGGAAGGGAAAAGTTGATAGAACATAGCTTGACCCCACAAGTGGGTATTGGTTTTTTATTTCCTCCATTTAGTAGTTTCAGTGGTCACCGATAGTATGATGTTGGATGCAGCTTTCATGATTTAAAACACCATATTTGTTTACCTTATAGTTTACACTCTTTCACAAATGTTAAATAGGACTCCATGGATAGAGTAAAACAATTACACTAAAAAATGCAATATAGGTTTCAAAGTGGGGGAATAGAAATAATGGTTCCTAATATTTTATTAACACTACTTGGGTAACCTCTTAAAATTCAACATATAGGGCTTTATCGTGTGATGTTTTTTTAAAAAATTCATCAAAGGGGCTGTTAGAAAACAATTCAACTTGAATATGATAAAAACGTGAACAATTAATGAAGAAATATTCCCCTTAAATGTTTTCAATTTAATACTTGTTTTTTTTTTCAGAAAGGTCATTGATAACATGGTCTTAGTAATATAATCTTTTTCATATTATTCCAAATCAATAGATAGGTATAGGGGTACTAAATTTTTTATTAAAAAATATCAGATAACCCTATATTCTTTTATATTCTACAAATTCTGAACATTATTCATCCAAATCATATTAATCTCCCACAATTTCATCAGCTTGAAATCCTTCTTATTCAAAATCCTCTTAAAACAGTATGGATAGGTTTCAAAATAGTTCCTTCATAATTTCTTCCTCACATGGTTTTTTAATTCAAACTTTTGTAAAAACAATCTCTAATTCCTCATTTTCTTGAGACTTCTTTTGAGTTGTCAATTCATTTAAGGATTCTGAAATAATTTCTATTTTATTCCTAAATTATTAAATGTTTTTTCTTTCTTATCCAATTAAATATTCAAAGAAAATTTTTTGATATACTCATAAACTTTTTAACAAAAGTCCATGGATGATAAAAGTCACTATCAAATTCAATTTTTGACCTTAGTGGAGAAATATAAGAAATAAATTTTTATTTTTTTGTTTTTGGATTTTTTTATTTGTTTTGGATTTTTTTATTTGTTTTGGTTTTTTTGAAAACATTGTGTGAAAGAACATAGCCTCCCTGTAAATGGTTCTAAATTGATGATATGTATTTTTTATGGATCTCTCACCAATAAATTCTTATTACCTAATCAAGTAGTATAGTGTTCACTCTAGGGTCGATCTCTGGAGGAGGACACTCACACACACCATTTTTCTATTGTAACTATTGATAAACTAATTAATATACTATTAATGATATACTAATATAGTTTGGTGTTTATTAAATGCATTATATATATATATATATGAATTCATGAAACACATAAAGATGAAAATGAAACACAATGAAGTTATTGAAGAATCATTTTTATTCATAGGAGATCCTAGTGACGCTTTTATTGTTCTTTAGAATATTAATTCTCAATATTCTACTCAATTTTCAGATCAAACCTATCATTCAACACCTAGCCATTAAATTATTATTATCTAACAAAACCATAAACTTATAGGATAATACTCCATAATATCATCATTATAATGATACTCCACCCCGTATACAACATTATGAGGATGAATGAGAGGAATAAAAATTAACAAGAAGAAGAATACAATAGTAGTGAATGTTGGGTGAACCCTATAATAAAACCAGTTTCCCCACTACTTAAATTATCAGAATAAAATAATAATAAACATTTGATTACAAAAATCTCAAAACATCACCCCCTCTAACAACAATAATGGTTAGTTCTCCATTTCCATAGAGATTTAAAAGAGAATAATGGTAGAAAACAACATAAAAATGAATGAGAAGAGATAAAGATGAACTAAAATATATAAAAAGTAAAAAAACTATTATAGTATCATGAATCCTAAATTTAAATTAAATTTCCATCCTAAGTTTCCAACCCTTGACATGGAAGTGTAGGTTAAAATTTATAAGAAAAAGTATGACCAATTTTCCCTCCAAAATTGTCCTCCAAATGTTGGATTATTTGAGTCCCACTTAATGGCCGAATATTATAATTATTCCTTTGTTAAATTTGTTATTTATTGTATTCTCTATCCACAAAAAAAAATTAATCTCTATTTAAAAAGTTTATCGCATGTTATGATCGATTTAATATAAAAATATTCTATGTTCTATAGACTATTTGAATTCTAATGTGGATAATTACTAGGAACTTATAACCATGATAGCGGCCGAATATCAAGATAAAATAGTCAAATAAAATATTCCTCATGATGTTATCTATCTCAATGTGAATGTTTATATCATTTGGGAGTCCCATTTTTGAGATATAGTCCCATCTTTAGAATTCATTCAATCTTGGAACATATTATAAGGCATGACTCGCATGATCCTTTAGGGATTCATAATGTAGGATTCAGCTTTGGGTTTAATTGAATGAAATACATATCATCGTTTTTTAAAGCCTAAAAATGATTTTTACATTTTTTATTTGTATAAAATATTTTATGGCCAAAATACCAATATAATATACAATATTTAAATTCAAAAATTGGGTCATTTTAATAATTAATCTCAAATTATTAATAAAACATAATATTTTAATAATTACCATTAAAATATAAAATTAGTCGGACTTAAACATTGAATTTAAAAATAATATATATGAAATTATGAGCATAATCATATCATCACACCACAATGGTATGTGATATTCCACCAAAATATGTTTGGAGTTTTCTGGTTTTAGAAAAGAAGTGGACATTTCACCATGGTGTTAATGCCTACACTACAAATGTGATTCATGTATCCAAATCCTACTGAGGATTTTCATGTAACTGACTATGCAATGTATCAAATTTCTTGAAGTCATGCGAATCTTGAATAACATTGGTGAATATATATTTGAGGAATTACAGAGTTCACATATATTTAAATATTGAATGAAATATGTGATGAATTTCAAATTCATCCTGGCATTCACATAAATATTTGAATGAGAATTGCAATGAGTTTAAAAGAAAGATATATTGGGATTCGGTTGATTGGTTTCGAATGATATGATCTTTCTATTGAAGATCTTGGGGTTTCCATAAGTCAAATATGGAAATATGGATGATGATATTTTGAGAATAATATGCATGAATATTTTCTGAATATAAATATATGGTGAAAGTGTAGAAGAGAGGATACTGATAATTAATAGAAATATTATATATATTTTAAGATAATATGATATAAAGTGATACACCAAAGTATTGAGTAATGAAAGTGAGATGAAGAATGAGTTATTGAAGAAGACACACCTGAGTATTCAAATATTGGGATATTCATATCATCCAAGATCTATGAAGACTTTCAAGTCCAACATACCTACTATATGTAGCTTTTAACTACCATGAAAAAAAATACATAAGTAATCCATATCTTGTAAGATCGTGATGGAAGAATATATTTCAAGATGAGGATCAACCCTAAAGAAGTGAATAATTATTCCAGTTAGTGTAGGAGGTATAGGAACATAGTGAGACTCTATGTTGATAATATTGTGATTGTATATAGATGTAATCACTTTTTTGATAGTGAAGAATCTATATTGGTGGGTCTAACCAACACAATAAGAAATATAATTTTTTCCAAAACCTTGTTAATATTGTGTACTGCTCTCTCTATTATTAAAACTGTACATGAGGTGATGTTGATAGATAATATTGATTGGATGGAGAACCTAAAAAAGTTTTATAGGTTTAATTTGAAATAGAATTAATAAAAAGAAAACACTGATCCCTCCCCCCATAGTGGTTCATCTGGACTAGGGAATATACCTAAGTAAATAAGAGGATAACTATCTATACAAATCCTCATATAATAAGGTGATTATTTTAATATAAGACAATTTTATTGAGATGGATCACAAAATCATATAGCATAGTGTGTGTAAGATTGAATTTGATTATGTTGATGCTCTAGATACACATGTGTTGGTACAGGAACAGGTTCTATATCTCTCTATAGAATATGATGTTCTTGAAACACAAGTACTGCATATAAGTACTAAAGTAGTTAAATAACCAAAAAATATGGTTTTATAGCCATAAAAGATAGTGACTCATTATTGATTGACAATAATGACCCACTTTCCTTAAAGGATATTATTGAGAGAATAGAAGCTGTAAGATGGAAAGAAGCTATGAATTTTGATATGGATTTTGTGTATCAAAACCATGTCTTTGTTTTGGTCATTCCTCCAATTGATGTAATTCCCATTCAGTGTAAATGGGTATTCAAGAGAAAACTATACATGTAACGTAAAGTGAGTACCTATGAAGTATGGATAGTGGCTAAAAGTTTTAAATAACTCTATTATATTGACTAAGAGGAAACCCTTTCTCTATTTTACATGTTTAAATCCATCAAAATTCTACTTAATATAAAAAATTTCCATGACTATAATATTTGAAATATGGATATTAAAAAAACATTATTTAAAAGAAAAATTAGTAAGATGTATATATGACACAACCTTATGGTTTTTTGACTCCATAAAATTTCAATAATATATAAAAGTTACAGAGATCCATTTATGGGTGAAAGTAAGCATCAAGGTCATAGAACATTTGGTTTGACGTAACCATAATATAATTACATTTCATAAATAATGAACGTGATCCATCTATTTATAATCAATTTAGTGGGAGTGCATTTATATTCTTATTAGTGTATATTTATGACATATTACTTATTGAAAATGACATACCATTCTTACATCGAGTTAATGACATGTTAAACAAATGCTTCTCCATGAAGGACATACGTAAAATAACATATATCCTTGGAATTAAGATCCTTAATGATATACCCAATATGTTTCATGGAATAATTCAAATTGTATACGTTGACCATATAATAAATCAATTTAGTATAGAACAATCCATTAGGGGATTGGTTCTAGTGTCACATGGTAAATATCTCTCTAAGAAAATGTTTCCTCATACACAATAGTAGAGGTAGAGAGAGAATGAGTAAGATACCATATTTATATGTTATAGAATCTGTCATGTATTCCGAGTGATATAATAGGATTAATGTTACCTATTATTTAAGAATGGTAGGTAGATATTAAGATTATATAGGAGAACATAATTCATCTACTATTAAGGATATCCATAAGTGTATAAGGCATGACAAGGACATATTCCTAGTGTGTGTAGGTGATGAGTAACTATTCATCAGAGGATATAATGATTCTATTTTGCAAATAGATCATAACAATATGAAGCCACATTCATGATATGTCTTCAGTCTCAATTTTAGAGTTGTGAGATAGAAGAGTTCAAAGTATCTAGTTACCATCGATTCTATAATAGATTCTGAGTATATGGCTTATTATGATGAAACCAAGTATCTAGTTACAATCGATTCTATAATAGATTCTGAGTATAACATAATTGCGAATATCACAAAGGAACCATGCTCTCATCAAATGATAAATTATATAGTAAACAAATATCACATATTGATGGTTTCTCACAAAGGATTTAAGCTATTGTGAGTAGAGTTTCCATTAAATAAAACATGGTGATTCCATTGACTAAAGATTTATCTTATTATAATAATGAAAATCAGGTGAGATATAGTTGACTAAAAGTTTTTAGTAGTTGGATCTTGTGAAATTAGGATTATTTTGGAGTTGGTTCCCTAGAACCAACTTTTAAACACTTTATTATAACTTTTATTCAGGTATTTGAATATTATGAAATGTCTTATCACATCATGATTGTTAATTTGTGTGACATAGTATGTAATAATGTCCTAAGGGTACTTGTCTCGATGAAAGGATATAGTAGTTCCCTATTATGATGATAATCCTAAAGTGTCACAAAAATATTATTAAATATATTTTTTATAGTTGGATGATGTCATTTTGTGGGACAAAAATGACAAATGATATTAGGGATGGAGACTCATATGAATTTTAGACACTTTCTCATGGTGTATGACCTTAGTAATATTTATTTAAGAAGATTTTTAGAGCACAACCCACCAATTATAAATCCAAATTTATATGTGTTATTTGATATTCCTATCTGTGGACTTTTGTAATGATCCTTAGACTTTAATATTATTATTAATACAAGTAATTTGTCACATAATTTTATGTATTAAAGAAACACATGATTTAATATGCTCATAGTGAGGTAGGGTATATTGGGTGCATCATAATTGATATTTAATTAATTAATAATTTAAGAAAGTATCAATACCTTATGTTCTTTAAGGGAAGTAGATATCTCATTCCCTTTAATGGGAAATGAATTGCCTGATTAAGTCCATAGACATAGAGGTGTTTTTAGAAAGTTTATTTCTAGAAATTCAAATAAAGAGACATCAAGTATATAGTTTATGACACTAGAATACAACCTACTTGATTATAGATATCTTGATAAACGAATTATATTTCATAGTTTACATTTGTAGGTTGTTACATTTCATTGCGACATTAACTTCTTTCTATATGGGAGTCTTGTCATATCACCAGAACCTAGACTTGGACTTTAGGAAGTTTAGTCAAATTCCATTTAGAAAGAGGCTTAGAGGGTCACAAAATAAGTTTATTTGAAACTTTATATAAATTATATATGAATTTGACATGTTATATAAATATTATTCTCATGTATGTTTTAATAATTATTCATGTTAGTTTGATCAAAAATTTTCGATCACCAGTTATCTGAGAGAATATATATATATATATATATCTGGTTGTGTGTGAGAGAGTTAAATATTTGATAAATATTTATTCACTATGTAATTATTTATCTAATTACATGAATATATTCTATTTATTTATTCTATTTTATTCACAAGGTAACAAAATATTTATTTATTTAATTATCTGAATATTTAATAAATATTTATTCACTCATTTTGGTGAATATATAATTTATATACATATCAAATAATATTTTAACAATATTTATTTAATTAAATAAATTTTCATTATTCAAGGAACAATAAATATTAAGGAATATTAGTACACCAACTTCAATTGTCTGGTGTGACATTCCATATTAAATGTTATTTGAATAAATTTTAAATTATCTATTCAAGAAAAATAATATTTATTCTATCTATGAGTTTAGAGAATGTCAAGTAAATAATGATAATACTATTATTATTTAGACATGTGGTTCGATGGTAATTAAGAAAAATAATAAGGTCCTTTGTATAAATTTTTATTTTCTAAACCAAACACTATATAAACCAGGTTATGACAATGTGTGAAAGGTAGATCCACATTCCATTATTGTGCACAATGAGTTCTAGAAAGAATTATCTAAATCCCTGGAGAATTCACCCTTAGAACTATTTGAAAAACACATTGCTTTTCTCCTCCTCTTTGAGATTGAATCCTTTGTCCCTTAAAAGATTTAGTTGCGATCAACATCGATCTTCTCAAGAGTTAAAACTATCTATTATAGAACCTAGAGGATTTTATGGCAACAATTAGAGGTTTATGAAGCATGTGTAGATCACTTCCATATATAATTTACCATTTATTCCTCTTACACAATGAAAATATGATAAGAGTGTTCTAGCAATTCATCGACATCAAAGAAATAATTAAAATAAATGTAATTATAAATTAAATAAATTAATTATAAATTATATTTGAAAATATCTTTTCTTGGTGGACTATAAGAACACTTTTCTATCTAGTTCTAAGGTAAAATATAAAGAATTTGATGGAGAAATTGTGTTGGGATCCACCTAATATGCTTCTGAAACACCATTGAACCGTCACAATTCTCATTCACATGAATGATTACTCTATGTTTTCTATGAATTTCACAAAATCAATAGTAGAAATCAAAATAATTCACTGATCTTGAGTATTTCACATTAGGTTCAATTTTTCTTTAAGGTGGTAGGATGGTGGGTTATAAAAATGGTGAATTTATGAAAAATGAGGTTTGAATATGGAAATAAATGCCTAATAAATATCAATATCAATGTCTCCCTTGAATCCACACTGCCCACCATGACAATAACACAAAACCTTAGTGATGGTGTTATGTTTCAAGCATGCGGTAGGGAGGTGGACATAACTTGGTGGTTTATAGTGTCGGATTAAATAGGTCATGTGTGGCTCGGTTCACGGAAGGAAAGGGGGAGGTAAATCCTTGTTAAGAACACATAATGGATCATAGGGGTCTTTAGTGCTACACAAACACGAGGATATCAGTATATAGGTGTGTGTCCTCCTATAATGGTGTATCATGGATGTCGATCAGTGATGAGGTGTCAAGGATAAAATATGGAGTGTAGTGGTTGGGGCGCGCAAAATTGATGCATAGAAAGAGGATGGGGAGTCTAAAATCAAATGGTCATCAAAAAAGATAGCATGGATCTTGAATATGTTCCCTGAGATCTTACCCTACAAATATAGGCATGAAACTTGGTCCTAAATATGTTTCTTTTCTCTTCATGATTTTTTTACTGTAATTTATAATTTTAAAAAAATGATTGAAAAATTTGATAAAAATAAAATATTATTAAGAAAAATTATTATCTTTAAGAAATTATTATTATAGTTAGATATATATAATTATATACACTAGGGTTAACACATATTATTAAAAAACTAAATTAATAATTTATGTTAATATTAAAATAATTATACATGTGACAATAATAAATAATATTTTAATGAATACATGTAATATAATATTATAATAATAATTTTAATAATAATACTAATATTAATAATACTAATATTAATAGTAAATAATTTTATATATTATAAAATATTATTATATAAAACTAATAAGTACTGAAAACAATAATAATAACTAATATTAATTTGAACATTAACTTAAAATTATAAAAATAACAAAAACACTACAAAAATATAAAAATGAACTAAAAATAAAAAATGTAGTTAAACTAATTAATTAAAAATAAGTTATAAAATTATAAAAATGCTAGTAAAATTCTTATGCATCAACAAATTTTTGAGCTATGTATGACCATTTTGAGTTTTTGGTAATGCCCTTTGTGTTAACTAATTCACCCTATGTATTTATGGCTCTAATGAATAGAGTATTCTATGAGTATTTGGATAAATTTTTGGTGGTATTCATTGATGATTTTTGTTATATAATGAAATTTATGAGGATAATAAGAAATATTTAAGGATTATTCTAAAAATCCTTAAAGAAAAAAAAAATTTATGGAAATTTAGTAAATGTGAATTTTGGTTACATAAGATTTCATTCCATTGTAATATTATAACTAAAGATGGCATTATAATTGATCCTGTTAAAAATAAAATAGTGGAATAATGTCCATGAGCTTCTAATGTAACTAAGATTCAAATTTTTCTTGGACTGGTGGGTTTTTATCAAGGGTTTATTGAAAACATTGAGTGGATATCTAACCCACTATCCAAGGTAACCTAAAAATGATTTTGATTCATTTAGACAAAGGAATCTAATAATTTTTTTCATGAATTAAAAAAATATCATTTAATGCTTCAATATTGACCATGCCATCAAGAAATGGGGAATTTTTTATTTATAGTGATGCTTAATTGAAGGGTTATGGTTGTGTTTTAATGAAAAATGATTGAGTAATTTTATACATAACATGAAAATTTAAACCCTATGGAAAAACATATCCCACGCTTGAATATGAACATATGGTGGTAATTTTTGTTTTAAAAATTTGGAGGCATAATTTTTATGGGTATTAATTTAATATATATATATATATATCATAATAGTTTGATGAATATATTCACTCAAAAAAAGTTGAACATGAGGAAAAGAATATGGTTGTAACTGATGAATGATTATGATTGCACAATTCACTGTCATCCAATTAAAACAAAAAAGGTAGCTGATACATTGAGTAGAAAGGATAATGTATTATTAACAACTATATTTTTAGAACATGATCCAATATTTAATGATTTATTAAAAATTAGACTTTATGTGGTTCATCTGAAAACCTATTCTCTTTTGGATCAAGTATCAGTATAACTATTCTTTTTATAAAGAATAAAGTATGATCAGAAGGAAGAGCATGGTTTAAAAATAGATATAACTGGTTATTGAAGGAATTTTTACTATTTTTAATATTGAAAACAATGTGATATATGATTTGTGAAGAGGTTATGTGTGATGTGTGACTCCAAATTGAAAAAATAATTATTGGGTGAGTCTTATATAACTCTAAATTCTACTCATCCCAGTAGCACTAATATGTATAGATATATTCGAAAATATTATTAGTGGTAAGGAATAAAGAAATATATTGTTAAGTCTACCTTGAAATGTTTGACTTTCTAATATTTAATGTTGAATAAAAAAATATTGAAGGGGTTCATTTAGTCATTGTCACTCCTTTAATATAAATGAGAGAATATATCTATGAATTTCATGGTGGGATTATAAATTATGTATCAAGGTAATAATGAAATATGAGTTATTGATGATTGTTTGACTAAATCTACTCATTTTCTTCCTATTCAAGATGATATGGCTTTTAATCATCTGTATTAGTTTTATCCTAAACAGATAGTAAAGTTACATGGAGTTTCTCTCTCTATTATATATGATCATGATCCATGTTTTATATCCATTTTTTGTAAGGGGATTCAGAAATCGTTGGGTATGGAGTTAATTTTTAAGAAATATTTTAATCCTCAATATGATGAACAATATAAGTAAACTATTAAAACTTTGGAGGATATACTATAGGATTTTTTATTAGATTGTCCTGAAGGTTGTAATTAACAGCTTTAATTAGTTTAATATTCTTATGATAATAGTTTTCATTTAAGTATTCTGATGGAACCATTTGAGACACTATATAGAATTTTTTGTCTGACTCCAACATGTTGGGATGAAGTTAGGGAGTGATAATTGTTCGGAACTAATTTGGTAGAAGATATTATTAAAAAGGTAATGTTTATTTAGAACCATATAAGGTCAACCTATAGTATCTATAAGATCTATGTATATAACCAAAGGAAATATTTTTCTTTTTAGGTAGGGTACAGTGTTTTTCTTAAAATATCTCCATAGAAATGAGCGATGCCCTTTTGTAATAAGGGGAAATTAAGCCTATTGATTATTAGTATGTATGAATTTCTAGATAAAGTGGGATTGGTTTTTATCGACCAGCCTTACCTTTGAGTTTATCTTTGGTACTTGACATGTTTCATGTTTCATTGTTATGTAGGTATGTTCCCAATGCACCTCATGTATTAATCCATGGAGTGGTACAATAAAATAAGACTCTTTCATTTAGGGAAAATATAATTCATATTATTGATCATAGATAAAATGTTGTGTGGAATAAATTGAATCACCTTATTCATGTTTTTTTGAAGAATAATGTGATTAAATAAGAAATATGGGAGCCTGAAAGATCTATAAGAGAAAAAAATCACCATATATTTTTTAATGAATAAAATTATGAGGATGTAATTTTTTAAGGGGAGAACATTATAACCCAATTGTTTTATATAATAAATAAATTTTATATTTTATTCATATTAATAAATTTTATTATAAATTTTCAAATAATTTTATTAAGTTTTGGAACAAGAATATGATTTTTTATTTGGAAAAAAATAGTTTTTATTCTAAATTGTGTTTTATAGGTTTAATAGTTTTGTTTAAAAATTAAAATTATAAATTTTAAAATATTAATTTAATAAAATGAACTCAATTTTTGAATTCAAAAAATCAAATTTTCCTTAGGGTGATTCTTTTGGGATTTTTCTAAAAAAATAAATTTTTTGGTAAATATTGAAAAATAATTTTTTTATAAAAACCACAACTTCTATGACATCATCATAATTTAAGCATGAAATAAAAAATTTTGAAATAATTTTATAGACCAAATATTCATTTCTGGATTAAAATAATTATTTTAAAATTAATATTTTGAATTTATAAACCTTTATTGGTATTTTTGGAACTTAAGTTGTATTTTATTCTTATAAATAACTATTTTAATATTTTTCCTTTAATTAAGTATTCAAAATAATCCATTACATTTTAAAATTATTTGAATGTAAAATAACTCTAAATTGTTTAATCAGAAACCAATAAATTTAATAGGAATGAATACTATTCATGATTTTAGTGTAGATTAATTTTTATGCTTAAAAAACATTTTTCTAAAAAATATTTTTGTTGTGTTAAACATACTTTTATTAATATTATTTTTTACCACATATAGAAACTAAATCTATTAAAATGGTTTTAATAATTTTGATTATAATTTTTAAATTAAAAAACAATTTCCACTTTATTTTTATCCATAAAAATAAGTTATGAATCTAAAAGTTAGTCACAGTGGTAAGGGATAAAATATGATAAAATTGTTAAATTAAGGGTAAAACATTAAAATATAACAAAAACCTACCCTTAAATGAGTGTATAGATGTTTTATAGACCTCCATATCATAAATTTTTATTTTTTATACATTATCTGATCTACTTTTATTGAAAATGGATTTTCATTTTTATATTATGAAATTAATATTACAAAAATGGTCACGCCTCTCACCAATAAAAAGGACCCATTCACTACCCCCACTTCTCCACACACCGTGAGCAACTTATCTCAATAAATACATAAAAAAATACATCCAATTACATATTTCCCACATCCTACTGGTTCTGGTCTCACCAAAATACCAATCTATGAAAGTTTAAGGATAGACCTAAAGGAGGATATCCAAGGAAGTGGTAATTATCTTAACTGAGTTGTTTCATGTTTATTTCTTATTCCACAGCCCCCAAATCTATTATAACCATACTAATATAATTAAATAATTATAAATATTATAATGAAATATTATTATATTTATTTAAAAATAATTACAATCCTCCCTTCCATCCATTAAAAGATGAAATCATTTACCATGTTACATGCAGGCCACCGTCACCATGAACGACGTATTTAAATTTTCATCACCACCTTACATGGATGTTTATACAAATAGATTTAATAAAAAATTTGATATTTATAATATTATTAAAGTTTTTTATAGATAATATTGTTTTTATATTAATAATATTAATAGTAAATGTTCATCATAATATTTAGCCACTTAAAATGAGAATACCAAGACACTTTTTAAGTAATAATTTTGTATCATTATCTTTCATTTATCTTATTAATATGCCTCTTATAAAATCTAATTTATCACATTAATAAAATAATTTTTAAATCATTAATCTTATATAAAAGAGATATTATCACTATAAAATAACGTATTCTTACTTATTCAACCATTATAACATGTTCTGGTTTGTGTTGGTTTTACTACCAACATTAATAACATTATAATTTTTATTTCATGAAGGATTAAAAAAATCTAAATAAGGGAAATAATATATAATAGTGTTAAATTTAATATGTTTTCATGATTATATAATGGTAATATATGTTTATATTTGTGTTAAGAAAATTAATTCTTTTTATGAAATCAAAATTTACAATATATATATATAAGCATTCCATGAAAATGGTCACTTTAAGTTCAATAAAATGACCATGGAACTCCCTAAATATATTATAAAACTTTATTAAATATTTTTTAAACTTTTTTAATTATGAAAAAACTATCATTATAATTTAATTAAAAGTGAACAACCATGGTAATTTTTCACTATAAAAAACAAGTTATCAACACTGATTTACAAAGAAATCACTATCTCATAGCCTATTGAACTCCTTTGTTTCTAGAATGATATGCACCCTTTATGTTGACACATATAGATTATGTAACCATTTAACATGTACTTTTCACTATTACAAGGATAGCTTGTCTTTTTAATTATTAAGAATAGAATGAACCCAAAACTACCTACTTGAACTATACTAATTTAGTGAATAAATAAAAATGATAATAAATAAAATAAAAGGAATAATAATAAGGGTATTAAAATGAAAAATTTTCTTTGATAATATAAATAATAAATAAATTTTCATTACTTAGGAAGTTAGAGGACATACAAAGTGAGTCAGGACTTAAGGAAATGGGATTCTTTTTAAATATTTTCTTTATAATTCTTGATGTCTTCCTCTCAAAAATTTTTACTCCATGACCATATTATTTAAATAATGTTATTATATAAACGTAAACTATTCCTTAAAATCCATTTTATCATATCTTGTAATTTCTTTACATAGGTTTAAAAGGAATCATTTAAATGCTTTTTTGCATGGGCCATTTTTTGACTCCCATTAAAAAACAGTGAAAAGAACATCCATTTTAATATATTATATAAGAATTAATTTTCCCATGATAATGTCCATTATTCATTTTCAATCTTCCATTCCAATTATTATTTTTTTGAGAAAGTTATTTATATTCCCATTGTTTTGGGAGTTTTTTATTTTTATGGTTATTTAAAGAAAAATTTATTTCTTCTTATTTTAAAAAGTAGTTTTCTAATGATCTTAAAATATTTTGGGTTTCACATGAATTTTCCTATCAATTAGTAATTGGTTAAACCATTTTTGAAATTTTCATATTTTTATGGGTTAACTTAAGAGTATATGATTATGGGTTTAAGAGTATGTTTTTATTATATTTATGATGAAATGAAATCTCTTAGGTATTTTATTAATATTATCATTCATGAACATTGTATATAGTGATGGGTGGGTCCAATATATCCCTCCAATTCAATTCTTAATGATTTATTATATGAAGAAATTATGTTGGAATTAATTTGTGAAGTTATTCTAGTGCAAGGGTGATTATAAGAGCTATATAAATATTATATAACAATTAACCCTCATGATTATTTTTTCTTTATTATTTCTTATGAAATGTATTATGAAAAACGTTGGGAAATAAAGTTTATTTCATGAGTATGTATTTTTTTATTTGAGATAAAATTTTATTTTGTAAAAAAGTCCCATTTTTCTCATGGGGTTTCATGTTTTTAAATGTAATAACAGGTTTCCTTTATTTTTATATCTCTTACTATGGTTTATTTTCTAAAAAAATGTTTTTAAATGATTTTACAGGATTTAGGTATGTGTAGGAAGTATATCATAGTCAATATTTCAGTAACAATGACTCATCTTGAATGAATAAAGTGTTCCATAAATGAAATAGGAGTTTTAATTTATGAACCAATGTTTGTGGAAAAAATGTATACATCATGGAAGTGTTTTATTTTTTCATGCAATGGTTTTACCAATTATCTAAAACTATAAACCTAAAATGTAATGAAAATATAGTGAAGTGAAATCCTAATAAAGTTTCATAATATTCTCAAGCTATCCTTTTTCATTTTTGGGGTCCCTAGAAGTTTATAAGTATTTTTCATATTTTGATTAGTGATTTTGAAATGGTTTTTCAAATAAAAAGGTAATTAAAATATATTAAAAGATTATTTGGAAATTAATTTGGGAGTTTTGAAAGTTATTTAAATAATTTTTAATGTTTTTTGGAATATTTGGAATTAATTATAAATCATTTACTTTATTATTTAAAAGTTATTTTAATTGAAATTTTAATATTCCAAAAAAATTATGACCCTTACATAGGAATTATTCATTGTATAAGGGTATACATTTTTTTCTATTGATCATGTAATGGTAGAGGCTCCTGTTTAGTGTTGAATATAAGTCATATGAGTTGTGTGAGGGTCATATGGGTTTCTCTATGGAATACATAAAGGTAGATTTTATCTATGTAAAGGTAGTCGTGGTTTCTCAAAACCTTTGTAAAGATCCACTTGTTTTTTTAAACCATGAATAAAGGGAAGTATGATGATTCCTATTTCACATAATGGTAAGCGGGTGTTTCTATTCACTATATAAGCGTATTTCATAGATCATGTATATGAATGTCATGGATCCTAAATCACACATAAGGTAACACCAATTATTTATAGTATTTCATATATGTTGTATTATTTTTTTATCTAAGGTGTAAGGGTATCCTAACTTTTCGAAAGGATATTTCAAGGTGACCAGTCATGTAAGGGTAAAACCATGTTACCCTTATAAATTGTGTATGTATCACATAATGGTAGTGGTAATTTCTTCAAATTTATAGATTTCATTCCAGTTCGACATATAACGTAATTTTAAAGTAAATAAATATAGAAAAAAAATTTTAGTATATTAAGAAGATATAAATTCATATCTTTATTCCCATCATTTTGGGAGGGTTAAAATGAGTCATGCGAGGAATTAATGAAAATTAAAACTTAAATACATATTAATAAGTATTAAATGGAATTTTTTTTAAATAATACAAGATATTCCTATTTTTTAAAAAGGGATATCATTCATCCCCTTTTTTCTATCTTTCTCTCAATTTTTAGTGAATCAAAACCTTACTGTTTTTATTTTTATGAGTCTTCTAAAAATCCTTTGAGTCTCCTTCTTCAAATTTCATCTTGTGTGTATTATCTTATCTCTCCTCTGTTTTATTGTTGTATTGGTTCATTCTTATCTTTTATAGGTAGGGGATTCAGGTTCTCTCCCTTCTTGTATTAATTTTATGAATTATCATTTTTTTTATTTGACTTGGGTGAGTGTTATGAATTGGAATAATAGAGATAATAAACTGTACTATTTCCATTAAAAGGTAATGTCATGATACATATGTGGTTATTTGTTTTCCTTTATATTGTTGTTGAAACTTTTAATGATGAAAATTATCTTAGAGATAGAGAAAAATATAACATGATGTTAGATATTTTTATTTATTAAAAATTATCTCAAGATGAATAATTCTAGAAATTATCAGAGAGAGAGAAATCTGTTATCACATGTTGTAGATTAATTTTATTGTTATTACTTGGGAGAATTTTCAAATTTTTAAGTGTTGAAAATTTATTGATATTACTAAAATATTGCATGGTATATACTACTGTTATTATTGATGTTTTTGGGATGATTAATAAGCCTGTAAATTTTTTAATAATGGAAAGACGATAATTATTGTGAAGAATTAAAGAGGCGTACAAATTGATTTATATTTATTATATAATCCGTTGAGAATGAATTTAATACCAGAATCATAATTATTTGTTTTTATGCCTTGTAGTGTTGGCTTGATTAGAAATACCTTGTAAATTGTTAAATACATAATATTGATAAATGAAATGATTAATTCAAACATGACTGTTTTAAGCTTAATTCGATGGGTGCATCTTGGTGGCCTTAATTGTGTGTGGTTTGGTGGCCTTGGTTGTCATGTGTCAGTTTAACATGGTGTTTTCTTGATACCAAATGAGTTAAAATAGAATTATAATATTGATATACATAAATGTGGTTATGTTTAAAGAATTTATTTGTGTGAATTCAACCTGATAACTAAATGAATAATGCTAGGTGGTTGATCATCAAATTAAAATTTTAAAATGGAACTAGGGTTGTTTCCTATTTTTATAATGCTTATGGTTGGTTATTTTACATTAGGGGTATCTCTTAATGTAATTATATTAGTATAAACCAGACGAATGTTGTGGTGGCCTTTCTTGTGTGAACCCATAAGTGTAGACTTGGGTGGGACAATGATATACTTGTATTCTTTTATGAATTTTCTAAACACCCCACTTGATTTAGGGAACCTAACTAAGACCCAAATACCCTAGGGTTTTTTATATAATATCTTGGATGGGGGATACTGATGGATGACTACCCCCTCTCCCCCACTCTCACATTAGTAGTGGATTCTGAAAATAATGGTGGTGGATAATTAAGTATGTGGTGGGGGTAATTCATGGTAGGAGAAAGACACTAGGTTGATGTCCTATATGTTTATGATACCATATTACCCTAGTTACTTGATACGAGATAGGTGGTTTGTTCTTAATGACATGATATGTAGTTTGAGCTTCTATAAATGATATACAGTTGGTGTCCTTATTGGTAGATATGAAAGGGATGGGATCAAAGGGTGTCTTGTCATTGAGAGAGAGTGGAAAATCAGTGGGTAATTGGTTACATGTTTTCTTTATATAAATTCTTATGATATTAATTTACTACTATTAAATTCATTATTTAGTTAGATATCCTTGGCTAGTATGGGGGAGATTAATTGATTTTGTAGGTGTTGGTTAGTTCTATTATTTGTTCACTAGGATCTTAGTATTCTATCTCCACTTACTCATGAGAGACTATAGTTATGATCCTAATGATTATACATGTTATGCTCACCATATGTATATATAAACAATATTCTAGTTTTCCAAAAGGTTTAGGGGACCGAGTTGAACATTACTAGCATGGGTGTTGGAGCTACTACTGATTTTTTTTCTTAGTATTTTCTAGGTATTATTTAAATATTTTTATTTTTATTTTTTAAGATTGTTCATTCATCATAGGATGATTTGGTTTCTTATTTTATATTATGTGATGAATTTACGTGGTAGTTATTCATTCTATCACTAGGTCATAGATTTATTATATAGGGTAATTTCTTCCATATGCATGATTTCTATATATCGTTGGTGATAATCACCATCTCGAGGCCTACTAGAAGTGATACCTAGGGTTAATTATCTCCCTTCATCTTTTTCCTATGAGGGGTACCTTTGGATGTAGAGTTTGTGAAAGAGTAGTATCAAGGGTTAGGTTGAGTGAGAAGATAAATATATGGGTTAGACGTTATTTGGATTGAAAGGGTTGGTAGGGAAACAGTGTTAGTTGAACTTGGTCTGTGACATATGATAGAGTGGACAACTATGATATGGTATTTTAGGTCTCCCCATGATCTGACACAAGGAATCTAATCATAATGAATGACCAAGTGATTTGGTACTTCTTACATGATAAATACCTAGTAGAGGTACATAAATCGTGATTTTTTGATCTTATGATTGAATGTTGTGATATTGGGAATCAAATAAACCTTATTAAATGAATTTTATTAGAATACATAATGGATTCAATAACAAAAATAGTTTTAATACCTCATATTTTCAAATACATTATTTTTAGGACGCACTTTAAATCCATGCGGGTGATTCAGGCCAACCCAATGCGGATAGTATCACAATATAGTGGATGGTTTCCCTTGATTTGTAAGTTTGGTCCACTGTTGTTTATATTAACATAAGTGATAGTATTATTTAAGGAATTTAATTTTTTGGTGACATGAAATTCAAATAAAGTAATGATATCCAACTGTGATAAATTTAAAATGAAATCATTGCATTTTAAGTGATTATTTTGAGGTGTTTGTGTAATTTTCTAGTAATTTAATAACCTATAGGATCATTAAAATGGGTAAAGTAAATTATTGCATCCTCACCTTTTATGATTCATATTATGTTTTGATATAAAGTCCCTATTTTTTATATTATTCACATTTGTATTAACATAATGAAAATAATGATTTAATGTTTTGATGCAATTGGTTGAAATAATTGGTAATGACTTCTTGACTTTATTTAAACCATGATGTGCTTTATTTTTCAATTTTGGGAAGGGTTTTATTATAAGGGTTATAATGATTTTCCAAGTGATCATGTAAATAGTTTAAAGGGTTTTACAAAAAATCTCTTAGCCTCATGGTTTAAAATAAAACCTACAAGTTTCTATTAAAATTGCTTTGAAAAATGATTTAAAAGTTGCTTATTAAAATGTTTATGGTTTATTATAAGGTTTAGAATGAATTGGTTTCAAGTAATAATTTTCATGTTTTAAAGAATAATATTTGTTTTAATGGATTTTCAATCCTGTTAAGTGACTAAAAATTCTATAATTTCATTGTTTATTCCTTTAAGGGTGTCTAAATCATTTTCGTAGTTGGATTTAAAAATTGGTTTCAAATTATGTTTAGAGTCTGTAATTATGAAAAAGTATATTTATATGATTATATTATTTGTTTTATTTAATAATACACCTTGTAGGTTTTAAATTAAAAAATTTAAATCATGATAGGAGTTGAAAATATTATTGGAAAACTGATATGAGTAATATGTTAATGTGTTTTGATTAATAAAGAAACATGCTTAAAAGATCGTAAATTCCCTAAAAAACTTTTTTGAAAATTTTTATTAATTAAATGTTACTTTAAAATATAATATTTTATTTTTAATGTAAATTATTATAAAACATGATTTAGAATATAACATTCCTTGATGTGAAATGTTATTCGATGGGATAATCCAAATTGATTATAATTAACTTCATGATGTACATGTTATTCATTTAATTAAGGTCTATGTTAAGAGTTGTGAATTCCTATTGATTATATTGTGTGACTTAAAGAAGTTATGAAATGAATTTATAATGCATATTATATTTAAAAGATGATTAATCACATGTGATTTAAATTGAAATATGGTGCACTAAATAATATTAATTAGTACTGAAAAAACAATTTTATGAAGAATGTGTTAGTTCCTAGTGAGATGAAAATATATATTTGAGCGGGGTGAATATTCATTTTTAAAAATGTAAACAAATTATAATTCTCAAATTAAAAAACAGTTTAAATAGTGAAACAAAAAATAAAATAAATAGCACGTGTTGTTTTTATAGTAGTTTGGATCCACAAGATCCTAGCATACCCTTCAATATTCTCTACTTAGTGAGAAGACCAGTATTCGCTAAGAGACATAATTTTTTTAGGGATTGATATCCCTATTAAAGACATACCTTTTCCTCACTTGGTAGTATAACCCAATTAAAAATGTACATTTTTCCTCTTATTAGTATAACCTTAACTATATTTTATAGAAGTCACAACCTAACTTAACTTATTACAGCAATCATAACCAACATGAATTTTATTCAAGAGTCTCAAATCTACCTTCCTTTTGAATAGGATGAATAACCTAGAAAAATGGAATTTATATGGACAATATTAAACAAACTCTAGTGTCATAAATAAAATAAACTAAGATACAATAATGAAAACCCAAAACAAATTCAGAACAACAGTTGAGAAGATGATAATGAATGTCGATGCATCTTAAGAACATCGATCACTTAAATAGAGGATGATAAAATAATAAATTCCTTCATGATTACTTCAATGAAATTTTAGTTTCATAAAATATTCATATCTTCACAATTCTCATATCAATGACGTATGTTTTCAATCTTTATGGATTCTCTCTTTTGAATAAACCGTGTTGAGTTTATTTTATCGCATTCTCCCTTGATCGTATTCCAATTACTAATCCCACATTATTAACACCATGATATTGGAGTGTTTATATAACCAATTACATCATTACATATTTTATTTAATAATAACACTCATAATAATAATTTTTACCTATAATTTGAATCATTACACCCATTATCAAAGAATTATTTCACTCATTTATTACTTCATGAAATGACATCGAAACACATCAAACATGATTGTTAGCATAAATATTTATTTCAAGATTAATAAAACAATTAGTAATATATTTATTAAAATTATTATTTATTTATATATCAAAACATTACTAAAATAGGGAAACATAACATAGATATTATATTTATATTTGTATAAATAATTTTTTCTCAAAAATATTGAATCAAAAAACTAATTGAATTATAGAAAAATATAATAAATTAACATAAAATTAAAAATTAAAAAAATCTCTAAGATGTAGTAAAAATAATAAAAATAAATTTTTATCTAACAATATAAGATATATCTTTTAACTGACGGTTTTTTTATTCTTTTTACTACTCGAACAACATTCTACCATTGCTAATATAATGTTGTTATTGTTTAAGGGCTAGTACTACTGGTTTTGAGGTTCTGCCACTACTTATGTGTTGATAACACTAGTTGTGTGGTGGTAATATTATAAGGATAATTGTGTTATCAATACTATTCATGATGGTTCCTAGTACTAGTTATAATAGTGTTACTACTGGTAAAGGGATATGTTCTTCTATCACTATAAGAAAATAGGTGAATGCTATCGTGAAGCTTATTTCCGTTGTTTATAAAGGTAATAGGTATAAACATTATGTTACGTAAAGTTAGATCATATATTATATAAGTTTTGTGAAGGTAACATGTAAATTAAACATCATATATAAAGGTAAACTAGATTTCATAAGCATTTTGTAAGGGTAAAACATGCATTGCGTAAGGGTAAACTACAGATTATAATCACTGTGTAAAGGTACTTCATGCTCTATGTATGGGTAAACTAAACCTTTTATAAGGGTATAAAATTTTTTACATAACTTACGTATGCGTAAACTGATACTTGTGTATGTGTAATATTCATTTTAAAAAAGTTTTATAAGGCTACATGATACTTGTTTAATGGTAAACCAAACCATTTAACTACTTATGTTAGGGTAATAAGAAAGTTTCAAAAGGGTAATTATCATATTATAAAGCTCATGTAAGGTTAAAAAAGGAATTGCTTAAAGGTAAAAGATAATTTTTAATGCTTTCTTAAGGGTATTTCGAAGATTCATAATGTTAAATGGGAAAATGAACTACTTGTGTAAGGGTAAATACAAGCTTATGTAAAGGTAACAACAAGGTTTTTAAGCACACATAAGTATAAAAACAAGCTATGTGGGGGTAAAATATAGTTACGTAAGTGTAAATAAAATATATAGAAATAATATAAAAAACATGAAATATGTTTTATGAAAAATAAAATAATTGAAGAATATTAAAAATAAATGATGAATAAAATTAATAAAATAAAATTTATTTAATTAATTAATATAAAATTATTTTTAAATATATATTTTTAAATGAATATATTTTTAATTTAACAAAACAATAAAAAATAAAATACAATAAAAAAACAAAAGTATCATCACAAAAAAATATCTTCCTTTTTAAATTTAAAAACCTAAACCAAACATTTAATTTAAAAAGTCTATATTTTCTCCACCTTTTCTAAATTTATCAAACATAAAAAAAATTTCTCCAAATTTTAATAAAAATGTATTATTAAGAACAATATTTTTAAAGAAGGTTAACAAGATAAGGATAAATCCCATTTAATTAATTCCTGTAGGACACATATATTGGAACAAAAAAAATAAAAAATTAACATTCTCACATAAACTAAATCTCCATCATCCCCACCTCAAACATTAATTTCTCAAACCTCAAAGAATCTAATGATTTATTAACGATTTTTGAAAGTTGATTTTCTGTTGGAAAAAAATTGAGAATGATATCCACTTTATTAACATGATCTCTTAAAAACTAAATCTAACATCAATGCATAGAATTTTTCTAATTTTAATCATTCAATTCATTTTTAACATCAATAGAAACAAAATTAGCAAAAAATGTCAAATGAGCAGAAAAAATCAAAAACTGATTTTCTAGTTCTTAATCTAGATTCAACATTTCCAATAACATTTTCTAAGGAATAATCTCTATGATTTTCATAATTCATCAAACCATATTGAGAATATATATTCTCCCCATCAACTAATACATTATTATTTTAATGATTATCTTTACCAAAATTGGACTCTTTAAATGTTGATGAATTATCATTATTAGTTTCTAAAAATCTTTATAGTATATATTTTATTTTCCATTAGCATAAAATAAAATATTATTATATTTATAAATAAGATATTTATTATCTTAAAAATTTACACTCATTCCATCATTACAAAGTTGTGAGATACTAATTAAATAGTGTTTTAATCCCTCTATATATAGTACTTTAGAAATTATAACATATTTAAATATTTCTACTTATCTAAACACTCTAACCTCCCCTTTAGAGTTATCATCAAAAGTGAAAGTTCCTATATCACATGAACTAAAAGATAATAAGTTATAAATATCACCAATCATGTTCTTAGAACACTCATTGTCTATATACCATGTTATCTTTAGAACTCTTTAGGTGGTTATCTTGTAAAACAGATTAAGAAGATAATTATTTTGGTACCCAATCTAATTTGGTTCCAACTGGATTAGTGATAAAACTTTTAGAAACCCATACCGAATTAATAAATTTATTTTAGTGTAATATAGAAGATCGATTATTAGAAATAAAAGTCTTTGTATGGAATAATGATTGAGTAAATCATGATGAACATTTGTTTTCATAATTCCCTTTCTAATTACATCTAAAGCATATAAAATTTGTGACATTCCATTTAATCATTTTAACAAAAGTAATTTTCTATAGCTTAGGAATATGACTGTTATAACCAAATCCAGACTTATATTTATTGGTTATGTTCATCTTCATCAAATTATCAAATTTTTATTTTCCTTGAACAAAAATAGATAAGGTTTCTATTAATCTAGTAATTTCACTTTTAATATTTTCAATATCTTTTTGAATAACATCCAGGTCATAAAATATTTTTACATTTCAACATGATCCTTTATTTCCTAATTTCTTACTTTCTTGTTTGATCTTCTTACATTCCTTTTCAATTTTATTTAAATCATCACAAACAAACTCAAGTATCCATTCATGATTTTATCTTTTTTTAAGATATATTTCATTTTTTCATTCTAATTTGTGAGAATTATTAGTTTAGAATCTTCAACCATTTTCTCATCCACATTAAATAATGTAGAAACATTTAGTTTTTTATTTTCATCTTTAAATTTCTTATTTTATCTTTTAAAATATCTATGTAGTTCAACCATTCTCAAAATAACATTTTGAAACTTTTATTTTTTTCAGCTAATTTCTTAACTTCTATTTCAACATAAGGCTTATAAACTAAACTATAATCAACTTTAGTTATTACCTAGTTCATTTTTTTACTATAAATTATATATTTCATGGTTCTTTTACACTCTCATAATTATCAATACTCAAATCTGACTCCTAATTCCAACTCTATATAGCATGATGTGCATGTTATAACTTCTAATTATTCCACTTTTCCTTTATTTATTTCAATTTTTGATAGTCTAATTTGATATTTCCCTTTTCCTGCACTCATAGAATATTAATTCTGAAACATTGTATTTACTAATATTATATTTCTTATGTCCCTTTCTTCCATCCTTTTGATGATCTCTTTTGGGATTCTTCTTTAAACATATCTTTCTTCTCATATGCTTCTAAAATAATTTATTAAAAATTTTAATTTTATCTTTCTCACTTTACTGAAAATAAGAATCAAAGGAATTATATTAAAAATATATATTGGATTTAAATGAAATACCTTTCCTTATGTCATGTTCTCCACCATCTTCATTATTCAACTCTAGATCATATTGAATAATTTATCCTATCAATTCATCTATTGAATACTCAATGGAATCCTTACTTTATTCAATCAAATCATTCTTTGAGTGTCACATTTTCGGCAGGTTTCAAATTAATATTTTGATAAGAACATCATTATTCATGGTTTCTCTAAGTAAACCCATTTTTTTACAATTTTATTGGATCTGTTGTATATATCATTGATTCTCTCTTGATTATTCATTTTGAATTCTTGAAACTCATCCAAATGAATCCTCAACTTGGTTATTTGAAACTTATTAGTTTCTTTATGAGTTACTTTTAAAGTTATATATATTTCATAAGTAGTTTTACATAATTAAATATGGATATACATATATCTACTTAAATAATAATATAGGTATTTTATAAATCTATTGTTTAGAATGCTTTGTTGCATCATTTCCTGTTAGAGTTTCTTAATCTACCTCAATGAATTTAAAAGTTTTTGACATGATAAACCAAAATTAAAGACCTATATTTTTTAGTAATACCACCATCTGATCCTTCTAGTATACATAATCACTTCCATTGAAATGAGGTGGTTTGATGGGATTCAGCAACTGAAGTTCCTAACTTTCCATATCAAATCAGTGGATATTTCCTTTGGATGTTAGTTTTAGGATAATGGTTAGTACAAAAATATAATTAAATAATAATCACCAACCAACTCCATAAAATAAAATACCATTATAATAGAAATTTTCAGTTTCTAGTGGGATGACATGGTGGACAATAGGGGGGTCGAATGGTTCTTTTTAAAAATTAAAACAAATTATAATTATAAAAGTAATAAATAGTGTGGATGGTGAAATATTAAATAAAAAAAAGAACACATGATGTGTTTTATAGTAGTTTGGATCATTAAGATCCTAGTCTACTCTTCAAACTTCTCTACTCGAAAAGAAAATTGGTATTTTCTAATAAACTCGCTTTTTTTAGGGATTGATAACCATATTACATACATACCTTTTTCTCACATGGTATTATAACCCAATTACAGATGTACCTTTTTCATATGGTGGTATCAGAAAAACTGAATTTTGTAGAATTCCCAACCAAACCTAACTTTTTATAGCATTCAAAACCTACTAGACTTTTGTTCATGTGTCGCAACCTAAAATTATTTTTAAAAAGTAGTAATAACCAAAATATATAGATTTTGGTTGGGAAAATCATAAACTAAATCAAGAAGCACAAATAGATGAATGAAATATACAATAATAAAACACTAAAAAATTAAGAAAAAAATTTTAGAAGATGCTGATAAATGTTGATGCAGATCAAAATTTCCAATCACTTAAGTAGTTAATAATCAAATGATGAATTCCTTCATGGTCACTTCAATGAAATAGTTATCATAGAAAATATTCAACTCTTCAAAATTCTTGTATCAATATCATATTATTTCAATTTGTTTTTCCTATCTCTCTTCATTAAACTGTGTTGAGTTTATTTTATCATACCCCTCCCCTATTCGTATTCAAATGGATAACCTCGCATCCTTAACTTCAAGATCATAGATCATATAAATAACCAATTATAGAATGTTATAGGTTAGACAATAATAATACTTATAATAATACCTTTTACTTATAATTTGAATTATCATGCTCATTGTTAGAGAATTCTTCCGATATTTCATTCCATCTTGAAATGACTTCAAAACACTTCAAATATAATCCTTTAATAAAATATATATATTAAAATTAATAAATCAAGTAGGAATTATTTAATAAACTTTAATTTTATTGAGATATCAAACCAGTAATGAAGTAGAGTAATGTAACATAAATGTTATATTTATCTTTATATAAAGAATTTATATTAAAAAATAATTAATCAATCATCTAATTATATTTTATAAAAATATAAGCAATTAATTTAAAAATTAAAATTAAAGGTATATTCTATAAGATGCATCAAAAATATTAAAAATAACTTTTATCTAATGGTATTAGACATATCTTTTAACTAATGGTAACATATGTTTATTACCACTAGAACGAGATGCTACTATTGCTAATATACTACCATTATTATTCAAGGTATTCTCCCATTGGTCGTGAGGTGTTACTACTAGTTATGTGGTGCTACCTCATTTTATGTGGTGCTACCTTTAGAAGGATAGGTGTGATATAGTTACTATTCTAGATGGTTATTACCACTAGTAATGAGAGTTTTACTACCAATAGAAGGATATGTGCTGTTACCACTAGAGGAATAAAGGGGAATGCTATCATAAATCTTATTTTCCTTATACATAAGATTAACAAGTATAAACCTTATGTTACATAAAGTTGGATCATATCTTAAATATGTTGCATAAAGGTAACATGAGAGTTAAACTACATGTGTAATGGTAAACTAAATTTCATAAGAACTGTTTAAGGGTACAACATGCACTGTGTAAGGGTAAACTAATTTTTATAAGTGTTGTGTAAATTTATTTCATTCACTTTATAAGGGTAAACTAAACCTCATGTAAGGGTATAAAATGTTTTCCAAAACATCCATATGGGTAAATCGATAATTTCGTAAGCGTAATTAGAATTTTAAAAAAATTATATAAGACTACATGATACTTTCATAAAGGTAAACCAAACCTTTAAACTACTTATGTAAAGGTAATAAGAAAGTTCTATAAGGTTAACTTTCAGATTTTAAAGCATTTGTAATGGTATGAAATGACTTATGTAAAGTAGAAGATAAATTTTAAGTATTTTGTCAGGGTATTTCAAAGATATACAAGGATAAATGGTTAAATCAACTACTTACATAAGTGTACAAACAAGAATACATTAAGGTAACATCAAGGTTTCTGAGCACATTCAAGGGTAAATAAAAAAACTTATAAATAAAATAAAAACATGAAATCTATTTGATAAAAAAATAAAATAATTAAATAATATTAAAAATAAAGGATGAATGAAATTAATAAATTTTAATTTAATTAATTATTTACAATAAAATGAATTTCAATAATTTTTTTAAATGAATAGATTTTTAATTTAACTAAATAATTAAAAAAAATAAGATACAATACCAAAAAAACTCTCAAAAAAACAACATGATGTGTGTTAAATATTTTTGAAGTTATGCATGTCAAAAATTAACATGATAAAGGAAATGATAAATTCATGTTAGTGTGAATGGGAAAATAATTACAAAAGAATAATCAATGTTTTTATTTAGTGATAATATAACTATTAATACCATAGCATTCATGATAAGTTAAAATAGATAAATTAATATGTAATTGATTCTATTTAAATTATAGTGAAATGTTTCTACAAACATGGATTGGAATTGAGCATGTTGGTCCAAAGAAATTTTTCTGTAGTGCATCATAATGTGTACACTGATGTTTAGTAATGTTTACTTGACATTATTAATAAATGGTTTTCCTTATTAGTAATACATTTTCCTTTAATAAATGGAAAACATGATTTTCCATTTAAAGTTATTTTGATTTTAAAAATGGGTGTTGAAAAAAATGTTTTGAGACTATTTTACATACTTTATTTTAAATAATGATTAGGATTTTTTATTTTTCATTTAAATTTTTTTGGGGAAATGAAATTTTTTCAAGTAAATTTTATGATGGATTTTAAAATATATTTTATGGGTTTCAAGGGAAACTTTCACATTTTAAAACTCTAACACATCATAATATGAAAATCCATTCCATGTGTTAAAGTCTAATTAGTAAACTAGAAAATTATTGAAATTAAATGTAAGAATAAGTTTGTATAAGTTAAAATTCTTTTAGATATATGGACACTTATCATGTGTGACTTGATGAATTATTGTGACGCATTAACTGGTGGTTGTGAGAAACATGTATGAAATATTTAAATTTTTATAAGTTATTTTATATGTGAACATGCTAAAATATGTATTATGTGAATTATTTTATATTTCATGTTTGGTATGATGAATTCCAGTTACTGCAACATGATTTAAAATTGTTACATGATTATTATGTTATGTTTTAATATCATGTAAATCATAAAAAATAAAATATTTGGAAATAAATTGATAGTTTAAAAAATCATAAGGAATTAAAAATCGAGTAATATAGGGAAAATATTAATATGTGAGTGTGTTTAAAGTGTTTTCTTTTCGTATTTTTTTAGTTTTTGGAGACTTTATATTTTATACACATGTGATGGGAATTTATTACAAGGATGTATCCTTGCTATTTAATAATGAAATTTTTGGGTGTTGGCAAGCGTTTTTAGTAATAACCCATTAATATTTTAGAACTTTTTCATGGATGATCATGTTTCCTATTCCTAATAATGGATAATTATTTATGATAAAAAAAACATTTATGTGTTACATGATGTGTTGTAAACAGTATTCCATGCATATTTTTTTAAAATATCAATATGCATTATTAAGAATAAACTGTTTATTTTAAGAATTATCATGTCACATAAAGAGTAAATATGAAATTCATTTCAAAGATAGTATGCCTAAAGATACTGATTTTTACATTAGTTAGTATGTAAGCATACTGAAATCTATTTTTCATACCATGATCATATTGTACAAAAATATTAAAGTAAAATCTTTTCATCTATTATACACCTTGAAATATCATTTTTTTACTGTAAAATGTTTAAAGAATATTTAATTTAATCTTTTCAAGCATGATGCATGAGGATAAATCATGTTCATATTTTCTTTTAGAGCATTACCTAGTAAAATTTATTGAATTTTAGGATATGATAATTTATCCTAAATGGGTTTAAATTGGATTCAAAATAGGATATGTTGTATTGATTGATTAATAATTATCTTGATATATTGATATGCCTTGTTGAAAATATGTTTTTCCTGAAAAAAAAAGTGATTATGTTAAATGTTTGATAACATGAAATGTTTTCTTATATAAAATCACTTACTAAAAGTTTTTTAATTTTTTAGAGTTAGAGTGAAGTGATATATTTCCAAGATGTTTCTTGTTCTTATTATTACATGTTATTTTTATGGATAAATATTTAGGACTACCGTTCATAAAAAATCTAATCATTTGAAGATTGTAATGAAAACAGTTACTTATAAATATGAAATTGGATTATGATAATCTTTAATTATAGAATTAATTCATGTGAAAGGGATGATTAAAATATGATTCATTAATATGCATTGTTGGTTGGGTTTTTTATAGTTGTTTGAGTGGCCTTGTAGTGATTTATGTAGTTTTAATTAAAAAATTATTTGAATCTATGTAAAATCAATGATTTGTTGGCCTTCTATTATGTCTTGCATCTAGAAAGTATTTTGCTCATATTTTATAGGAATATCCCCTAGGATAGTGTTTCTAGACATTGATGTCACATATTTTATTCGTTTTTCTTATGGATGTAGTGTATTCCTTGAAATGTATCTTGCGTCATGGTTAAAATTTCCACCATCATTTTCTCTCATTCCTAGTTTCATTTTAATTTTTTAGAAATATAATTGTTTGAGATAAATCTAATGTAATGTTTTGAAATATTCTTCATCCTTACTTTATTATTCTGGGGTTTCTAGTAATTCTGAAGAGTTTTTAAAATTGTAATTAGTGGGTTTAAAATGGTTTTCCAAATTATGAAAGTAATTTCAATGATTTAAAATTTTATTTAGAAATTAATATTGCAATGTTGAAAGTAATTTAATTAGTTTTTTAGGTGATTCAGATTTATTTTATTTAATAATAAATACTTTACTTCATTATTTCAAAGTTACTTTAATTGAAATTTTAATTTTCTTAAAAAAATTATTACCCTTACATCGACCTTCTTCATTATATAAGGGTAAACTTGTTTTTCTATTATTCATATAAGGGTAGAGGTCGGTGTTCACCACTACATATAGGTCATAGAAGTTATGTGAGGTTCATATGGGTTCCACTATTGGAAAAATAAAGGTATATTTTATCTATGTAAGGGTATTCACAATTTCTCATGATCTACATAAAGGTCCTCTCATTTTGGTAAACCATGCGTAAAGGTCCGACCACCAATTCCTCCTTCGTGTATGGGTATAAAAGTGTTTCCATTTATTATGTAATTGTCTTTAATAAATTTCGTATAGGTAATCTATAGATCCTAATGAATTATTAAGGGTACACCAAATATTATAATTCTTGTGTATAGGCATTCCCTTGTTTTGATCTGTAGCGTAAGGGTATCCCGACATTTCTAAAGGATGTGTTGGGGTAATTAAACAAATAAGGGTAAAACTATATTACCCTAACTTAGAATGTATGTATCTCTTAAGGTTAGTGATATTTTTTTAAAAATTCCTAGTTTCATTCCAGTTCAACTTGTAACATAATTTTAATGTAAATTAATGAAAATGAATATGGATAACATTGTTTTTGAATCTATTAAGAAGAGATAAATTCCTATATTGATTCTCATGATTTTAGGAGTCTTAAAATGATTCTTGAGAGGAATTAGATGAAAATTTAAAACTAAATTTGATTTAATATAACTCTTTAATTGAGTTTTTATCAAATAATCCAACAGATCCCTGTTTTTCAAAATAATTGATCCTTCCTCTCATTTTTTATCTCCTTATATCTATTGAGTTCTTGTGAATCAAAATCTTATTGTTTGAGTTTTTTGAGTCTTTTAAAAACTATTGAGTCTTATTTAAATTACATACTATCTACATCATCTTCTCTCTCCTTTGTTTTCTTATTACATCATGTAAAAATTCTTCTCTCCATGTTTGATATTTTATTTCTCTCCATTTTATGTAAATTTTTCTAATTATAATGTTTTTTATTTCTATTGGGTGAGTTGTATAAATTATTATAATAGAAATAATAAACCAAACTTTTTAAATTGAAAGGTAATGGTGTGATTTGTTTTTCATTTTATTTTTTCCTTGATATTATTGTTGATACTTTTAATGTTGTAAATTATATCGTAGAGAGATAAATCAACTATAAGATATTGTTATATTTTTTTGTTTGTTTAAAATTATCGCATGAAGAAAATTATGAAAATTTTCAATGATAGAAATCCATTATCATATATGGAAGATTACTTTTATTGTTATTACTTGGGAGAATTATCATATGTTGTAGTGTTGATAATTTATTGATATTACTAAGATAGTTTGTGATTTATACTATTATAATTATTGACGTTTTTACTATGATTAATATGCTTGGAAATTTGTTGATAGTGGAAAGATGATAATTATTATGATTAATTAAAGAGGCACATGAATTGAATTATAATTCTTCATGAATTTGTTGAGAATGAATTTAATATCATAGGCATATTTATTTGATACTAGTGGGGGATGATGAGACATGTGGTGGGGGTCTTGCATAGTAGGAGTAGGAAATGAGGTTGATGTCCTATGCTTTCATCATAAACTACTTCCCTAGTTTCTTAATATGAGATATGTGGTTGGTGTCATGAGACTTAATATGTGGTTGGTGATGTAGACATGATATATTATTAGAACCATTATTGGTGGATATAAAAGGGATAGGAGAAAATGATGTATTCTCATTGGGAAAGATTGGGAAATCAATGTGGAAGTGTTTTTTGGGTTACTTTATCTACATTACTATGAAATTACATTACTACTCTTGGATGCATTATTTGGTGGTAGAGTCATGGTGTGGTCGGATAAATTAGTTAACCTCTGTAGGTGCTAGATTGTTATGTTGTTTGTTCATCAGGTGATTAGTATTCTCTTTCCACTTCATCATGAGAGACCTTGGGTATGATCCTATTGAGTATACATGTTATTCTCACCCTAGGTATATATAAACTATTTTTTAGGTTCTTAAGATGATTTCAGAGACCTATCTAGACATTATTAGTTTGGGCATTGGATCTACTATTGAGTTCCTACAATAATATTTTCTTTGGTATTATTTGAAGACCTTTATTTGTATTTGTTGACAATTTTAATGAATTATGGGATGGTTTGTCTTATATTTCTATATTATGTGATGTGGTTTATTATAGTTTATTCATTCTATCTCTCGATTCTATATTTATTATTGAAGGAAATGCCTCTTATATGTGTGATTTTTATAAACCCTTGGTGCTAGTTGCCAAATCGGGTCCTACTAGAGGTGGGACTCAGGGGACATTATCTCTATTTATTCATTGTCATCCCATGGTGGGCATATTTGGAGATAGGGGTTCATGAAAATCCTTGTTATAAATCTTGTAATTTTGGGTTGGTTATGTTTGGGGATTATATGAGGAGCCAGTGACCCCAACAATTGATACTTATCCTTTATTGAGGTGATGGTCATCCACCTCATTACATGTAGTGTCAATATCCCCTTAGCATTCTTATCGAATTAGATCCTCTTTATATATATTTAGTTACCCCTTTGACCAATGATTATCCATTTGTGAGGTGATAGTCCTCCACCCCATTAATGGTAGGGTGGGTATTCTCCCCATAGACTAGAGGAATGGTATCCTCTATCCACAAATTTAGTTTCCCATGACCAAAACTTATCCTTCAGTGAGGTGAGGGTTCTCCACCTCATTATAGGTAGGTTTAGTATTCCCTCCACGTACTTAGGTAATAGGATTCTCTATTCACAAAATCATTTATCCCCTTGATTGATAATAATCATTCAGAAAGGCGAGGGTCCTCCACTGTATTTTTATAGAGGTGATGAGAGTTTCTCATATTCATAATATTACGTGCTAATTTATCCTATATTTGGGTTATATATAATATGACCCTATTCTCTGTCGTGTGTGCTCATACATAGGTGGTTATGATAGTATGGGTCAATTACTTGTTGAATGATATCTATTCATGGGAAAATCATGAGTTCTTATATGGGTTTCTATAATGGAGGCATAATAATGGTAGATAATAAGGTGTGGTACTCCCATGATTGATTCACATACCTCAATAAGGATCAATTTCTCCTTAGTGGATTCTAATGGTTATGTGGAAGAAAGTTTGAGAAGATCATATGCTTTAAGACTTGTGGACCCTTAGGCACCCCCTTGGGTGACTTTGAGAAAAAATGTTAATATATCCTATTGAAGTTAAAATTGGTGAAATTTTCAATAATATGTGCATCCATATATTCTCATGAGGTGTATTATTCAAGGATTGGAGCTAAAATTTCAAGAACTTTTTCGCATCCCTATGAATATCTTGATCTTTCCTTGTCTTTCTCTGTTTCACTTCCCTTTTCTAGATTTTAAGCTATCGTGGTTTTTGTTTTTCCTTTTTTTTTGTTCTATCTTACTGAGTGTGTTTATAGTGACCTTTTCATGGTCCTTTATCCCTCATGTTTTTTTACGCAAATGACACATGGTTTAGAGATGGTCTTGGTGGATGTGGAGTTAGTGTGGTTTGTTTGGAGCTACTGTCAGGAAATTATTTATGATGTATACTGGATAATGGTGGTTCATGATGGTGGCAATGATATTTTCAAATATAGATCGATTCAGGAGTATATGCAGTGAGGATTAGAATTCCAATGTCTTGTCATCAACATATACAAAATATTGTTGAATGTACATATCTGCTGGTATTTTCCTATAAAAGTATAAAATGTGGTTATAGCTATGTGACATGCCCATGGATATAATTTAAATGTCCATGGATCATATTGGTGTGGCTATATCCTAAAATTTATAGCCACAGAAACCACCCATGGCTATAGAGTATTTCGACATAGAACACAATCCATGAAGTGAGAGCAATCCACAAAGACCATCTATTTACACATGAAGTGCTTGTGGGTATATCTAAGGGTCCACATAGACAAGCCTATAGCCATGGAAACCACCTATGGGAATATCTGAGTAAACATGGATTGACCAACATCCATGAGGGGTGCTTGTGGCTATAAAGGTAAAAACATTATTTTGAATACCAAAAGTTTTGAACTCTTGTATCCTCTTTACAAAACATATACCATTATCACTACGTTGAAACATCTTCTAAGAATATATATATATAATATTTTTCTAATCCATGTAGACTGACCAATATCCATGGTCCTTATTCCCATAGCAATAGGAGTTCCTAGATGGTTCAGTATCCATGGTTTCTAATGCTTGTGGATAAAGGTAATTTGGGGAAGGGGTTGTAGCCATAGGAGCCAGTTCCCATGTCTATAGGGTGAAAATGATATGGTTGTAGCCATGGGTTATGGTGCCCATGGCTACAGGTGGTTTGGTGTAGGTCTTATACCAACAGGGCCTGATGCCCATTCTTATAGGCTTCTTCCCATGTGCTTATAATGAGAAAAATAATTGAACTATATCCATGGTCCTCACCGATTATAACACCCTATAGCCATGGGGTTCACTCGTGGAAACAACCTATATCCATGATTAACGCCCTTAGTAATAGCCTATAGCCACAGGTTTCTTTCAACCATGGCCATACATCCATTTTATAATAGTTCAATGTGGAATTTTACTTTTAGTTTTTTTTTCACATGCATGTTTTGTATACAATTTGATTATTCATATATAGACACACACATACATCTTAGTGTGTTTTTAGTTATTTTATGATTTGAAGATATGTATCTTCCACAAGTTGTTATAGACTAAGGCCTATCATGTTGTTTCATATTCCTATTCAATGCTAGTCACTAGCCTCTAGCCTATTGTAAAAAGGATTCAAGTCACACACTTAGATTTCCTTCCACTGAGGAGGGGCCTTAGTAGACCAAGTCATATCACGATGCTTTTCTTTCTTGAATTATATTTTAATTTGTTTGTCATTGTAAATACCTTGTATCATGTTTCACATTACAAACATCCCCTTATATAAAAATCTATAAAAATTAAATAAATTTTTAATTCCTTGATAGATATAACCTGAGGTCAAATTAATGCTACATTGGTAGGGTTAAGGTATAATTATGTGTGAAGAATAAAAATGATACAATGACCCAAATATACACAACATAAACAAATTTTGAAATCATTTTTTAAGAGTGTAAACATTTAATTATCCAAAAAATAAAAAAAATATCAAAAATAAAAACCCAAATTTCAATATTAAACATAATAAAAAAAACCTAACTTTTTAAAAAATAAACTTAAGTTTTATATTATGAACTACCCAAATTCTTATTATTTTCAAAAACAATTGTGTGTGGTTTTTCATTTTTGTTGTTAATCGCATATCTTATATTGTTATATTACTCATTTTATTACACAATATATTATTGAATTTATGTTAAAAATGATAAAATTTTCCAAATTCTTAATACTTATTTTTTTTACATATCATTTGAGTAATTTCATTACAGTTGGTGCTTGATTTTTTTAAAAATGGTTTGATGTTTTCGGTTGTGATCATTGTACGTAATGTAAAATACATTTTCTTGGGTCCAATAAATTTAATTCAATATATTTTCTAGTGAATCATCCTTAAACATATGATTTTAATAAATTTAAGAGTAATTTAAATTAAAATGATACAGAATAATTTTCAAAATAAAAAATCCATATATTTTAAAAAAAACTTCTAGTTTTAAAAATAAAAACGTATCTAATTTTAATGGATCTTCATAAAAACAATTAATTAAAATTCAAAATAATAATGAAATCTTAATTTTAATGAATATTTTTAAAAAAATTATTATAATAGTCAAAATGAAAAATTTATTATTTCATTGCATTTTTAATATAATAAAAATTATGATTTTAATGGTAAAAATATAATTTCAATTCATAATTTTTGAAAACCTCAAAATAAAAAAAATAAAAAAATAATTCCCATCATTTATTTTCCAATGAAAAAATCAATAAAATCGATAATTTTTTGATTTATTTGGATAAAATAAACAAAAAAATTTCCTTGATGTTGAAATAAAATTGAAAATGAACTAAAAATATTGAAATTAAATGACCAATCCTTTAGAAAATTTATTTGGATTTATTAATTTTTTCTTGATACATTATTAGTGAGAAATTAGTAATGAAGTTGAACCATTTCATGTATTATTTAAAATTAAGAGAAAAAATAATTTCAAAGAACTCTAATTGTTTTTTAAGACAAATCTATTTTTTTATGGAAAAATATGAATTTTTATTTAATTTTTATCAAATTAAATCGGTTATAAATATTTTTTGAATGAAAAATAAACTCAATTTGATCATATTTTTGTTGTTTCTTACATGTTTTCTACTGAAAATAATCTTTTGTGTGAAAATACTTGTCAAAAAATATTGAAATTGTTTCAAATGAAAATTCACATTAGGATAGTGTTATATTTACTTAACTCAATAGTTTTACTAACTTTATTTATGGAATTATGAAGTTACAATTATTAGTGATGAAAATGGATTATTGGACTTATTTTAAATTATTTTTTTGATAAAAAATGAATATATAATTAAAATAAATTATTATGTTAGAAATTAAATAAAAATTCCATTTTGTTTACACTACCTAAATAAGAATTACACTTTTTAAATTCAAATTTTATTTATATTTTTACTACTCAAAATAATTTTTTCGTTGTAAGAAATAAATTAGATGTTTTTAATTTTATTATTTTAAATAAAATTCATGTGAAGTGTAGAATTGACTTATTTCAACAGAATATAACTCATGGCTCATCACATTGAACAAAATTTATTTTTTATAATTGTAAAATATAAGTCAATTAAATTAAAATGGCAATGGAATTATTGACTTGCAAGCTAATTTAACATAAAAAAAACCGAATATTTTGATACCGCTTAACATAAATACAAATATGAATTAATGTGATTCATTGAAGATGTTTATAAAAATATAAGTAATTTCATAATTACCAAAGGGTATGAAATTAATTGTAGATGCTTTGTTAATTTTAAAAATGAAATTCTTAATAAAATAAAGTGTGACAAAACATGTTTTTCATCTTACCCTTATTGTGAAAAACCAATAATGTTGTTTCAAAATTGTTCTTAAATTAGTGGAAAAATAAATATAACAATCAGTATTTTTTTAAAGAAGATATTCAGAACATTTTAATTTAACTGTAAAATTTGTAAGAGACATTTATGGTTATCTATATTTTTTATTTTAATTCAATTTATTTTTTATTTAATAATTTTTCATTAAATATTTTTCTTTGTTTCCCCTATTATAGATGAAGTATAACTATTTTTTAAGTTTTTAATGGAATATTTCTCTTTTATCAACTAAATATTATAATATTAAAAGGATAAACATTATTTTTTGATCTATATGTCATTTTTCCATAGTGGATGGTTGTCCATAGTCACACTATTAATGGTATATTTTAACCTTTCCTGTTAATTTTTTTTATTTTTTATTTTTATTCACATCATTTTATATTCTATTTCAAATATAATAAGGTAAATCACTATAGAAAAATATAACATCAAGAAAAATCATGAAAATTAAATTTAATTTACCATTTTTTTCATTTGGAAAATTATAAAAAGAATAAAAAAATAGAAAAAATATAATAAAATCATAAAACCAAAAACATAAAAAAATTATAATGATAAAAAACTAAATAATTTTTAAGTATATATGAATATACTTTTTGACTTTTTTCTAAAAAAGTTTTGTATTTTTTTATGTTTTAAATTTTTTTAGAATGTTTTTATTAGCGTGTAAGAAAATTTTAAGAATGTTCATAAAAGGAGTTTGTTACAAAGTTTCTATAAATTGAGAAAGTTTGATAAGAATATTTTTTATAAAATAATTATTATGATGTTTTTGGAGATAAAGGTAGTTAGAAAGTCATAAAGTTTCTAGAGATGAAGAAATTTAAATGTTAGAAAATTATGAATTTTAGAAAAGTTTGAAAGTTAGTAAGTTACTGGAGAATAAGAAAGTTAGTAAGTTGGTGGAAAAGAATAAAGTAATAAATTCAAAAAAGTAAGAAAGTTAGAAAGTTAGAAAGGCAGAAAATTTAGAAAGTCAGAAAAATTAGAATTTCAATAAGTTTCTAGATAATAAGAAAGATAAAAAGTTAGTAAGTTGCTGTATAAGAAGAAATTTTGAAATTTTGAAAGTTGGAGGAGAAAAAGAAAGATAGAAAGTCAGAAAATTTAGAAATTTATAAAAGTTATATATTCAAAAATTTACTAGAGAAGACAAAAGGTTAGAAAGTCACAAAGATAGAAATTTTCTTTAAATGACTTCATAACAAATTCAGAAGATGATATTGGGATCATTCAATGTTCTTATCATCATTTAAAAACTAATGATACAATATTTGATCAAAGGGAGAGTTGATGTTTTCTAAATAAAATTTTTGTAATAAATTTTGTTGAGTTTCTTGAAAATAGTTTTTAAACAATCATTCTGGATGAGGATTTTTTTAGAAATTATGAGGTTATATGTTGTTGAGTTTGTAAAAATGGAATATTTCACATTGTGAATTTGATGTAAATTTTCAATCGAATGAACTTTTTATAACTGGGTGGACTTTTTTAATTAAATGGAATTCTATCAATCATATTAACTTTTTAAAAATGTATGTACTATTTTGAAACATATGGAATTTTATAAATTGGAAAAAATTGTAAATTGGATATAATTTTTTCAATCAATTGGAATTTTGTGAAATAGATAAAAAAATATAAAATGGATGGACTTTTTCCATAATATGAAAAAATAAATTGGATAGAGATCATAAAAAATTCATAATGGGTTACAAATATGAAGTTACAAGTTATAAAAAGTTGATTTTACAAAGTTGAAGTTGTAATTTGTATAAATTTTAAGTTACAAAGTTGATGTTGCAAGATGTACACAGTTGAAGTTATAAAGTTGATGTTGCAAGATGTACATGGTTGAAGTTATCAATTTAAGGTTGCAATTTGTACAAAGTTAAAGTTACAAATATTAAATAATTTCCTTAAATCTTGGTTTAAGGAAATTAAAATAAATTTTGGAGTTTTCTTGTTTGTAATAATCTTTTAAGAATATTCTTGAATGCTTGAAAAGAATCCAGTGAATTAGAGTTATGTGAGAGTTTCGGTTTTTAGAATTTCAGTGAGCTAGAAAATGAAAATCATTTCCCACCATTTCCATTCTATGTGACCCAATAAATAGACATGAAAATGTATATCATACATGACATTGTCCATACCTACATATAGTCAAATTTCTATATAATTTATGTCAAAGGTGATTTTACAATTGAAAATTAGTTTTATGTTGAAGAAGAATTCTGGATATATTTTTTCATATAAAAATTGCCAAACTTATTTTTACAGGAATATTTATGAGGCACAGTGGTTTTGTTTAATCAAAGAGAGTTCAGAATTTATATCAGGAACATATTTTAGTGAGGTGTATCAGAAAGAGTTTACCGAATAAAAACAGACACACCAGATATAATTTATTAGATGGATGAATCAGATAGAATTTCCAAATAAAAGTTTCTAGGGAATAAGTTTACAATGATTCTTATTTTTTTGGGGGATAGTTTTATAAGAAAAACTTATAAACTGATAAGAGTCAGTATAATCATACCTATCATGAGATAGAAATATTTTTAACAGGATTTGGCTAAAAAAAATCACATCTTTTTAATAGTGAATTTTTATAAACCCATGGGAGTGACAATGGTAAGGATGTAGGTTCTCACACTAAGGTCGAACCCTGTAAATATTTCATGCATTGTTTAATTTCTTATAATTTCGTGCTTGTGAGAATTTTTATAAAATTTTATAAGGAAATAACTCTAACAAGTTTTAGGGGTTAAATTTCATTATTTTGTAAATTTATAAAAATAAAACCACTGATTCAACCCCCCCCCCCAGTGGTTCAAATATCTTAATAAAATTTAATTGGTCTCAAAGACAATGTTTCGCTGGATATTCCTTATTAGGAAAAATCTCAATTTAGTCAACAACATAAGTATTCCTACCTTCAATGGAAAATAATTATCATGGCTAGAAAAATTTGATGATTTTCTATATGATATCACTTTGCATAGATGTTATTGATTCATCAATTATTGCTTTTCCACAAATTGAGAAAAATGGACCTATGACTTTTTTTGTCAAGAGAAATATAGATTTTTTTGGTAAATCTAGAAATTTAATTCTTATTTATTTTTCAAAAATAAATTCATGAAGGTGATGGGTCACAAAACAGGTAAGGATATATGGGATAAGCTTGAAATTATCTTTAAGTAATACACAAAAGTAAAGGAAGAAATGTAAAAAATTTACCATTGAAATTTTGAAGGTATAGGAATTAGTGATAAAGAAACTATTAAAGAATAATTCCCTAGAGTTAATAAATCCTTGTGCAAAATCATAATTTTTGAAGATGTATTGGAATATTTTACTATTATAACAAAACTCGTTATAAATTTCTCTAATATGTTTGAATCTAAAATCTAAGATTTAGAAGACAAATATGACTTATCACTTGATTAATTACATAAATCTCTTATTTCTTATGAGATTATAAAATATCTATAATTCAAGAAGATGTTCGAGGATGAAATGGATTTTTAATTCATGATAATGTTGAAAATTCAATATTCTAAGAATTATAGTCTTAGTGATTCATAAGATAAATAAGATGATGAAATTAATGATAAATTGTGTCTTTTATTTCGAAAAAAACTATTAGAGAGGTAGAGGAAATTATGTAGGAAAACTTCCACTTAAATGATTTTAGTTTGGAGGAATTGGTAATTTCGATATGAATTTTCATAATAAGAAAGTTAGTGAATATGAAGATGATTCTAGACAAAGACCTCGGTGGAATAATTCTAGTTAATATTCTAAGTAATATTAGACATACACAGGTGGTAATAAAAAGTTCACTGGAAACAAAATAAGCATATTTATTAAGGAAGTTGAATCTATATCTACTAACAACAACTCTTTAAAAATGAGAGTTTAGAAAATTGTAGAACCTTATTCAAAAATGTTGAGAAAATGGATGATTCCTTAAACATTAATGTTGAGAAAATGGATTATTCCTCAAATAATGAAGAAGAATGAGGAAGTGAATAATCTTATAGATAATATCAACTTAGATCTTAACTTGTTTCTTGTCTTACAAAAAACAAATAACTCAAGAAAGATATCATACTAATGAAGAAAGAAAGTGGAAAGGAAAATAAAATAAGGAAATATGTTCTTAAATATGAAGATAAGTGTATTTAGGAGGTTGTAATCCTTAAACTAAGAGTTACAAGATAAGGAAATCTAGCAGAAGATCTCAGTATGAAACTTTAATCTTAGGAAGATAAAGTGTATAAAACCTAATCAAAATTTATTGAGGTTGAAACTACATTAATAAATCTGAAAAAAAAAATTGAATAATGCTTTATAAGTTAAATATTAATTATATCAAGCTTCAAATATGTTTCACTCCAAGAATTAGGTGAAATATTTACCCAATAAATTTAAAATTTCATGTGATTTTACTAACATTTCATGTTTTGGAAAAAAAATGTTGAGAAATATTGGATTAAAATGGGATTTGAAAAATATATAAAATCAATTAATGTTATAAACAACCTCTATAAGAAAGTTACCCTACATTGGGAGTAAAAAAATAGAAAGATATTCTGAACATCGATAAGCATATTACAAGAAAAATCATATTTTTACAAAAGACTAAAATTCAGTAGTTATTGTTGGTGTTGTGGTTTGTTTGGGAACATAGATTATAACTATTGGAAAAACATTCCTCTTCTTGAAAATAGGAATGAAAAAAGGGAGATCAATATTTGAATAAAATTACGTAATATTTTAAGCCATAAGAAGCTGGAAAAACAAAATCTCAAGATGTTAGAAAACATCCAATATAAATCAAAAAAAATTCTGGAGGAAGTGTGTAGAAGATATGACTAGATTGGTCACATTTCTAGAAAATATATGACTACTATTTTATGAAAATTTTATTATTATTAAAATGAATAGGAGGATAGAAAGAATAAAATTTAATAAATATATTTTATTGTTGAGATAATGCTTAATGAAAGTAAAAAAAGAACAAACCATGGATTATTAATAGTATTTGTTCCTCATATGGGACAGGTGATTTAAAAATAATTAAAAAGTTTAAAATCGTGAAGTATGGGTAGATATATTTAGAAATTATAGTTCTTTAAAAACCATAGGAATAGGAACTGTTGATGTTGAATCTTAGAATCTAAAATCTAAATATGTTTTATATGTTTTTGAGATAAATAACTACTAACATATTGTGGGAAAATTTTGTAATGATGGAAAGGAATTAATTTTCCTAAAATATTCAAGTACCATTATAATTATCGAAGATGGTAAAGTTGTTATCATGGGAGAATGAACTATCAAAAATCACTTTCAGATAGGTGTGCTTTTTAACTCTTGTTGTTTAAGTGCTAAAGATGAGAACAAATTGCGTCGTCATAGGATTTGGAATCTTGGGTAGAAAATTATGAACAAAAATTACAAATAATATGTTGTAATAAACATTCCAACATTGAAAATAATGGAATATAATGTTTGTATAACATGTTAGAAAGATAATATGGTTGGTAAAATCCATAAGAAAGTATAGATTCAATCTACCAGACCTCTAAGTATATTCACCCAGATCTATGTGTACCGATTAGACATTAATCAAAAATGGGATTTGTACTTTATCACTTTTATTAATGATTTCCCATGGATGAACGGAATTGTGTTCATGAAGCACAACTCAAAATCTATAGAAATTTTTAGATTCTTCGGAGTGGATATTGAAAGGGAAATGGGTGTTTATATAAATTAGATGAAAAATAATAATAATAAGGGATTTTACCTTTAATTATTTTGAATGATATCTAAATAGTCATTTAATTAAACATCGGTATAGTACTCCATACACCCCTCAACAAAATTGAGGTTCATAATGGAAAAAAATAGAAACTTGGTATAAATTAGAACAATTATGTTAGATGACTGTAAAAATTATATGTTTTAATTGATAAAATCTATTATTACTATTGTACATATAAAAAACATATTTATTAAGGCTAGAATCCAACATGACTTCATACAAAATTTGTTACAAGAAAAAACCTTCAATAAAATATTTCATGATTTTTGGAATTCCTTGCTTGATGTAAATCAAAATTATAGATCAAGGAAATTTTGATGAGAAATTTGAGGAAGGTTTATTCATGGGTTATTCTCTCAATATAGTAAGTTATAAATATTAGAACAAATTTTTATAAGAGTTGGTGGATTCATAATATGGTGAATTTGTTGAAAATCCAACTTCCTTAATAAAGGTTATTGAAAATTTTGTAGAATATAAATCAAATACTTCCAATAAAAATAACAAAATTGAAGATTATTGTGATCCAAAATAGGTTAATGGAGAATATAAATAATAATGTGATGAGGAAAGTGAAGCAGAAAGAAAAAAATCAAATTGTTTACCCTACATAAATAAGTAAAATTAGAAAATATCATTGCAAATTAAAAATATCTAGTTAAAAACAGAAGCAAGTTGAGATTATAAAATCAGACATCACTTATCTCATAGGTTGAACCAAAATTAGTTTTAGAGGTATTTGAACAAAAATAATGGGTTAAAGTAATAAATGTAGGGTTATATCAAATTTAGAAAAATGAAACTTGGGAACTTGTTCCATGTCTAGCAGGAAAGAATGTTATTGTAACAAAGCGCGTATACAGAAACCAGTTGAATGAACATTGAGAAATTTTGGGAAAAGAAGCTTGATTGTTTTCAAAGTTTATTCATAGATGTAAGGTATGGAACATAAATAAACTTTTCCTCTATTATAATATTGGAAACTATCATAATGTTCGTAGTAGTGGAAACACATCGTTGTTATAAAATATTTCATATTGATGTGAAGTCATATTTTTTAAATGCGGAGATTGAGTAAGAAGTCTATATTTATAAATCTTGTGGGTTATTAATTGAAATATATTAAACTAAGGTTTGTAAATTGAATAAATCCTTGTATGATTTGAAATAAGATACATGATCCTGGTACACAAAACATAATATCTTCTTGAAAAAGTTGAATTTCTAGGAAGGGAAAGTTGAAAAAAAACTTATATGTGAAGGAGATGAACTTAGGTACCCTAATTGCTATTTTTTATGTTGATAACATAATTATATATAGGGATAAATATAATGGTTGTAAAAAAATTTCTAAATAAATAAAGAAAAACATTGAAATTTCTATGATCATAGAATTATCTTTCTTTCTAGGATTACAAGTTCAGTTGAAGTAGAAATTAATATTTCTATCTTATGAAAAGTATGCCAGGAAATTACTAAAAAAAAATTATCATGGAATATTATAAATAATTTTCTGATCCTATTTTTTTTGGTATAAAGTTGACTAAATATTATCTTGGAAAAGTTTTGTATCATAAATAATCCTAAAAAATGATATGAAGTTTTATTTATCTTATAGCTTCATGGTCAAACATTTTTTATTCATTCAATTAATGTGATAGATATAAATGTGATCCTAAGGAATTACATATGATGGAGCCAAAAATAATTCTAAGGTATGTCAATGGAATAACTTCACATGGGATATTTTATAAAATATTTCATGATATAAACTTTCTTGGATTCGATAATGCTGATTGAGATGAAGATTGAAATGATTGAAAATCAACATCAGGAGGAATGTTTTTCTTTGGAGAATTTTGTGTGAGATGAAGTAGTATAAAACAGATTTTAGTGAAGTTGAGTTTAGTTGAATCAGAATATATTTACACTACCTAGGATTGTACTCAAATATTATGGATGAAAGTTCAGCTGAAATATTTCAAAGTGAAAATTTCAACACCATTTAAGATTATTTTTAATATTCAAAGTGTTATTGGTCTTTTGAAAAATCCTATAAAATTCGAAATCAAAACAAATTGGTATAAAGTTTTACTTCATTAAGGATACATTTGCTGATGGAGATATTATTTTGTAATATATTTTAGTAAATTATTATATTTTATATGTATTCACTAAAGCTATGTCAAAATAGATATTTATATAATTAAGGCTACAACTTCATTTTTAGACTCAACTAAAGACTTAATAAAATTCTTAAGGAATTCTCCCATTCTGCTTTGGATTCTATTGAAAAGGGGAAGAGAAATTAATAAATTTGATAGGAGTTTTTACATTTCTTTATGTAATGAATATGAAGTTTTGGTTATTATAAAATGGGGGGAAGAAAAAACTGGAGTAGATTCAAAAAAATGAGAGTTAAAATAATAGATAATATAAAAATGAGGGGGAGTTTATATTGACATGGAAAAAAATTGCTTGTCACAAAAGGATAGAATTCATTCAAAAAAATTACTTTATCTGGTAGTGTGGTTTTAAGACCTTCTCTATGATAAAGGATGTGATTTTACAACTCTTATGAAAATTGAGTTGCGAAAAAACATGACTGATAAAAATTGAGTTGTGGAAAATCTCCAGTCATGAAAATTGATGAGTTGAAAAATTTGTTAACAAATTTTTTCAAAAAATAAAAATTGGGAGACTGAAGATCGATTGTGTTGTTTTTATAAAAAAAATATTTATTAACAACATACTTTCCTTAAGAATTATTTTGTTAATAGGTATGAAAACTTTTTGAAAGCTCTTAAGAGGATCTTATTACGAAGTTACTAGAAGTTGAGAAAGTTTGTTAATAATATTTTTAAAAAAAATTATTATGAAGTTTCTAGAGATGAAGAAAGTTAGAAAGTAAGAAAGTTACTATAGATGAAGAAAATTTATAATGTCATTAAATTTATAAAGTAATATAAGTTAGAAAGTTAATAAGTTTCTTTATGAGAATAAATTTATAAAGTTAGTAAGTTGATAGAAAAGTAAAAAGTCAAAAATTATGAAATGCTAGAAAGTAAGAAAGATAGAAATTCAGAAAGTTTCTGGAGATTAATAAATTAGAATGTTATAAAATTTAAAAAGTAGAAAAAATTATAAATTCAATAAGCTTTTTGAGAAGAATAAAGTTAAAAAGTTAGTAAATTGTTGCAGAATAAGAAATTTAAAAATTCATAAAGTTACTATAGAAGAAGAAAGTTAATAAGTCAAAAAAGTTAGAAATTCAGAAAGTTTCTGGAACAGAATAAAGTTAAAAATTCATAAAGTTATAAAGTTAAATTAAATAACTTTCTAATAAAGTAATATTATGATATTCTAATTGTTCAAAGTTCCTAACATCATGTAAAACCTCATGATACGAGATTTTGATCAAAGAGAGAGTTAAAGTTTTCAAAATGAACTTTTTGTAGGAAATTTTAGAGAGTTATTGGAAAATATTTTCTGAATGGAGAGTTTGAGGTTACAAGTTGTTGATTTTTGTACAAAAGTAATATTAAGCAAAGTGAATTTGTTGGACATTTTTCAATCGTATGGAATGTTTTTAAACAAATAGACTATTGTAAATCAGGGGGTCTTTTTAAATTGGATGGAATTTTTTGAAACGGATGGAATTCTATAAATTAGATTGAATTTTTTAAAAGAGAAAAAATTGTGTGAAATAGATAGTGTTTTGTAAACTGGATATACTTTTTTGCATCGAATAAATAGTGAATTTCGTAAAAAGTAACAAATTTTAAGTTTAAATTTGTACAAATTTTAAGTTACAATTTTTAAGTCACAAGTTCTAAAAATATGAAGTTACATGTTGTATAACTTTTAAGGTATAAGATATACAAAGTTTTATTTATAAAGTTCAAGTTGCAAGCTGTACAAATTTAAAGATCCGAGTTATACAAAATTGAAGTTACAAATATTGAATAAGCTACTTATATCTGTGTTTAAGTAAATTCAAAGAAATGTTTGTAATTCCAAGATTGTAACAATATTCCAAGAATATTCTAGATGGATTGAGAAGTATCCAATGAATTTGAGTTTAGTGGGAGTTTAAGTTTTTGTAATATCAATGAGTAGAAAAATGTTAATTGATTCCTATAATTTCCTTTTGGGAGCACCTATAAATAGAAGTGAAAACATACATCATACTTGAAACTGTTCACATATACAAAAAAGTTGAATTGATGAAAAATATGTATTAGAGGTGAGTTTCAATTTGAAGATCAATTTTCTATTGAAGAATAATTCTATATAGACTTTTTCAAAGAAGAATCATCGGACTTAGTTTTCTAAGAAAAGTATTTAGGCATAGTGGTTTTGTTGAATTAGATAGAGTTTAGATTTTATATCAGTCATACATTTCAGTGGGATTCATTATCACATCCATGATTTTATTTTCTGGTATTCTTTTTTTTTGGTCTTTCATTTTTACCTTGGGTTACCTGTGATTTTTTGGTGAAAATGGTGATTTTTGGGTTTGATAGCAGGTGGCATATGGTTGGCACATGATTAGATGAAACCATGAACCTTCACCCAGGAAATTGTGTGGCTAATTTTTATTTTGGATAGTGGTGACCACCCAGTAGGTACATGGTGTGGAAAACCATGGGGGCTAACCATATATCTTGTTCCTCTTAAATAGTGACGGATACACGATTGTCTCATGGTTTGTAAAACCATGTGGGCTATTCATGTGACCTATCCATGTCATTAGATACTAAGAAATTACCTTTTTTCCTCTTCAATTTTAAACCTAAATCACCCCCATACTCCCCATTCAGGATTTACAGTCATGGGAGCTTCCTCTAGGCCTTCTTGGATCCTTTGAGCATCAATCATTTGGTTGTTTTAGCCTCATAACTTCAAGGAATCATTAGGTAAGTCTCTCTCCTCTTGATTTCTCCCCCTTTATAGGGTTCTTCTTCCCTCCTTGATTTTTCATTTTCCAGTGAGTTGTTTGACCTAGTGAGGTTTAGATATTGTGATGTTAGGAGAAATATTGATGTTTGTGGTTAGATCTTGCCTTTATAGGGTCTTGTGGTGATACATTTGTGATTTTCAACTGGTTTTCAAATGTTTTTAAGTGTGAGGTAGTTGGTTCCATGATTTTACATTATTATATTATTTTTAATTGCTTTCTTGGTTGCTTAAATGTGTTTTGTGGAGTATGTGTGAGGTGATAAGTATGTTTTTAAAGGGTTTTCAGATGCATATGTGATGATAATGATTTTTTTAAAGGAAAATGTTTGTGTTTCATGTGTGATTTATTTTGGTGCTTCTTGAATGTTTTTTATGCCTTGTACGAAAGGGGAAAAATGTGATTTCAAAAATATTTAAAAGTGGGAATGTGTTAAAAGTGATTTTTCCTAGAGAAATGGATTTTTGTTGCATGTTGGCTTCTTTTTTTCAACCAAAATGTGTCTTTGAATTGTGAAAGTGATTTGAATCATGTTATAAAATGGTTTTTATGTGATTATGAATTTCAAAGAGGCTTTTCTGATGAAAATGGTTGAATTTCATATGTTCTCTTATTTTTATGATTCCAAATGGGTTTCATGAATTGTGAAAATAGTGTCAAATGTATTTAAAAATGGTTTTGTAGGTATTTTGAAACAGAAAGTGGTTTATTTATGGAAAATAATGGTTTCCATGTGATTTTTGATCATTGATTCAAGTGAAAATGTGAAATTGGTTATTTCTTTATGCTCTTGTAATGCTTGGAATGTGTTTTTTAATGTGATGGTTTATGTGGTATGTGAAATGAAATTTAAGCACAAATGAAATCCCATGTATCTAGGTGGGTGAACTATAACTAGAATGCTTGTTGACTCGGAATTGGAAAGGCTTAGATTTATCTATCAGTATTGATGATTGAAATACTAACTAAACATGTGATATAATCAGAGACTACAATAACTTGGGATGTGATCCCATCTAATGCATCATGCATAGGAATACTGTTGGTTTTGGATTATGATATGGAGATCATTATACCTTATGATGGGATCCCCTCTAATGGATCTTGCATGGGAACATTGTTGGTAGTTGAGTTGGAGGATTTTGATCATCAAGTTGTGAGGTTCATAGGTTCCCACTTATGCTAGTTACCCATAGGGATTTCCCATAGTTCTATACTATGAAATTATTCATTATGGTGTGGTTCCAATAATCAGTATATGATGGACCTTGTGTATATTGTGGTTTTCAAATAAATATTCTTTTTAGAAATCTTTTCCCTAAGTGTTTTCTAAAAATTTGTTTCCATAATGTGTTTTCTGATAAATGTTTCAAAAGTTTAAATGGAAATATGCATGTTGATTCTTATTTTAATGTTATATCATGGAATATTTCTTTTGATTGGAATCATATTGGGCTTTGGCTCACACCCTACAAACACCTTTGGGTGTATTTTGACTTTGTTATGTATGACCAGGGTAAAGGAAATATATTCTGTGGTGGTGATGGTGGATCTAGTTGCTAGTGTTCCACTTCTTACAAGTGTTGGTGGTGGCGGATTAACAGTGATTCCCCTCTTGTTATGTTGATATTTTTGGTATATTTTTGTTGTTCTATTTCCATTGTGTAACTTTTCAATTTTTTTTAAGTTATAAACATTGAATCTAAAAATCATTGTATCTTGTTTGGTTATGAGTATTAGTTATGTGATTTCTTATTCTTGTTGGATTTTTATTATTAATTACATGGGTGAAATATTTCTGAAAGAGTATTTTTGATACCCAGGAACTAGTTTTCCTCCCATGGAGATCAAGAACACTCTTCGGGCCAAGCCACGGGTCAGGTCAGGTGTTAGGTTAGATGGAACTCTGGATTCATTCTTGAAAAAATGGTATCAGAGCCAAGTTACACTATTTTTTGGTCAAGTTATTTGGGAAGATTCTATATAGATTATAGGTGGGATTGTCATCGCTTGATGTTCTGGTTACAAGTGGCGTGTCTGGCCAACACACCTCATGAAAGGACTCAATTCACTATGGTATATTGATAAATTTGGTTTGACTTCTCCTCTGGGTGAGACACGCAGGCTAAAAACTATGTATGGACACTGAGCGGAGGTGAATTTGTTTGTCTTGTTATTGTGTTGGATATGTTTTTTTTAATTTATGGAAGTGTTTGATTTTTTTTGTTGCCGAAAATTTTCAGAATGTGAATTGATGGTTTTTCCCTTGTGGTTTTTTCTTGTTGTAATAAGATACCTCCTTGAATAATTCTGCTGCAACTATGGGAAGAGGCTAGAGAGATCTCTCTCACTCCAATTGATCAATGTATTATGGAAGAATTTCTTTGGGCTATCCAAGTGTTGGGATAAAGAGAGGGCATTGATCCTGCTCAGGTTAAAGAATCTGAACCGGGTCCTCGAAAGGAAAAAAGATTAGGAATTCTTCAAGAACAAGCCTCATTATTTCTAAGGTAGCATGAAACCTTAGGATGTAGAAGAGTGTATTGAAAATATTGAGAGTATGATTGAGTTTATTGATGCTCCTGAGGTGGTCATGGTGATATGAACTTTTTTCATATTGAAAGGTCCCAATTGGAAGTGGCGAGACTCAGTGGTGCAAGCTGGGAAGAAATAGTAGATGGGTTGGAAAGACGTCAAGGTTGTTTTCAATGAGAATCATTGTCTTTATATTTTTTCCTTCACTAAGTCCTAATATTTTATGGAACTTATCCTAGGAGACCAATATATGATGGAGTATGCTAACCGTTTTTCATAGTTAGTTTGATACACACTCAAGGTAGTTTCCAATTAACAGATAAAGGCTCAAAAGTTCAAGTTGGGGTTGAAACTATAAATTCGGTCCTAAGTATTCTTGTAAAAGCTGAATAATTATTCTGAGGTGCTTTATCATTCCATGATTGTAGAAATTTATCATAGTGGAAATCCTAATTTCTCTGGAGTATTTTACACAGTGGGTAGTGGTATTTTATCTATGAAGAATAGGAAGCGGGATGAGTAGGAGAAGAATGGAGGTGGTATTTAAAGCTATCATTTCTGACTGTATTCATTTATGAATTAAGTTGTTGGGTCAACCACGTTCCATCTATGTGGTAATCTAGGGATCATGAAGTATGTGTATTTATCTCCACCCAGACCTTGACATCTGTGTAGAACCATGGGGAACATGCAGTTCAAGATAGTATGCCCATATCAGAGTGGTGCAAGATCTATGGCTTCCAAATGGGTGTCAGTCTGGTTAAAATATTCTAGGATAGTGTGTTATCAATTTGAAATTCATGGAGCCCAAGATGGATCTTCTTTTATTAATATTTAGTTCATGGTAGGGCCTCAGGTCAGTGGTCATTCTCAGGGTCAGCCATAGATATGGAAACTTAATGTAGTGGATCGAGCACCAGTTGAATCGATTGTAAGACTTGTGATATTTTGAGGTACCATTCTAATTGCATCATCTTTAACTATTATTCTGTTTGATATTGTTGCTTCAATTTCTTTTATTTCTGCACATCTTATGGATGTGTTAAATTTTTCAACTGAGCTTATATCTTATGTGATGGAGTTGGTAACTCTACTTGGTAATAAGTGAGATCAGGGTTTCAGGTGTCATTCATGTGAACTGATCAAGTTAGGGGTCTTATTGGAATAGTATTTCCTAGTTTTATATATAAACCTCTTTAACATGATCCATAGTATGGATTTTATGGTGCATTTTCATGCACATGTTGATTTTTATAGGCAGTGAGTGAGTTTTGTAGCACCTAATGGAAGGACCAAAGTTTTTCAAGGTGAATGGGATCCTCGATTGGGTCATCCTAGACCTCTAATTTCCAAGTTGGTAAATCATATTTTTTAGATCCCATCACTCATGTTGGATTAATATGATAGGTCTTTTAAGAGTGGATAACCTCCTATGGGTAATGAGTTTCCAGAGGTATTCCTGGATGATTTCCCAGGTTTTCCTTTGGAGAGGGATGTGGAGTTCACTATTGATTTGGCACTAGGAACACATCCAATATATCATCCATGTATTGTATGTCCACCAATGAGTTGAAGGAATTGAATTTACAACTAGATGATTTGGAATCCAAAGGATTCATTTGCTTGAGCATCTCACCTTGGGACACCCCAGTTTTGTTTTCAAAAAATGCCAATGGATATCTCTAATTGTGTATAGATTACCAGAAGTAGAATAAGATGATGATTAAGAATAAGTACCATTTTCCTCGTATTGATGAAATTTTTTATCATCTTAAGGGGAAAGGTGTTTTTATAAGATCAACTTGTGTTTTATGTATCATCAAGTGAGAGTTATATAAGCAGATATTATGAAAACAAACTTCTGAAGTAGGTATACCATTTTGAGTATTTGGTCATGCCTTTCAAGTTGATGAATACTACAGTGGTATTCATGTCACTTATGAACCGGGTGTTCCACCAATATCTCAATTCCTTTGTCATGGAATTTTTGGATGATATCCTGGCCTATTTTGAGACTGAGGATGAGCATGAGCAGCAGATGAGGACTATTCTAGGAACTCTTCATGATCATCATCTTTATGCGAAGTTTTCTAAGGTCACTTTCTGGATCAGTGAGGTGAAGTTTTTGGGTCATGTGATCTTATAAAATGGGGCTCCAGTGAACCCTGAGGAGATCATTGTAGTGATTTCATGAGAGTAGCTAAAGAATGTTTTTGAAATTAGAAGATTTCAAGGCTTAGAAGGGTATTACTAGCAATTTGTTTTAGATTTCTCTCAGCATGCTTATTCCATGACCGTGCATACCCAGAAAGGGGTAAATTTTTAGTGGATCCCAGAATGTAAAGAATCATTTGATGATCTTAAGAGTTGGTTTAGAATAGCCCATGTTTTGACTATTCCAAAATCTAGAAATGGATATGTGATCTATTATGATTCTTCTGGTATGGGTATTGGGTGTGTGCTGATGCAGGATGAATATGTGGAGGCATATGGTTCTCACCAACTCTGACAACATAAAAATAATTACCCAACTCATAAACTAGAGTTATAGGTAGTAATTCATGCCTTAGAGATGTGTTGTCATTATCTTTTGGGGGAGAATTTTGTGTTTTATTCTGATTATAAGATCTTAACTTATATTTTCTCCTAGAATGATCTGAATTTGAGGTGGAATAATATGGTTGAGTACCTTTAAAAGTTAAATTTGGATATAGTCTATACCCCTGAAAAAGTTAATGTGGTTGCATATGATTTAAGAAGGAAAGTTTCAATGAATATAATGAGAGAGTCTGGTGATGAGTAGACCTTGATGGGTCTCTTTTCTCAAATGTTTCTGGAGACCAAGGAGCATGGTGGAGGTATGTTCTTGGTTAGTATTCAGCAGACACCTTCCCTTATATATTTGATTCTAAATTAGTGGTTGAATGATGAGTTGTGGTAATTCTCTATGAATTTTCATAATGGTGGGTAGGTGCCTTGTGAATGGTCATTATCTCTTGAGGGAGATTTTTGCTTTAGAGGTCTCTTTTTAGTGTCATTTTCATTACAGAAGGTGTTGATATAGGATATCCACCAGTATCAGTGGGTCGTTTACCTTGGTACTACTAATATGTTCTATGATGTGTGTTGGAAGTTCTAGTGGCCAGGTATGAGGTGAGACATATATGACTTTATATCGTTGTGTTATACATGTCAAGAGGTTAAATAAGAGCACCAAAGGCCCTCCGTTTTTCTTCAGCCGCTACATATTTCTACCTAGAAGTGGGATGAGATTTATATGGAATTTATTATTGGCTTACCTCATACACCTTATGGATGGAATTCTGTTTGGGTAGTGATTGACCATCGGACCAAATCATCCCATTTTATTCCAATCAGGTATTAGGCCAAAGTGGACAAGTTGGGTCAGTTGTATATTTAGGAGGTTGTGAGGCTTCATTATGTGATGTTAAAAAAAAATAGAAAAGGACCCTCACTTTACCTCACAATTTAATTAAGGTATTCAGAAGGTGATGGGGATGTAGGTCAAGTTGATTATGGCATACCATCTTAAAACAAATTTCCAGATAGATCGGGTGAATCATATTTTGGAAGATATTCTCTGGGCATTTGTGTTGAATTTTGGAGGTTCGTCGGATAATAATTTGGTATTGGTTGAGTTTATTTATAAAAATATTTTCCAATCATAAATTTGAATGTATCCTTTTGAGGTGATTTATGGTCATTCGTTCCAGTCCCCTTTTTATTGGGATGAGGTGGGTGAGACCCTGTTTTTGGGACTAATCCTTATGCAAGAAACGTCTGATAAAGTTAATTTTATTAGGTAGCATTTGTTGCAAGATAAAAGTCTCTATAAGTCTTATAATGGTCATAGGCACTGCGATTTGTAATTTTCTATGGGTGAACAAGTCTTTTTGAACGTGGTACCTCACTTGGGTCACTATCATTTGGGTAATCAAGGGAATATAATGTCGGGGTATGTCAGACCTTTTGATATTATTGAGAGAGTTGGTAAGGTGGAATACATGTTGGATTTTCCTTCATAGTTGATGTAAATTCATGAGAGAGTGCTTCGTGGAAAGTATATACCATTGGTATTCATTTTTTGGATACATGGATTTGATAATCATGAGACACGGGAGAAGTCTTGGGCTTGAGAAGGAGTATCCATTTTTGTTTTCTAATCAATCCTCAAGATGATATTCCAGGGCCCGAAAGTTTTCATGGTAGGGATAATTTTCACCTCCGTGATTTTATTTTAAGGTATTATTTTTTTTATGTTCTTGAATTTATGTCTTGGGTTCCCCATGATTTAATGGTGAAAATAAGTGATTTTTTTCATGATAGTAGTCGGCACATGGTTGGAGCACAGTTAAAGGGAATTGTGTGACTTCGACTAGGAAACGGTGCGACCAATTTTCATTTTGGAGAGTAGTGACTACACAGTTGGAACATGGTTTGGAAAACAATATGGTAAAACCATGTGGCTTGATCCTCTTAGATAGTGAGGGACACGTGGTCACTTCACAGTTTGTAAAACTTTGTGGGCTAACCGTGTGACCTGCCTAGGTCATTAAAAAGTAATAAATTACCTTTGTCCCCACTTTGATTTTAACCCTAAATCACCTCCCATCCACCACAGTCAGAATTTATAGTCATGGGAGATTCCTCCAATACTTCTTGTATCCTTTTATCATTAATATTTGGATGGTTTTTTATCGTTTTAACTTCATGTAATCATCAAGTAAGTCTCTTTCCTCTTGATTTCTCCCACTTTCTAGGGTTTCTATTCCCTCCTTGGTTTTTCCTTTTCCAGTAGGTTATTTGACCTAGTGAGGGTTAGATATTGTTATTTTTGTATAAATATTGATGTGTTTGGTTTGATATTTCCTTTATAAGGTCTTTTGGTAGTGTGGTTGTGGTTTTCCACTACTTTCCGAAAGTTTCTGAGTTTGAGGTAGGTGGTTCCGTGATTTTACATTATTAGATGATTTTGACATGCTTTCTTGGTTTCTTAAATCTGTTCTATGGAGTATGTGTGTTGTGTGAAATATTTTTTGAAAGGGTTTTGAGATTCATGTGTGATGAGAATGGGTTTTCAAAAGAAAAATGGTTGTATTTCTTGTGTTCTTCATTGTGGTGCTTCTTAAAAGTGTTTTATGACTTGTATGAAAGGTTTGAAATGTGATTTCAAAGATATTTAAAGGTTTTAATGTGTTGAAATTAATTTTTCTATAGAAATAGGTTTTTTTCATGTTGGATTCTTTTTTTCACCTTAGATGCATCATTAAATTTTGAAAGTGATGTGAAGCATGATATAAAATGGTTTTGATGTGACTATAAATTTGAAATACGTTTTCCCATGGAAATGGTTGAATTTATCATGTTTTATACTTATTATGTTTCCAAATGGGTTTCATTAATTGTGAAAATGGTGTGAAATTTATTTCAAAATGGTTCTGGTGTTCATGTGAAATGTAAAGTGGTTTTGATTATGGAAAAAGGGTTTATTCCATGTGAGTTTTGATCATTGGATAAAAGTGGAAATGTAAAAGTGTTGATTTCCTTGTGTGATTTTTTTTCTTGGCATGTGTTTGTTAAAGTGATGGTTTATGTGATATGTGAAATTAAATTTGAGCAAAAAGGAAATCCTGGGTATCTAGGTGGGTGAACTATAACTAGAATTCTATTTGACTCAGAAGTGTCAAGGCTCTAATTCATCTAGAAGGATTGAAGATTGCAACACTAACTAAGCATGTGATATGATTTCAGACCAGTAATGCTTGGGATGAGATTAGATCTAGTATACCATGCATGAGAATGTTGTTGGTTTTGGATTATGATATGGAGACCATTGGACCTTAGGATGGGATCCCCTATAATGCCTCATGCACAGGAATGTTGTTAGTAATTGAGTTAGAGGATTTTGATCACTGAGGTATAAGGGTTATAAGTTCCCAATTTTTCTAGTTACTTATAAGGATTTCCCATGGTTCTCTCTTGTTTCATGGTTAATTTTTATGTAGTGGTGACTGTTGGAATACAGTGGACCTTGTGTATATTGTGGTTATCAAAGAAAAGTTCTTTTGAGAAATGTTTTCCTTAAAAGTGTTATTATGAAAATGTGTTTCCTTAAAGTGTTTTCTCAAAAATGATTCAAATGTTCTTAAAAAAATTGAATTTTGATTTTTTAAATAATTTTATAGCATGGAATATTTTTGTTGGTTGTAATCCTACATGTATTTGGATCACACCCTAAATACAATTTTGGGTGTATGTAGACTTTGTTATGTATGACTAGGGTAAAGGTAATATGTTCTATGGTGGTGATGGTGGATCTTGTTTCTAGTGTTCCACTTCTTGCAATTATTGGTGGTGTGGACTTGAGGGTAATGCCCCTCTAGTTAGATAGAGGTTTTTGTGATATTTTTTTCCTTTACATTATGTCACTTTTGATTTTGTTTAATGTTGTAAACTTTGAATTTGAAAATCATTGTATCTCATTTGGTTATGAGTATCAGTTATATGATGTCTTATTATTTTTTGTTGATTATTGTTAAATACATGGGTGAAATCATTCCCAAAGGGTATTATTGATACCCAGGCACTTGTTTCCATCCAATGGATATTGGGAATGCTCTTCAGGCCATGCCATGGGCCAGGTTGGGTGTTAGGTTAGATGAAACTATTGCTTGGTTCATGACATAAATCAGATGAAGTTTACCGAATGAGGACAGAAACATCAGACAAACTTTACCAGATAGAAGAATTGAATAGAATTTCCAGAAAAACATTTCTAGTGAATAAGTTTACAAAGATTCATATTTTTATTGGGGGTCAGTTTTGTAAGAAAAAAATGTAATCTGAAAGGAGTTGGTATAATCATTCCAATTAGGAGATAGAAGGGGTCTAATGGGAGTTGGCTCAAAATTTATATTAAATTCTTTATAATAGTGAATTTTCATGGACCCATGGGAGTGGACATGGAAAATATGTAGGTTCTCATACTGAGGCCAAACCTTGTAAATATTATACTCCATTTTTACTTTCCTATCTTTTTATGCATTTGATAATTGTTATAAAAGTTGATTGGGAAATAACTATACCAATTCGTAGGGGTTAAATTTCATTAAGTTGGAAATTTATAAAAAGAAAACCACTAATTCATCCACCCCCCTTCTCAGTGGTTTACTGATTCAAAGGAACTTCAATATATAAACCATAAGTTCTTTGTATGTAAGATTTTTTAAATAGGTTAATGGTATACCCTTCCTCAATCCTTTTTTTGGGTATTTTCAACTGAAACTTTTAATGGTAAGTGAGAACACTAAAAATTTCATCCAAATAAAACCATTAAAAAGGAAAATTCACCCCAATAGAGACTATTTGGAGTTTACCCTCTCCATCACTAACATCGTTAAATCAATCATCTACCTTTGCATGGCCACTCAGCTAGTTGTCCTATACAGGGCTGCACAGTCCTGGTACCGATGGCTATTTTAATACCCTCTCATTCATTCAAATCTGGATAGCTATGCACCGGTTAATGATTCTTAATCTAAAACAACATCTAAGTTAGATCCTAGTAGTATGAATGGTGGCTTTCAAATTCAAAAAAGAAAATAGATTCCAACAGACTGTCTAAAATTCAATCAAAGTCGACATAAAAACTTTCACTTGAATCAATGTCTAACTTTACTTCTCATGAAAATGTGGTTACCTGATTCCACTAGTTCCATATTCTTGGACCATACCTCTGGGGATAGGGGAGGATAATTAGATATATTTGGGCTAAGGTCGCATAACATAGGATGCACCTCATTTCCATAACTTGATCGATGAGTGGTATAATTGCCACCAAAATCGAGTGGAGATTTGGGAGTATCAATTCCTATATTATCTTCCCTAAATTGAGGAGGAAAAGGTAGGTTCTCTACTTTAGACCCAACCATTCCATCCTAGTATGAGGAATATTCCTTGTGTAATTTTGAGATCCTTCCTTGGTAGATAGTAAATCCATCATCATAAAACACCAAAATTTTTTCTTTTCTTCATAGGAGACCTCTGAGGATCCTTCGCAGTTGGAAATGGTACAGTAGAAAGCAGCTAGGGGAACACCTGGCTCGTACCCCCACTTGACACATTCTCATCCCTGGGAGAATAATGAGAGTGAAGGGAAATGTGTACCCTCTAATACTCTTCATCAGATAGAACCTCAGGCAAAGTAGCCATCAGCTAGGAGCTTGGGGATCCAAGGATAATCGATACTGTGGCATGAATAGAGGAGGGAGTCAACACCATCATAGTAAATGGAGGCTAGACAAGATCATTGTTTGTATAGGGGGACTCAACCACCTAATCATCATGGACAGGGGGGGCCTCTTTGATGACAACCTTTACACCGATGACATCTAGATCTCAAATTCCCTTAAGAGGGAACGCAATACATGGCTTGTAGGCCCAGATGCACATTGCATGGACTGAAGTCCCATACATGATCCAAATGTGCCAGTTACCTATGGGCCTGGATAACACCCCTAATGAAGGATATGACCCAAAGGCCCAAGAGGTATCATGTGACATGCAAGAACCAGCCAAAGATATCCAACTTTCTAGATAATGTGTTATAAGGTGTCTTATAAAATGACTAAGTCATGGAATTCTACTATGAGACTTATTAAATTTTTTATTAGATTATTTTTTATTTTTCATTAGATTATTTTTTTAACTTAGGAATAATATTTTAATTAATTTATTATACTAAACATATTTATTTTGTGTGAATTATTATTTATATAACATTTATAATTTGTTCATTAAATATTTTATATATTTGTTTTAAGTTAATTTAGAATCCCTAATTATTGTTAAGATTTTATCTTTTTAAATATGAATATGATTAATAATATAATACAAATATAATATATTTTTATGCTATTTTTTGTTTAATTTTTGTAAGCATGTTCAACTATAAATTCATGTTCAAAGTCATGAATTTTCTATTTTTATTCAGCTTGAATTGAATCTGTTTTGTACATTTGGTTTTATTTATAAATTTCAATTTATAATTCTCTTTAAGATTGATATTTAAATTTAAACCACTATAATTTTTTCTAGGATTCTATTTATATCATATCAATATAGTGGGGTAAGAAAATCATCAAGAAAGTGTTTTCTCATTATTTTTTGTTTATCTCATTTTCCTTTTCTTGCTAATTCTTGTTTTTTTACAATGACTTGATTAATTATTTTTAATTTTCCCTATTTATCTAAAAAATTTACTACTAGAAATGTTTTCATTTTCATTTTTCATTATAGTTTTCACATATTAGTAGGAATAACCCATTATTTAAAATTAACACACATTTTTTACTAAGGTTTTAAATAATAATATACATTTTATAAATCATTTCCATTGGTACAAAACAAACACTCACTGTTTATAACACTTATCTATTGGTACCAAATTGGAAAGAACTATATTTTGTGGATCATTACATTTTGACCAACTCTGAAACACTTATTGAAAACCATTCACAAATCATATCACATGCAATTAGATATTTTGTGTACATATTTTCATATTTCTTATTGAAAGTAATATTTTTTGCAAATTATTAAAGTGAATTTATTTTTAAATTTAGAAAGAAGTGTTTTTCTTTATTTCTATAAATTGTTTATTTGTTAATATGAGGAAACCTACTATAATGACTGTATAAATCAATGATCTTTTTTTTAAGGTGATATGGCTTTCAACAATGAAAGATGATTCGTGTTACAATGATGTTATATAAATATACTAATAAAAGAGAAAATATAATACCACCCCTAGACCTATTAATTTCTACCTATCCAAATGAATGGAAAATCCCTAAATCCTAACATTACCCCCTCATCTAAAAAACTTTTTCCTCGTGGTGGGTAAAACTAGATAAAAATATGGATCCAATTTCAGTTGTATTTGGATTATTTCATATATCCTTCTGGTGTGGTGGCTCTCCAATAGATAAGACATCACATATAGCATCATTTATGACGATATTAGATTTCAGATGAAGAACAACATTAAATAACAAGAACCCACTTTTATCACTTGTTGAATATAGAATAAGTCATACATTTTTCATAACATTACTCTCTAGGAGATAGAGTGTGTCAGCAACGTGAGGACAGAACTGTTGTCCCATGTCCTTAATGTCACTTTCACAATTTCCATTATCTCCCTTTATCTCAGGATTAGCCATGTTTTGTCTACATTCATCGAGAAAATATTGAGGGTAATCAATGCCTAAAGAACTACCATAATCATATGATCCTGTGTTAGGTGTCCCAAGAAAAAAAATCCAAATTCATTAAAGGAAAGATCATCAGATAGAAAAGATATTGTATCTTCTTATATAATGGCCCTAAACCCGCATTGTTGGGTCTGGTGTTAAATAAATAAATAAATTTATAGCTTTGATACTGATACACGTGAACCAATTTTATCTATAAAAAACAAAAAACATCAAATATAAATATTTAATCACCTATATACCAAAGGAAATTTTATGTTGTTTTAGATAATTAAGAAAAACTCTTAAATAACAATACCCATATCTTTTAGTAATCATTTTTTCACTATACCTAGCATTTCCTTTTCCATATAAAGTCTTTATAATTATTTATAATCATTCAAAAACCCTATGAAAAACATTTGAAATTGTGATATGAGTGAAAAATACTTATTAAGGTACATATACAAAGAAGGAAAGAATCACATTAGTCCATTTAAAAACATTGAGATCATATAAGAGAGTTTTACTTTAACATAATAAACTTTAAGGTAAAATAATCATTAACTTACATATAAAATTATCTTTTCTACCCAATTTTTTTTATAAAACCCTTTATAATAAAACATAAAAGGAAAAATCGTAATCATGGGGGTTTCCTAGAAAACATGACAACTCATGAAAAATATTTTCTTAAAAAATATCTTTTTACCCTTAAAGGATATAATAATTCCTTTAAAAAAATATCATTGTTTTTTCTTATAAAATCAAAATATTTCTATGAAAACTCATTATCAATCATAGAAAAGTAATGTGGGTGCCTTGGGACATCATCTTCATATATCCCTTTCAAAAACCCTTACAAATGGAATAACCTACTCGGTTAAATCCAAAATAATAATCCTAAGAATATAATCATTATTTAGTGAATTAGAGAGAAATATCATGCTCACCCATAAATGTAAACAATGTACTAGGAATATAACATGAATAAATAATATTTAATCTTTCATTTACAAAAAAACTCATAAAATATTCTTTTAACCCATATAGAAAAGCATTTTCATCCTTCCCATAAAATAAGGAAAATATCAATTTATTTTGATAATATTTAATAAAAATTTCCAAAATATTAGGAAAAATATTTTCATTACAAATAAACATGGAAAAGTTTATAGTATCCTTCTTAAATAATAATATCCATGATGGTATAAAAATTCATTTTTTTCTTATATGTTAAAAACATTATATTTACAACTTCAATAAAAAATTCCTTGGTTGGAAAACAAAAATAAAATTTTTTTTAACCATTTTAACGAAAGTAAAATATAATAAAAAAATAAACTTATAAATCATTTATGAGTAAATAAAATCTTCCATAAAATAATTTAAGAAAAATATGGATATATAAGAAAAATAGTCGGAAGGATTACTTAAAAAAGTTTAAAACAGTTTTTAGGGAAAATCTCTTGTGAGTTTCATAACATTTGAAACAAAATGATTTTGAAGAAGAGAGCATGAAATGAATTTTAAAACTACATTTTTTAGTAAATTAGTGGAAAAAAATTCCATAATGTATTTCTTACACCACACAAAAGAAAACATTTAGTGAAAATGACATAAGTCTCAATGAAAGTAAATTGAGATGAGAGATCCCTTACCTCAAGTCTGATTTATCACATACAACTCCTATATAATGAACTTATGTTAATTATTTACTTTTTAAAGAAATTTTATTTTTCACAACCCCCATCCCACCAAAGATACCACAATGAGGGGAGAGAGATAATGACCTCAAATTCCAACCTCCAGTAGGCCCTAAGATGATGACTAGAACTGAGGGTATAAAAATATCATAAAATGGGAGGCATTACCCTCTATAATAATTTAGGATTGGGAGATAAGATGAATCATCCACAAGAAACTCCATTAAATAATATAAAAAGAAACCAAAACCATCCCATTATACACTCATAAATAAAACTGATACAAATAAAATTCTCCAAAAGTAAATACCTAAAAGTAAAGCTAAAGCAGCAACACAACAACAATCCAAAATGGTATGAGATGGTACAACTGAACAAGATCCATGAAATCCTCCTAGAAAACTAAAATTCAGTTTATATATGTAGGGTGAGCATATAATTATACTCAATAGAAAAACCAAAGACTCTTGTGCACATAATAAAGAACCATACTAATGAACCCGTGAATAAATAGTAGAACCAATAGCACCTAAATAGGTCAACTATCCATCCCAACCTCACCAATGCATAGTCACCAAATAACGCAATCCGGGCATAATAATATAAAAAGAATAATATCAATAAAGGGTACCCCACACCATTTTCCCACTGATTTTCCACTCTCACGCCCCAACGTTATATGTCATGGTGCTCTCATCGCTTTTGAATAACATATACCACCACCCCACAACATGGTTCCCAAAGACACATAGTCTATCACATCACAACCACTTCCATAACCAGAGTAGTAAGGTATCATGAACATGAAGGTAATCAACCTCATTCCCTACTCCTACCATGGACTACCCCCACCATAAATCTGCCCCACAAAACGATCATATCACATCTCATTTGAAGAAATTTGGTCTACTACCCCACAGCACGAACACATCTTATCTTGCATAAAAATGCATGGGACATCACCTATTTCACTAAAAAACCTTTTTTCATCACAACCTATGCATATTTACTTGGCTGGAAGAGAAATCAGGAAAGAGTGGGTAGATCACCATCCATCCTCATCATTAGGATGTTGTTAAAAGAACCCCTCATATGAAAATATAGGTTTCGACACATAGTGCTCAACACGGGTGGGGAGCATATATAAATCAGAAGGAATATACAAGTGTATACATATAGACACACACAAGAACAACCTATGGGTTCACAAAAATAAACTAATAAACCATAACATCCCCACTTTTGATGCCACCTCTAAATGCATAACACCACACAAACCATAATCCACATCTCACACCGCTATCCAATTCCATTATCCATCCCATTCATTTCATTCTTTACCAATAACCACATTTAACCACACAGACCATCATTTATTTGTTCATTAGTCATTTCCATACCATTAACAAAACCAAACCCCAACCATTTCAATCATTATTAAATAACTATTCCATCACTACCTGGGATTCTAGAACAATGTAACCATACATTACAAGTATCTCACCATTCCCATAGAACCATTTCCTCACTACCCCACAAGAAAAACCAAACAAACCATCACCTTTCCACCCCAAAATTATAACCATAAAAACCATCACCTCACTTCCCCAAAAGCATGGCCAAACAAACCATCACCCCACCGCCCTAAAAGCACAACCAAACAACCATTACCCCACTGCACCAAAAGAACGGACATACAAACCACACATCACCCCACACTACATCACAACAAAATATCTCAACATATCAAATATAATTTTACATATTTACAAAGGGTATTTTATCACATTACACTTTGTTATTTTAGGGGAATTATCACACAAGCCATATTCATGGGGAAACTATTTTATTGGAGAAATATAAGTGGTTATCTGACTTCCATTTTAGGGTGATATCACAACAACTACGCAACAAGGGATCTATAATACATATCAAACCAATACAAACAAATCCGCCCCAATGACCCAAATTTTGAATGGGTAATTCAACCCATATAATCACAATATCACAATCATGTAAAATATATAATAGCATGAAAATTATTCCCATTTCCCCTTAAATTTCAATTATCTAATTGATTTATCTTGATTAGTCTTGTGAAAACCATACCACATAGATAAAAAATTGTAAACCCCTATTTTTTAAATCAAAAAAGTGAGAAACGAGGGATTACCTACCAAAAAGTATTGCTAACTCACTACAAACTGCATGGAGAAGAAGAAATTCCCCCAACCCACAACCTCACACAAAACCCATGGATCAACCTACACCGCATCAAGGGTTATCAAAAAACATATACCAACTCACAATCTAAACCAAAACTACACCAACATAGTAGATCTTCAAGAAATAAAATAAATAAAAACAATAGGGAAGAGAGGATAACTCACCGTGGATCACCATTGGGACTCCACCAGAACCAACAGATCAAGGTGGGAGGAAGGGGTTGAAGATCCTCTGAGAGTTTCCTAGGGTTGATCCAATATGATATAGGGAAGATTTATGGCTGAATGATGAGTGGTTTGGAAAGAATACCTATATAAAACCTATAACTCAACACTATAACGTTTTTGTAACCCATTCATGATGTGAATTTCATGGGGTTTTTTTCCCAAAAACCAACTTCCACCAAAATTTACATCACCTCAACCTGATTTAACTACATTTCATGAATTAATCACATGGCATGAATCCATCTCATGGATTCTTCTATCACTTCACATTGGTCATGAATCTAGTCTGCTACATAGGTTGTGAAACACCAGTTCACATTGTATAAAACTCTCAGGATATGAATATCCTATATTAGCCATGTCGCACCTCCATCCACCATGTAACCTCCTTAAACCTCATCCAAAACACCTCCAACACCCAAAACTGAAAAATTAACAGGATAAGAAGGCGTGATTCATTACATTGTATACCTCTCAAATGATTTTCACCCTTAAGAATACAAAATCAAAACCATAAGTAAAGGGGTCTGAAAGTACACCCTACAAGATACCTCTCAAGGATAATGTTACTTATCAACACTACCACCAGCCAAACATGCTAGTCAGAACACCCAAAAAAAACACTAAATTGCCAAAAATTTCCTTCTTTAGCTCAAACAAACCATCAAAAAACCATCTCAACCTCCACAAAAATCAAAAAAACAACCTCTACAACAAAAAAATTACACCACCCCAAACACATGAATAAGATAATCCCATAATCCATGTTAAGATATTATCCACTCTGAGAAAAACTGACACTCCCACATGGGTTTAATTGCATCGTAGTATAATGTATCTCGATTAGGAATCAGTTCTTCCCCTTTTCATATGTTGGAACTTTATCACACATCATACATCAATAAAACAGTAAATCTCATAACAAAACAAGATCCAAACATCACATCACAAGTAATATAGAGTAAGTAAAAAACTCAAAACAACTCCGGGTACTGGGTACACATATGTATCTCTCACTCCCAGGTGCTCTTATCCATGCCATCATGCCTCCACAACACATGATCCAATGGAATGTCCCATCCACACAATTTATTCTCTTGGCAATATTGGATCTATACTAGCCACTACACAAATTTTGCATCATCCTCAATATCAAACTCTCCCAAGTCAAATATGTGGGAGTCATTATAAATATATCGATGAAGATGAGAAATTTGAAATACTTCATGGATCCTCTCTATCCATAGTGGAAACACCAACTGATATGCTAGCTCACCAACTCACCCCAACACCTCAAAGGGACCAATAAGCCTGTGGGAAAGCTTACTCACCTACTAAATCTCTACTACCCACATTGAGGGGAAACCATTAAGAACATGTGGTCCCCAACCTCAAACTCTATGGACCACCTCCTATGATCAGCATAAGACTTCTACCAGTCTTAGGTTTCTTCCATCCTCTAAAAACAACTTAAACCTTCTCTGGAGTGCTCTGCACCACATCAAGACCAAGAACTAGTACCTCCCCAACCTCCATCTAGAACAATGTAAAATGACATGATCACCCATACAAAGCCTCAAATAAGGATATACATATTGATGTGTGATAGATATTTTTATAATTAAAATTAACCGAAGGAAGTTATTGTGACGAAGATCCAAAAACTTCCAAGACACACGCCCACAACTTGTCCACCAGTGTCTGGATAGTTCACTCTGTTTGCCCGTCTGTCTGAGGATGGAAATCAGTGATACGAATAAATGAGTCCCAAAATCATGTTTTAGTGCAATCTAGACGCATGTGGTAAAACATGTGTCCCGATATAAGACATTGGACCTCATAACTTCATGAAATCACACCACATCATCCATATACCTCTTATCAAAAACATCCATAGCACCCGACTACTTTTTCATAATGGAGTGAGTTGATTTCATCAATTAATCCACGATCGCTTAGATATCATCACAACCTTCCTGAGTTTGAGGTGACATTGTGAATAAATCTGTTGATATTTCATCCCATTTCCACTTAGGTACATCTAAAGGTTGCAACAAACCACCAAGAACATGATGCTCGGACTTTACCTACTGGAAAACCAAATACCTTGCCATAAAATATGACATTGTCTATTTCATCCTAGGCTCTAAAGTTGCATCCTCAATCCATAGTACATCTTTGATAATCTTAGGTGTAATGTAAAAGGTGATATATGAAAATCAAAAATGACTCCCTCGTCTGTCACTAACAGAACAAACAACCTTCCATGAAAAAATATTTGGTTTTTACCATCCCTCCTAAGTATCACTATGGAAAACACGATCACACATCACATATTCCTATGATTCTACTCATGGAGACTCCTCCACTTCCCGCATCAGATAAGACTACACCATCATTTGAAACAAATATCCACTAACATCATCCACCTTTGCATCTATTTCCAGGCTACTAACTCTTACATTCCTTTTCAAGCATCCCCAAACTTCTGAACAACATCCTTCCACTACTTCCTTCTTCAAGTTTCAGAGACAACATATAATTTTCCTGAGGTTTTGGAGATATCAAAATGATAATCCAAAAGAAACTACATCGACCTTAGATATCACAAGATCAAATCACGCTAATTAAAGATACATCTCAAACTCTTATGAGTTGTGAAGACTACAATGCACTCCCCAATAAGGTAATGTTGCAATAAATTTAGAATAGACACAGCTACTACTTGATCTATGTCATGGGTGGAATAGTTACACTAAAGGGGATATAGCTTCCAATAACTATAATATATCACTGCTCTTTATTCTTAGTGATTTTGGTGTGTCTTACTAGGTATTGTTATAACCACCCATGCATGGGCCCTACCCATATGTGTCATGGCTTATATTGAAAATCAACCATTCGATGGGATTCTTGGTGGACTAGAATAATGTGGAGATTAGATTTGGTATATACATACCTTGGTTCATTCCATTACTCTCATTTGACTTTAGTCCACTCTTACTTTTAGGTTGGTCTTATTTATAGTTTTTGGTGGGCATGTATTTGGCCCTTTTTTACTTCCTAGTATTTTGTTGTACTTTGATTGTGGAATCTAGATGTATACATGCATTTTTTATTAGTTGTATTTTACATTTCTGCATTGTATGGGATTAGAGATGTGTGTGTGTGTGTACATGTATCTTAGTCTAGGGCCTATCATATGATTGTTATGACTAATGGGTGCTAGTCTCTATCCTCTGATCTATTGGAGGTGGGATTGGGGTATTTATACTCAACTTATCATTTTCCAGATAGGGAACAATGGGTCAGGTCATGATAGAGTGATATTAGAGGGGTGTTCGATATTTGGATCAGAGTTTGGATATTTTTTTCTAACTATAATATTGGTTTTTTTTAAACAATGTTAAGTGTTTCAAGTTTGGATTTTAGGCCATTGACTCCAGTGTTGGTGCGGCGGCCAACATATCCATACACTAAGACTTTGGTCACCTTCCATTCAACTTGGTACATATAGAAATTGTTTTAAGGAAAAACATAGGTACATGCATAATATATGAATGGGTTGTGTTTACATGAACTTATTTAGTTAGATCCCTAGATATACTCATTGATCATGGTACATATTTTCTATTTTAGGATGCCTTTATGATGATTTATAGCTATGATTCAATAGTAAGATCATGAGGATGATCCCGTTAGTGAAAATGATTCAATATAATGATATGTTTTGGAGGTAGTTACACTGGATGGTTTCCTAGTCATACCTATACCCGTCGAGCGGAAGATGGTACATGCGGTACTAATGGATGAGGTGTGCATGCTGAGAAGGCTTCCTGAGTTACATCATTAGAGACCCCTAAGGTTTAGGGATGAACTAGACACACAGGTATTTGAGGATTGGCTTGTGGTAGTTGCGTGAGTCTTTCATCTCATTACGACACCTTCAAACTAGATAGTGGTCATGGCATTGAGCCTTCTTCATGGTTCTGTACGATGTTGGTGGAGCTTGGTGGTTATGTCTTATGATAAGGAAACTCTTTCATTCAAAAAATTTTGATAATTTCTTCAAGTAATAGTACTATCCATATATGATGTGAAAATTATGCATCCATGATCTTTTACAGCTACAAAAGGGTGTAATGTATATGGATGTTCATTTTTCAAGGTTTACCAACCTATCATGACACTTGGTGGATATGGTTCGGGATCCCTTCATTTGGGAATGGCCCTTTGATTAATGTCTTTGAGGAGACATCTATTCTTGTGAGATACCTCAATGAATTCCCATTTAGTTTGGGGGTGATAGATAATTACTTGGTGATAGAGAAATTTTGGTCAAGAAGATACTGGTTATGAGTGCCAGCAGTGGGCACATAGGGGATAAGACCCCGGTAGTAGGTAGATGATGGTAGATGCATGGATATGGATGTTTGAGATGCTTTAGGAGACAATATTAGGACCGGGGGCTTTAATTTCAGGGATTTTAAGATGGTTCTAGTTATCTTAGGGAGAGGTGGTTCTACTCTTGTGATAGCAAGGGACATATCATGCGGGATTGCTAACCTATCGTAAAGATGATAGAGAGACATTGGATAGGACACCTAGGAATAGGTAGCATCATTATTAGGTAGGATCATGGGATGTTGAATGTGGTAGAGGAGTAGGGAGAGTATTAGGAGGTGGTAGATGGTTTGACATGTTGCCACCACCACCCCCAGGTGGTCCCCACCAGGATCAGGAAGTTGGTAGATGTGGGTGAGGACAACTGCATGTCATAGATTTCTATGATCCAGAGTCTCCAAGGATGACTATAGTTACGATATGTTTCCTATATACCTTAGATTTAGTTTTTATAGAAATTGGAATGAGACACTCTTTTCTTGCTACATCCCTAGTTCGAGTCTAATAGGTTCTGGTTTAGCCCTTTGCTAGACCCTTACGCTTAGAGACACCTACCAAAGATGAATTAGTAATCATAAACTTTTTTTGATAGTGTTATCAATTGATTAGAGGAGAGGGTTTTATATGGGATCTCCTTGTGGAAGTAATGAGGCCTTATGATGTCATCTTAGGAATGGAATGGCTACACACCATTCACGCATAGATTAAATATTTTAGGTAGAGGGTGTGGTGTGTCTACATTTATGGGATGAGTTTTTCCTTCACAGGAAAGAAGGGACCCATGTAGTGTAGGATATACGCATACATAGTAGGGTGTACCTGATTACTCAACATATGGATAGAATGACTCTTGGAACCATGAATTATATGGGCTATTAGTTTCTTAATATGGTGGCTGAGTATGATGATGTCTTTATTGAGGACGTTCTAGGCTCACCTCCCTACCAAGAGATGGACTTATGCATTGGCTTACACTTAAGGAAGGCCTCAATATCTATGTCATCATATCATATGGTTTCTATAGATCTTCATTAGTTGAGGTCTCAGTTGGATGATTTGTAAAGAAATGGATTCATAATATGACATTTAGATATTTCTATTGTCACTATGAGTACTTAGTGATTCCCTTTAGCATTATGAATTACCAAGTAGTGCTCATGGGACTCATGAACTAGTTCTTTCAACCTTTCATAGATCAGTTTGTGGTGTTCATAATTGATGATATCCTCTTGTAATCAGAGTATTAGGTGGAGCATGAGAGACACTTGAGGTTGGTTCTAGACACACTCTAAGAGAACCATCTTTATGGGAAGCTCTTGATGTGGTAGTTCTGGATTCATGAGATCTAATATTTAGGACATGTTATATCTGCTAAGTGTGTATCCATGGACCCAAAAGAAATTTGAGGTATTTTTATCTTGGGAGCCACTCAAGAGTGTGACAGAGTTGTGGAGCTTCATTGGGTTGGCAAGATACTACAGGAAATTTGTTCCTGATTTCACATAGATATTGACACCATTGATTTCTTTAACCCATAAGTTTCAGTCTTTCATATGGACATAATGGTGAAAAAAATATTTTCAGTAGTTAAGGTAGAGGTTTAGGAGTTCCCCCATCTTGATATTTTCAAATAAGGGTGTCAAGTACGTAGTGTTCTATGATGCTTCAGGGAAAGGACTTGGTTATGTGCTGATGTAGAGGTAGGATGTGATTACTTATGGGACTTGGAAACTGATACCACATTAGTATAACTACATGACCCATGATATTGAGTTGGTAGTGGTAGTATTAGCCTTGAAGATGTTGTGATACTACCCTATGGTTGAGTAGTTTATCGTCTACTCTGACTACAAGAGTCATAAGTATATCTTCTCTCAGAAGGATCTTAACTTGAGATAGATTTGATGGATAGTGTTCCTCAAGGACTATGACTTTGAGGTATTCTATACTTCTAGGAAGGGGAACTTGGTGGGAGATGATCTTATTATGAGATCATGTTCTTAGTTGTTGACTAAGGAATCATATTAGTTATCCTCATTGCAGTTTTCCTTAGTGGAAAAAGATGGTGATTCATATCTTCAATTGATGGTTTTACCCCATTTATTTTACATCATTATTGGAAGATAAAAATGGATATATCAATTGTGAGACCTTATGTGTAACACCCCAAGCTTCCATGGTACGTTTCCCTTTGAATAATGCAATAGCTTGCATTGTATGCAACTTCGAGATTCTAAAACATCGCGACCAGTCAAACTAGCTGTTATGAATAGTAATACCCACTTTTTGAAATTTTATCAATTTTATTTTTCAAAATGGACTTCATTTTTTGGTTCTTAATATAGAAATTAGATTAGGGAGAATTTTTGGTATTTTTCTGAAAACATTCAGTTTTTGATGAATAGTCAAAAATACTAAATTTTAATTAAAAACAACTTTTTTAATAAAAATAATTTATAGTGTTGAAGTATACTACTGAGTGGTTTTTAAGTATAATTAGATTATATTTTTACCATTTAATCCAATGTTGGTCATTGGATGTAATTTCACATTTAAACTGGACATAAGAAAGTGTCAATCTTTTGATAGTTATTATTTCTTAAAAACATGCTTTTTGTTTTGACAACGAGAATTAATTTTAAATTAATTTCTTCCACTTCTGTGTTTTTAATTTAAAAAAATGGATTCCATATTTAAAATTAGGAGGTCCAAATTTTTTAAATAGTTAACTTTTATTTTTAGACATTTTGAATAATTACTTCGGTAAATATTTTATTTACTATGGTTAAAGGGTAAATCCGGAAAATAAGGGTAAAAAATAATATTATAATAATATTAAATTACCCTAACACATTTCCTAACCCTATTGGATGATACATGTCTGACCATGGACATCCTTGGGTCGATTTTGGGACCCCGTGGAGCCACTTGTAAGTGATAATGACACATTATATTAATTAAGTTAAAGTAAATAAAAAATGACATAAGCATATATCTTTTAGTAAAACAATTTTTACATAGAGTTATATATGTTATCTCTCCGACTATAAATATTAATTAGAAATATAAAACTATTTCCTACATAATGGTATTTTATTTATAATTTTTAGACATTGAATAATTAAATTTATTTATGACACAATGATGATGCAATATTTTCCTTATTAATGAAAGAATGAAATAAATGGTATTATAGATGTTAAAATAAATATAATTTGAATGTTTTGATGCAATACAAGAATTTTATAGGTTAATGTGACATTTTAGGATTTATTAAATTAATTTATTTTTAATTAATAAAGTTTTTAAGATGTTAACAAAAATCAATTATTAAATAGTGTCAAAATTGACATAAAATAGTTTTTAAAACAAATATTATATTATTAATTGATATTTTATTCCTAAAAATATAAGGTTCATCCAAAGGTATTAAAAAATATTATATATGTAATTAATGAACCACTTTAGGTTATCTTGGAAATTTATAGTAAGTTTATTAACCATATAATATAAAAATACAAAGAGACATGGTAAATGTCAAACTAATTAACTAAAAGTTAAATCTAAAAGATAAGGTTAATATAGTGACCCAAACCAGTCTAAAACCTATTGCTTGAGTGTTTTTCGACCCATCCCCACCTTATCCTTTAAATAATTCATTTTTGAGGCATTATAAACCGAAAATTATTTTATTATAAAATAATATTTCAATGTTTTCCTAAGGTGCCCCTCACCCCTCTTATAAAAGGGCACTTCCCCTTCTCTCAGATTCACACATTAAAATCCATTTTTATCAGCCGAAAACATCCCTAATATCCTCCTAACTGTACTAACTTAATCCTAGAGTCCTTACTTTAGTCATAAAGCCAACCTAAGGATCCCTTTTGATCAAATCAAAAGTAAGAACCTGAAAAAGAGGTAAATATTTCATAACCTCTTTCAAGTTCCTTTCTACTTCTACTTCCTCTTTCTTTGTTGTTTCCATTCTAAAATAATAACTCCAGTATATTCTATATACTATGATTTTATTATAAATATGGTACAAACATATTCATTATTCTATCCATCCTTTGAATGACATGTCATCATACGTGCGTACGTACGGCTTACCGTCTCTACATCGTGGTGTAGTTGTTATTCAATACATTATTATTTGGATGGGTATAATAATGATGTATAATTGATGTAAATAATAAATATAACATGATAAGTATTCTTTATATATGATATACTATCATATTATATATTATTTTAATATCAAAAGAATGAAATTGTCGCTCGTGCGTACGTACGGATTACCGTCTCCATGAACATGATGAGATTCATTCCCCATCGTATCCATTCAAGAATAATTTTCATTTGATGTTTAGAGACTTAATATCATTCTAAATATGAATAAGATACATTCTATCCATAACAAACATTACTTACATAACAAATAATATAAAGGAAAATGAATCAGTTAACACCTGAAACGATGATAATACAAAAATATTATTAACAAAGAAATATTAGAAGATTATATATGATATCATATTAATGTATATAGTTATTTAATAATTTAATAAAAATTATTTCACCATTATACAAGAGGTTAACCTACCCTCGACCAAGGAAAAGTACAAGGTAAGGGTCAATTCTACAATCTCTTTATTATCCGAGGTTGTTTTTACGTAAGTATCTACTGGGACCTCTTTATCATCCACATTCATGTTTCTTAAAAAAATGTATTTCAAAACATTTTTACTATTTACTATAAAATGAGTTAAATTCATTTATACCCTTATTTGAAATTATATGTTTTGAAAGGAATCTTTAAGTCATTTTCCAAACAAGGTACTTTACAACCTTTTTCGACAAAATTAAGGTAAGAATGTTTTTTTAACTTATATGGAGGGTGTGGTTATTATCTACTATTATAACATCATCAAAGCTTACCTTTCAAGCTTATAAGAATATTTTAAAAATGAATGTTTTCTTTTATAATTATGTAACTTTAAATGATTTCAAAAAAAGAAAGAGATATTTCTCTCAAATAGTTTTGGTTTCATCTATGTCAACATCCTTTGATGGATTTTATACTTGTTTGAAGTCGATTCATTATGATACAAATATTCCATATTGTATTGAAGATTTTTCAATATGTTTGACTGTGGATGTGTTATTTTTATACCATTCATGGTTTATGGTTAAAGTTTTGACATTTCTTATGCTAGTTTTAATACGAATGTTTATGTTATATTTCAACCTTTTCATATGAGGAATGTATTGGACTTAGTAAGTGATGGGTGGAGCCCTCTATAGCTCCTTGATGCATCGGTAGGTCTCATGAGACAACTAGATGTTGAATTGGTTGAGGCCTTTCCCAATTTGATATATGGTTTTGGCCGAGGCCTTAATCATTTTTAGACGTCTTGGTCGAGGCCTAGAAAAAATGTTTCAGAATGTCTAGCATTATACATTCCCTTGTTATGAAAATAATATTTATGGTTCACGTGTTCATTCGACTAGTAGAATACCCATGATAATGTTTTATTATGGCATTATTTACTCATCTCATATTCCTGCTATAAAAGTATTCATGTTTATTATTGGTAAAGGCATGTGGTTTCAATTATTCATCATGCTTAATATTTATGTTATCTTCCGATGTATTGCATACCCTTACTGAGCGTTTGAGCTCACCTATTTCTTATGTTTCATTTTCCCAGGATATGAAGAAGTTAGTTATGAGTGACTTGTAAGTATAATCTAAGAGTCTTGGATGTTTCTAATGGAATAAATTCATGTTGTATTTCTTTTCAAGTTGTAAAGTTGAACTTATGTATGAATCTTGTTTCCAATAATACTAAACTGATCGGTATTTAGAGACATGATTTCCTTGTGATCATGCCAATGTTACGTAATAATGCACCTACTCTGGGTAACTAGGGTCCGGGTGTTACATTACGTACTCAGATATCCATTAAACGTTCTCCTGAGGTATTTTATAAATGTGGTGATAATTTTCTCATTTTTAAAGGACGAATGATGATACTAGTGATGTTGTGGGAGGAGGTGATGATAGAGTTTCATACATCACCTCTAGAGGTACATCCTTGTGTGGTGAAGTTGTATCAGGACCTCTAATGTTAGTTTTGGTGGCCAATAATGAAGAATGTTGTAGTGGAGTTTCTCTCTCGATGCGTCACTTTTCAGCTAGTTAATGTTGAGTACCTGGTTCTAATGGGTTTAGATCGATCCCTTGAGGTTCCATAGTGGAAGTGGGATGGAATATCTATGGACTTTATGAAGGGGTTACCACATACATCTAAAAAACAAAATTCCATATGGGTGTGCATATACTGAATCACCATGCCAGACCACATTCTAGCTATTCGGGGGTAGAGTTCAGTAGAGAGATTGAGACGCCTTTTCATGAAGGAGACATCACATCTCTGTAGATTCCCCTTAATGATCATTTCATATCATGATTCTTACTTCAAATAATTATTATTTAGAGGATTTTAGGAGGCCTTTGGGACTTGGTTGAATTTGAGCACAACGTTTTAGCCCCATAATGACAACTAGACTATGCAGACCATTTAGGCTCTAGTGGATATGCACTGGGTTTGCATGTTGTATTGGTGACCCTATAGGTCACCACTTTGTTAGACTAATCTAGTTGAGTTGACACTCATGGGACTAGAGTTGGTGTGAGCTATGACAGAAATTTTTCAGATCCTAAAGGAGTGGATGAGGGCTACACAAAGTTGTCATAAGTCTAATGCGGACTAACGATAGAGGCCTTTGGAGTTCAAGGAGAGAGACTATGTGTTCCTAAAGGTATCACCTCAATGTGGATTATGGGGAACTAGATGGGGTGGAAATAATTCTCTAAGATTTATTGTCTCTTTACAGATACTGTATAAATTTGGTGAGGTGGTGTACCTCATGGCTCTACCGCCACAGTTAGACTAGGTACATGATGTCTTCCATGTGTTGCAGTTGAAGAGAGATGTGTACAACCCATCACATGTTATTAACTAGGGTGATCTAGACATCATGGATGGTGAAACCTTTGTAGAGTACCAGATGGGGATCAAGGATCGATAGGATGAGATCCTTTATGGTCAAGTTATTCATTTGGTGCATGTATGGTGGCAGCATGGGAACCTTCAAGATAGAACCTAGGAAAAGGAGACCCATATATGAGTTCATTACCCACATCTTTTTGAGTAGTCCTTTTTTCTTTTTTGGATGAAAATATCTAAGGTGGGGAGAATGAAATGCCTTAGTTTTTTCAATTTAAATCTTTGAAATATATCTAGTTATATTTTTAGATCATGGTGATGTGATGTTACTAGATTCTGAGGCCCGATGAGCCCGAAATTGATATTTGAAATTTTTTAAATATAATAATATCACACCGGAGTTATTTTCCTAAAAAAGTGAAAAAACACCTAAACATAGTCATGGATTGAAAATATTATATCGTAGTTTCCTTAATAATTTTTTCTTTACCCTAATCATGAAATAATTTTTTTGGCATTGGACATTTATGAAAATGTTTCCACGATCCCAAATAATTAATTAATTGATTTATTGATTGATTTTATTTAAAGTGACAGTGAACTAATCTTACTATACCTACGAATTCTTATGGATAACTCTTAGGTTTAGCCTAATTACCCTAAGAATTGAGATAGGATGTTGGGGGAAGGCTTAGAGAATGATGACGAAGGATAGAGGATTGTTCACACCAATGGAAATCAATGATCTCTCCAATGAAAACAACCCAGATGTCATTTTTCATTAGTGATCGATAAATCTCAAGGTAGTACATTTTTTAGGTTGATTTATCCCCATTTTATAATCCTACAATGAACACAAATCAATCAACCAATGGATTTATACACGGATCGATCGAATTGTGGGTATGAGATTGTTATGCTGGGAATTTTGGGATTTCTTTTGTTGTTTCATTTGTATCTCTTCATTCATCATTCTAACAAAAACGAATCGAAGCCAACATGAACATTGGCTGAGTTCTATTCCTCATGTTTTTGTTTTGTGCATTTCTTCCCCCATTCATCATTTGTTCATCATAGGCATTCATTTTGTCTGGTGGTTTATAAAATACCTGGTGATCAATCATTGGTCACCCTTTTCTTGGCGCAGTGGATTGATACCCCATATATGGGTTCAGATTAATGATGGGATAGAGGAGGAATCTGCACTGAAACCGCAACCTGGGATCCCAAACTCTAAACCCGAAAAAATCATATCTCTAGAGGTGATCATGTTCAGTTGACTTAGATCCATGTCTTGTGGCATGTTTCCTAGAATAAATTGGTGTGGTAGTGGCAGAGGAGGAATCTTCATAAAGATCAGTGGATTTTGGAAATTTTATCACTACATTGTATGTAACGGAAGAGCATACACTATGAGTTAGGATATGGCTATATTTCTATGGTTCCACGTGAAGTTAAACTCATCCAATAGAAATAAGATTGGTGTTAGATATATTTTTAAATCCTTATCACATTATTTTTAACCTTAATTACTTAATTTACCCTTATCGAAGTGATGAATATTTTACATGGTTACTACTCATTACGAAAAAATAATAATGTTATTATATTTATGAAATTTGGACATTTTGATTTTAAATATGGAATCTATTTTATAAAATTCAAAATCAATATGTGATATAAATTATATTTAATAAAATCACTCAAAGTGTATGACAAATTTTTTTAGGAAAATACCTAATTTAAGTGTAAAATCTTTTCACCTTGAAATAAATTAATAAGTCTATTTCCATGTTATTTTGGTTAAGTAATAAAAAAATATTTTAGACCTTTTTATCAATCAAAAACTGAATGAAACATTTCAACCATGTCATTAAATTCAAAGACCCAAAAAATAGTTTTTAATTTCAATAAAATACAATTTATGTTCATAAAAGTCAAGTATGGGTTCTCAAATTCAAAGAAATACATTATTTAACTCCTTTAACATATCTTTGGTTAAACCAAAAGGTTAAAATTTTATTAATCCATAATTACATCATAATAATATCTTAATAGTGATATTATTTAAAATCAGTATTTTCCCTATTCATCCAAAAATCAATCTTTTCAAAACAAATCCCAAAAATTCACCCTAAGATAATATTGACATGCTGAATTCAAAAATGATATATGTTTTATCAAATAAAATTTATAAAATCCACAAAAATTAATTATAATATTGGCTCTCAAAAATCAATAAAAACCCTTTTTGAATAAACGTATTTTTGAAACATAAAATGACTTTACTGAAAATTGATTGGTAATTTTATAAGAATTAATCGATGAATATTTTATTGAGTATTACCATTGTATATGTATTTCATAATTTTGTTACACCTATTCATATATTTCAATTCCCTGGTGAGGTTATTATGGTCATATTTAAAAAATAAAATTTCATGGTTCGTTTAAGTTCGTTGTTGTGTGTCGTATATGCTGTCGGATATAGTGTTCCTTTAAAAATCTTGAGGTGTTACATCATAGATTAGAAGGCCCAACCATGACTGTTCAAATATGAAAATACAAAATTTATACAGTGATGAGCTCCACAATTTTCTATAGTACACTATGGACATAGTGGGAAGAACCCATAACTCTCATTTCAACATGTTGTGCTCCCAAAAATTTCAGAGCATATGGGACATGAAAATCCATAATGAATCAGTAAAACTTATTTTATAAACAATCCCAAAAAGAGAGGGTGAAACCTATCACATGAAAATGGACCACCTAAACACCTTGAGGAAGACTGAAAACCAAACTCATATATCTGTCAGGATCCTGAAGTATTTTTAAAATTTCTTCCCATGTCTAAACATTAGTCTCTAGTACCTCAAGGGGGTGATAACATTACCTTATTCAGATATTGAACCACTAAAACCCCTTTAGAACAATAGATGAAATGGATAGAATATCCACATTATCTCATTCTATCCACCAATTGACTTTATCAGAAAAATCAAGATTGAATGGTGTAAAAAATGTTTCTCTTATGGATTTCCAAACATAATGCATAATGAACCATGTTAAAACTCTATGCTTCTATCCCTATTGAGAAATTGAACTTTATGGTTTTAACTCAATATCACATGCACCACCAATATTATAAATAAAAGAAAAATGTAATCTTAGTATAGACGGTGCAATGTCTACCAATGAAAACATAGCGTACATAGAAAAACCACAATCAAAATCTGTTAACATTGCAGTTCCCCACCCTCTAGTGGCAAGATTCTAAAACACAGCAGAAACTAAAACTATTTGCAAAGAAAGAATATTTGGAATAAGTTGATACTTCTTCCAACTAGTGGTGTTTTATTTGCTCACTTCCACCTCCACTCTATGTGATAACTATCCATTTTCTAGACTTTCCTTAATACTCTAATCTTGAACATCTTAAATCTTCTCTTTTTCCTTCCAGTATTTTTCTATCCATGGAACATTTAGACTATACTGCACCTTTACATTGCCATACTTTTTCCATGAGGGAAATCTTCAACTTCTCCCATATCAAACCAGGTTTATCAATCAACCAATAAAAACCAAACAAGAACTTTGTATTCCAAATGTAAATATGTGAGATGAAGCTCCATGCCCCCATAAGTCTCTTTTACCAATAAGTATTGGCTTTGGTAATCTATTAAAAAAATCTATAGTGAACATCATAAATTCCACCCTTCACAGTACGTAACACATCTCATCCACAAGAGCGGTATCTGTTGGAGAGAATCCCGATTCTGGGGTGAAAATTGTTTGCCAAAATATTGTGAGAAACCCGACGAAATATGGAAGCAATGTATGCAGAATAAATAAATAATCATGCATGATTTTTTAACATGGAAAAAACACTCCCATGCGGAGAATTAAAAAACCACAGGGCAATTACAAAAAATATCCACTATGAATCAGAGAATACAAAGAATCCAAGTAATTCCCAAACTTGAATTAAAAATGAGAGAGTGTAGAAAACTCATGTGAATACCACACCCCGATATGCTTTTGCCTTCTCTATAATAATCATATCACCAATACCATGTATCTAAAGATCCATCTGTGACAAAATATCACCCTTCTATCGACGAACCGTCATTACCTCGGAGATATTTATCCAAACATGCATCACCTTCACACCCTATGGAGAAACCTAAAGGATTTCTATCTCATGATCTCGCTATCATGATGTACCTTTTTTCATTAACCGGGACACACCACCTGATCACCGCTATCAGAAAAACTTTCGATACATGGCCCTGATTGTCAATTGTGTTGCTGCTGCTCTGCACCAATTAAACACTGACATGCTGCAGATGTTACCGCCAATGTGGTAGCCCCGCATCTTTCTCTTGGTGGATTTCATCTTGAACATCATGTCAAGAACCTATCCACACTTACAATAGAATTGTGTCCCCATCGTCGTGTCACACGGGCCACCGAAAACTCAGTAACCCCTTCGTGGGTCTCTCTTGATGGCTACATAGTGCTGGAACTTCTTTAAAATATGTAACTTCATCCCCTTATATAGACACCATGTCCATATCACCAATAAATGGGTTCAACATTTATTATTTCATCCATTAATATTGAGAATATCTCTCCATTATTGGTGGGATAAAATCCTCATTTAATGTTCAGATAAATCTCTCCATTAGTAATTTTCTCTCTCATCAATAAATTTGATTAATACCTATAATCTCCCCCTCAACGCATCAATGAATGGAAACATCCAACAAATCCAGTGAAAATTGATCGGTATCACACCAACCATCATCATCTACATAAAATATGACAACGTTCTTTTTCACTTCTGACAAAAAAATTATCAGCTCCCCCAGTAAAAAGTAAACCAAATGCTGAAATCTACATTGCATTTGTATTTTCACCATCCTACTAAACAAGACTAGAAATATAAACATCTAGCTCCCCCATAATAGTAATTATCACATTATCTGGAGCATTTAACAAAATTAATTGCTCCTCCTACTCAACATCCTTTGAGAGGACATGTGTATCACCTCACTCAATCTGCTTTAATTTCCATACCTTATTCTGCTCCACGCACACATCAGCGATCCTCTTAGAAAATTTCATAATTCTCACATTAAATTTTAAGAACGAACCTCCCTCTGATACCACTTGTTGGGGAGAATCCCGATTCCGGACTGAAAATTTCTTGCTAAAATATTGTGAGAAACCCAACAAAATATCGAAGCGATATAAGCAGGATAAATAAATAATCATGCATGGTTTTTAAATGTGGAAAAAACCCCTCATGCAGATGATTAAAAAACCACGGGAAAATTCTGAAAAATATCCACTATGAATCAGAGAATACAAAAAATTCATGTAATACCCAAACTTGAATTATAAATGAGAGAGCATAGAAAACCTATGTGAAAACCACACCCCGATACACCTCTTCCTTCTCTCTAATAAACATCTCACCAACGCCATGTATCAAAAGATCTATCTTTGATAAAACGTCACCCTTCGGTCGACAAAATGTCACTACATCAGATATCTTCATCCGAACATACATCAGCCTCACACCCTCTAGTGACACCCGAAGGATTTATCTCTCATGATCTCACTATCAAGATATACCATTGATCATTAACCAGGACACACCACCTAATCACCGCTATCAGGAAGACTTTCGATACATGGCATTGATCATCGATTGCATCACTGCTACTCCGCACTAGTTAACTGTTGACGTGCCACACATGCTACCACCAACACAGTAGCAACCCTTCTTGCTCTCAGTGGATGACATCTTGAACATCATGTCAAAAACCTCTCCACGTTTATAAGATAATTGTGTCATTATCGTCATGTCACACGGGCCACCGCAAACTTGAAAACCCCTTCACGGTTCTCTCTCATCGGCTACATCGTTCTGGAACTCCTTTAAAATATGTTACTGTATTCTTTTATATAGATACCAAGTTCATATCTCCAATAAATGTGGTCAACACTCATTTATTTCATCCATTAATATTGAGAATAACTCTTCATTAATGTTGGGAGAAAATCCTCATTTAATGTTGAGATAAATCTCTCCATTAATAATTTTCTCTCTCATTAATAAATATGATGAATCTCAACAGTATCAATGGGAACTAAGTCACTTCCCATCCCACGACCATCCTTGACACTAACAAGATAAGTGACTCCATGCTTGTTTAGTAGAGTCTTACTTTGTTTACCTATAGCCAAACCTGGTTCCACCTGTTGCTCTATCTCCTTGATTCTCTCTATTTTTTTCTCTTCCATATCTTGAATTTAATGTATTAAACACTCCTCCAGGTCATGCACATCTCGCTAAACCTTGGACTGACCGCATGAGTGTCTTTCCAAGATTTCTTGCACCGTCAAAAAGGAACATTGTACACCTTCCAGGGTCGTCTCAACTATATCCATTATACTCTTTTTTCTCATATGCAAGTAGGAACAGAATACACTGTTGTTCACACTCATATTCCCTACGTCAATCATACATATTTCACCACTATATTTGGTCATTCGACACACTTCTTAGTTGCCTTGATGAAAAACAATATTCTTGATTTTTGGAATTTTCTCTTGTGTGTGATGAGTTCCCCAACGATGTCACCACATTGTTTGGACTCAATCCTAACAATGATCGTATGATAAATACTAGGTAGAAGGAAGATAGAGAAAGTAAAACAAATAATTTGTAAAATTGTATTACTGTTTCATTGGATGTAGAAAATAGAGAGGATCATAGTTGGTTTTGCGGAAGAAGTAGGAGAAGAATGTATTGGAAGAATCTCCCCTGGAAAGACCACTTTTGGATGAAGCACGCCGGAGACCTCCCAAGACCTGACGACTCCCAAGCTAATTCCAAATAAATTCCTATCTCCCCTACAATCCACCCCCCCCCCCATAATACCACACTTTCCACTGACAATATCAAACTAATCAAAGTTAAAATACAATATTTCCCATGGACTTATAAATTTCTACCTTCCCATACATATGGACAACCTCTACTTCCTAACAAAAATTTGAAACAAATGGTTTGTTTTCTTTCCTCTCCAGTGATTTAATTCATGTATTCAATTTTTCAGACCTCAATGTCCACTTGATAGGACATGTGATTTTAATTTCTAATAAGGTGTTATGGAATCTAAATTTGAAATACTAGAAGCCGTGGGGGTATAAATTTAGCTGCATGAATCTAAAGAACTTGTTTGTTTAGATATGTCAGTTAACATGCCTTTGTTTTTTTAATTTTTATATCTAGTAATGCATTACCAGATAAGAATGTGGGAATTTGATTAAAATTTCTTTGGGTTTTTAGCTGTTCATTGCTATTATTCAATTATCATGTAAAATGATCATTTTTTGAGTGTTGCAGATTTATATATAATTACTGATATAAAAATGTATAACTGTATTTAATATTTAATTTAGTTTCTGAATGATTAACTAAATTAAATTTTTGGAAATCATGCACTGTCTAGTATTATCCTTGAAGATTTATATGGAATTGTTGTTAAAGGGTTGATAATATCACTTCATCTGTATTATAGGGAAACAGTCAGTTATTCGGTATGGTTCTAAAGATATTTCTGATTTCATTAGAGTAGATAATGCAGAAATTTTCCATATTGTTGTAAAGCAGCAGGAAAAATATTTTTTCCTTATTTCTTTGCTCTGTTTTAGTGATAAGAATTTGGTTTCAACACGTTTTGGAATATACACACTGACAGATCTATTTTGTAGTGTATTGTCACAAAGGTCGTTCTACAATTGTTGATTCTAAAACTACATTATTATTTAGTCCTACTGTATGTTCCTTTAAACAAATTTGAGCATATAAATTGTTTTTTGTTGAACATTTTTCATGACATCAATAAGAGCTTAAATTAATCCACCATGGGTTTTCTATGTAAAGCAGGGACAATGGAAAGTGTTTTCACTTAGAAGATGATGAACGGATCAACCCATAATATAATTTTATGTTTCCCTAAGTCTTCTATTGCAGATTTGGTAGGCTGCTGGAGAGAAATGAAATCTTATTATTCATTAACAAGTACTAAAAGCATTGTTTTACGGTTTTTTCTAATAATTTTTCATAAAACACAAGCCACTTGTGGTTTATGATGTTGGACCTTGATTATATATTTCAAAAACTCAGGTAAACATTCCTCTAGTTCTCTGAATGTTCCTCCTATATAAGAGCGAATTTCATTACAGGTCTTATTTATATTGAATCACAAATTAATCTATTGTTTTTTTTGGATTAATAGTGTTTTTACGAGTCTTATTTATATCAGGGGTGTTAGAACTATGTATCCGAGAGAGAGGGAGAGGGAGAGGGAGTGTTCTTAAAAGTCTTATTTATATCCGGCGCCCCTATCCCGACTATCAGCATTATACAGAACCAGGATATAGGAACAATGTCTATCCAAACACAAAAACCAGCATCAATGGAAAGATGATGTAAAATTATGTTGGCCCTCTGAAAACAATATTTATACCGATTTGAGTTTCCAACCAAGAAGACATAAAGCTACATACATCTTTCAAAGTGTCTGATAACTTTTTTTGTTCAAAAAGTCAATGAAACACCAAAAACCCAACAAGAGTTCACATCAGGAAATACCATTGTCCCAATAGTCTTCAACAAAAAATTTCTAACACTTCCATCAACAATAGGAGCACTTGCTCCCCTTTTCTCAAAGATTACAGCAGCCATACCTCCACCAACTTTAAGCCAATTGATACCCCCTCGCACCTTCCAACTTATAAAAACAAAGGATAATGAACATGCTAACCTAAACTCTGACATTTTGGAAGAAAATTCTAACTCCTTTGACACTTAAAACTCTGGTACTACCACTATTACATTATTCCAACTAGAATTCAAAGCATCTTTAACCACACTCAAAAAGTATGAGTTCCATTTCCCCTATACCCTCTTTTTTCTGGAACTTTGTGAATTCTCCCCTCAAATCACCAGAGTTATTTTCTCTATCTCCCAATCCTTCTAGATTAATTTCAAATTTCCAATACTTCTATTATGTAATCATAAACCTAGTTGTAACAGTCCAGCTAACCCTTCAAAAAATTATATGGTTCAAATCAATTGACCAGAATGGGGAATTGGAGCTCTCATGTTTTGAACTGATCCAAATTTTCCAAGTAGATGGGAAATTCCCCATTAACAGTACACTTATCAAACCACCAAATACCCCTTCTCATAACTCCAGAACCCCTATTCCTTGGTAAAACATGTCAAAACCAATGACCTCCCTTCGTAGTTCTGACGTAGCACTAGTGCCAGCTCCAGAAACAACAAAAATTTTCCCTTTCTTCCACAGCTTCAAACCAGTTCTGAGAAGTAGTGTTGCCTTGTACATATAATCATAACACTTGCTACATGTGTTGAAAACTGAACCTACTGGTAGTCCGTACTAGTTCGATAACTTGGGTGCCTCATCACCCCTGCTATAGATTTTCACCTCCATTGCAGCAACTAAAGGATGCTAAACCAGAATTGAAAATGCACATGAAAGAGGCCCTAGCGTTGTCCAAGCTGATGGATTACGATTTATTTCCACGATGCTGGACTCCCACAAAGGAAACAGAGCATCCACAAGCTCCATAGTGTTCACAACAACATAGTCAAATTTGGTTACTAAAGTTCTTTCGCTTGTGTTTCTGAAATATACACGTCGCACGTAGCCAATTTTAGTATCATTTGTAGCAGTACCTAACTCTTTAGAAACAAATGTATTAGCATGAGTCTCCTTGTCCGTACCAGCAACCAGCACTTTTGGATTGTTACGCGGATGAGTCGAGAGACAGTGGGCGCAAAGTCATCCAGTGAACAAAATAATGAGTGGATGGGTGCCAGAGATTCAAGAACGAACACAATTGAAATAAACAGAAACAGAAATGCAGAAAATAAAAGAAGAACACAAGAATTAACATGCTTCAGACCCTTTGGGTCCTAATGCATGGCAAGAACACCCCACACACGAACACTTTATTATTAATCTGAAAGAAAAACAATTACAATGGAACTAGTTCGCCCCAACAGAGATGAGCAACGGAGATAACAAATTTCCAGGGTTTCAATAAACCGTAAGAAGGAAACCAGATACTCACAACGTCAGGTGCAATCTTGCCCGGCCGTCCTGTTCTCTTCAAGAGCCTGGATCTGGTTTGAGTGGACTCGGGCTGGTCGTCGGTGCGCTGATGCCGAGCAGAAGCCATGACAGAGCTCCACCAGATGCGGCACACCAACTGTGTGCCACGGAGTCTGTTGCCGTCGAGGATACCCTTCACGGGTTCGAGCACCAGGATCCGAGGACGAAGTGATGTGATCTCCAGAGGAAAGCAAAGCCGAAGGAAATCTGAAAAACTGCCGTCGAGGCGAGTCGTAGTAGGGGTGATTAAGCCCCCTGCGAGCGACGGTTCGGAGAAACCACCAGAATTACCTGAGTGTGCCACGAAGCAAAACGAAGCGGAAAACCCGCTAGTAGTTTCAATCTGTTTGAATGGTGAGGCCAGATGGACGGCCCAGCGTGATTGGGTGGTGATCATGATCAAGGGCCACAATGCAAAGGGCAGCTGGAATGGGATTGCCAACGAGGCAATGGAAAAGGCGCGGCAGAAATATTAAACAGGAAGAGTTTTCCAAACATTATTTATAAAATGAATTTAATGAAAAAAATAGTAATGAATTAAAACTCATTAATTCACAAAACTCCACCATTTTTAATTAAATTCAGAGATGTTCTTGCACCTAGGATTATGGAACAAGAACCAAGTTCATTCTATCTAAACAAAATTTGAACTTAGATAAAATGGCAGCTTTATTCAAACTATCAGCTGGGTTTTTATCATTGTGTATCTTATTGACACACACGGTTCCTTGTTCTATAACATCTCTAATAAATTGTAACCTAATATCTATGTTCTTTGATTTACCATGGAAAACTAAATTTTTAGATAAATGTAATGCAGATTGACTATCAGAGAAAACATTAATAGCTAAATCATAAAGCTTGAGTTCATAAGACAAGCCTTTAAGCCATAAGACTTCCTTCACTGCCTCGGTGAGTGCAATGTACTCAGACTCAGTGGTGGAGAGGGAAACAACGGACTGCATGTTGCACTTCCAAGAAATAGGCCCCCCGCAGGCAGTGAATACGTATCCAGTCAATGATTTTCTAGTGTCAATGTTAGGTGCATAATCAGCATCTACAGAGCCTACCAAAATGTTAGAAGCATCGACATTTTTACCAAAGCACAAAGATAAATTAGATGTACATGAGAGGTACCTGAGAAGCCATTTTAGGGCATGCCAATGAGGCTTTCCAGGAGTGGCCATAAATCTGCTTAGAGTGCAGATTGCAAAAGAAATGTCAGGCCTGGTGCAAATCATAGAACACATTATACTACCAATAATGCTAGCATATGGAATTTTAGACATAAATTGCACATCATCATCAGCAGTGGGTGCTTGTGTTAAAGACAACTTAAAGTGTTGAGCAACCGGTACATGAACAGGTTTGAGAGATTCAAACATGTATCTCTTTAAGATATTTAAAATATAAGCATGCTGAGATAGGTATGGCAATTTGTTAGGTCTATCTCTGATGATTTCAACACCTAAAATATGCTTAGCTGCACTTAAGTCTTTCATTTCAAAATTTCCTTTTAATTGTGATTTAATAGAAGTGATAAAACTCATATTCTTACATATGATAAGCATGTCATCTACGTAAAGCAGAAGGTAAATCATACAACCTTGAATTGACTTGAAGTAGACGCATGCATCATACTGACTCCTGGTGAATTGTTTATTCAACATAAAAGAATCAAATTTTTTATACCATTTCCTAGACGCCTGTTTTAAACCACACAAGGACTTATTTAGAAGGCACACTTGGTTTGGATTGAATTCCTTTGAATAACCGTCAAGAGGTTTCATATAGAGTTTTTCATTCTGATCCCCATGCAAGAAGGCATTTTTAACATCAAGTTGTTCGATGTGCAGATCGTGATAGGCATCAAAAGCTAGCAGGAGCCTAATGGAAGAGTGTTTGACAATAGGGGAAAAGATTTCATCATATTCGATTCCCTCTCTCTGAAGAAATCCTTTGGCGACTAGCCTAGCTTTGAACCTTACTTTATTTCCCTCCGTGTTGTCTTCCATTCTCTTGTAAATCCACTTGGACCCAATCACTTTAGCATTCACAGGCTTGTGAACAATGGTCCAGGTGTGATTTTTCTTTATAGATTGCATCTCTTCATTCATGGATATGATCCAATGCTTTGAATCTTTTTCCATTAAAGATTGCCTATACGATTGAGGATCATCGTCGATGAGATCCTGGGCCACATGAAAGGCATATGATGCCATATCATACTGGCTGAACCGAGAAGGAGGTCTAGACACTTTCCTTTGTCTATCTTGGGTTAATTGATAATCTTGATGAATGGTGGAAGGTCCAGAATCAGAGTCTGAACCGGAACTCGTCTCATATTCAGCTGCATCAGTGGGCTGAGGAGGAGGAATAGACTGAACATCAGTCTCAACATGAGTAGATGGCTCATGCTCATTAGACTTATGGAGGTCTGGATCACAATTGTCAGGTGATTCAATCCTGGTCTTAGGGGCAGAAGACTCATGGAAGACTACATCTCTACTAATAATGCACTGTTGGTATCCCGATTTATCCACCCAGAGTTTATATCCTTAACTCCCTTAGGATATCCAACAAAGACGCACTTGAGGGCTCTAGGTTCAAGCTTGTCAGTCTTGATATGAGCATAGGTTGTACACCCAAAGACCATTAAGTAGGAATACGAAGGGGTCTTGCCGGTCCAGAGTTCTTCTGGAGTAATGAATTGATTTGCAGAAGAGGGACACCTATTAATCAGGTACACAGCAGTGCTAGTGGCCTCAGCCCAAATGGATTTGGGGAGGCCCGAGTGAGAAATCATGCTACGGACTCTTTCAAGGATAGTCTGATTCATCCTCTCTGCTAGGACATTCTGTTAGGGAGTTTCCCTAACAGTTCTATGCCTCTTAATTCCTTCAGAATCACAATATTGAATGAACTCAGTGGATAGGTACTCAAGCCCATTCTCGGTTCTCATGGTCTTAACTTTCTTCCCAGTCCGATTCTCAACTGAGGCTTTCCGGGTTTTGAATGTTTGGAGAACATCGGATTTATTCTTAAGGATGTAAACCCAAACCTTCCTAGAGTAATCATCGATAAAGGTGACGAAATAGAAACCTCCACCATGAGAGGAGGTCCTGGCCGGCCCCCACAAATCTAAATGGATATAATTAAGTGGGGCGGCCGCCTTGGAGGATCTATTGAAGGTCGTTATTTTAGCCTTTCCCATCACACAATCTTTGCAAAATGGGAGATTCGTAGGTGTGATGTCATTGAGAAATCCTTGCTTGCTGAGTTCTTCAAGCCCTTTGGAGCTTACATGCCCCAGCCTTCTATGCCAGAGCATAGTGTTGTCAGTGTTTGTATTGTAAACACTACCCAACTATCTAGAATGGGTCCTCCCATTCAACACATACAAACCATTCACAAGGGATCCTTTGATGATGGTTCTAGATCCTTTGGAAACTTTGATAGTACCTGATTCAGATATAAAGGTATATCCCTTTTGATCTAAGACTCCTAAGGAGATCAAGTTTTGTTGCAGGTTGGGGACCCACCTTACATCAAGTAGGGTGATGATGGAATGGTCATCCAATTCTATCAGGATAGATCCTCTGCCCTCAACCTTGCATTTCTTGTTATTCCCTAATAGGGCATCTCCTTCCAATTTCTCGACCAGCTCTAGGAAAGACTCTCTATGGGGACACATATGGAAGGAGCAACAAGAGTCAAGGACCCACTCACGGTCGAGTGTATGGTTGGACACATTTAAAACTTCGGCTGTGTCATAACCAGAGTCAACAATAAGAGACTGGTCAGTGGGTTGCACGCGCTCTTGATCTCTCTTAAGCTTCCTACACTCGGGCTTAATATGCCCAGGCTTCCCGAAATGGAAGTAAGTAACTTTTTTGTCTTTATTATAATTATTCTTTGACTTTCGTTCTTGCCTAGGTTCTTTGCTGTTACTACTCTTATCTCTGTTAAAATGTTTCTTTTTTCTTTTAACCTGAGGTCTTCCCCTAGTGAACAAACTCTCAGCCTCACCTTTCGCCTTAGGTTTTGAATGAAGGTCTTTAGATAGAAGGGTAGACTCGACTTCTTCTAGAGTCAAGGAGTCACGACCATACATCATGGTCTCGACCAAGGTGCTATAGCTATGGTCTAGAGAGATCAGGAGAATAATATCCTGATCTTCATCATCTACTTTGACATCTATATTGGCTAAGTTTAGCATAATTTTATTGAACTCATCAAGATGGGATTTCAAAGAAGAACTCGGTCTCATCCTAAAGGTGAACATGTGGTGCTTCTTATAAAGCCTACCGACTAGGGAGGCAGTCATATAAAGCTTTTCTAACTTAAGCCAGATGCCAGCAGCAGTGGACTCGAAGGCCACTTCCCTACGGACTTTATCTCCTATGGACAATAAGAGGGAACTATGGGCTTCAACTAGAGTGTCATTGGGGACAGGTCGGTGCTCAATTATAGTTTGACCAGCTTCATTTACAGTTGTTATGGGTTTAGTATGCCCAAACAGGGCATCAATGAGACCTTGTTGGACTAATAATGCCCTCATTTTTATATGCCATAAATTGAAGTCATTATCTCCATAAAATTTTTTGATTTCATACCTCATTGTAGACATATTTATATAGTGAGTTGATGCCAAGTAATTGGGGACAACGAGAGCGTACACCCCCAAAAGACTGGCCTATCTCACTAGGGATAAATTTGCATAATGGGTAGTGAAACTCCAAAATAATTTGGTCAAGATAACAATTTCAGTCTTAAAAGATATTTTAAAGACAACAATAAAATGGCAGAATAAATGGATACAAAGTGCGGAAAATAGAAACCCAATTTATGAAAACAACTAGTAGCAAGCTAGACTATAAACTAAAACCAGGAATTAAACAAGGTTGAAACAGAACACACGATGGCAGATTCTATCAGCACAAAGGGGCTGTCAACAGAAAACTTGGCAGCCAAGGTGACAATTACAATGAGAAAATAATAAAAACAAGAAACAGAAATGAAACACTATGTAAACAGACAGGCAGACTGTGAACTTAATCTGCTATTATAACAGAATGCAAATAATGGCGGTCATACAGGCAGGTTGTGAAAAATTTATCATGCAAATCGATATCACAACAGAAAACCGTATACCAAGAAATATCCGTATAAAAATCGTGCAGAATACTAGTTACTATTATTCTAAACTAGAATTAACGAATAACAGAACAGAAGTATTGAATAGATATAGCAAATTAGTGATTCAGATATAACCGAGCAGCAAAGAAGACAAAAGGCAAAAAGAATCAAAACAACAGCTGAAGGTGGCTCTGATACCACTTGTTATGTGGATGAGTGAGAGACAGTGGGCGCAAAGTCATCCAGTGAACAAAATAATGAGCAGATCGGTGCTAGAGATTCAAGAACGAACACAATTGAAATAAACAGAAACATAAATGCAGAAAATCAAAGAGGAACATAAGAATTAACATGCTTCGGACCCTTTGGGTCCTATTGCACGGCAAGAACACCCCACACACGCACACTTTATTATTAATCTCAAAGAAAAACAATTACAAGGGAACTATTTCGCCCCAACAGAGATGACCAACAGGGACAACAAATTTTCAGGGTTTCAATAAACCGTAAGAAGGAAACGAGATACTCACAATGCCGAACGCAATCTTACCCAGCCATCCTGTTCTCTTCAAGCGCCCGGATCTGGTTCGAGTGGACTCGGGCTATACCTAGGAGCGTTGATGCCGAGCATAAGTTGTGACAGAGCTCCACCAGATGTGGCACACCAGCTGTGCGCTATGGAGTCTGTTGTCATCGAGGATACCCTTCACGGGTTCGAGCGCCAGGATCCGAGGACGAAGTGTTGTGATCTCCGGAAGAAAGTGAAGCCAAAGGTGATTTGAAAAACCATCGTCGAGAGGAGTCGTAGCATGGGTGATTAAGCCCCCTACGAGAGATGGTTCGGAGAAACCACCAGAATTACCTGAGCGTGCCACGAAGCAAAACGAAGCGGAAAACCCGCTGGTAGTTTCGAGCTGTTCGAACGGTGAGTCCAGATGGACGGCCCAACGTGATTGGTCGGTGATCATGATTGACGGCCACAATGCAAAGGGAGGTTGCGATGGGATTGCCAATGAGGCAATGGAAAAGGTGCGGCAGAAATGTTAAACAGGCAGAGTTTGTCAAACATTATTTATAAAATAAATTTAATGAAAAAAATAGTAATGAATTAAAACTCATTAATTCACATGGATCAATAAGTTAATTTCCTTATTTTTTTCAAAATCATCCTTCACCACATTGTGTTCTACCTTCACAGAGCAGTTCTCCCAGTACCCTTTCAAAGTAGATATCATCCATCACCCTTACGTAGGGCTACATCCACCACCCTTACACTACATATAGTACCCTTCTGCTGGTCAACATCCATTGCCCTTACACAGCATCCAACACCCTTATGCAGATCATAATGAAACACCAATATGCAAGACAGTATCCAGCACCCTTACACAAGGCAATATCTAGCACCCTTACGCAGCAGCCCTATTAGTAGACCTTTACCCAGGACTGCACCTTACCCTCACACACAGGACCTAAAGTAACCCCCTGTACTCAACAACCCCTTCCATACCAAGAAAATAAGTTTGAGGAAGGTAAAAGGAGTGTAATACCTTTTACTCTTTGGAAGGTTCTTTTAGTTGCATCGTATTAGTTTGAGGAAGGTCTTGGTGCATTTGGTTTTGGATCATTTTCCAAAAATGAATTAGAAAATATCTTAGAAATTATTTTAGACAGTAGTTGAAAGCTACATTGTTTATGATTTGAATCTTACTGCATTTTGATTTTCTAGGAAACAAGAAAATAAGTTTTTTTTCTCGGGAATATACAACTTTCATTTTCTTAAAAAATATCTTCAATTCACACAATTCAATGTATTTTCTAATACGTCTTTAGAAAATGAAAATTAGAAATATTTATTAAAACCAAACACAACTTAATTATTCATTCCAAGATTGTTTGGATTGAGTTATTGCGGCTTTTTTTTTGAAAAGTAACAACCTTGGATTTCAAACTTATATTTCCAGAGAATGGTAACTAAAATATTTCTTCTTGACATCTATATTACATATATGCGATCATTTTACCTTCTTCACAAATCACATTCATGGTTAATTCATATATTTTTCAACTTTTCATCTAGTTTATAATGGGTTTGATGAAACCATTGATGTGATTTTGATATTCTCACATCCAGACCAGGATCACTCTATAAATAGTAACTGAACTGGTCAGCAATATGGCCACAAGTACCCCCCCCCCACATACATCGGAGGCTTTCGACCAGTAGTGATGCCCTAGAGTGTGTTCATGGGGTGACTATGTGCCCCCATATTAAAGCAAGAAAAAACAATGGAAATAACCAAACATCGTTCATAGTAGTAAATAATTTGAGTGGGGATGAAATAAATATAACAAGGCTATAATAATGAATGTAGAGAAATAAATACCTGAACAACCTTGCCATACATACAACACTCATCTCCCACTAGGACAACCACATATACAAGAGAAAGTAAAAGAAAAGAAAAAGAAAAAGTACAATGCTCTGCTACCCACACCGAGTCATGCCACATTACACAACCCATGTTCATATTTGATCCATCTCGCATGATCAATTTCGGGCCTCAACCCATCTTGTGCCTGCAATCAAGTGAATTTTTTCTCAGGTACCCCAATGTCATGGTGGCCCAATCAGGGTGTGAGTAAAAAACTCATTAGGGAACCACCAACGCATTCCCTTACATAACTAGCAAATGCAGAGTAAGTATACGTGAAATAATCATTAGGATAACAATAATAAAAATAACTACTAAAAATAAAATAAATGGATCCATAGTCTATCCTAGGGTTCATGATCCGAATCGACTGGACATCCTGTGAATAAGGCATTGAGATGGATGTCATTCCACTCAATCTATGTGTAATCCATTCGATCCTTGGGTATGTGATCCTGATCAATCATACATGTTTTGGTCAGCACTGAAATGTATCTGAGAAAACTACATCACTACAGGGGGATACATGTCTTAGCCCTAGGATCCCCTGTATTTTCCTTCAATATAAATATATAAGGAATAATTCATGATATCACCGCTGGTCAACCTATAAATATTTCATAGAGTTGGATGTTATACCACTCAATTCATGTAAATCCAGTTTGATGTCGCAGTTCTAGGTCCCAGTCTGTAGGCAGTCACGACATTAGAGCTTTGTTAATCCCTAAGGGGGATGACCCTTAAGCGATATGTAAGGAATGTTCTCCTAATCTGAGATAATAAATCGGCATCAATTCTATAGTTGGATCAATAGCCTCATTCCCAGTCAAGTCTGGGAAGTGCAGTAAAGGTGCATCAACCCAATCATAGGGAGCACCATAGGCCTCGTATTGAGGAGATCATCATCAATCCTTGGGGTAGTCGGCATCCTATGCTCGGGGGAAATGCACCCACCTGAAAACCTCTGATATGACCTGTATCCTAGCCAGCTATCTATCCTGGGCGATACCCTATGTAAGAGGGGTATTGAGATGCACTCAGAAACCAACCTCTATAATCCCTGTGAATGGGGGAATCTCGGTGACAAATGGGACTTTAGATAACGGTAACATTCAAACAACTAAGGATCATAAGCCGGATCCGAGGAAGTACATATGTGCATCTTCATCATAGCATCACATCATATCAGGCCCCATATGCCGAGTACCAGGAAGCACATCTGGAAATCATAGCTACATCAATAGTAACTAAGTGAAAGAATGTATAAAATATTGAGGGTGGCTGAATTCCTAAACCCATCACTACTTCCACAACCCCTTGGGATCACACGCTCGATATGGGTTCTAAAGTGACACCCTCTACCATGTCTACCCAAACCCTTGATGCACTCGCTCAGGGTTGGTCAACCATCAAGGCACCCACTGGGGTCTCCTAGGTCACTACACAGAGAGGTATCCCTTGAAATATCCTCAAGGTTATAATGGAAGTAGAGGCATCCCTCTTGAGACCCCCAAACAGTATAAGAGAAGAGACATACCTCGTGGGATCCTCTAGGACCAATTCATAGTCTCAGGTCAACGACTGATGCACCAGGATATCATGGTCCATGACATCATAATATGGGTAGCATAACTTTACTCACTACATGGGGTCTTTCCACAACAACAATGGTCATGTGATAGCTCAAGGCCCATCTCGTTCCTCATGGTCGTTCTGGGATGGTCTACTCACCCGACTAAGTCATGGTTTGCCTAAGGTCTATCCAGCTTCGCATATACAAGGGATGACATATCTCACCAGGTGAAACCTTGCCTCATAAGAGGTATCAAGGCCACTCGATGTCTCAAGGGTTTCAGTCTCTGTCACTTGGGACCAGGGTATGACGTGAGCACACAGGGGTTATTTGTGACCCCTGGTGTCATCCAATTTTATTAACCATTTTAATTAATTAAAAATGTCATTGTAATATAAGAAAACAAAGAGATTCACCCTCATGGGTGATCCCAACTATCCACATACTACCATAAACATGCATAAATGTCATAGGAAAAGTATGAAAGACCACCTACCTTATAAGAAGCATTACATTAATTTTCCAAGGGCCAACAACAACTGCCAAGGCCTTTTCAAGTTCATTTGAGAATTATGAAGTCTTGTCACACAACCTAACCAATAGAATTTAATTATTTATAAATATGTTATCAGTAATTAATTAAACTTAACAAGATATAAACAAATAAACTAAATAATTATAAAGGCATAAAGCTCAAAACCTCACCAGCCAATCATGTCGCATAGGAACTATGACCTAACGCATGCTAAAAACCCACGACACATCCCCATCCTTGAATCGTGAATAATCCCTAACCAATAATGTCAAACAAATATCCATGAAATTTAATTTAAGATTTTGAGCTTTGGAAAATCACAATGGAAACACAAATCAATGAAAGGGAACATGGAGAAGTGTAGACAGCCTCCCGAGTCACCCGCTTTCTAGGAAAAGAAAAATCACCATCAGCGGTATGTGATTCCACTATGCTCTGGTGGAATCAGAATTGAAATCCCAAACTGAGCACTACAAGAAAACAGTGTTTTAGCGGCGGTTTTAAAAACCGTCGTTAAAATGATTTCGATCAAAATTTTAGCGGCAGTTTTTAAAACCTCTACGAAAAAATCACCGTTATTTTTTTTAAATTTTTTTAAAAAATATTCTATAAAAAATTTCTATTTTTTTAACAGCGGTTTTTTGAAAACTGCCGCAAAATTTAAAAAAAAATTATGAAAAATTCAAAAAATTATTTATTTATTTATTATTTATTGTTTTTTTATTGTTTTTTTATTATTTAAAATAACACATAGTTTATTATTGATAATTTTATATATTTATAATGTGTCAATTAATTAATATTAATATTTATTAGTTAATAATATTTTTAAACTGAAAACAAATCTTCAATAAGTAGAAGAACCGACATCGACATAAAATGACCATAAATTCTGATCCGAGAGTCTATTTTAGCTCCAAAACTAGTCAAATCGAAGTTTATCAAATGATAAAAAACCATGTGAGATTTAAATCATGTGATAATCAAATAAAAAATATATATTAAAAATTCAAAAGTTGAAAATCGAACTCGAACTTCAAACAACCATAACTTTTTATCCGGGTGTCCGTTTGGGCTCTACCACATATCAAATCGGAGCCTGCGACGAGCTCTACGCCATTTAGATTTGGTACCAACATTATGAGTATTGAAACCCTTTTTATTCCTCCAGAAAGGCCCAGAAGGCATCTGAAACAGAGGTTTTAGCTATAGACATCGATTTTTTAAAATTCAAACTGCTATAACTTTCGATCGAGGTGTCAGTTCGGTCTGTACCACATATTATATTGAAGCTCATTTCACGATCATTGATTTGACTAGTTGTGGCAATGAAAAAGGAGTCTCAGGTAATTTTTATGGCTATTTTTGTGTTTTTAGGGTTATTAGAGGTTCTTAATGTTTTTTGATTGATTGATTGATTGATTGATTTATTTAATATTAATTAATTAATTATGTATATATAAATTAATTAATTATTATTTATTTATCTATTATTTATTTATTTATTTAATATTATTTATTTATTATTTAGTTATTATGTACACATTAATTATTAATTTATTTTTAATTTAATAATTAAGTAATTATCAATTAATTAATTATCAGTTTATTATTCTTTATTTATTTATTTATTATTTATTTATTTATTTATTTATTTTTTATTCATTATTTATTAATTAATTATTAATTATTAATTAAATAATTATTATTTATTAGTTATAAATTATAAATTATCAGTTATCAGTTATTAGTTATTATTAATTATTAATTATTTGTTTATCTATTTATTTATTTATGTATTTATTTATTTATTATTCATTATTTATTATTTATTATTTATTCATTATTCATTATTATTTATTCTTTATAAATTTATTTTTAATTTACTAAATATTATTTTATTATTAGTTTATTATTCATTTATTATTTATTTATTTTGTATTAATTGATTATTTATTAATTATTTATTAATTAAATATTAATTAAATATTAATTATTTATTACATATTAAATATTCAATATTGAAGATTAAATATAAAATATAAAATATTAATTATTAATTAAGAATTATTAACTTTATAATTATCAATTATTAATTATTAGATATTATTAATTATTAATTATTAATTCATGATTATTAATTTATTTATTTCTCTATTTATTTTTGAATTTATTTATTTATTTATTATTTATTATTTATAATTTACAATTTATTAATTAATTTTTAATTTACTAAATATTAATTTATTTTTAGTTTATTATTCATTATTTATTTATTTATTTATTCAGTATTTATTATTTATTAATTAAATATCAATTATTTATTAAATATTAAATATTGAATATTGCAGATTAAATATTAAAATTTAAATATTAATTATTAATTAAGAATTATTAATTTTATAATTATCAATTATTAATTATTAATTATTATTAATTTTCAATTATTAATTCATTATCAATTCATTATTTATTTATCTATTTATGTATGTATTTATGTATTTATTTATTTATTATGTATTTATTTATTATTTATTATTTATTAATTTATTTTTAATTTACTATATATTAATTTATTGTTAGTTTATTATTCATTTATTATTTATTTAGTGTTCATTATTTATTAATTAATTATTAATTAATAATTAATAATTTTTTATTTTTTTATAAATTTTTAAATATTAAATATTAAATATTAATTCTTAATTCTTAATGAACAATTATTAATTATTAGTTATTATAAATTATAAATTATAAATTATTTACTATTAATTATTAATTATTTACTATTTATTATTTATTATTTATTATTTATTCGTTATTGTTTATTTATTTATCTCTTATTTATTAATTTTTTATTAATTTGTTATTTATTTATCATATATTAAATTATTTTTTAATTAATTTATTATTTATACATTACTTAAATATTATATGTTATATGATATATATTATCTATTATCTATTATCTATTATCTATTATCTATTATGTATTATGTATTATATATTATATATTATATATTATCTATTATATATTATGTATTCTATATTATGTCTTATATATTATATGTTATATGTTATATATTATATATTATATGTTATTAATTATTAATTATTGATTAGTAATTATTGATTAATAATTATTTAGTGTGTATCTATTTGTTATGTATTACTTGTTTTTTCAATTAATATATATATATATATATAAGTATATTAAATTCGATTTATGGACCACATGAAGAGCCTTCTGGAGTGGTAAAGTCTTTAGAGAATAAGCAAGAGGTAAGGGGTTCAAATCTACCCAACACAGAATTTCTATATTTGGCATGGGCATGTGCATGGACATGGACTTGGGCATGGACATGGACATACACATGGAGATGGGCATGTGCATGGTAATAATAAATAAATAAATAAATAAATAAATAAATAAATAAATAAATAAATAATAAATATTAATATAAAAAAATAAAGAAATTAAAAAATTAAAAAAATTGAAAATTATTTAGCGATGGTTTAGCAACGGTTTAAGCCGCCGTTAATTATTTCCCAACACACGATTTAGCGGTGGTTTAAACCGCCGCTAAATACAAAATTTGGCGTAGTGGAGGAATAAAAAATTAAGAAAAAAAAGAGTATAAGCGAAAGAGAGGCTTTTAGAGGAGAAATCAGCCTCAAATAACCATGGAAGACCACTAACAACACCCCCTTGATGTGGTTTAAATAAGGGAATGAGAGGATGTGAGGGAGGAAAAAGCGAAGAAAAAAGGGGTCTTCCCTCTTAAGTCCTGTAGATGAAATGGGTAAATTCACCCTTTTTAATGGTTCACACGATCTGGCCACACGGTTGACCAAACCATGCGTGAATTGTGAACCTCTTCTATTTGAGGTTCCCCCACTTGCACGGTTAGGGTGTGCAACTTAGTAGACAGTGTGCCAAATGTGTGGTTGGCACTACCTCCAACCCATCCACCTCGCACAATTACGACACACAGTTTATCAGACTATGTTCCAACCTTGCGACATGTCTGTAATTAAGTCTATACACCTCCATTCTATCCTCTATCATTCCTCATGGTTTCTCGACCTATGCACCTATAAAAATTGGGACACACCATTAGGACACATGGTTAGCACTAACTGTGAACCCTAGGCTGCACTCTTCCAAGACATCATCTTTAGGTCATGCACCCACGAGACTATCCTAAAACCTCCACACTACCTTATGAGCCTCATTCCACATCTAAAAAAAATCATTTTGAGGCATTCCAACCATTGAAATTCCATTCCAAATCTCTGATCATGATTTTACCCATCTAATGATGGAAAATTCAAATTCCTTCTGAAATTTTCAACTCATAAAACATGGGATTTTACAACCTCCCCACCTTAACACTTCTAGTCCCTGAGAAGGCTTGGTGGTCATCCAATGGAAGGAATTAACTTACTCCAATCATGAATTCCCACTCAAATACCATGTTGTGTTCTGAATGGCCAGCATGTCTCCAAGCACCACTTTAAACGTACGACATTTAACCCACTAAAACCCGAGCCAACGCTCGTAACCATCATTGAAACATCAAGAAAAAACTTACTTGAGTCCATCTAATCTAAGAAATGACCACATAATCATCCGATTCATTAACCAGCCTATGGTGCTCCTTGCTATAGGATCTTTCTTTCAATGGGCATTTCCAATCCACGGTACACCCACCATCAGAATTTCCTAGAAAAACATGCCCCTAGTGTCCTAGTGATGCTTATAATATGATTCTAAACTCATAGTGTCTGATCAATCATGAGGAAGTATATCTCGATTCTTAGTTTGATCTAAACAATCGAATTCCAATCATCTAATTGTAACCTAATCATGTAGAATTTTCCATGAAAAGCTCAGGCCGACCCTTGCACTGCACCGGTCTCATCTCAATGGCATTTCATATGCGGTTCCTCATCAACCACACATGATTATATGGTAGAAGTAAATTCAAATCACCTCTTGATAAATATTTTGGAAAATTATCACCTTCCACCACTGATGTGTCACCAATTCCTTATCCTAATTCCTTTATCCCTATGCACACCAAGATCATTCCAAGAACACTCACTAAAGCTCATAACCAGCTTCTAGTTACATTTCTTGGAAAAAACATCCCCTTTTCATTCCTATTGTCATGCCATATCATGAACACTGGTGCATTCCTAATCCAATACCCTTGGATCGTCACAAGCCATCTTAAGTCTAACGCCCGTGCTCAGAATCCACCCAGTTCCATTTATCCAATGAATTTGAAAGCCAAAATGACCATCCAATGACTAGTCTCTTCCTTACATGAACCTTCTCACATGAGGATCATACATTACTGACCAACATCCCACTCCCCACATTACGATTATCCTTGTCATTACACCAATGAAATGATTTCGCCGTCAATTCTTCCCATGCCCCATCCATTTCCAAACATAACAAACATCATGAAAATAAAGACACTTATTCCCAAGATCTAATGAAAATTCCACCAATCACTTGTTACTGACCGAAAAAATGGAATTCATGAAATTATCCAAGTTTTAACTCATAATAGGTCCACCACCCTTGAGTTGTTCCTCAGAATACTCTACCATTAAACGCTTTCCACTCCTATCATTCCATGCTCACTTCAAGCTAATATTTAGTTTCCTTTTACTAACCCCTAACACCGTGTCTCCAAATAGTGAATTCCAAGGTCCACCCTTAGGTTAACTATCTCATAGCACTTAGTTTATTTCCTAGATATCCCTCATTACAGGGAACTTACCATTATTTACCCAAATATTTGGTCATTACTCTCGCATGCATCACATTCTAAACAATCAATCCTCATACCACACTCATCCGCACACCAATGAACCAGCACTTGAAGGCACAGATGAAGAAATTTGGGAAGGATGGTCTGAACTACTACCTCCCTTATTCTCCTTCTCATCTCGATTCCTCTTCTCCTTAGATGAACTACCATTTCCCACTCATGAAACTGCTCCAAAGAAAGTAGACTTTCCCTTATGATCAATTTCTACCATCATAGAACTATTGACCACCTCAACATAAGACTTAAGCTTGAATAATAAAACCTATTATTATATTTCTGGTCAAAACACCCTCTTGAACCTTCAAGCCTTAATATTCCCATTTTAAATGACCTCAAGTGCATACCGAACTAATTCTGCTATGCTGTTATCATAATACATCATGGTTCAGTCTCCCTGGCTAAGCTCCATAAACTCCCAGGACCTAGAGTAAGCCAAAACCTCAAGAAAATACTGCTCCTTGAAAATGAACTTAAAGTCTTTCCAACCCATCTTCTCATGCTTTCTAGCTTGCACCACTGAGTCCACCACTTCTGAATGGGAACTTACAATATAAATAGAGCACATTTTACCTTGAGTTTCTCTAAAATATCAAGAAACTCAAACAACCTCTCAATCTTCTCAATTCACTCCTTTAATTATTGGGGTTCTATGCTACCCCAGAAAGAAGGAGGCATCTTATTGCAGAACTCTAGAGTTTTTTCCTTTCTAGGACCTGGTTCAACTTCTCTAACATGAGTAAGACCAGAGACCACTCCTTTTCCCAATGCATAGATAGCCCAAACAACTGCTTCTACAATCCTCTGATCAATTTGAGATGGATATCTCTCTATAGAATATTCCCGGGACTGCATAAGAAATCTACGAGGAGGAAGCTTACTACAACAAACAAAAACCACAAGGGAAACCATCAACACATCCATTATGAAAAAAAATCCAGCATCAACAGCAAAACTCAAACACTTCTATGAATCAAAATAAAATCATATCCATCCCAATGACATGAAAAAATACTTCAACCTTACCCAATGTCTATATACAGTTTGCATCCTGTATGTATCACCTGTTGGAAAGGTCAAACCAAGTTTCCCAACATCCCATGGCGACTCGAGTCTTATCACGAGGTGTGTTGGCCAGACACACCACTCGTAACTAGAACATTATGTCCCGACAATAATATCTCTGTTCTACCCAAAATATTTTCCCAAATAACATGAACCAAAAAGAGTGTGACCTGGCTCTGATACCATTTTTTCATGAACCAAGTTGAGATTCCATTCAACCCAACACCCGACCTGATCATAGGCAAGGCCTGAAGGGAATTCCCAATCCCCATGGGCTGGAAACTAGTGTTTGGGTATCAAAAATATACCTTGAAAATGATTTCACCCATTTATATAATCATAAACAACCCACAATAATAAACATAAAAATAACCAATAACCATATCCAAACAAGGCACAACAATTTTCACATTCAAGTTTACAACTTTAACTAAAACCAAAAGCACAAAATTATAAGGGGAACCACAAGACTCTACTAAAAACTCCATGTCACAAGAGGGTAATCACACTTAATCCACCACAAACAACTCCTACAAAGAGTAGAACACTAGACCCCTGATCCACCATCACCATCATGGATCATTTTTCCTTTACCCTGGTCATGCATAACAAAATATACATACAGCCAAAGGTTTGTGTAGGGTATCATCCAAAGGCTGGTAGGATTTCACCCAAAAGAAAGGATTCCATGATATAACATTAGAAGATAAATCCACATGAATATTTTCATCAGTACATTTGAATTTTTTTAAGAAAACACTTTAAAGGAAAACATTTTCAGGAAAACACTTTTTATGGAAACAAATTCCAAACTAAACTTGATTGAAAGGTAAAATGTACACAAGTTCCACCATATACTAATGGTTGGAACCACATCACAAATATATATATATCATGTTAAGGATAGAACCATGGGAAAATCCATATAAGTAATCTAGTACAAGTGGAAATCTAGAAACATCTTACCTCAGTGATCAAATCCCCCTACTCAAATACCAACAATGCTCTCATGCACAAGAAACTAGAGAGGATCATTATCCAACGACCCAGAGGCCTTCAATCCAAAGTTCTAGTAACCTATATAATAGTCAGTGTTCTCATGCACGATCCACTAGAGACAACAAAATCCAAAGTTACAATGGTCTCTGAATATATCAATTGTTTAGTTAGTGTTTTATCGTAAATCCTTTTTGAATAAACCCGAACTCAGCAACTTCTGTATCAACAAGTCCACTAGTTCTAGTTCACCCACATAGATACCCGGGATTCCCTTTTTGATCTAATTCCATTTAACATATCACATAAATCAAAACTTTTACATACACTTTTAAAATGACACAATCATACAAGGAAATTAACACTTTTCCTTAAAAAACTACTTTCATTTCCCACACACACCAAAACCATTTGGAAATACATTTCGAACCATTTTCACTATTTATGAAACCCATTTAGAAACATAACATTAATAAAACATATGAAAACCTACCATTTCCATGGAAAAGTACCATCTTAAAACCACATTCACATAAAATCCCTATAAAAACTCATTTTTCACCTTTCACATAAATCATAGAATATATTCAAGAAACACCACAACAAAGCACACATGGGACATAACCATTTTTCTTTATAAAACCTATTTTTCTCATATATGCATCTCAAAAAAATTCAAAAACATATTTTTCACAACAAAAATAAAACATAAAACATATTTAAACAACCATGATAGCATATAAAAATCATCCAATGATGTTAAAAAATGTAACCACCTACTTTACACATGTAATGTTTTAGAAAATGGTGGAAAACGACAACTTCACCAACACAAGACCCTATAAAGGAAAGATCAAACCATAAATGTCATTATATTCCTAAAAACACAAGATAAAACACTTATTTAGGTATAACACTCACTAAAAAATAATAAACCAAGATATAGGGAAGATAAACCCTGGAAATATGAATAAACCAAAGGAAAAATCACTTACTTGATGTTTCCTTGAAGATCCAAGGCCAAAACCACCCAAGAATAAAAGATGAAGAGGTTCAAAGAGGAGAAGATGAAGCTCTTGGAGCTATAAATCCTATAAGAATCATATTAGGGGAGGTTTAGGGTTAAAAAATAATATGAAAAATAGTAAAATCCAAATTTTTAATGACCTGGAGAAGGTGTATGGTTTTTCCACATGGTTTTCCAAACCGTGCGGTAACTATTCATCCGTAACTTTCTAAAAGGGATAGGTGGCACGGTTATCCCACATGGTTTGAAAAAATGTGCATAAACCATGCAGTCACCATTTTCTAACCCTAACATCTGCTAGACGATTTATAAGGTAAGGTCACACGGTTTCCCCTAACCATGCGTCAACCGCGTGTCACCCACTATCGAGCCCAAAATCAAAATTTTCACCAAAAACCTAAGAGGAAACTAAGGAATGAACATAGGGAAAAAATAAAACAAAGGAATAACTCATAAATGAAATCATGAATGTGAAAATTGGAGTCAATTTCAAATTTATTTTTTATATAAAAACATTTCAATGTTTTGAATGTTTTCACTCTAAAAACTTGCTTTCTAACCCTATCTATGGGATTAATATTAAGTTAATTTTAGAAACTTATGTGTTTTAAATTTTAAAAAATGGATTCCATATTTGAAATCATAAGATCCAAATTTATAAAATATGTTACTTTTTGTTTTGGATAATATGAATAGTAACATTGATAATTTTTATTAACACGAATAAGATTAAATCAAGTAATTAAATATAAAAATAATATAATAAATATTATAAAATTATCCTAAATCTTAGCCTAATTTTATGTGATGATTTTTTTGACCAAAATCATCCTTGGACTGATTTTATGACCTCCTGGAGCCACTTGGATAAATTTAATCCCTTTATAGTATTTTATTTTAAAGAAAAGTCAAAGATTTCATACTTATGTTTTGATAACTATAACATTTTTAATATAGGTTTATTTAAAATATTTTTTTGAATATAAATAGTATTTTTAATTTTAAAATTTTTATCTTAATTGTGGAAATTTATTTTTAATTTTTTTGGAAAGAAATAATTACCTTAAAGTATTACACAATGATGATGTAATAATTGTTTAATTAATAGAAATAACAAATAAATGATATTAAATTTTTTAAAATGAATATAATTTGAGATAAGTAATTTCATCCAAGAATTTCTAGATAAATTTTATATTTTTTTATTTGTTAAAATATTTGGTTCGAATATATCATGTTGTTATGATATTTTTAAAAAGTCAAGTAATGAATAGTTTTAAAATTGACATTAATGATATTTTAAAATAAATAATATTTTATTAAGTAGAATAAAATTTATAAAAATATAAAATTCATCCAAATTATTAGTATAGGGCTGAAAATGTTATCTATGATTCATTTATGAGTTTTTTGGTATTTTATAATAACTATATAAACTCTTAATGAGTAAAAATCTATATTGTCACAGTAAGAGTTAAAGGGGTTAAATAAGGGTTAAAACTAAAAGATAATTATTAGAAATAGTCAAAATAGGTATAAATTTTATTAGATAAAGGTATTTATACAAAACGTCATCCTATATTTTAATTTAATAATTTTTGAGTCATTTAGAATATAAAATTGATTTATATTAATTTAATATTTTGAATAATTCCTAGAGTGATCCCCCTCTTATAAAAGGGAACCTATTATCCTCTTTTATTCACATTTAAAAACCTATTTTTATTGGAAAAAAACTATCCGAATCTCCTCCCAAATTCCCTCTCTCCATCCTATAATCCTTTTTGAGGAAATCCAACCAAGGAAGTCATTTTGTGAAAATCAAAAAGAGATATCTAAAGAAGTGGTAATGTTCATCAATAAATGTTTTGTTTTATTTATACATTAAACTCATTCAATTATTTTTATTTAAAGTTTATATAATAAAATAAATATCTTAAATATAATGATATTTTGTTATGTTAAGGTTATTACCTACAACTTCACACACTCCCATCAAATGGGATACACAATCATCGTTCGTGTATACAGCGGACTACCATCTCACGAACTAATGTCGTTCGTTATTCCATTACCAACTTTCAAGGTTGGGAATAATGATGGATTTATATTTTATATATTATATATATTATTTTTATGAAATTATTATGATTTAGTAATTTCTATATCACACATACCTTCATGTTTTCCATTTTATGGAAATTTAATGACGTTATTCGTGTGTACGAAAGACTACCGCCTCACGAAGCGATGTGATTCATTAATTATTTACATGGGATATATTAAGGATGGTTTTAACAAAAATATATGATATATATGAAATAAAAATTATTCTTTAATGATAACATATCATATACTTTTCTTTCTTTTAATCTTATAAGAAAATGAAAACAGTTTTCATGTATATGCATGGCCTACCGTCTCCATGAACGGTGTATTTTATTTTCTACATTTTTTAAACACCATAAATAAAAATATATTGAATATATATTATATTTATATCATGGTTATAATTCTGGATATTATTAAATCATGATCTATATTAGAGTACCAAGAATAAAAAGTTAAAACATGTATGAAAAACAAAGCGATTATTACTCGAAACATAAATTTAACATTGAATTGTTAATAAGAGAGTAATCTAAAGACATAAGGTAAGAGATTTGTGTCTTGCTTTTATTTTTGTAGAACACATGTCTTATACACTACTTGTTTCTTTTGTATGGTGTATTTACTGCCCCTGAATTTATTTTATGAGTATTATCCTTATTATTATGCTATTTACATATACATATAATTTTTTTTCTTTCATGGGGAATAAGATTCGACTGATTATAAAGTGTTAAGGGTTTATTTCATAATCTTCCCATTATTTGATATTGTTTAGGTTTAAGTCTCCATTGGGGAATATTTATCTTCCATGTCCATGTTTCCTAAAAAAATTAAAAAAGGTTTTTACTACTCTACTATGAGTATTCTAATTAATTGTTTTACCCATGTTTGAATTTTAACAAGATGATTTAAAAAGACTCTTTTTGTTATTTTCTAAATACGGTACATTATGAATTTTCTGAAAAAAATAAAAAAGGAATGTTTTTTAACTTATATGACATGAGTGTATTTTCTCGCTTTAATGGCACATTAATTCCATGAAACTTAATTTACAATATTATAAGGTTATTTTCAAATAAATTTTTTCCTTTATAATTGCACGACTCTTTAAAAAATGATTTCATAAAGGAAAGGATATTTTACACAATAATTATTTCAGGTGATCTTTCAAAAACCATTTTTTTCATCTAAGATGACATTATTTGATGTTACATATGATTTACTATTAATATGACCTAAGGATACCATTATTAGCTTTTATATGAATGGTTTATGTTTATATGGGAATGATATTTATGAAACCTATTTATTTTCCACAAGTTATGCTATGATGAAGTGTTTATGAAACTAGTTTCTTTACATAGGTTATGATATGATGAATGATTTATGGATATGTGGGACACATATGTATAGTTTTTATTAAGTGAAGGGTGGGAACTTTATCTCCCTCTAATGAATTGGGTAATGAATTATATCGCATGAGATATTTTGGGGAAATGAGTTGATGTTCTTGATCAGTGATGGGAAATAAGTGGATGTTCTTGATCTGTGATGGGAAACAAGTCCATGTGTTTGATCCCTTAGGGTAAATATGTCATAAGTCCTGATCTGAGAGTCTTGGTAGTTAACCATAACATATGAAATGGATTTCTATACTTATGATGATGCCACACACATTTAGGATATGAACTTATGTTTCATGATTGATTTATGATGAAGTTTAATTCTTATGAATCATTCCTTTTAAAATGTTATTTTTTTATGCCTTGACTCATGTTTATGATCCATGATAGGCTGGGTATGAACATTTCCCATGATCACATACCCATATTTCTTATCTTCTGATTTCATAAGATAATTAATTTATACCTTCCATGTTTACCATTACTGATCATCTGAACTCAACCTTTTGTTATGTTTTCTTTACACGGGTTATGAAGAAAGGTTTTATGTAGGGGAAAAAAAGGGAAAGATCTTGGTGGGAAACCTTGTAAATCTTTCACCAGACTATAATTTTTTGTTCCAAGTTTCTAAAGGCACTAAAATATTATGGTCCTCAGGAATGTGTTTGTATAATGTAATGAATATTCATATAAAAAATATGTAATATCCATGAATGAAAATACTAGGTCATTATAGGCAAGAGAGCTGACAAGGGTAAAGAGGCTAATTCTGGGGATGCAGTGGAAGATCTAGTTACTGGTGGTAGGGTGGAAGGGAATGAAACAACTGAGGAAGGTGTTATAGTGGCACCAGAATATAGTCCTGATAAATTTAATTTTATTGACATTTTAAATAGATATAATAACATGGATGTGTTCCATGAGGAATTTGGAAATTTTTATAGACCTTTTCGAGTTAAAGGGAAATCCTCAGGCACTGATACTGTCAAGGAAATGGGTAGCTTTGATCTAATGTATAATGCCTCAAATCAAGATGGATCTATTTTACTTTTAAAAAATGATTCATCTAGAGGTCAGTATATTGAGACTCATGATGAGGAAGATGAATCATCGAGCATGGATTATTAGGATGATATTTAGTAGGCTCCTAAACAGTTGAAGAGAGGCATAAACCTGAGAGGTCAGGTTGGATCCTGATGAAGGGGCAACAAACAGAAAAGAAGGGGACTGAATGATATTTTGTTTTTTTATGGAATTATTTTCTCCACTTTTTAATATTGGAACCCCCACTTTTTTTGCTTATGTACTTTCTTTTTTAATAACAAATTTTCTGGGACCATGGGTTTTAGTCCATGGTTCACGTTGTTCCTGGTATAATTATATATATATATATTATAAATAAAATTATAAATAATTTCATATTTTTCAATATATATTTATAAATTTATTTAAAGTATTGTAATTGTGTATTTATAATTATAATTATAACTGTAAATTTATTTATATAAATATATATTTACAATTATAAATAAATATATTTATAAATAAATATATAGAAATTATAAAAATATATTTATAAATATAATTATAAATAATTCCATATTTTTTAATATATATTAATAAATATATTTAAATAATTGTGCAATTGGGGGATTTCCCGAGTGGTAAAGGCTCCCCATAATCCTGCACCGGACCTGGGTTCAAATCCGGGTGGGAGTTAAATTCTTGTAGGTACTGTTGCAGTACTATGTAGAAGATGACATCAGCATAAAATGACATAGGCATGACGCATGAAGCACGATGGCGGTGACGCATGCCATATGATCTTGACATGTTGCACTAGGCCTTTGGGCCAGTTAGTGGGATTTTGGGCTTGTAATGGGCTTCATGCCCACTGGTATTTCGGGCTATGTACTAAATAAATAAGGTTTGATGGATGAGTTATCTCTTGGTGGGTTATGGCCTACCTTTATGTCATGTGTGTGTGGTGTGTGTGTGTGTTTTTAATATAATTATACTCCCAAACACCTAATATATATTTAAGTAATTGTACTTATGTATATATATATATAATTTTAAATATATATTTATTAATATAAATTAAAATGTATATATATATATATATATATTTACAATTATAAATAAATATAATTGTATATATATATATTATAAATAAATAAATAATTTTAAATATGTATTTATAAATATGAATTTAATTATATAAATGTATATATAAATAAGAGATATATTTAAAATTATATTTATAAATATATTAATAATAATATAATTATAAACCTATCTTTATATATAAATATTTATAACTACATAAATATAAATATATTTATAATTATATAATTATTAATATATATATATATATATATTTAAAATATATTTATAAATATATTAAATATTTATATATAAAAATATATATTTTTATACATTTATAAAAATATTTAAATTTTTTTAAATATTTATTTAAAAATATTGATTTATAAATATATTTTTATACATATATTGATAAATAACAATTTCAAAATATGGTTTAAGTTTGGAAACCCCATAATCAGGTTCTAAAAGGGTTCATAAATTAAAAATATTACACGAACCCGTTCGGACTAATAAACAACTAATAATTTTAAATTTAATATATATATATATATATTTATTTATAAATATATATAAATATATAAATATATTTTTTAAAATATGAAATTATTTTTAATTATATATGTAAATATATTTATAATTATGTAATTATAAAACTATATTTATAAATTGATATTTATATAGTTATAAATATATATTTATAAATATATTTATAAATATTGATTTATTAATATAGATTTATTTATATAAATATATATTTACAATTATAAATAAATATAATTACAAAGGATATTCAGATGGAGGAAGGGAGAAGATCGATTCAGTGATCCCTGACGATCATGGTGCACTTGATCATCCGAGGAGCGTGAATCTCTTTACATATGTCCTGAATCATGTAGCTAGTCGACTTCATCTGTCTGCTTCAAGGAAGGCCAAGGATCAAGAAGTGTTGAAAGGTTTTTCATACTCTTTTGGCTTCTTAGGAGGTTCACTCATCTTTCTCAATAGCAGGGTTTCACAGTGAATCATAATGAAGGGGCCACTGGCCATGTATTGGCTTATGACAGAGCAATTTATGAAATAATTTATTTATGTGAGAACTCCTTTATTGTTCATATTTTTTTATTTAAGGGGGTTAAATAGTGGAAATTTATAAATATAATTGACCGATTGACCGAAATTTTGGATTTTTCTGATTTAAAATGTACCTATTGTACATGGTTTTTTCATATCCTTTTCCGTTATGTAGAACTGAAAGGTAGGGAATGGAGCTCAAGCACTGTAAAATTGGGACTAGGTATTTGTTGGGTTCATGAATGGAGTTTAAATTTCAACCTCAATGAGTTCAAAGACACCTACATAGAAGTCTGGATAAAAATACATAAATTAAACTGGGTCCTATGACATCCGAAAATCCTTTATGGCATTACTTCTACAATAGTAAATCCAACCATGATGGATTTGTTCACTGAGATGGCTAATTTTGGTCACTATTCTAGGGTCTTAGTTGAAGTAGACTTAAGTTTACCCTTTATAGACAATTTAGTTCTATCCACGCCTCACGATGAAGTAAATCTCAGCATTGAGTTTGAAAATATGCTTTTTTTTGTGAATCTTTCGAAATGATTGGGCACTCTACTGGAAATTATAGGGGGTTGTTTTTTGTTCTAAATGTCATTTGAAAGGTCATGAACTTCATAAATTTCATAGGATGGATATGAATGTGAGAACCTAGGAGTATAATCCTACTGAACACTCCATAGGTGATGAGGTTTTACTCACTATCTCTAATAATTTTGAACCTTCACAGGGATAGATCCCTACAGACATTGATGGTTTTGTCCAAAGGAATGAAGTTCTCAATTTATGTGGCATTCCATCAAACAACTAATGTTCTAATGATTCCTTAATGCCAGTTTCTTCTACATGTATTGAAAATAGATTGACCTATTTTGTTCATATGTTTGACAACCCTAGGGATTTGTGGGCTGATATTGTAGAGGAAGTACCTTCATATGTTGATGTATTTTCCTTCAAAGATTCACTAATTAGTCATATAGGCTCCGAGAATGAAGATGTGGAATTGGTGCAGAATTAGGAAAACAAGGAATCTTAAGCATAAGAAAATGTAGATTTTAATTTATGGTAGGAAAGTAAAACGATCTCTTCCAAAAATCCCAAAGGGAAAAAAATATTGATGTCCAATTCAAGACCAAAAAGTATCATTATCAAGAAAAAGGTAATTCTTCTCATGTGTCTATTAATGAGAAGGTCACTACTCCTCATAGAGTGTTCAGTACTCTAAATAATTCTACATCATTTTCTTCTGCTTCATTGGATTTTTGTCACACCATGACTAAGACAGGGGAGGGACAACCATCCTTGGGTTTACTGGCTGGCCTGAGCACCAGGGAAAATGAGAAAATGGTTCCTGTCTATAGAGGTTCTATGACTCGGCATGTGACTTCATCTGCGTCTATTTTCACCAGGGTGAAAACAAAAATATGTTGTTGTATCTTCTATCTCAAGGCTAGAAGGTGTGGTGGGGGTTAGATATGGGACCCCTGCTAGGGTTTTGAAAACTTCTTTTGATAAAATCTTTGGTTTGTCAAAATCCTAGGGATCTGACATGGTTAAATTGCCTATCTAGGGAAAATTGATCAAATCAGAAATGGATTTATCATTGGGTAAGGGAAATGGGTTAGTATATGTGGCCCATCATCCACATGTTGGTGTTTATTTTGGTTTTGATTGTGCTGATCCTATAAAATCAGATTTAAAGCATCCTAGTCATTAAAAATTTGTTATAGGATATGTTTTTTTTCTAGACTGTGGTTTCCAAATTGTCATATAAGGTTTGTACTCACACTTCTTTTAAGTTTATTGATTCGGGAATTAGTTAGGAAGAAATACAATGTAAAGAGGATATGACAGGCTTTGGAGCAAAATACGTGATGGGTCTTGTTGGTGTTGGACTTCCAGGTGATGGAGGTGGGATATGGCCATACACAGAGAAGAGGTCAACATCCTTATGGACGGGGTGGGAATGCCTCACACCATAGCATGAGTACTCATTCTTGGACTACTTAAATGCTTGATCTTGGGTTTTATTGGTTATGTATGTTTCTCCAAGTACTTGGTTTTTCTCTTCAATAAAGGGGATGTTGAGCCTCGCCTTCTTAAAAAAATAAAAACATTATAGTTACAAATATATACATAATTATAAATAAATATAATTATCAATATATATTTATAAACATTAATTTATTTTTATAAATAAATAAATAAATATAATAATTATATTTATAATTATATTTATAATTATATAATTATTAAAATATATTTATATATACATTTAAAATATATTTAAAATTAAATATATTTATATTTTAAATGTATTTAATTTTTATATATAAAAATATATATTTATAATTATAAATATATAAATATAGATATATATTATATATATTAATTTATAATTTCCAATATATAATTATATATATTATTAGGTGTTTATTAGTCTGGATAGGTTCGAGTATTATTTTTAAAACCTGAACCCTTTCGGAACCAAAATACTTTTTATTTATTTATATATTTATAAATATGTTTAATTAAATGTAAACATGTGTTTATAAATATTGATTTAAAAATATATTTTTATAAATATATTGATAAATAAATATTTCTAAATATGTTTTATGTTCGGAAACCCTATAATCGAATTCTGTTGAGGGGTAATTCCAAGAAGCGGGATGTTGTTCGAAATATTGTCAATGCAACTAAAAGACCTACCAAACAATATCTTGTTGTTGGTGATTTGTTTATGAAACTAGACACTCATAAGGGGGCTCTCACCCAATGAGAAAGGAGGAAGGGAGCCTCGGGGCTTTTTTTTCTATCGTGGATCCACAAGACTTTAGTAAGAATAATTTTAGTCTTCTTGACATCATAAATAGATATAATAGTCAGGAGGTATTTTGTGAGGAATTTGGAAATTCCCATTGAGTTCCCATTGTTGGAAAAATATTGTAGGGCTCGCGTATGGAGGAATATCCAACCCCATAGGATGATAATGTTGATGAGACATGACAGTAGCTGAAAACATGGACGAGGGTCCATTATCCAAGAGGTAAGGGTGGTGGCTGATCCCATAGATGAATATTCTTCTTGTTTTGAAGTGTTTTTTCACTTGCTCATATCTCCCATTTCCCCTTGTAATTTGTGGTTATTTAATTTTCAATAAATTTCTAAACCATTAGATATAACCAATGGTTCATTCCATCTTGATATATGTATGTGTGTGTATATATATAATAGGAAATGAGGGCCATGAAATGGGAGAGGTATGCCACTCTAAAGTGCCATTTGATCTAGCGCTTTTGGGTTTATTCAAAAAGTTTCATTTCATATGGCGCTTTATTCACCAATTTACCAAAATAATAAAAACCTAACCCTATTTAATTAAAAAAATAAAAACACCCACATCTCAAATTTTTTCCTTTAATTATTAAAAATGTTAGCTGGAAAAAATAGTTTTTTTTATTTTTATACTTTTTTATGGAAAACTGAATTTTTTATTAAATATAATTTATATTATACTATTTAGTATGCATTCATTATGCATTATATTATTACTCTCATATATTTTTTCATTATATGAAAATATTTTTTATATTTTTTATGCATTTTTATTTTGATAATCTGTGTAGGGGTTTTTGGAAATGAAATTTCAAATTAATAAGGAAATGAATTACTTGACTGAATAACATCTAAGAAAAGTGATTTAAAGAATTTATATTTTTAAAAAGAGATAATTTTAAAATATTTTTTTGGCATAAGTAAACTTTTTAGATGTTTAATTCATTTGAATCTTAATATGTGTAATATTTTATTTCATTACTTTACCTCTTTTGATCATGAGAACTTTCTCACTTTTAATCATAAATGAGTTGATAAATACCTTCCAATTATTGTTTTTATCATTTATTTATATATATCTTAAGACTATTATGTTTTAATATTAGTTATATGATTATTAATAATTTATAAGTTTAAAATTATTTTATATAAATTATTTTAATTTAAATTTGTTTTTATTAGGTTTATTAATTAGTTTTAATTTTATAAATTTTTCATTTTTTGTATTCAATCAATTATAAAATTGGTATTTTTATTAGTTTTTTTTGTTGGTAAGTTTTTGTAATAATAATTTGTAGCCTTTTATATATATTATGTGAAGTGAATTGTATTTATTAATTTTATTCCAACTTGAATTAATTATGTTCCATGAATGTTTTTCATGTTTCATGTGTATTATGTATTCAATAAAGGGCGTAGTCAACAAGCATCTACAGGTTCAACGATGTGGATAGTACGATGGACAAAATACGACCAATAATGTCTGACCACTATGGCATGGTTGATGGGATTGCACATGTCATGCAGTGTGGTTAGTGCGATGGACAATAAACAACTGACGGTGGGGTGATAACTTCACCATAAAGGTCCAGGTGTGAAGTGCAATGGATGTCGGCTGACTACAATACCTTACTGATGGGCGGGGTTGAAGCCATGTCATGACGATGGGTCAAACAAAATAATGGGGGCGTGGTCCAACTCTCCTTATCCCAAGTTTGGGTTATAAAGGGGTTCACGAGACTCTAAGAATATAGGGATTTCAATCCCATGAACCTTCAATCCCATGAACATTTGGGCCACACAAGTAATGGAATTGTGTCACATGGACTTAGGGTCATGTAATTGGTTACCTCTCAACCCAGTTAAAAAAAGATATTTATTTCCTTAATAAAAAAGGGCTTCGACCCCATACCCGTTTTGATTATTTTTTATCTGTGAGTGGTTTTATCCGTTTTTTAATGGTTCTTTACCAAAAAAACTATACAAATACGTTTGGATTAAAACTATTTTTAAATATGGGTCCTCAAATATATTAAAACCCTAAATTCATTTGGCATTGGAAAAATATGTCAAGGCCTTCAACGCATTCCATAGAAATTTTTAATAGAATACATTAACAAACTTAACGCATTCTCTTAAAACTAGAAAAAATTAACTTTTTTTAATATATATGCATGAGGAAGTTGTTCCTAACAAGTCATATGTATGACTATCTGATCTTGAAACCACAAAATTGAACTTCCATCCAGCTTTCATCCCTCAATGGTCTCCCCACCATTGAGTTTTGACCTCATAGAAACATATTATGAATCAAATGTTTGTTCCTCTTTAACTATCTCCACCAAACTAGGAACAAAAGTAATTGGAAAGAAAACCACAACATTACCTAGGTATTCACAATCCAAATTCATTTCAGCTATCACTGACATCAACTGCGACTGATCTGAAGTTTATTTTTTCAACTGAACAAATGAATTTCTTCTTAATGAATCTTCCACTAAATTTATTTTATACAGTGTATACATCTATTAAAATTCAAACATTTGGAGATACTTTATCCATCTTCATTTTCTCAGATTCAAATATCTTTTTGAGAAAATATGTTTCTAGATCTTATGATCTCTAAACACCATAAATTTCTTACCAAAGAGGTAACAAATCCAAGTTTTCAAATCATGGACTATAATATCTAACTCCAAATTGATTTATGGGCAGTTATTATCATAAAACTATAACTAGTATGGGTTATAATAAACAACATGATCTCTCTGCATGAGAACACATCCAAATCCAGATCCCAGATCATCAAAATACACTATGTACCTTCTTCTTAATTCCGACAAAATCAATATTGGTGGTAATGTAAGGTGAACTTTCATCTCATGTAAATACATATGAAAATCCTAATTTCATTGGAATGGAACATATTTCCTTGTAAAATATTCCATAGGTGAAGATAGTGGTGAAAAATAATCAAAACAATGTCGGTAATAACTAGTTAAACAAAGGAAACTGTGTATTTTAAAGCCATTATTTGGCGTTTTCCAAGAGATAACAGAATATATATTTTTTGGATCTGTATAAAACCTCTTGAAAATATTACATTTCCAAGGTAATTTACCTCTTTTATCCAAAAATAACAATTTGAAATTTTGGCATATATATGAATATACCTCAAATTTCCCAACACTATCGCCAAGTGTTTCTCATACTCGAACCTTTTCCTTGAATACACCAATATGTCATCCACAAACACCACCATAAAAGAATCCAAATATATTTTAAATATAGGATTCATCAATTCCATAAAGACCATTGTTTTATTTTTAATACTGAAAGGAATAACCACATACTCATAATGACCATATCTACTTATGAAAGTTTTCTTCAGAATATCCTTCTTCTAAACCCGCAATTGGTGATATATGAATCTAAAGTCAATTTTAGAGAACCATTGACCTCCCCTAAATTGATTGAATAGATCATAAATATGTGTAAAAGGATACCAATTCTTTATCATAACTTGGTTAAGCTTACGATTATCCATGCACAACCGAAGATTCACATCATCCTTTTTGACAAATAAAAAAATGTGTTGCACATGGAGACGTGATAGGCTGAATAAAACCTTTTCTTTAAAACTCTTATAACTACACTTCCATTTACCTTAATTATTTCCGTCCCATATAGTAATACAAAATGGAAATAAAACTGGTCCTTAGGAGGAGATCAATCATAAACACCACTTCACTTATAGGTGGAAACCCTGATAAATTCTTGAGAAAAAAAATCTAGAAACTAATCAACCAATGTTGTAAAACTGATCTCCCTTATCTCATCCATTGATTCCATAGTCAAACTTGATAGCTGGCATAATATAGTTCCAGCCACTGGTTCTAACAAGCTTGTTTCACCTACCTTTGCATTCCTTTCTTCTCTAAAGAGATGATCAACTCCATCGTCAGTCATAAAATTAACCTTCCATGCATAAAAATCAATGCGAGCCTTAAATTTTGTCAACTAATCCATGATTATGATCATGTCATAGAGATACATCTCAATTATATAGAAAACACATATCAATTCATCTATATAAATTATCATAGAATATGATTTTCATATAAAGTCCTAACATTCTCTTTGGCCCAGAGGAGTTTGAAGTTTCAAAACAAAAAGTATCATCTCAACATGAAACCCATAAAATCAATAGTACGAGAAGAAATAAATGAATGAGATACACCTGTATGAAATAAATATCATATAAGGGTAGAATTTAAAATAATCATACCTCTCACTGTCGATGGTTCATATTGATCATCCACAATAACTTTCTCATCTCTATATATTTTTTTACTCACTGCACTCTATTCCTTATTACCCTGTCGAGATTTCCCTTGTTGAGGAGGAATGATATTCCTAGAATCACCATGGATAGCTTGGTTCTAATTATGAGAGGAATTCCGCTGCCCTCATCCCATCATAGCATATGATGTCGGCAAAACATGAGAGTTATCCCGGACACCTGACCTTGGATCACTGCGACAATAGTGCTGAAGATGCCCCATTTTGTTGTAATTGTGGTATGCTCTAGATGGTGTCATATAATATAACTTCATTTGGTCGAACGAAACACATTTAAAACATCCAATTTTACCCCTTGGTTTTGGAGGAATATTTACTGATCCATCTATCTGGTTTTGATTCATATCACTACCTTGGAAATAGGTTTCCCCCTTACACTTATTCCCAACATTTGAGTTCCCACCATTTCTCAAAGGTATCATCATGCTTCCTCCACTTGTAGTTCATGATATGTCTCTTTCCATCATCGTATCTCTATTTACCATCTCTATATAATCCATTATACAAAGCATGACAACCTTCAAGAGAACCTCTTTTCTCTACCCCGATTCAATAATGCATTCCTTCAAGGATGTACTTAAAGCAACTTTGGGCGTAAAGTAGACTAAATTCATAAATTTAGCTACGTAATTTTTCATTGATATATTCTCCTTCTTTAATATGAAAAATTATATCATTCTTGTTATCCTAAACATATGAGGATATAATTGTTTTTTTGAAAAATTATTCAAAATCCTCCCATGAAATGCCTTGGTATAATTTAGTGTCAATTGCTAAATCAAAGCACTAACATTCATGATTATCAAGAATATACATTTCCAACATTAATTTTAGCTCTGCTAGTGTTCCAAGGAAATCAAAAATTCAATTCATCCTATTCAACCACACATTTTTCTTCTCCGTTTTTGAATCACCCTGAAATATGGGTGAATTCTACTTCTAGAACTGAATGGAATGATCCAGTTTCAGTGGTTTATCCCTTTGGTTCCCTCTATACATTTCATTAAAATCGTGGACAATACTTTGAACCAACTATTGGTTCACCTGTGGATCAAGTACAACCACATCCTTAAAATCTTCTTTCATTTGGTTTTTACGATGCCTACCAGGTTCCATCTTTTATAACCAAAACAAAATTCCATAAGTCTCACTCTCCAACAACCAAAGTCTTAACAATTTCAAATTTAACATATCAAAACTATCACAATAAGTCGTTCCAAAATTCATCACTTTACATGTTCAACCATTTTTGAAAATTTCAACATGATTTTGAAAATCAAACCATTTTCAAAATACCAGCATCATGCCATTTTCAAAATCTCGAATTTGAAAAAAATACAACACTTTTCAAAAATCAAAATTTTTACACAAAATCATAAATCATTACTAGAAATAAAATATGAAATCCTAGTGGGAATTCATTTCTAAAATTAATTTCATGCTTGACTCATTAGATAAACCCATGAAAATGTGGTTACAAATCCTATAGGTGTCTCAAAACACTTATGAACCAAAATCCATAGTAACTTGAAGTTCAGAATAAATAGGTTATCTACACCATTTTATGATCTAAATTTTAAGTTTTGATGATCCTATTCCTTTTTACCAACCCAATCCAAGGACTAAACCATAATTATTTTCAAATACAAGACCAAAAAACCAATACTATTTTTTCCAAAATGAAAGATGGACCAACCAAGACTGATACTATTTGTAACATCCTGCACCTCCTTATTGGGTTGGGTCAAGGTGAAATTTCTATAAGGACTTAGGCGACATCCCCAAGATGCCAAAGACCAATAATAAATTCCAAGGGATTCAATAAAAATGCAGGATGGTTTTCCATTTTAAATAGAAACTATACAAACCAAGATAACCATAACCAAAAACCACTATATGATGTATTATAACTATGTAATAAAACTCAATGTATGACAAACCAAACCAAACTATAACAAATTACCAAGTAAAAATCAAGACCAATATCAAAATAAAAAGAAAAAGACAAAAACAAAAAATCTCAAAGACTCTGAAGAGACCAACAAAACAACTCCCAACATGCTCCAAGATCCAACTCCATAATACATTCCTAAGTATCATGAATAATAACTAAATAAATGTGATACTTAACCTTTACCTGTGTCCCAATAAATGATATCTACAAACTCACCAAAGTGCCCAAGCAGGGGGGTGAATAATAAAACTCAATAGGTTTTCCCCAAATCACATCCCTACTCATGACACTAGGATAAAAAAATCTAGAACATTATATAAAAAAATTATATAAAACCACTTAAAATAATTTCAAGAGTTTATATAAATCCATGCAGTTCCACACCAAATAGTTTTCCAAGAAAGATATTTTTCAAGGAAAGAAACCAAAAAACTCTTTAAAACCATTTCTTAAATTCCCATTTTTTCATATTCCATTTCATCCCACATATCCACATATCCAACCATGCATGAAACCATGGACCTTGCTATATTCACGAGTGGTGAGTCATCCTTTCACCAAGACATCACTTAGTGAACCATTTTGATGGGAGAAATTTTATACTCTTATCCATCCCACTTTTGATGGGGGAAACTTCATACCCTTATCTGTCCCTAATGTACATGAACACACACCTACCATTATTCCAAAGACTAATTCCAAATCAACCATTTCAATACATTTCAATAAAACATATCTTTTTTTTTGAAAAAATCACCATCAAACCATTTCCATGAATAAAAAAAATCACATTTTTTAAAATCATCATTTTAAAATACATAAAAAAAGCACTTTTCAGAACAACCAATTTTTACAAATCCACAAACCATCAAAAAAGAGGGTTTCTACCATGATTTTAAAATCAAATTCACAATAAATTTCAAGTAATTCAAAAAATTTAAAATCAAAACTTTATGTTCTAATAATGGGAGTTGAGAGTGAATCCACCTACCTCAAAAACTATAGCAGAAATTAAGAAATTCACAAAAAAATCAACAAAATTGGGTTGAATCTCCAAAAAACCCACCATAGATATCATTACATAACACCAACACAACCAAATATCATCATTATTGGCATAAACTATCATAGATAAATCCTTAATAGACTAGATCTTTTAATCCAAGAGAGGGAAGAAGAATAAATATAAGGAAAACAACCAATAACAGATACTTAACAAGAAATCTAGCCTTAAAAACACCAAGATTTTCAGATGGATCGCCACTAGATCAAAGGTAAGAGTCTCCATAGACTTTAAGAGGAGAGAAAACTGAGTTAGGGTCACACTATAGAAAAAATTAGGGGTTAAGGGGAAAAACTGATTTAGATCCACAATTTTCGGATCTAACTTTTTTCTGTTCATGGTTAGATCGCACAGTTAGGAAAACCGTGCGGTGACCTTGCACATGGTTTTTCTTTAAGAAGAACCTTGCATGCTTGGTTCACATAGTTAGACAATTAATATTGTAACCATGAAAAATACCTCTATCCCAAAAATCATGGTTTATTCTAGGTGGCCATACATTTTGACCAAACTGTACACCAAATCGTGCACCTACCTAGAGGCAATTGTCTCGCCTTACACAGTTTCCTGAAGGTGTTTCACGATTTATACTAATCATGGTTGAACTATGAAGCTATTTAAAATCCAAAAAAATGTTCCAAAACTCCTCCAAACCCTCTCACACTTCACCCAAATCCTTTAAATACTTAAAATAAATAAATAAAGGGTTACTTAATTGAAACCAGAGGTTCTACACATAGCATAATTATAACATCCTAAACCATGTGAAATACTACCAGTGCCTAGAGAATCTTCTCGACAGCTAAACCCAGGATACAAAACATCAGTACAACATTTTAAACAATGTTATTATTTAATAATTTACATGGTTAAACATATTTTAACTTACAAAAAATTTAAAATATAATAAATAAATCATTCCAACCTTCATTATTTAGTAAGGTCCAATTGGGCCTTTCACACCAAAACATGGATTGGAAATCTAATCCCTTCACATTTCATAAAACATAATTCCATACACTCTTTAGAAAATGATGGAAATCACACTTTAATTTATATAATTTTAAATCCATCCTTATAACATGGTTCTTCCTCTTTAAAATCCTAAACAATTCCAAGACATTTTTTTAAATCAAAATCTTTAAAAGATACATTAAGGAATGTTCACCAATGGTGAATCCATACATTCATTTCAAATCAACATTTTAAATTCATTTAAAAATATCCTTTTAAATCACTTTAAGGTCAAAACCTCATTTTAAAGAAATATCCACTTTAAAACATAGTTTTCACTCATTGAAAACCAAAACTGAATCAAAATCCAATGCACACTAAAAAACACTAGTACTTTGCTTCTAAAAATGCATGTTTATATTGAACAATATGTTTTGTTTTTCATTTTGATGAATAAGATCATAATAATGAAAGTTACTTAGAGTGATGAGATTTTTATACTGAAGTGAAAAATAATGAAAAACAAAATATAGGATATTGATTCTAATAATCATTAAGGAAATAGATAAAATGGGAAATTGTACGAGGGTGGTTGGATGTTAGTAATTTTTTCTATAATTCATTTTGTGAATTTTATTAGAATATTATTTCCATTCATTGAAGAATTCACCTAATGTTATAGAATATGAACCCATAATAATATAACACTCTTGGGAACCTTCATCGTCAAAATCGTGCATAGAGTTTTTTTTTTCTGAAAATAAAATCATGTTTAAAAAAATAGTAAATATCAATGAAGTCTAAAATATCAGAATAAAAAATATGAACATTATCATAAAAGTAATAATTAAAAAGTAAAAAATAATAATAAATTAGTGGTTTCCACATACATTTTTCACTAGAGTAACTATATTGATAAAATATACATAGGTAAAAATGACATGAATCATCCCATAAAACATAGATAGTTTTTGACTTAACATTAAAGAATAAATTAATAATTAATCTATATTAACTATAATAACTCACACTTATATATTTATTTTTTCAACATAAAGAATAAAATTTCATATCAGATTTTTTTCAAAGATATCATAATGGTAAATTTAAATCTAGCATATGTGCATTTCTATATTGTGAAAAAACAGTAATGAAAATAATTATATTGAAGTAATATATTCTTATAGCTAATTTTTAATAGTATAAATATTACAATTTTAGGACATTACTTTAAACATTTAATAGAATATGTTATCAACGATTCCAAAAACATAAAATAAAGCTGAAAATGTGAAAATAAGTGTATATATTGATAATATTAATTTAGTATTTGAATGATTACACGGGATGCACTAGATATAGAATAAAATAACTAAATATATATTTGAAAAAGAATAAATATTTCCAATAATTCATAGAAAAATCAATAGATAAAATAAATATATCATTCTAATCATGTGTAGAAATAAAATATGAACATGTAAATATGAAGTTTTATTTGTTTCATAAGAATATTCTTAATAGAAACATATCATTTAGAGTCATACATAAATACTATATATAAATGAAATTTTGTGAGGGAGGGGTGGAATTATTCTATAATTTCTCAATACAAGACTATTTTTTATTAATATTCGTAATCTAAATTTGAAAACATGCATGTAATTTTAATGTTTTGAAAATAGAACCTTTTAAAGACTTGTTAATTGATATTTTTTTCAATCTTTGAAGTGGGTTTCCATTAAAACATTATGATATCTCTAGACTGAGTACAATATAAGTTAAGAAATGAAGCGAAAAAAAAATATTAATGAGAATGAGAGAGAATATGTAGATATTAATCAAAAGGCATGGAATATTATAAAAAGATTCATCAACCCGTATCTAGAATAATTTTAAAAAAATCAACCAATAATATTAGCCAACACCAAAGAAAATAAAATGGAAAAATGAAACCCATACAATATAATAAAATTTCATCTTTAACAATCCCTTGTATAGTCTAATGTAAGGCCAGTATGTGTCTGAATTAAAATGTATATAATGAAATTTTATAATTACAATATCATCTAAAAACAAAATAAAAACCACCTTCAAGTGGTATAAAGTTTGAATGGATTGATGAAAAAAATTACAAAGCATTTAAACACAACTCATAAATTAATAACCCACAAACAAATTATATCCACCCAAGCCCTAAATCAGTAATTTAACAAAAAACTAAATAATATTTGGTGATGGATGTGAGAAAATGGAGAACAATATCTACAATTAAAAATTTAATTTAATATATAGAAAATTAATAGAGGCATCAAGTGGTAATAAATTGTGGTAGTCAATTGTAAACGCTCGTATCCAATTATAGAGATAAAAATTTGTGATTTTCCCAGTTGAGGTTGTGTTGGAGATGAAATTTTTAACAATCATTTATTCATGTGATTAAAAAAATAAACATGCAATAAAATTAAAATATAATAATAAAAGAACATTAAATTTAATGTAATAAATAAATTTAGAAAAAAACTAAAATAATTAAATGTTGTTTTAAAGTGAGAACACAATTATATTGTAAGATTGAAACATATTATTAGCTTCTACAAGATCACACCATCATGTTTCATGATTATAATATATAATTATCACACTATTATGTTGCATGATTATAATTATTAGAGTTGTAGAATTAGAAGCATCTGACCCAATAAAGTAATTCATATAGGAATGGGATAGGTTAGTTTCCATATGGAATTATTGTTTTACAGTGTGGTTATGCTACAAATTTCTATAAACAAAAATTCTATTCAGAGGTAAGATTGATTTTTGAACTATGGGATTTTTTTTATTTTTCATTCATGGGTGTCTTCTGAATATTAAAATTTTCAACAACTAAGCATTCCCTTCACCTTATAATCCTTTTCTTTAATATTTCAATTTGAGACTTTAGGGGAAATATAAGCATCATTGCGAATAATGAAAATCTAATTTATAATAAAAAATAAACTAATAATGGATAACCATATAAACTATATTCTTATCCATAATTCTATCTAAAACTCCCATTCATATCATGAAAATATCTTATAATCTTACAAGTTCTCTAGTAAGTCATCTTCAAAACCTCCAAACAACAGCACCTCTCTACTTCTCTCTCAGTGGTTTTTTACCTTTGTTTTTTATTCCCGCTTCATAGTAATGCAATGAGCCCATAATTTCATGTCGTAAAATGTTTTAAGAGTCATTATATAATTATTTTAAATTTGTGGTTAAATTTATACAAAGTGGATTCATGTTCATAAGTTTATACAGAATTGATTGATGTAAATTTGAAACCAATAGTTATTAAAATATTATTGGAATGATGAATAAAATGATATGATAATGTAAGGAGAGTCTAAAAATAAAAATAAAAATGTTATCAATAATTATTCATGAAAAAAGAATATTTATTGAACATATAGCACATCATATATATCATGAAAGTAGTACACTAACAATAACATTGAATTTTTACGATAATAGTGATGACTATAACTGATATTAGCGAGTGATCACTGGAATTAATAATGTGAAAAATACACACACACAAATATATATATATATGGAAATATGTGTAGCTAAATGATACCAGTTCGACTGATAGAACTGAATCCTACAAAGTGATTTTCAGAAAACCAATTCATATATGTTATCTTGAAATAAAAATTACATTTCTAGAAGATAAATGAGGTGTTGATACAAACCTATGAGTATGTGAAGATAAAAATTGATTTTCACTCCAAATTCATTATTAGTTAAATTTGTAGTATTAGATATAACAAAATCATAGGATGGACCGACATTATAATTTATCAAATAAAATTAACATGGATGACAAAAATAGAAATATGTTATGGAAATGATATAGTAAATATTATATAGAACAAATATTATTTATTTCTCTAAAAGGGGGTGGAATGTTTTCCGAAAAGCTTCTCATTCATTTTTTCGAATATTTTACTTGAAAGAATAATGAATATTTCATTTTGGAATGTTTAAGTAACCATACTAACTAAAAAACATCATAACTAGTAATAATTATATAAAAATATAGACAAATTATTTTAGGTTAACATTAATATAAATAAGCAGACTAACCGTTCGACAACAACCTCAATAAAGGAAATATGTTCAAAATTTATTCATTTATGTTTGTATAGATCATTCTTGTTTTATTTGAAGTGTATTTGTTTGATAATAATAATGTAAATTAGTTAAGTCAATATATAAAATTGTAATGTGTGTGAACAATCAAACAAAAAATATATCATGTAGACAGGAAAGTGAAATAAAATAACATAAATTAATATTATGAAAACCTATAGACAGGAATAATCCACTTTGAAACCTTCTCTCCTTAAATTTTTCTTTATTAATGGAAGTAATATATTCAATATTTATAATCATATGATCATATATTTCATTATAATAATTTTCATATTGAAGAATATATTATTAATCAATCAAAATTATTAAATAGATGGTCATAAAGGTGAACTTAATATTAAAGAATACTATAATTAAATATAGCTATTATTACTAATATATTAAAATAGAGTCAACATATACCGATAAAAGTGTATGAAATCAAAATACATGTCATAGAAAAATAGAAAACAAGAAATCCCTCAGTTAAAAACATATCATAGAAGAATAGAAATAAGTTTAAAAGATCTATTTAGAAGGGATGAAAATTCACACAATAGCATAAACATGAAGTTATATTATTTCACACATGAAAAATAAAAATAAATAAAAACACATATGAATGTAAAACATACAAGTCATTGTAGAAAAGAAAAATTAAATAATGAGATAAGAAGGATTTATAGGTCATATAGATTATGTTTTGATTAATGATGTTTATAATAAAATGATTATAATAAATTATCACATTTCATAAAAATTATTATGTTTAACTGAGTATAATTGAATAAATCAGGTTTTAATAGATGGTGATTTCAAAAATGTATAGCAAAATTGAATAAAAATACACGTCTTAGTGAAAAACTTATAAACAATCACAGTATGAGATCCTACTAAAAATTAAAATTCAATTGATGATGTTTTTAATCTATAATGATTTCAAACACACAAAACACCTATCATTGTAGGATATAACATGTTTATTACATGTAAAGAAATCAAAAAATCTTATTAAAATTTTATTATAAGATAAAAAATAAAATTAACGAGGAATGTAATCAATTTGTTATAATTTAAATTAGTTTAAAAGGGTTGATACTTTACATTTTAGGAAAAAATACATGAATAGTGAAGAATGAAAAGACTATTAATATGTAAAATTACCAAAATACATAAATTATAATAAGAATAATTACTTAAATACATTTATTCTTAACGAGCAATTGACAAGTTATGTAATTTTACCATAATAGTGACCAAAAAACTCTAGAAATCTGTTAGGAGAGCTTCTTGAGTCTCAATGGAAATAGGAATAACTAAATTTGTTTGGGCATTCATAATATGAAATAATATATTTATTACTAATTTTTTAAAATATATATATTAATTGAAACATGAATAACTAAATTTCTAAAATCAAAGTTTTAGTGGAATCATTATTATTAAAATAAAATTGAAAATAAATCGAAACTAACCCTCAAGTGGCGGCATGCGTTTCCCATTTTCATAGCCTCTTTGAATAATAAAGATCCAATTGTAAAATATATAATTGTTATTAATATATATCAAATGAAAATTTAATATTAAAATAGTTTACATCATTAATAAAAAGTATAATTTGAGGACCTTCCCTTTTTTGGAGGCATGTATTCAAATTTAAGTGTTATGAGAAATTATAGTAAATGATGTCAAACAGAGTTTTAAGAATGCACACTAACATTAATAGTTTTTAAATGGATGAAACTAAAATAAAATCCATATTTAATAGAGGTTAATAATTAAAATATTAAAATACAAATAATTAATTTAGAATTATACAACAATAGATGAGTACAAGTGAATATAGTAAACAATATGCCAAAGTGTTGTTGCTCTCAAAAATTAGTAAATTGGAAGACAATGAATAGAACTTATCCATTGAAATTATATTTATCATGCTCTTATATTGAAAAATAAAAAAATATAAATACTATAATGATACTTAGTTGCTACTTTGAACATATTTAAAAAATCTATAATCTGGAAATATAGTCAAATGTTAATGAAAACCAAAAAAGGAAAAAGTACAACTAATAATCATTTTTTTTGTTTCTAATTGATGAGTGGTTTTTTATACATGTTTTTAAAAATGATGTAACATATATCAATGAAATTTAGTCATAATATTTATATCTTCAATGGGTTAAAATTAATTTAATTTTATGAAATCTGAATAACAAAACTTGTTACAATAGTAAATGTTGGTAATGATATCAAACGAGACATTAGAAATAATGTACTAAGGGATGAATTTTAAAATAATACATATTAATTAGATATATTACATTTTTTTTATATAAATAAGTCAATGAACATACAAAAATATGATTAGTCAAAAATCAACTGATAAGTAATGAAAGGAAAGCAACGAATCAAATAATTTGTTTACAATTAATATACAGAAAACGGTAGTGTAGTACTTAAAATATCAATTTAAATTGAAAATTTACCAAAAAATAATAATTAAATATAAAAATTATAGATAATATTGAAATTAAACAAACATATCAATGGATGAATTCTAGGAAATAATTTTAAAGCTTAATTGGTTGTAATGAAATCAAATTAGGGGAAAAGATTCATGTTACTTTGGAATAGATAATTGAACCCAAAAAATGATTCAATATAAATATTTATTAACTTTAACATATATAAATAATATGAAAAACAAAATAGGGTAAGAAATTTCAATGGTTTTTATGTCATTTTCATGGGAAGATAAGTGGAATGTATACATATTACAGTGATAAGATCACTACTACCTGAATGGCTGAAAAGGGTGGTCGCATTGAGGCACAAGATGAAGGATTATATACAATATATAATAACAAAATATACCCTAAAGTCAGGGAAAGATGTGTAGGAATAGAGGATGGAGCTGTTAAAGTGAATAGGAGGATGAAAATGGAGGAGTAATCATAAGAGAGATGCAAAGTGGTGGAGCCTGATTTATAGTGGTGAGAAGCATGATTCACTGAGGTAGAGACAAGGGAGGAAACTTTAGAGGCCTGGATGTGGATGAATAATCACACAAGGAGGTCGATGTATGAATAATGTAACTACGATTTGATAATGAGGAGGTGAAGGTAGAGATTTGACAATAATAGGAGAATGACAACAAAATAATAATTATGAGGAGCACGATTCACAGAGGGAGAGATGAGAAGAGGGACAGAGACAAAAATCATAGGGAACCCCAGTGTAGAAGTCAAGAAATGAATAATATGTATAAGCCCTAGGTTAGGTGGAGAATAGAAACCATGTAGTGAAATAATTGGAGGGATATGGATGCAGGAGGTGGATACACGTGTACTGGAGGAGTACCTGAGTTTAGTAGAATTAATAGAAATACCTCATGGGAATTTCCCAAAATATTAACACATAAAAACATTCCATTTATTCCTATCAATATTTCATAAAATATTTATTCCCAAGTTATAAAGAGTATCCCTTTAACCATTATATCCATATAACCAATGATCTAAACTAGGTTAATCTTTTAATCAATATATTTCACCATTTAAGGCCCCACCTTACCATCTTCAAGAATCGGCACACCCCATGAGAGGTTGTATGTTTATTATCATAATATCTAACAATCTCAGTGGGATCCATGGAAGGTTTAAGGCATCAATTTAAATCCAAAAACTATTTCCATAAATCAATTAAGAAAATGCACTATACATTGCCTCTATTTTACATACTACATATGCATTAAATTTATCAAGACTATAGGAAATAACTCTTAGATCTCCTATATCATTAAAATATTTACCAATTAAACCCAAATCCCAATGGGTCTTTTATGGAATTTCCAAGCCTCGAACAAGATCCTCAACATCCAAATGAGCTCACTTCAACCACCTGAGCTCTAAACTCGTGTCAAGAAATCACAAACCTTTAATTTCATAACTTAATAATTAATTTAACCATTTAAATTAACATGGAATAAAGGTCTCCAATCTCAATGGGTTATTTACCTTACCAAAAATCAATGCAACCACCAAGGGAGGTCCACAATGGACTACTGAAACTATTCTTGAGAAAATCCCTAATATGTAGAACCATTACAATATGTAAATTAATTTATTTCATTATAAAAAACCAAATAAAAATCACCACGGACAAAAAACTAAACCAATAAAGAGATGGAGGTAGCCATACATTATTATAGGATATCATCTAGCTTTATAGAGAGGAAGTACCATCAAAATCTATTGATTCCACCATGATCCTATGTAATTGGTATTGAAAGCCTAAACAGATAAACCAAAAATTAGAACATAACAAGGGAGATGAAGAGGGGTGTAAACTGGAAGAGGAAATCACCTCAAATGATTATGAATTGCATTAAAAATATAGATTATAGAGTTGGATCGAAGGAGGATAGGGGGAGGAGTTTTTGTTGGTCATGTGAGAGGTAGAGGAAGGTAAGATGGGGTTTCCCCCCAAAAGTGTAGATGGCTCAAAAATGGTAATTTTCCCATTTAACGACCCACATGGTTTGGGTACATGATTTACCAAGCCATTTTCCCATCATGTGACCTTCACTGGGTAACCCAAAACACCTATAATGGTTCAACCACATTATTAGCCAAACTATTTGCTAACCGTGTCATCAGCACTGCCTCCCACCTACAATTCCTCGCTAGGTTTTTATACAAAGACGAAGAAGTTGTGATCCAACACCCATGTCTCTACCAAGGCTACATGATTTCCCTAGAGTATTGAATAGTTAGGCCTTAACCATTCATTTCAACTATTATTAGTTAAAATTGAACTAGAAATTCCTAAAGCTTCAGGGTGATGCGTAGTTTCTTCTAAACTATGTGCACCAAACCCTTCTCCTTAGAATAACAATCCCAAAACTTCATGAATTCAACCTGAAGCTCCTAATATTTTTCAAAACACTTAAGGCAACCCCTGAGCCTCAAACCATGTATGAAAAAATTGATTTATTACATTACAACCTTCATAATTCTAATCTAAATTCCAAAACACAAAATGGACAACCAATGAAAAAAAGAAATCAAAATCACCCAGAAAATTCAACATGACCCTAACATGGGATATTATAGCTCTAGAATTTCAAGAATGGGATCATGTTTTCTTAATGGTATCTCTATGGAAATTTTTTATAAGATTTGAAAATAAATGGAAAATAAGTCCCAGATACACCAAACCTTTAGAGATTTTTCAAAGAATTGGAGTTGTGGCTTAACATTTGGCAATGCCACACAACCTCTCTAAAGTGCATGATGTGTTCCATATCTCATTATTGAGGAATTATATGTCTGTCCCAATTCATGTAATCACTTCTAAAGAGATATAATTATAACATGATTTATCTTATTGTGAGGATCCTATCAAACTTCTTGACACTAGAGTATAAGTGTTGCAAATCAAATGACTTGGATAGTAAAGGTACTTTGGAGAAATCATAAGATAAAGGAAGCAATGTGGGAATCTGAGAAAGTTATAGAAAAGAACTACCAAATTTTTTAATGAGGTGACGTATTTTAAAATTTATAGGATGAAATTTTTGAATGGTGAATAATTTAACACTCGATCTTCAATTATAGTAGGTAAATATTTATTTATAAAGAAACTATAACACAATGCACATTAATTTATTCAAGAATGTGGTTAAAATATAAATTCACAAATTTTTATATTTTTAATTTTATTTAATGATATCTATTTTTTAATTCATCATCTCAAAATTATGTTAGGGCAATTTTTTATATTTTTGATAAATAGTTTATTTTTAGGTGAATAGAAAAAAATACTGATTTTACAAATAATGTCACTTTTATGACATTATCAGGATATAAAAATGTCTTGGGAGTTTATAAAAAAAAATTTAGAAGAAATATATATTTAAGAAGTAATATAATTCATTTAAAAATATTATTTTGAACTTAGAAATTTATGTTTGACAATTTGAAAATTTAATTAATGTGTTATCCAAATAAAAGACTATTTTTGGTTCCTTTCTTTAATTAAGTAATTAAATGTATACATTAGGTTATGTATTTTTTTAATGTAAAAAATATATCATTTTAAAATAAATAATGAAATTAATACCAAGTTAAACAACATTATACTTTATTTTTGTGTAAAAACATTTCAATGTTTAAAACGAGGATTTTTTCTAAAAAGGATTTTTCGTTGTGTATTGTGCTCTTATATTAAAAATAATTTCTAAAAATTATAAAAAATAAATCATAAAAAATGGATTAAATATTTATAATTAGTAGTTTTAAATTTATTTATGAGGTCAATTTCATTTTTTGTCATAATGAATAGTAATCGAGGTAAAAATTTATTACTATGGTAAGAGTAAAAAGGATTAACGAGGGGATAAACTAAATATATAAGGGTAAAAATAACTAAAAAACTTATCTAAAAACTATTATATGAATTTATTTAGACCCTATATCATTTTATATTATAAAATGAGTCATATTATATTGATTTTATAATAAAATTGACCTTATATTATTTTAAAGTTTAGAATAATTTGATGTGTGTTACCCACCTCACTTATAAAAGGGATCCTCATATTATCTATTCTTCAGGCCTTATTAAGACATTTATCCCAATGAAACACTACCCAATAACCTTCCCAACAACACTCTACATTTTTTAGAGGTATCAGTCTCACCAAAGTACCACTTTAGGAATGATTAAGGTGCATTTAAAAGGATTTTTCCTAAAGGAGAGGTAATAATCTTAACGGACTCCTTTAAATTTATTTCTTCTTCTAACTCCTTAAAATATATTTTATACATCATAAAATAATGAATTAATTATAAAAAAATACTGAAATTTTATTATTTTAATGTAATATAAATTATCTACCTCATTTCCATCCAATGGGAAATAAAAGCATCATTCATGCATGCGCATAGACTACCATCTCCATAAAGTGATGTATTTCATTTTCCATAACCTCCTTTTATGAATAATTATTATGATGGATTATATATATATATATGATATTTATGAAATAATTATTTTTATTTAAAGATAATATATCATATTCCTTCATACTGTTCTATCCATTGGAAAATGACAACGTCGCTCGTGCGTATGTATGAATCACCACCACTATAAAGCGATTTGATTCAGCTTTCACATTTTCCTTACATGACTGTTCATAAGGATATATTTGATGAATATATACGATATTTATGATATAAATATGATTCTATAAATATTAATCATTATATAATTTTTTTTCTTTCCAACCATTAGTAAAATGAAAATTCAACCATGTGGACGTGCGGACTACCGCCTCTATGAATGATGTATTTTTATTTTTATTAACACATTGCATGGATAATAAATTTTTTTTATAAAATGAATAAAAATTATATTCAGTAAATTATCAACATTTTTTGGATGATGGAACCATTTCCTAACTCCTTTTACCTTGTTCAACATATCGAAGTAATTTTTGAAAAATTGACCGAACAACCTTAAGTTATCAACGTACGTAAGAACTATACAATGAATGGATCTAAAAATATTGTAAAATAACATTAAAATATAATGTAAATGAAAAGGGTTCATAATAAAGTAATTAATAAATTTAATTTTATTATTCTGGAGGATATAATGAATCTGACCAAATAAGAATCTAAGGTAAGGGTTTTTTATCTCAATTTCACTACATTGATTCATATTTTATATCATTCACCTAATTTCATTTATATGGTGTATATACTACCCCATTGATATATTATATCACAAATTTATCTTTATTCATGGTATCTAGTGTTTCAATCCAAATTTTTTTAAGGGGGTTTAATTCAAATGTTATTAAATCCATAAAGGTTTATTTTACAATCTCACTCTTATTTGGGATTGCTCTATATAAATTTAAAATAGAATAATTATATACTATTCATTTATTAAACCTTATATATTTTATTATTATATAGTTATTTCAAGGGCTTCCATGTTTTTCTTCTAACTTTTCCTCTCTCTAGTACTCAAAGATCGAAATAATGTTAAAAAAATAGAACTAGTTTCACTTTTTTGACTAGGAATATTTCTATTCTATATCCATATTATTCAAATTATTTTAAGCTAGAATTTATCTAATTTTAAATGATTTTTAAAGGAATTCTTATACTATGACTGACTTTATTTATTAAGAACTAAAAGTAATATTTTTAAATTTTTTTCAAATAAGACCTTTTCACTTTTTTACAAAAGTATGAAAGGAATGTTATTTTTATCATATATGGTGTAATTGAATTTTCCCACCAACATGGCTATTATTATCTGTTTAGTTTCCGCTAAAAGTTTATATGGTTTTTGAGAGAAAATTATTTTCCATTATTCTGTGAATTTTTATCTTTTATATTAGAATAAAAATGTAGTATTTTCTAAAAAGTTGAAAATAATTTTAGAAATGATCTATAATTTTTTTTAAAAACAAGTTAAAAAATATTTAAGGAAATTTATTTTTAAAAGCTTCCCTTAAATTTTCCACTCTAATTCCCAAAATAATTTTCTTTATTTCAAACCTTCATTTCGGATAAAATTATGTTCTTCTATCATCCTATACTAATTTAGGGTTTATACCTTATTTTGAGATCATTCACTTTCTTGTGATTGTGTTCTCTCTCACTATCCATTATTTACTAGTCATTATTTTTCTCATCCATGTCCATGTTTTTATTATCACGAATATATTCAGTATCATTTCTATAACTTTGAAATTTTCTAAACCATGTTATTTTTGAATATACAGTTTCAATTAAAGGATTATTAGTAAGGAATTTATTTCATTTACTGTGTAAATGTTGATGTTCCATATTCTCAATTCAGTACAAATGTTTATTAATTAATAAGGAATATTGATTATATATTATATTGTTGCTTCAATAAATGATGAATTCATTGGATATATGTGACTGACTGGTGGGCCTCAGTTATAGATATCCCCTTGATGCATCAATTGGTTTCATGAAACAAACAACTGGAAAAATTAATTGGGTATTTGGTTTATAACTACCCATTCATTAAAATGTATTGGCACGAGACCTTGAAAGTATGGTTCATGATGTCTTGGAATGAGGCATTGATAGAAAGATAATGATGTCTAACACTATGTATTTACTTCATTAATATTTTAGTTATTATTATCCATGTGTTTATTATGTTTATATTTTCCAGGGATATATTTTGAAGATCAAGTTATTGATTAAATGGAATATGTATCGATTATCCACTTTGTAATATTGTTAATGCCTTATCTACTCATAATATTTTTTTTACAATTTCCCTTACTGAGCATCTGAGCACACCATTTTCTATGTTTTACTTTCCCTAATATATGAAGCAGGAATATTTGAATGATTTATAAGGTTGAAAGAAATTTTTATATGATATGTTTTATTTTTCCAATGGTATATAGAAATCATGTGTGTATTTAATTTTCCAAGACTAATAAACTAATTTATTATTTGTGGTGTGATCCTTTGTAACTTGTATTAATATAATAAAGTATAAATCAACTTTGGGTTACTATAGTTGGGTTCATTACACTACCCTCACCACATATAACCCACACTTTACATGAATTCATGCACCTAGTGAATGTATCCCTCATCATTTCATAACTCCTAAAATATACCCAAACTTTTGAGAAGATTCCCATTCCTCCGAACCAAGATGTCACTTCATGGAGTAACATCCCAATGTTCCCTAGATGGCATGATATCAAAGTATGAATTAACAAGCCTCCTACCATAGGCATATTGAATGCACACCAACCCATGTCAACCCAGAATGCTGTTAGGATTCACCCTGCATGTGGGTGTTTCTAGATTTGATATAATTTATGTTTTTGAATATGATATATCTTTTATAATATCACACATATAAGGATTCATGTGTATCTCATGGGGAGATAAATATTTTATATATATTTTGATTAGATAAATATTTGAATCTTAACATGGTAGTTATATGGTGATTTAGATATTTAAGATATAATATTTAATATATTATCTATATTTGAAAAAAGAAACAATAAATACATTAAAATGGGAAGAGGATGGTGGCTAACAAGAGAGATATATGCTCAAGATGCAGTCTATTGAGAGAAAGAAGGGGGATACAGAATCAACAATAGCATGTGTCACATTTCATTATTAAATAGGCGAGAATAAGTAGTGACATGGTCAATGTTAAAAGCCATATATTGAGAGTATTATTGATTGTGGTGATCAAGGAGCATGTATCGATTGAAGACCAGAGGTATATCATGATGGTGAGATCATGAGAGAGAGAAATCCTTTGGGTGTCTCAAGATGGTGCAAGGATGATGCATGTTTGGATTAAGAACTCTAAGGCAGTGACTTTTCATTGACATAAGGTTGATGTTTTGTCACCGATGGATCTTTTGATACATGGTGTTGACTAGATGTTTATCAAAGAGAAGGCAGAGGCATATTGGGGTGTGGTTTTCATACAAGTTTTCTACTCTCTCTCATTTGTAAATCAAGTTAAAACATTACATGTATTCTTTGTATTCTATGATTCATAGTGGATATTTTTTGTAATTTCCCAATGGATTTTTAATCCTCTACATCAGAGTGTTTTTCATGTTAAAAATCATGCGTGATAATTTCTTTATTTTTCATAATATCGATTACATATTTTATTGGGTTTATCACAAATTATTTGAAAAGTATTTTAACCCAATGTCAAGATTTCCCCAAACAAGTGGTATTAGAGGTGATGGTTTGGGATTGAAATTTGTGGTGAGAATTTTGGATGTTTTCGAGAGGATTAATGGCATGTGCATAAGGTATAATAAGATGTGTAAAGAAGGTTGAGGGAGGTGTTCCAGATCTTACACCTAATTATTTTCTTGAGAATGTGTGATTGATGAAGAAATAATTAAAATTTTAAGATTGAGGTGATGTGCTAGGTTATCGGGATTTTAAGCAGGGGAGAAAGTTTTTCCTATATGTGCTCTATATTTTGTGGAAATCACGATTTTGAGGGAACCAGATACTATTGATTCTTGTATTCGCGGTGTAGACACATTTATGATGAAGACTTTGGGGTTTGAGTTTCTTTTATAGAGGGGTAGTTAGGTTTCTATTAGATCTATAAAAGGGTTTCATCATTTTTCTGTAGAGGATTATAGTTGGTGAGATACAAAAAAGTTTTCGATGCAACTACATTTGTTGGATTGTATCTCCATTAATGGTATGAAGGGGGATATTGTTGGGGTTCATCCCTCATGTGAGTGTTTCTAGATTTGATATAAGATATATTTTTGAATATGATATATCTTTCATCATATCACACAGATAAGGCTGCATGTGTATCTCATGGGGAGATATATCTTTTATATCTATTTTGATGAGATAAATGTTTGAATCTTAACATGGAAGATATATGGTGATTTGGAGATTTAAGATATAATATTTCATATCTTATCTATATTTAAAAAGTTAAATATTGAATTCTTTAAAAGAGGAAGTGGATAGTGGAGGAAAAGAGAGAGAACTGCCCAAGATGTATCCCATTGAGAGAAATAAGGGGGCTACCATGTCGGTGCTAGCATGTGCGGTGCATTAGCATTAAATAGGTGAAAAGCAACAATGACATGATCAATGATTAGATCTATGTATCGAGAGTCTTCTTGATTGCAGTGATCAAGTGGCATGTCCCTATTGAAGATCGATAGTACATCATGATGGTGAGATCATGAGAGAGAGAAATACTTTGGGAGTCACAAGATAGTGGGAGGCTAATACATGTTCGGATGAAGATCTCTAAGGTAGTGAAATTTTGTCAAAAAATGGTGAAATTTTTTCATAGATGGATATTTTGATACATGGTGTTGATAAGATGTTTATTAGAGATAAGACAGAGGTATATTGGGGTGTGGTTTTCACATAGGTTTTATACGCTCTCTCCTTTGTAATTCAAGTTCATCCATTACTTGGATTCTTTGAATTCTATAATTCATGGTGAATATTTTTTAGAATTTCCCTATGGTTTTTAATCCTCTACATCAGTGGGTTTTTTCACGTTAAAAACCCCGTGTGTTGATTTCTTTATTATTCATAATATTGCTTCAATATTTTATTAGGTTTCTCAAAAATTGTTTCTCCAGAGTTTTATCCCAAGGTCAGGATTATCCCCCAACACATGCCCCTTATGTTTGTAAGTAACAATAAATTATAAACCAATAAGGCCCTGAAAATTTAAAATATGAATAAAACCCAACCCATGTACTCAATTTTACACACCCCAAACCTTTTTTTGGAAATAAATTAGCAATAAAAATACTTTCAATTGATATTAACTCAAATATTTCATCAAAAAAAACATTAGATACACGAGCCTTCAAGTTTGAGAAATAAGTTGAGGGAAATAGAGGAAACCTACCTATATCTAGTTCTTATAGAGGATAAAAAGAGAAATAATATCTGGATGGTAGAATCAAATAAATTTTCCTCCAAAAATTTTATGCTTCAAAATCCCACATAATAATAGGAAGGGGGGATGTTTTTCTATGAGTTAATAAGCTCAAGAACAAGTTAAATACCCCTTCCAAATTATCACACATGGTACCCCTTAAAAGCACACAAATTCCCCCCAAGATATAGTAATATATTAAACCATTTTAAAAATGAATTTAACTAGCACCATGCCTTGGGATGTGAATTCGTGCATTTCCCTAGGCTATTTTGGACAACCTGTATGAATCCAGCCTCACACAACCACCATGGGAACTAACCAAGGAGTAGGGATATCTCCTTAGTTGTTTTGACTTACCACGAAAAAGACCAAAACTACCCCTAAGTATTTCAAGGATCTTTATTTTATATAGATGAACCTCCATAGCTAAAAATCCCCCCAAAATATCCTCCATAGACATTTCACTAATTGTGGTGCACCCCAACACCAAACAACAACCTCCAGTCACCCTTATTTAAGATCCAAAAAAGATGATTGGGCCTACCATGAAGTTTAATTGACCTCATGTGAGATCAGATCACCTTGATTTCTATGTGATCTACCTAGACATGATCTGGAAACCACCCTTATGGGACTAGAATCTACCCTTATGGGAAGTTGGGTTAAACTAAAATAGAAAAGGGAAAAGCGGGTTACCCTTACGCTATGATCCACACCCAAAAAAACCCATGTATGACTAGGCATGGTGTTCTTCATGCCAATGTAGACCCACACCGATATACCCATAGCACCACGCCCAATCCCATGGCATAGTGATCCTCCCTGAAATAAATGAAAACCACCACAAGACTTGATGATACATTAAAAAAATTCATAACTCAACAAACCATGGGCTATCACATTCTCCACACTATTAGTAATTTCATCTTTAAAAAGTTGGGTGTGGTTTTCTAGACACATCTTAGCTCACTGATTCAGTAGAACACTATCCCAAAATTCCTCATAAATCCAATGATGACACTATAATAGACATACCATAGATACACGTTATCCTATAAAAATATTATCATGCCCATCCAAAGATACAATACATGGTTTGAACCCAATTGAATATTTAGTTAAAGAGAAACAAGATTCCAAACACCTCCAAAATATATTCTAACTCACAATTATACGATTAAAACATAAAAGGAACAATATTATACACTTTATTAATTAGAGAGGTGGTGTTAATTGAGAAGCAACCAATGTGTTACATTCATCAATCTTGAATTACTCAAATCCTTAAGGAGTTAACTACCCCATCTTACTCAGATGAAAACACTCTAATTGTTGATATACTCACTATAATAAATTATTTGTCACTATTAAAGACCATGGGAAACAATGATAGGTCAAATAAGGTATTTACCTGCTCAAAGATATAGTCATGAGTCTCCATAGAGTCAATATTTTTGTAGCCGTTACAAAAGACTCATCCCAAGTCAAGGGATTATTTTAACCTCCACCTAAACATTGTGGTTTGGCATGAAGGACCAAAAAAATGATCTAATTATAACCATATGAAATATATTTGGATAAACCACAATGTAAAATTAGGGACTCTATCAGAGATGGTGGATGTCGGTACACCGTGAAACTACAACACTTCCTAGATAGACAACCTTACTAAATATTTTATAAAATTAATCTTCCAAATTGGAATGAAATGTGTTAACTCAACAAGTTAGTCAAGTGACACCTTGATATATAAATGGACCATTATTGACACTTTGTTCCATCACATGGATAAAAATTTAATAATGGGAAATGCTTTAGAAAAAGTAGAAGAAAATATGTAGATATTTTCAATATTTGAAAAGGGTCATATTTGAATTCGCCCAAGGTAAGACAAAGCAATAGTGTCATGAAATCACCTACGTGCCATAATACTAGTGCACAATCTACTAAAGTTGCAAACCACCCTTCTCCCATGGTCCTATTTCTGCCTATAAATAGACCCTTGGGGTCTTCATTTGTATGAAAAAATTTCCCTGAAGCCTATATGCTACTCTGGTCACCCTAGTGCTTTACCCAAGTATTCTGAAACCTCTGAAGTAGTTTCATAACACCTAATAATAGGGAATTAAAGGAGGATCATAGGAATTAATTCCTTTTAGTATTAAAGAGAAATAACACTTACACGCCTCAAGAACCTAAACCCCTTAATTCACGAAGACTTGTGGGCCTCCCATTCCACATACAAGAACTTGAGAGGACCACTTCTAGGAATACCTATGAATACTCTTGAAGGATTGATCCAAGTCCCTCCCAAGTCTAATTATCCATGTTGTTCGTCACTTAAGTTGATATCAAGTAACCCAAGCCTACTTGCATGCCCCATACCTACGTGATGAAAACTTGAGCACCCATCTTTAGTTCACCTCACCTATTCAACCTCCTCAAGACTTTCATGAAACCTCCTTCAAATCCATTGATGGAAGGAATTATCCATCATTGGATCCCTTTTCTAAATGTGGTCATGTTTAAACCTCCACCAAGACCTCCTGATTTACCAAGCCTTTGGTAAAGACACATAAGTGTGTCTTCCATTTGGGTTTCTATTTCTATGGTCAGAGGTTTCACACATTTGTTTTATAAGGGATTAAAGGTCCTTGGGATGTATTTAGGTTTATATATCTACATTAACATGGACCCTTACCCCAAAAGCAATGCTGAGAAGTTTCTAGTTTGGAGGATTAGGGTTCGGGCCATGTCTGTCCCTTGTATCTAAAACCTGGAGCCTCTAGTCCATAGTAGAGAAGGCACGATTCACACCAGATTTTCCTTTTTGAAAAAAAAAGAATTCTTCCTCATCTACCAGGATCAATTTTTGAGAATCCATCATAGAGTAATCACATGTCTATTCAGTCTAGATCAAATGACATTGACTTTCATTTCACATGGAAAGGTTTATTGCTCTGCACCCTCATCCATCTTTGCCCTGACCTCTTCCATCATAGGCTCATCCTCTTCCATCAGTGGAGGAAGGATAGTGTGTTCCTTTGTTGAATATTTTACATCCTCTTGTTTCTCACACCGAGCATGACTCACACGGACTTGGAGGTTTGTGATGATCACAACAATTTCACAATCCACCTGAAATAATGAACTATGAGAACTATGATTCCCACCATAATTGGGATACATAGGAATCCTTCCTAAAGACCGAGCTCCAAATCATCGCATCCATAAAATGATAAATCATGATACCCTCAATGGGCCTCCTCCTAGGTATAATCTCCAATATTAATTCTATTAATCTAGGAGTCCTCCTTAGGAGTAATCCCCGAGTTAAACCCCCAAATATATATGAACTAAAATATCCTCATGGACCCTGTCACTACTATTACTGGGCATCCTCCTTAGTAGTAATCCCCAAATTAAGCTCCCATATCATCTTGAGTCAATACATTACTCATGATACCTTTTTTCGGGAACCCTCTTCAGGAATAAGACCTAAATTAATCCTCTCAAAGGGAAATACTCCCCTAAAAGACTTACCAAACTATGTGGGATTTGATTCCCATTCAAATGGGATACGTAGGAAGCCTCTTTGAGTTCAAAACACAACAAACCAAAATCAAACCTATTCTCTTTAGGCCACATTCCCAGTTGGGTCTAATCCAAATTGGAAATCCATATCATTTCTAAGTTCCTTGATCTAGTTCAATATAAGTCCCACACCAAACTTTAACCAGGAACCTTCTACTCAGATGTCCTTACCACATGATGTTAAACTACATGGTTGGGTTCTTTTCACACAACCTTAAAATGTATGATGTGTCCCATTAAGCAATACCGAACTACATGGGTTCTGATTCCTTTCTCAAGGATATGTAGGAAGCTCATTTATGGGTTCGATCCCAACATCAAAACAACTTCTATCTCCCTATATGACAATAAAATCTATAGTAACTTTTGTCTACCTGGATGACAATAAATTATAGAGCACCCCATAGAGGGGTTTAAAATTAATCATCGTTGTAATAATGACCAAAGAATCTCGAAGTAGTATATGATAGGATACCATTTATGGATAACCTCGAATACACATAAATATATCCATTAATTAAGAACCTCAAATATATATAGATTATTTTGATTTACACACATGCTAAATAGTTTATTGCAACTTTTAGGGGAAACCTACATTACTCTTGGTAAATTAATAAGTATTAATGAACATATCTTAAATCTATTAGAGAGTCATGGAGTAGGAAAAAATTTACCCTCAAAAGGGTGAGATGAGCCCGACCTCCGATCCACTCAACCAATGAGATTTCTTAAGATCCATAGGTAAAAACACCTAATGAACACCTACCTTTAGAAATCAGGTCCCCTTTGGATATAGAACCATTAGGTGTTTCTGGTTCAATAAACATATATGTTGGAAAACATTCAGAAGTAGTGATTCCTAAACAGAACACATGTTCCCAAAGAAACAAAAAATGGTGAACCCGATGTGAATCCTTAAACAAGTTAATGATAGGTTACCCCAATAAAAGAAAAAACATCTATAAAGATAGACAATTAGTTATTATCCATTAGAAAAAAAATTGCACCTATACAAAAACAAAAAATGGTGAACCCTATGTAAATCCTTAACCAGGTTAATGATGTTACCCATATGTCATAACCCTTTCAATAAAAGAGTGTCGACAATACAATCAATCATGTATGTGATCATATAAAATATGCTACTTTTACTAGGGTTTTCTTGATTATGGATGTCATATATCAAAATGAACTCTTTTCTAAGAACTCCCATCAATCCAAATAACTTCCTTAAGGTTTTCACTTGTGAACGCCCCAACTTCTGTTCAAGATGGATCCTCGTTCGCTTGAAGTATGACATAACCAACTCCGCATCTTCAACACAGGTTCTCTAATACACTAGTTCGGGAGTACCATCAAAATTGTACCATTATGACACAAGAGGCTATAATAAAGACCCTACAGATCAATAAAATCCCCTGATCATCTGGTTAGCGAGGACCAGTGGTTCAGAAGAAGATGACGCCAGGTACCATCTTCAACCATTTCAGGAGCTTATCCCTAGAATGCAATCAACAATCCCTTCCATATTTCATAGAGGTTTACCAAGAGGCCACCTACGGCCTTGTCTCGAAGACATAGGATTCCTTCCTGAAGGATCCTATCAATAATCGCTGCCAACAATTCCATGTGGCATTGAACCTCAACATGATGGGGGTTTTCCCTTAACTGGCTAGTCCAGATTCCTCAGACTTGGACATGTAAGATGGCCCATCAGGGACAACAACTGTATAATAGGGAGAATGTTCCTACATTTTCCCCCTCCAAAGAATCCCACCAACCTAGTTTTTTGGAAAATAGTAAGTGGGTAAATACACCCATTTACCTTCATTCCTCTAGCCATCAAACTCGTTTAGAGACACCTAACCGATTCTACAACTCAAATCCAGTGGAGTGCCATGATCTAGTACATACACTATCTTACAATATTTCGGCCAACCAACAGTCTCATATTGATGCATTCAAAGAAGATCTCCAACTAAATATGATGACAATTAGCTAGAAGACATATACAAATTCCAGCATTCATGAAGCCTTCCAATAGGCTCGTTTATAAGCACCTGGAGAAGTCATTTAGAAAGTTATGATGAAAGGCCAGGGGAAGACTCAACTCTCTGCCCCCACATGTGAGTAATATCTGAATCCAATGATAGGAAAGGGAGGATAGAAGTAGGTACATACACATACTCCAAATATTAAATGGATGTATATTCCCATTCCAGCTGCTAAAGTCATCATTCATATCCTAGAAATAGTGAAAGTGCTGACACATATTATTGCTCATTTACTAGAGGCATGCCAATATATCCTCATGGAAACAACAGTGGTACCTGAGGGATAGAAGAATAAATATATCCCCACAATTAGGGTGGATCATCAACATGCCACACTAGATAATATATATACATTTGCTCCCACTTAGTAGGGTCGTGAGGAATACTCCCCCATTTCCTATGGACAACCAGATCAGGAACATAAACCCAATCCAATTGGATGTAACCAGCTTATTCTGATAGCCAATCCAAGGAAGGTACATACACCTACTCATGATAATCAATTTTCTCAGAAAGTTTCCCTAACTACTAATAAGAATAAATCTAAAAATAACTTCCATTAAACATAGTTGAAGAATCAAGAGCCGATCTATGATCTGGCTCCACTCAATGCTGGATTTCTTGAAGCCCTCATACATTATCTATTGCATATCAATATCCTACCCTCCCATTAACAAATTATGGGATCAGTAGAAATAACACTAAAGATCATCATTGAAAAATTGCTTGTGAAGGCTTGCTTCATGATAATATAGTCAATCTCAAGAAAATATCTCTTGATAAGAGCCACGATAACCCTTTGTGTGGCCAAAAGACTAAGGATCAAGATGGTTTACCCCTTGATGTAACCCACCATGGTGGTCCTCCCCATGATGATTCTCACTGTGAAATTCCTCTCTATAGTAGTAATTCACATTTCCAAGGAAATTCTCCAATGGACAATGTAGTGATGAGAAAGCCCTCTTATCTTGAGGCACTTGAAAACACAAATCCAGTCATGTTTGATGCCTTATCACTAGAAGGGGGTATAATTTATCATCCAAAATATAGAAAATGGATTAGGTAATTCTCCAAACTCCCTTGGGACATTTATCTTCTTATACAATAGAGGAAATATCTACCAATATGGTAGATTCTGATGAAAATGTGGAGAAACACCAACATTGGTCTGATCGGGTAGAAGAGTCTCTATTGAAAGATGAAGAGTATATGTTGAACATGAGTAAAGAACTAGGAAACAATGAATTACTAGTCATGTTCTGGCCATTTTCTGCTCCTCAATATAATATTCCAAATATTTTGGTAGAGAATTGTATTCATGATATCCGCCTTAACATATGGAAGACTCTTAATAATCTTAATGAGAAAGTATTGCCTTTTTAAGAATATCCAAGTCATGTAAAGGTAGTAGAATGGTTAAAATTAAAAGTTGACTTTGTATATACCTCAGATTCCCAACATCCAAAGATAAAGAAATAGTAGGGATCCCTTTAGTGTGCATGCCTCAATGCATTAAAAAAGTCGCGACAATTGATTTCAGATACCCCATCTAGCATTCATGTTAGAGGGTGGAGTGTCCATGGATCATTGCATTTCACTATGCTCCAGCGTTAGTAAAGCCCACTAAAAATGGTCTCATGAAATTTTATTTCCCATGGTCAGGTACCACATATGTATTTTGTTCAAAATCAAAGACATGCTTGACAAGAATAGGCTTCTACTAGATCTCATAAAAGTTAGTCCTAAAGAGAGAAAGTTATTGAAATACTTTTTCATCAGTCATATGAAAATATTGAAAAAGCCTCTCATTTAGAGGATGTCAATTTTAAAATTGAGAAAATGGATAAAATAGTGCAACAGTCATTTAAAATAGGTGATTTGGGTGGATGTAGGATAATGCACCCAACAAATTTTCGGACCAAAATCCTTAAGATCAGAAGAGCAGTTATGGAAATATTAGCCATAACAGTTCAGGAGCCACCCCATCCCACCAAGATAGGGGATTTTTTAACCAACCCTCAGAGCCAACTATAAGGACCCTAAGGGTTTATTATAAAGAAAATGAATAGCCCCATACCATAGGCCTAGGGGCTTTTTCACATCCATGATCCCCTACTTAGTGGAAGTCAGTTTTCTCCCGATTAGGGAAGAATCCACAAAGTGAACGCACAAATGAACTATCTAAGGATTACCTTCAGATTATTTTCTATCAAAACATTCATGGGGAACCCAAAAAATAGCAGAACAAAGTCTCATGGAGGATAAATAAGAATGAAATCTCACAAAGATACTGAAATAATGTAATCAATAGATTATGTGTTAGTGAATTTCACTAATTACATTATGGAAGATCACCTAGAAAATGTGTCTAGTTCAGGGGAATCAGAAGAGGAAGTTATTATTTTTGATATTGATCACAACAAATAAAATGAAGGAGGTGTGCATACCAGAAATAAAAGGCTTACTTGGAATCAAGGTTTTTACTAAAATAATCCACTCCCACCTTTTTCACAAGTCACCTAACAGGGAGAAAGATAAAAGGTCAAAACATGTCTCACCTTCCCCATAGAGAAGGTAAATCCATTTATTTTAAGGAAATATTTTCTTAGCGGGAAGAGGAGGTGAAGGAATTGAGAAGACTCAATGCAGATTTACTTGGAAACAACATTCCTACTAGGCATGTTCAACAAGAAGATCCTCAGCTTGCACTTCCAGTAGGAGCTCCTTAGAAAAGAGGGTTTGTTGAAAATACTAATACAGATAACGAATTACCTCCATTGAGTACACATCTAGAACAGGGTCAAACACATCCTTACAGGCATGTCCCCATGGGCTATCTAAGACAAATACCAGCAGCACCACCACTGATGGTCTTGCTAGTCGTCGCACCTATTTAGGCTCAAGATGGTGTACCTGTACTGGTCCCAGCATATCCAGATATTCATAAAATTATTATTAATACAATTAAGTCATTGATGACATTATTAGAATCCATGGAATGATGGCTCACACAGGTATAATCGGAAAACAAGGCTTACCCTAAATGGGTATATCCAATTCCTCCCCTTCCAAACTTTGTGAATACCATATTTCCAATCTTTAACAGTTCAGGAGACCTGGAGTAGCACTTGAAGTATTTTGTTTCTCATTGTGATCTCATGATGGGGACCCTCAACAACCAGAAGTAGTAAAGTGCATATGTTTTGTGAAATCACTATAGGGGTAGGCCTTTTTCTGGTATACAAGTTTTCAGTCTCAATCAATTACTGGATGGGAATACCTCTATCAGAAATTCCTTTTCCAATTCAGATCAATGTTGTAGAAGTAAATATTCGTTGATCTTACAAATTGAAAACAATGGTAGAATGAAAGAGTTTCAGATTTCATTGCTTGATGGAAAGGACTAACATATTCCTTAAACCTACCACTCCCTTAAAAAGAGTTGTTTCTAATCTGTATGGAAAATATCAATGATGATTTTCACACACCACTAATCCCTATGAAATACATAGAGGGTTTTGAGACCTTTCTTAAATCAACTAATAATAGGAGAATTCCATCGCAGAAACCAATGCTAAATCTCGTATAATCCCATTATCTCCAAGAAGAAGTACAGTAAAATCATAGGCTACTATAGTTACACTCAAGAAATCACCTACACCTACACCTACTTCAAATACCTCATCATAACTTAGGGCTCCACCTCCATAGAATCAACGGTAACAACCATCACATCAAGATGATAAAAAATATCAAAGGCAGTGATAGTTTGAGGAGATGAAAAACAAGGTCTATTTTTTTCAAAATGACCAAGTCCCTAGCTACTTCATATCAGCTTTGGAAAACAATTTAGTCAAGTTATCAAGGACCAAGAAGTAGAATAGAGATGGAGATGAGGATCTCTCAAATTATTTCCCCTTTTATCAAATGTTAGGGAAACCCATCCAGTAGTGTTTTTTTAAATACCTCCTATAAAAGTTGGTGGATTCTGGGAAGGTGAAGCTAAAAAATTCACTGTCCCAGGTATCATGTATTACTGCTACTAATCGAGAGGAGGAATATGAGTGGTGGGAATTCAAATTCAAGAATACATAGAAGTTTGATGACTGGATGGTCAGTAAAAGGATCAATAAAACTCATTCCATTCTAAGAACATAGTTGAAACAACTGACTATGCCTCCCGCCACTTCCTCTATAGCCCACCCATATTCATCAAAAGATCAGTCCTTCAAAGTCCAATCCTTAAAGAAGTGACATGGTCAGAAGGATAAAGAATAGTCATAAGAATATGAGCTCCTGTCAATGCTGAAGTTTTCCTTGACTTTGGAAGATTTCATACAAACTGTCTCAAAAAAAACAGGCACCACCCCCACCAAATGGCACAAAAAAATTCATCTATCAAGAAGTATCTTCATCAAATGAGGAGTTGATCTTCCATTATATTAACATTATTCACTTAATAGATCCCTATGAAAATGATGATTCTTATTGTGAACCTTAATTCCCTATAATTGATTGGGGAACTGGGGGAAGAGTTCATCAAGGTCAAGGATACATGGGAAGACGTGGGTATACTAGATGCCACTATTTAAATTACACACTTTCCCAAACCATTTATGCAACAGAAACTCATGGGAGAGCCCTTTAGCGAGCTCAACATGAACAATGGAATTATCCCACATAGGACAGAGTCATCCCTGACATGATTACCTTGGAAGACCTATTATAGGCTATACCACCACTTTCTCGACAGGTAGGAAGACCTATCCATCTTAACTTGTTAAGAGTATAAGTATTTCTAGCTTCTTACCTGCCAAATGGTCCATCCACATCAAGAACATCAACTTCCATGGCACCTACAAAACCACATCTCTATATTAGAAAAAATTGAAATTCGGATCAAAAGTATGATTTCTTGAAGCAGTTGGCCTAATTATCGTCCAAGATATCAATACTAGATGCTCTAAATCTATAAAAAGATCTTCGGGAATCAATTATTGAGGCATTTTCAAGTCCTCAGGAGTTTGAAACTGAGGTTTCTACTATTTAGGTTTACCATATAGAGAATGATCTTATAGAATTTCATGCAGTCATATTTTCATGGACCAAGATGAGGATGATTTTATACATGGACACATCAATCCCTTATATTTATCTGTCAAGGTTAACGATACTAACATCTGATGAGCCTTCATTGATAATAGACCAGGATTAAATCTCATTCCCATATGTACACTTCATCAATTAGGTCTCAATGAATCTGACTTATCTCCCTTCACTTTGATATTTCAAGGTTATTAAAATAATGAACAAGAACCATTGGGAAATATTACAGTTAAAACTTAGTTTGGGGATCTTGTATCTGATTCAGATTTTATGGTTTTCTATCAGGACACATCTTTCAACATTCTATAAGGAAGGCCTTGGTTACATAAATATGAAACTATTCCTTCATCATACCACCAATGTCTCATGTATTGCTTCAATGGTCAAATTGGGACATTTCATGGTGATATGTCCCCATTAAAAACTTCTGAATCTTAGTATATTTAAGCATAATTCTATAACATAAAGGGAAAACAGTCCATAATGAAGGATGTAATAGGAATCAAAGCTCAGAATGGTCTAGAAAAGACCCCAGATAACCCATTAAAGCATCTCAGTGAAGATTAAGTTCTACCCATTAATCAAATTGAAAGGATTAACTCAAATACAAGTACTATATAATTGGATTCAATAATTTAAGGTGTGGAAATTGAGTCTGACAACATAGGAGAAATTAATGATTCACCAAAAAATGATGGAAGCCTAAATGGATATGTCGACATTCCATCTACAGAATTCCAACAAGTCTCTACTTCATCATACAGGCTAGAAGAAGCTATTACACTCATAGAAAAATACATGGATGCTAATTCATATCCCATCATCTTCCCTTTATAACTACAAAATACCCTTCATCATCGGCTGGTTTGGAGATAGTTTCATCCTCTTCAAGATGTTCATATACTAACTCTAACCCTAGCTTTGAAATTTTTGATTCATCACATGCCCTTCAAGTGGAAATAAAATAAGAAAAACATGAATAAAATAAAGAAGAGGAAGACCTTAGATACACCCCTCCAACATTTGAGGAAGGTGTCTCCACCAAAATGGATGATCTCAGAGAAATAAGTCTAGTTACATAAGAAGATCTGCACCCCACTCTGATTAGTGCAGCCATGAATCAAGAAGAGAAAGAGGTGTATACATACATTATAAAGAAACATCAGGTTGTTTTTCTTGGAATTACATAGATATGATAGGTCTTTACCCTGAGGTGGTCACCCATTGTTTAGGCTTACCAAAAGATCATCGGGGATACAAACAGGCAATAAAAAGAACACACCCAACTCATGCCTCCAAAATTGAGGCTGAAGTTGAAAAACTTATCAAATATGACTTCATCAGAGAGGTGAAATATCCTAAATGGCTGGATAATATTGTTCTAGTGAAAAAGAATGGTAAAATAAGAGTTTTCGTTGATTTTAGAGATCTCAACCGGCACTATCCCAAATATGAATTCCCGGTTCCAATCACTGAGCTCTTAATTGATGGAACATATGCCTATAAGGATCTTTCATTAATAGATGGATACCCTGGGTACAATAAAATCAAGATGGACCTAGAATATAAGGATTCCCTCAAGTTGTATTTTTATATTGGGTAATTCCCTTCATCTTGAAGAATGTTTGTGTGGCATATCAATGTGGAATGCATCACATATTTAAACTTTTCTTGGGAAAATTTGTCGAATGATATGAATATGATTTATTGGTTAAATACAAAAAAATATCTAATCACTTATATTCTTTAGAGACCATATTCAGTAAGCTTCAACAAAATAATTTGAAGATTAACCCTTCAAAATGTTCTTTCGGGGATACCTCTAGAAAATTCCTTGGATTTGTTGTATGCCATCACGTCATAAAAGTTGATCATGAGAAGATGAAATTTATTCATTTCCTGTCACCTCCTCAAAACTTGAATGAGTTGATAGGAATTCAATGAAACGTGGCCTATATTCATCCCTTCATAGCCAATTTGGTTGGCAAGTGTTTTCCCTTCACCAAATTTATGAAGAAGGAGGTCATGTATAATTGGACCAATGACTACTAAGAGGCATTTGATATCCTCAAGAACTATCTCTTGATACCACTAATACCGATGCTACATGTTCAAGTAAATCCACTCATTCTCTACAAGACAACCTTGGAGTGATCACTTGGCACATTTTTTGAACAAAAGAATGATTCTAGGAATGAAAACAACCTTTATTATCATGAACAACGTAGAGACTCAATATTCAGATGTCAAGAAGAGCTGTCTAGCATTAATCTGTGTAGTTTAGAAGATGAGGCATTACCTGTATCATCATGAGTTCCACTTGGTATCTCACAATAAACCACTCAAATTTATCCTCATTCTTCTTATTCTAACAAGACGTCTGGCACAGTGAGAGGTTATTCTACAATAGTTTTATATACAGTTTGTGCCTCATAAAGTAGTAAAAGGCCAATCATTAGTGGTCTTCCTTGATGAGCACCCATATGCAGAAACAAAATCATTGAATACTAAACTTACTGATGAATAAATATTCTCTATTCAAGATAGTCTCTGAATATGGGAAATGTACTTTGATGGTGCTTTTAGAAGTCTGATAGGGAAAAGAATAGAATAACCTAAACTCAACAAAGTTGAGTTATGAATTATTCTTATCTCCCCAGAAAAGGCAGTGTTACTGTATTTCTTTTTGTTATCAGAAGGTGGTACCAACAATGAGGAAAAATATCAGGCTCTCATTAAAGGCTTGGAATTGGCACTCTAAGTACCATTGAACCACCTGGAAGTGAAAGGTGATTCAGAAATGGTAATCAAATAGGTCAATGAGGATTAAACTTTCAAAAAAGAAGAGTTAATTCACATATGTGATTATGTCTAAGGGTTAATTTTTTAATTTCCCTTATATCCAACATTATCATATGTTCTGTGATCACAAAATTCTTATAATGATGAATTTTAAAATTCCGCCACAGCCCTAGCAGATCTAAATTGGGATGAGACAATCATCAGTATTTCTGATCGTCATGTGGTTTCACCTTTTTTTCAGATCACAATAGATGAAACCAATGAAATAATTCCCATTTCTGTGTCGTATGGTCATACCACAAGATGGACGACACCCATTATGGAATATTTTCAAAACATGGTACTTCCATCGGATAAAACTGGGAAAGAACAAGTTCAAATATGAGTGGTCAATTTCACTCATTATGATATCCCAGATCACCAAAAGATCATCAAAAAATGTGGCTTTGATGAATCCTCCTAAGATTCATTAATGGATAAAAAATTATAGTTTTCCTGAAAGAAGTACATGTAGGAGCCTGTGGTTCCCACCAGTCTGGGCATAAGCTTTCAGATCAAATCCAAAGACTTGGATACTTTTGGGATCTGATGATGTAGGATTGTAAAAATCTCACTAATAAGTTTTATCCCTTACAGGTGTATTCCAACTTCATTCATCAAGATCTAGAGTTAATATATATATCTAAACACTCCTGGTGATTTTTTATATGGCGAATGAATGTAGTGGGACCCTATCCTCTAGTTATGGCTAAGCAGTTTAAGTACATTCTTACTGCTACTAATATCTTCTCCAATGGATTGAGGCAATACATCTTAAATAAATTGGGTCCAAAATCATTGTTATCTTTGTAGAAGATAACATCATGACCAAATTTGGTGTCCCTTGTACCATATTCACAGACAACAACACCAATTTCTATTCTGTAGAGGTAAAGAAGCTATATCAGGAGCACAATATCAAATCTAACCATTAATATCACTACCATGTAGCAGCCAATGGACAAATAGAGATTTCAACAAGACCCTATCGAATATACTCCAAAATATGGTGGATAAAGATAAAAAGTATTGTCTTGATAATCTCTTACACACCTTGTGGGATTATCGAAATACTACTCTTACTGAAACACAATCAACCCCGTATTCGTTGGTGTATGGGACAAAAATAGTTCTGCCTATTGAAATTCAATTTCATTCACTTAGAGTTGTCATTTGTGACTAGTTATCTACATATGAACAGTCTTAGAAGTGATTTGATGATTTTTAATGATTAAAAGAAAATAAATTTCATACCTTGCATCACTTATAAGTCTATCAGAACTTAATAGCATGAGATTTCAACAAAAAAGTTCACCTCCACTCATTTCTTCAACGAGAATTGGTATTAGTCCTCATGAATTCAATAATACCAAGAAAGAAGCCTCAAAAGCTTGATCCAAATTTGTTAGGAACTTATTACATACATAAGGTCCACTCTAATAGAGATTATTCCTTAATATCAATGGGTGGAGAAATTATTACAACTCCAACCAATGTAAGATTCTTGAAGAAGTAATTTGGGTAATCACACAGAGCTAATGTCCTAGTTACAAGACATTAAAATGCAAAAAAAACCATATGAATCTCTGTTGAATGACATTAAAATGCATAGAATCATTTTCCTTGTCACATGACATTAAACTACATGACATCATTTTTTCTTGCTACATGAAATTAAACTATACGGTTAACGTCTCCTTCATTTAACATTAAGAAATCCCCCAAGATACCACAAATTAGAATTCCTTGTGGTTATTTAAAAAATGAGTAGCTTTAATTCATAATAATTACTCACATAATTGATACTCCCTAGTGGTACATGAACCCCATTTCTCCCTATGTTTGAATCAGATCTGCATAGGGATCCCTTTTCAAGAACTATGTGTTTCTTGATTCTTGACCGTATCATGATATGTAGTGACACTTGAGTCTTATCCCATGGTCCATCCGCAATGTTTCTTTTACATAAAGTGACTTACATCCTCTCACCAAGACGTTAAACTGCATAATTCTTACAGAACTATATATGTCTTGATTCTCATTCCAATTGGATATGTAGAGACACCCATATCTCTAATTTTGGTCTCATCCATGAAAAAAATAAAAAATTTCCCCATTACTTGTGTTTATGAGTCAGATATGCACAGTGAATACATGGTTTGATTTTTTATACCATCCTATGTATTAAGCATAACCATTATTCTAGAATGTATTAAAATCCCCCGTCTCTCTCTCATCAAACTCAATTGGTGTGGGGAACGATCTTTTAAATAACTACATTCGGCTTCATTATCATTCCAATTATATACGTAGTGACACCCAGATCTCTAATCTTGGGTCCATCCATAACTAAAAAAACCCATTTCTCACATCCAAATTTAGTTGGTGTGAGGAACCTTATTAATAACTATGTATGGATTGATTCTAATTCCAATGGGATACGTAGATTTTCCCAGATCTCCAAATTTGGTCCCATCCATGACAAAAATAAAAAATCCCTTTCATTTCCTATATGTATGAATCAAACCTACATAGGGAATGTTTCAAAAACTATGTGTGTCTTGATTCTTGCTCCAACAAGATACATAGTGATGCCTGGGTTTTAACATAGTCCCATTTGTAATATCTTAATCTTTTCATGTGATTTCATATTCATCCATACCACAAGACGTTAAACTGCATGGGAATTCAAGAACTATGTTTGTATTGATTCTCATCCCCATGAGGTACGTAGTGACACCTAGATCTCCAATATTGGTCCAATCCCTGATTTTATAAAAGAAAACCCTCTTTATTTTACCCATGCACAAATCAAATTTTCATAGGAACCTCTTCTAGGACTTGTAAGTTCATTATCATTTCAATGAGATCCATGATGATGCCTAGAATTCCTGATTTAAGTCTAATCATTAGCCTATAAATTATAAAAATCACTCTTCCCCATTTCAAAACCTGATGATATGGGGAACAATTTCTAATAACTATGTGTAGCTTGATTCTTACCCATAGAAAGATACATAGTGACTCCCATACCCTATATCATGGATTATCCACCATTAAATCATTTACCCTTATCTTTTACTTGTTATACCTTTGTGTTGAAAAAGAATCTTTTACCACCCCTTGTTTCTCACACCGATCACAGCTCACGTGGTCATAGGAATTGGGTAAAAATATTATCTACATAAATAAGGTATCTCAATTCCTATTTGGGTTTATCAAGGATCTTAGCTGTAAGAACTTAAAAGACACAACATATGTCATTTCTACATGAATTTAAACTGCACAACATAATGTCCCTACTGCACAACTTAAAACTACACAGTACCTAAAGAACTACATCTGGCTTGATTCTCATCTTATTGAGATGCATAGTGAAAACTAGGAATTAGATCTTAGTCCCATCCATATGATAAATGAAAATTCACCTTATCCCACATACAATTTAAAATATTTGCAGGATCCCTTATTTTGGGTCCTGTCTTTAAAGATACCATCAAGGAAACAAAATATATCCCCATTATAGATATGAGTTAGATCTATGTAAGGGACTCCAAACTCATGGAAAATATTGATCCAAATATTTCTATTATGCATTGGAAATTACCTCTTTTTCATTTCATACTAAAAATGTTGAATACATTCAAATCTTCATAATCTTTCTTTGATTTCTTATGATGGAATATATGATACCTGAGAGCTTTTTTTCCTGACTATGCATTATGTGTCCCTAAGTGGACTTGCATAAGTTGCCCATATAATGGGGTTTTCAGCCAAAAGATGTCACTATTTGGATATGTAACATATTCCCCAGTTGACCCTACATAATACATCCCCCATAATAGGGTTTTCAAACAATAGTAACTTTGTTCTTGGGAGAAGCCTCTTATTTCCCCTTAAATATTTCATAACGGTATGCAAGTTACTGTATTTTAAAGTGGTCATCCATTTCATATTTTTCCTATATCATTACTATTTACCTGAAAGTATCCAAGACCTTGGTTTACACCATTTCCCTTAACTTGTTAAAATCATACTAAAATAACCTTGTATCATTTGACTACATTTCATCCATTGTTTCCATAATATTTTGGTCAGAGTCGTATGACCTAAAAACTATAGACACCATATTTCCTATGTTTAGATCAAACCTTTTTAGAAAACCTATTCATATTTTTCTTTGGAAATCATGAATAGAAATAATCTTTCTATATTTAGGTACTTTTCTCTATAAACCAAACTTCATGCTTGGGAAAATATAAATCTCCATAAACTTTCTTCGGCTTTTTGCAATAGAAAATATGATACCTGAGATCTCTTTTTCCTAACTATGTAGTACCTGTATCTATGTGGCCTTATATATGTCAGACACATAATAGGTTTGTCAGCCAAAAGATGACACTATTTGGCTATGCAACACATGCCCCAGTTGGCCCTACATAATAGATCCCCCATAACAGGTTCATCAAATAGCAGTAACTTCATCCTTGGAAAATACTTCCTCTAATACCTTTATCCCTTTTACCATGTCATTATCTGGATCTAGAAATTCCCAAATCATATTTTACAATTCTTCTTTTCCATACTTGAATATGGTAGTATGTTTCTAGAAAAATTTCCAAGAAATTAGAGATTCATAAAACTTTTTTCAAAGCTAAAGACCTTAAATTAAAGCCCTCTAATGTCCTTGCTGCATGACTTTAAACTACATAACTCCCTAATGTCCTTGATATATGAATTTAAACTACAAAAAATATTATCAAAAAGTAATTAATGTCTTTTATACATGACTTGAAACTGCACATCATAATGTCTTTGCTGCATGACTTAAAATTGCACAATATAATTTCCGTTCTACATGACTTTAAACTATATACCATAATATCAGAAAGCTACTTTTTGACCAAATTTTCCCTCCTTCACATACCAAATTTGTGTAGGATTGGCTTCCCATTCATGGCCTATGTCAACACATATGTACCCTTTTATTCTTAGATATCATTTCTTGGTAAATCCACCCACTGTGTTATTGAGACATCCAAATCATAAATCCATTTTTTATTAGGAATAAAATGTAATAATTCTTGAGAGATCCTTTTATTTGACTATGCAGTATGTTCCCTAGTTGGCATTGCAAAAAATCCACCTATATAACGGGCATGTCAGCCTAAGGATACCACTATTGACTATGCAACACATTCCCTAGTTGGCTCTACATAATACAATACCCATAACGGGTTTTTCATGTAGTGATAACTTTATTCTTAGAAAATAACCCCTCTATTCCTATATTTCAGGTTTCAGGTTTGATGATCGTAAAAAAATCATGACTCAAGATTCCCCTAGGAAGTATCTAAAGAATATTAGGACCTTCCTCAACCATCAAGCCTTGTTTTCGTTATAATCTCAAAATTCATGGTCAAAGCTATTAGACCATAAAAATTAACATTATTAGTCCAACATGCATGAATTTAAACTACCAATAAAAAGAGTCATAGTACTTACTAGATTAAAAACCCACAAACGTAACTCTAGACAAAATTTGAATCTCAACTTCAACTCGTTATACCTACACTTTGTATAGTTTAGGCAATATATGAGCGATAAAAAGTGAAAAGGAAAAACTTTTTTGGATGAAAACCCAAAAGGTAATTCCTAATAAAAATCCAAAATATCACTCACTAAGTCCCCTCCATATTGGTATTAGGAAAAAATAATGAGTTGTGTGATGACAAAAAATATTCAAACTTCATAGGTTTGTTCATACGACCTTAGTAACAGTCAAACTGCACTCACTAGGCCCCTTGTCTTAGGTAAAAGTTGAAGCAACCCCATACCTATCATTGTAATTATGATTATCTAACATAAAGATGCAATGTTATGAAAACCATCTTTGATATTTCAATTAAAAAAAGAAAATTGGGATAAAGGTATAGATGATCAGAAACAAAATTCTTTTCATTTATAATCCAAAGTCCCTAAAGGAACATCCACAAACTAGAGTTTCTTGGTCATAAGTTATAAATGGTTGTTGACATAAATCTTCATTTGTGGAATGTTCTCCTGGGACATATCTTCCGCCTGTTGAAGTTCTGTCAGTCAACTAGCCGAAGTCTCCTCAGCCTGATGAAGTTCTTTCTTAGCATCTGTAATGGCCTTTCCCCTTACTTTTTGGATTCTCCTTATAAGTAGTGAAGTTCTTCAATTTCTCTTTAAATATAATTAAACTCTTGCTAAAGATGTGACATTTGAACAATCTTACCTATAATTTTTTGCTTGAATGCTGCTAATTTTTTATTATGACTAGCCTCAGTTTGAGATACTACCACTCGAAATTCATCACTGTTAGTTGGCAGTTTGGATTCTATTAGATCCTGCCGAAATTTGTACTCTTTCTCCCATTTTCAAATGGAATCCTTCACCATAATATGGATTGAATGGTAATCAAAGCCTCTGAATCCCAACATATTGAACAGACCTAGAAGTCATGGTATTATCAAAGGAAGTTCTTCATGGGGTGTCTCAGAGATAAGATTCTATATATCATTCCAAGTATTGAAATATGTGATGTGAAGATCATTCTGCAACTCTGGATCCAAATTAGAATCACCATCATCAGGAGAGAAGTACTATGGGATTAATGCATTTAAAGAAGTGCCCTATTTTGCTTCTTCCCTAACAATGGTTGCCTTGCTTCCTGATGATGGTCGAGTTGATGTAGAAGTTTCACCCACAGACCTATCCATAGAAGTTGATAATCTTGTATAATAAATAAAAAAATCATGATTAGCTTCAAAAGGAATTGCAATAATGGGACATAATTACAATGGTTGGTAACTTTTTACCTAAAAAAATTCACTACAAAAAAATGGGTTTCCGCAGCGCCACCCTTTAACAATGCAAAAAAAGCACTTATAAAGGGGGTGCCTTTATCAGAGTTAAAAAAACCGATGATAAAGGGTAATTTTAATAGCGCTAAAAAAGCGATGTTAAATGTGGCCCGTTATCAGTGATTTTTTAGCACTGATAAAGGCACACCCTTTATCAATGCTTTTTTTAGCATTCTTTAAGGGACCCCTTTATCAGTGCGTTTTTTAGAAGCGCTAATAAAGGGGGGCTTTATCAATGCTTTTTTCCCTAGTGCTGATAACAGGTATATGTCAAAAAAATTATATTTCATAAAAAATAATATATTGATATATAAATATACAAGTATATTTATATTAATATAAATATAATATATATATATTTTAAATATGTTTTAGGTAAGTATAAATAAACATTTCCACTTAATATATTAGATATGTAGTGAAAATGGATTATTTAAAAAATTACTAATTAATAATTTTGCTAATTATCATCGACTAATAATCATTTAATAACAATTTGAAGACACAAATAATCAGAAATTTAATAAAAGATCTAAAATAAGTTAGAAATGTAACTCAAACCTCAAATGACCATAACTTTTGATCCAGGTGTCCATTTGAGCTCTACAGTATATCAAATCAAGGCCCGCGAAGAGATCTACGTGATAATGACCCAAGGAAAGCTTTCGTCGCATTTTTTGAGGCCATAAAAGTCCAAGAAGGCCTATAAAATTGATTTTTTAGTCTGGGTACCCAAATATTTTTAACATTTAATGGAATTTTAGCCTCATTTCAGGGGGTCTTTTTTACCTTTTTTACTTAGGACTGAATTTATTCTGAGGGGTTACATTTATATTGATATTATGGCTCTGAATTTTCATCGTTTTTCACAATGTAATGTTATTTATAATCAATTATATAACAATATATACATATTTTTTATATATTCACCAATGAAAATTTAATTTTATAAATTAATAATTAAACATATTTCCATATAAAATATATTTCTCAATATATAACGATTATCCAAATAAAAAACAAATATCTATTTTATTTAAAATACAGATATAATAATATTTATATAACTATATGATGTGTGTGTGTGTGTGTATTTGTGTGTGTATGTATTGAAAAACTAATATATATTATCTATATATTCTAAACATATGTATATACATATTAATATATAATATCTGTAAATATATATAAATATGTATAATTATACTTACAGATACACATATAATATATATGTGTGCGTGTGTTGTATATATGTATTTATTTGTTTATAAACACACACAAAAAAGCATATTTTATAAATGTATTTAAAACTGATCTTATAAATACATATGAATATACAAATAAATATACATATAAAAAATATAAATATATATACATAAATCGATATAAATATATATTAATATATGAATAAATATATAAATATATAAATATAACTATATATATATATTAATATACAGATATATATATATATATTAATATAACTAAATATATATATTAATATTAATATATATATATATGTTAATATAAATATATATTAACATACGAGTAAATATAACTAAATATATATATAAATAAATAAATAGGTATATTATTAAATGGAAAGGAAAACAATATCGTGCAGTGGTAAAGGCATAGGTGCCCAGGCAAGAGGTCTTGGGTTCAAATCCAGAGGGAGGTAAGTTGCACGTGTGGTTGGAATCGCTTCTAGAACTATTAAAGGAGGTGGGGTGGCGGCTGGGATGTATGGGCTGGTGGGGGTGGTTTGGGCATGTAGGCTGGAGGTGGGGTGCTGTTAAAAGAGACTTCAAGAACTATTGAATCTCGTCCTTGATATGAAAAAAAATTCATTTTTTTATGATTTTTACCTTTTATCAGCGCTTTGAAAAAAACACTAATAAAAGGGGACCTTTAACAATGCTAAAAAAGTGATAATAAAGAACCCATTTATCAGTGCTTTTTTTAGCACTAATAAAGGACCCCTTTTATCAGCTCTTTTTTTAGTGCTGATAAAAGGGGTCTTTATCAGATCTTTTTTTTAGCACTGTTAAAGGGGACCCCCTATCTTCACCTCGATTATTAGCGCTTTTTTAGTGCTATAAATGTGCTTTTCTAGCACTAATAAAGGCCATATTAGAAAAAGTGAAGTCAGAATCCTGATAAGATTCTTCAACAACATTCCCAACCTCATTAGTTTTGTTTGGAACCTCTTGGTGGAGGATGTTTTCTTAAACCTGCTCAAGGTTTTCCAAATGTACCTCAGGAAGATTTTTTTTTCAAGGTTCACCTGATCAAGCACCTCCCCAATAGTGGGATTAGTAGTAATGTAAATTTCTCCTCTAGTCATCATTACTATAACAGCTTTTAATATGGAACAACACATTCCAACCAATTATAGTTATAAAATTAGGAATAATAAGGTTGATTGGATGGAAAATAAAAATTCATGTCCATTTGGTTCTATATAAGGGACTTCAAATTCTTAAAGTATTTGGAATATTAGAATGTTCTAATACTTCTTCATAAGACATGCCAAGATTCATCATAGAATCCAATGACTTCCCAATACCTGTATTAGTCTCACCTGTGGGAGCACTTGGAGCGATTGGTTCATGACCCTCCTCTTATGAATTTAGACCCCGAGTAGCCTCCTCAGTGACAGCTATAGGGTCATCATTAGTCACCGTAGGATTTTCTGGGGCATGTGATGAACCTGAAATACTATTGAAATGGAAGTTAGTTGTTAATACACATAGCTTCTATAACGCCCCGACCCCAGTTACCCAGAGTCGGTGCATTATTACATAACATTGGCATGATCACAAGAAAGATCAAATCTCGAAAGACCGATTAGTTTAGTAGCCTTGGAAACACTATATATATTCATAAAGTTTTACATTACATCATAAAAATGAAAACTACAACAACATAGTCTCCATAGTCCACACTCTTATCCCCTCATACTATCCCTACAGGTCATTCATAATTTACTTCTTCACATCCTGGGAAAAATAAAACATAGAAAAGGGGTGAGCTCAAATTCCCAGTAAGGATAACAATATAGTGAAAACTTTTATAAATAAGAATAAATATTTAGGGCAATGTATAACTAAAACAAAAGCCTTTTAAACTTTAAATTCAACATATTATGGAAAAAATAAAATGAAATAATGTCATTTACTTATTCACATGGATATTCTACTAATCGAATAATCACATGCAATATCAATAACCACTTTCATAATGATGGAATGCATAATCCCAGACTATCATAACCACATATCCAAGGCCTCGTGCCAAGACTACAAATGAGATTTTGTCAAGGCCTTGTGCCAAGACACTTGTTTGTGTCATGAGACCTACTGATGCATCGAGGAGCTATAGCGGGCTCCACCTGTCACATATTAAGTCTAATGCGTTCCTCATATGAACAAGTTTAAATAAAACATAAACATTCATATTAAAACTAGCATACGAAATGTCAATACTTTCTCTATAAACCATGAATGGTATAAAAATAACACATCCACAGTCAAACAAATCACAAAACCTTCAATACAATATGGAAGTTTTGTATCATAATAAATCAACTTTAAATAAGCTTAAAATCCATCAAAGGATGTTGACATAGATGAAATCAAAACTATTTGAGAGAAATATCCCTTTTCTCGAAATCATTGAGAAGTCACACATTTATAAAGGAAGTAATTTAAAAGAGATTTTTGAATCAAAGTGTCCCATACCACTTTGAAACTTTTGAAAATAAATATCATTTCAAAACATTCATGTCCATATAAATAAATCCTTAAAATCATTTTGAAAACATGGACATTAATTAAAAAGATTTAGAAAGATAAATCTTTAAAACATTTAAAATTATGATCTTGATAAAGAGTACCTTTCACAAATTCTTAAAATATTCATTTTGAAATCATTTAAAAGTCACATAATTATAAAATAAAAAATTTACTTTGAAAATATTCTTATAAGCTTGTAAGGGAAGCTTCAGCGATTTTATAATGGTGGAAAATAACCACACCCACCGTATAAGTTTAAAAAGACATTCTTACCTTAAATTTTTCAAAAAGGTTAAAAAGTACCTTGTTTGGAAAATGATGGAAAGATTCCTTTAAAAACAAATAAGGGTATAAATTAATTTAACCCATTGTCTAGTAAATAGTAAAAATGTTTTTAAATACATTTTTAAGGAACATGGATGTGGATGATAAAGAAATCCCAGTAGATTATTACGTATAAACAACCTCAGATAATGAAGAGATTGCGAAATAAAACCTTACCTTGTACTTTTCCTTGGTTGGGGTAGGTTAAAATCCTATATAATGGTGAAATAATTGTTATTAAATTATACAAGAATCATATATATTAATATTATATCATATATGATCTTTTAACATTGCTTTGTTAATAATATCTTAGAATTATCATCATTTCGGGTGTTAACTTACTCATTTTCTTTTATATGTTTTGTTACATAAGCTGCTTTTTGTTATGGATAGGTTGTATCTTATTCATATCCAGAATTATATCAAGTCCTTTAAACATTATTTTTATTCATCAAATGATAGTTATACTTGAGTGGATACGATGGAGAATGAATCTCATCGCGTTTGTGGAGACGGTAGTCCGTACGTACGCACGAGCGACAATATCATTCTTTTGATATTAAAATAATATTTAATTGGATGGTATATCATATATAGAGAATCATTATCATGTTATATTTATTATTTACATGGATTACACATCATTATTATAACCATCAAAATAATAATGTTTTGAATAACAATTACACCACGACGTGAAGACGGTAAGCCGTACGTACGCACGTATGGTGACATGTCATTCAAAATATGGATAGAATACTAAAATATGGTTGTACCATGTTTATAATAACATAAAAGTATATGTAATATACTTTATTTATTATTTAAGAATGATGATAACAAAGATAGAAGAAGTGGAAGAAGAAAGGAACTTGAAAAGGGGTGGTGAAATCATTACCTCTTCTTCGGGTTCTTCCTTTTGATTTTATCAAAAGGGCTCAATAGGTTGGCTTTATGATCAAAATAAGGCCTATAGGTTGTAGTTAGGGAAGTTGAGAGAGTATTTGGGCAGAGTTTGGCCGATCCAAATGGCTTTTAAAGTGTGAATTAATGAGAAAGGGGAGTGCCCTTTTATAAGAGGGGTGAGGGGCACCTTTGGAAAGGCTAGAAATATTATTTTATAATAAATACATATTCGGTTTATAATGGATAAAAAGTTTATTAATTAAATGTTAAGGTGGGGATGGGTCAAAAACAGCTCAACCAATAGGATTTAGACAGGTTTGGGTCACTATATTAACCTTATCTTTAAGTATTAACTCTTAGTTAATTAGTTTCACTTTTACAATGTCTCTTTATATTTTTATATTATATGGTTAATAAACGTACTATATACATCCAAGCAACCCTCAAGTGGTCCATTAATGATACAAATATAATGATATAATTCTCTTGGCCAAACCTTAGATTTTTAGGAATTTAATATCAATTAATAATATAATATTTGTTTTAAAAACTCTTTTATGTCAATTTTGACACTATTTAATAATTGATTTTTTTAAAACTCATAACAGAATTATTACTTCGAAAAAAGTTAATTAAATCAATACTAACATTACGTATTAACCTATAAAATTATTGGTATTTATGAAAAGTCTCAAATTAAATTTATTTGGGTATTTATAATATCAATGATTCTAATTTTCACTTTTAGGTAATTACTACATCACCATTGTGTCATAAATAAATTAAATTATTTAATGTATAAAAATTATAAATAAACTTCCATTATGTAGGAAATCGTTTTATCTTTCTAATTAATATTTAAAATTGAATTTATCTTATGTATAACCCTATATTAAAAATGTTTTAGTAAATAAACTTTGATTTTAACTCTTTTAACTCTTCTTTGAATTAAATAATAATAAATGTCCTAATCTAATCCAAGTAGACCTAAATGATAATATTTTACTCCTAAGGTTGTTTTTGGTCGAGATACACTTTTCCAATAGAATTAGGACATGTTTTAGAGTAATATTAATATCATTTTTACCCTTAATTACCCTATTTACTTTTAACCGTGGTAAATAAAAGTAAAAAGTTACTATTCACCAAAAATTATTTTCATCTCATTGAACCAAATTTTACTCCTTGATATTAACTATGTCTCTAGGATTTTTGAAATTCCACTCAAAGAAGCTGTAAAATTAAGTTTTATGAAAAATTCAGTTTTTTAACTACCACTTAGTGGTTTCACTATTCATCAAAAAAATGAAAATTTCCATAAAAATACCAAATATTAGGCCTAAGATATATTTGATATTATAAATTCAAAAATGATTTCTATTTTACCAAATTCAAAACATATCAGTTGCATTAATTAATTTAAAAATTAATTCCCGTCGTCAAAACATATAGCGTATTTTTAAGAGATAATAACTATCAAAAGATTGACACTTGTTTATGTGTGGTTTAATTGTGAAATTATGTAAATTGACCAACATTGTATTAAATGGTAAAAATATATTCTAAATATACTTTAAAACCACTCAAATTCATAATTTATCAATATAAATTATTTCAATTAAAAAAGTTGTTTTTAATTAAAATTTAGTAATTTTCACTATTCATCAAAATATAAATGTTATCCGAAAAGTTCCAAAATTTCACCTTATGATAAATTCGATACTCCGAATACAAAAATGAAGTCCATTTTGAGAGATAAAATCTATAAAATTTCAAAAAGTAGGTATTACTATTCATTACTACTAGTTTGATTGGTTGTGGTGTGTGTTAGAACTCGAAGTTGCGTACAACACACGCTACTGTATTATTCAAAGAGAAGCATACCGTGGAAGATTGGGGTGTTACCTTGTAAATTTTTGATGTCCCCATTCTAAATAATAAATTTATTTAGTCAAATTGAATATATAAAAGTTTAAAATATTGGATTTTAAAAAAAGGGTTTCACTATTAAAAGTTGGTAAAAGTGCATTTTTTGAAAAATACTTCTTTTATCTAAAAAAATTGAATTTGTTCTTAAATTATGTCTAAGAAACTCATAATATGGATTCTAAAATTATACGGATTATATAAAGTTTAAAATTTAGATAATACTATTCATAACCTCTTTTGAACGGCTTGTTTGGTAAGTCATGGTGTGCTTGAACTCGGTGTTGCGTGTAGTGAAAGTTATTGAATTATTTTGAAGAAATAACACAATATTAAATCTTGGGATGTTACATTCTCCCCTCCTTCAATAAATTGTGTCCTTGCAATTTGAAATTGTTCTTCGAAAATAAAAGGTTGAATATAGAAAATATCTTTGTGGGAAAACCCACATCGGAAATTGTGTTAATAAAATTTAGTCTTAATAAGAGGAAAAGAGAAATGAATGGGTCACCACCAAATTATGATATCTATTTGGAGAACATTGGTGGAAATTAGAGACATATAATTGAAGGAAAACGTAAATATTTATAGGTAGTGATTGAGGTCATCAATCACAAACAAGTGTAAAATTGAGGTCCTTAAATTCATCAATCTATGACGATTTGAAATACCATCGGTTCAACAAAACATTGGGTATTAGGATAACACATTTTTTGTTTTATGATTACTTAAATAAGTATAAGAATTAATTTCTTCATAGAATAAGAGAAGAAGAAAAATATATTCTTGACAAGTAGAGTTCCATCCTTTAACTAATTTCTACCACAAACTTATCTTTCACTCTAAAAGATAATAGAACGTAAAAAATATATTCTATTTATCCTATTCGTATAGGGTTCCAAAAAATGAATTTATAATTCATCTACCAAATCTTTTATAAAAACTAAATTATTTAATCCAGGACATCACGTGGGCCAGTGGTAGGTGATACACCCTTGTCGCCCTTCAATTGTGGGTTCAGGTCTCACGGCCTTTCCGGATGCGACGGGTTGTCGCCCGACCTCCAGGTTGTCCTTTTATGGCAATCCAAAAATAATGCGAACTAGAACTATCCAAAATACTTTAGTCCAAAATTTATAAGGAAGGTAAACAAAATAAAGATCCTTTTTTCCGCGTAATAACATGTGAACACCTTCATCGTGTATTCTTTTAAAACACTGCGACATCCTGAATTACCATAAAACCTTATTGATTACATTCATGATCCCTTATTCCTTAAAGAATAATAGATATACTCCTTCAATCCAAAAATTTTGTAAACCCCAAAAATAATGGAATATACAAATCATTAATCAGTTTCAAGGTAGTCAAGAATATCCAATATAATTTATCCAAATCAATCATGTATTATTCTAAAATCACTACCTCGGTATCAGAACTATATTATGGTTTATCTTTCTCTCAACCATATATTTTCCAAAAATTTAACCTGATATTGAGTCACTTTTCATTGTTCCACACAATATCAAGTTCTTAATGAAATAGTACTGCAGTACAATCCTTATATACTCCATAATTATTATAACAAGTACATTTTTTATACAACACTCAAATGACATAATCAACATAAGAACTCTAATCATTCCTCTTCATATGTGGTAGTATCATAACTTGATTATTATCCAATATCATCATTTGCGGCATAGTCTGATGACTGGGACATAGGTTCGCGTAGTGTCCAAACACCTTGCAAATGAAGCATTGTACATTTGAAACCATTTTCTTACCCTTGCAGTTACGTAATTTGTGCCCCTTTCCTCCACAATTATAACAAACTCTCATTCCTTTCAGGCAAGTTCCACGGTGTTTCTTCCCATATTTATCACATATGGTAAAATCCTCCTTTTCCCTCTTCCCTTTATCCATCTTTCTCTCTTCTATCCTTTTCTTCTCTTGCTTCCCTTCAAAGCCATAGGACTCAGTAAACTCTTTACTTATCTTATCAACACATGATATGATTTCTTCATATGATAATAATACATGGGAGACTATTTCTCTTATAAATTATGGCTTAAGACCATGAAAGATATGATCCTTCTTTCTCTTTGGATCATGTGCATTGCTGGAGTTCTCATTACTTCTACTGGGCGCTATTTCTAAACAATGACATACACTAGATTAGTTTATGAATAACAATAACTAATTACAAACTTGTAAAACACATAACATAAATTAAATAGTTTATGTATATAATCCATAATCATAAAAATGTCCCATTTGAGTAAGTATATACTCATAAACCCTTCATAATGGTTTTTAAAGAAAATGAGAATTATCCTAATCATATCCCCCAGGAGTGTCGTAACCAAGAGTGCAGCAAGACCCGTTGTCGTGCACCAGTTCCCGTTCGAGTCTAGCTCAAAGTGGTGTTTTTGGGTTTTACCCCTAGGTACATCTGTGCTACAGCCTCCTCTACCTACTCGTATCCAGACAGGGATGTATTGCTCGGAAAACTCACAAAATCTCTACATTACCAAAATTCTAGGAAGTTCTTCTATACTAATCCTCAAAGTCCATCTTAAGTCTATGCACTCTAATCAGAGTTTATCTAAATCTAGCTTCCAAGATTTGTACTAAACTTCCTCTAATACCAACTGTAATTCCCCAACCCCAGTTACCCAGAGTCAGTGCATTATTACATAACATTGGTATGATCACAAGAAAGATCAAATCTCGAAAGACCGATTAGTTTAGTATCCTTGGAAACACTAGATATATTCATAAAATTTTACATTAAATCATAAAAATGAAAACTAAAACAACATAGTCTCCATAGTCCACACTTTTATCCCTTCATACTATCCCCGCAGGTCATTTATAATTTACTTCTTCGCATCCTGGGAAAAATAAAACATAGAAAAGGGGTGAGCTCAAATTCCCAGTAAGGATAACAATATAGCGGAAACTTTCATAAATAAGAATAAACATTTAGGGAAATGTATAACTAAAACAAAAGCCTTTTAAACTTGAACTTTAACATAGTATAGAAAAAATAAAATGAAATAATGTCATTTACTTATTCACATGGATATTCTACTAATCGAATAATCACATGCAATATCAATAACCACTTTCATAATGATGGAATGCATAATTCCAGACTATCACAACCACATAGCCAAGGCCTCGTGCCAAGACTACAAATAAGATTTTGTCAAGGCCTTGTGCCAAGACACTAGTTTGTCTCATGAGACCTACCGATGCATTGAGGAGCTATAACGGGCCCCACCCATCACATATTAAGTCCAATGCATTCCTCATATGAACAGGTTTAAACATAACATAAACATTTGTATTAAAACTAGCATACGAAATGTCAATACTTTCTCCATAAACCATGAATGGTATAAAAATAACACATCCACAGTCAAACATATCACAAAACCTTCAATACAATATGGAAGTTTTGCATCATAATAAATCAACTTTAAATAAGCTTAAAATCCATCAAAGGATGTTGACATAGATGAAATCAAAATTATTTGAGAGAAATATCCCTTTTATCGAAATCATTGAAAAGTCACACATTTATAAAGGAAGTAATTTAAAAGATATTTTTTAATCAAAGTGTCCCATACCACTTTGAAACTTTTGAAAATAAATATCATTTCAAAACATTCATGTCTATATAAAAAAATCCTTAAAATCAATTTGAAAACATGGACATTAATTAAAAAGATTTAGAAAGATAAATCATTAAAACATTTAAAATTATGATCTTGATAAAGAGTAACTTTCACAAATTCATAAAATATTCATTTTAAAATCATTAAAAAGTCACATAATTATAAAATAAACCATTTAATTTGAAAATATTCTTATAATATTGTAAGGGAAGCTTCAACGATTTTATAACGGTGGAAAATAACCGCACCCGCCGTATAAGTTTAAAAAGACATTCTTACCTTAAATTTGTCGAAAAGGTTAAAATTACTTTGTTTGGAAAATGACAGAAAGATTCCTTTCAAAAAAATAAGGGTATAAATTACTTTAACCCATTGTCTAGTAAATAGTAAAAATGTTTTTAAATACATTTTTAAGGAACATGGATGTGGATGATAAAGAAATCCCAGTAGATTATTACATATAAACAACCTCAGATAATGAAGAGATTGCGAAATAAACCCTTACCTTTTACTTTTCTTGGTTGGGGAAGGTTAACCTATTGTATAATGGTGAAATAATTGTTATTAAATTATACAAGAATCATATATATTAATATGATATCATATATGATCTTTTAACATTTCTTTGTTAATAATATCTTAGAATTATCGACGTTTCGGGTGTTAACTTACTCATTTTCTTTTATATGTTTTGTTAAATAAGCCGTATTTGTTATGGATAGGTTGTATCTTATTCATATCCAGAATTATATCAAGTCCTTTAAACATTATTTTTATTCATCAAATGAGAATTATACTTGAATGGATACGATGGAGAATGAATCTCATCGCGTTCGTGGAGACGGTAGTCCGTACGTATGCCCGAGCGACAATATCATTCTTTTGATATTAAAATAATATTTAATTGGATGGTATATCATATATACAGAATCATTATCATGTTATATTTATTATTTACATGAATTACACATCATTATTATAACCATCCAAATAATAATGTTTTGAATAACAATTACACCACGACGTGGAGACGGTAAGCCGTACGTACGCACGTATGGTGACATGTCAATCAAAGAATGGATAGAATACTGAAATATGGTTGTACCATGTTTATAATAACATCAAAGTATATATAATATACTGGAGTTATTATTTTATAATGGTAATAACAAAGATAGAAGAAGTGGAAGAAGAAAGGAACTTGAAAAGGGGTGGTGAAATCATTACCTCTTCTTCAGGTTCTTCCTTTTGATTTGATCAAAAGGGCTCCATAGGTTGGCTTTCTGACCAAACTAATGCCTATAGGTTGTATTTAGTGAAGTTTAGAGAGTATTGGGGCCGATTTTTGCCAAGTAAAATGGCTTTTAAGGTGTGAATTAATGAGAAATGGGAGTGCCCTTTTATAAGAGGGGAGAAGGGCACCTTTGGAAAAGCTAGAAATATTATTTTATAATAAATACATATTCAGTTTCTAATGGCTCAAAAGTGGATTATTTAAAGGTTAAGGTAGGGATGGGTCGAAAACAACTCAACCAATAGGATTTAGATAGGTTTGGTTCACTATATTAACATTATCTTTAAGTATTAACTCTTATTTAATTAGTTTCACTTTAACAATGTCTCTTTGTATTTTTATATTATATGGTTAATAAACTTACTATATACATCCAAGAGACCCCCAAGTGGTCCATTAATGATAAAAATATCATGATATAATCCTCTTGGACAAAAGTTAGATTTTTAAAAATTTAATATCAATTAATAATATAATATGTTTTTTAAAAACTCTTTTGTGTCAGTTTTGACACTATTCAATAATTGATTTTTGTAAAACTCATAACAGAATTATTACTTAAAAAAGGGTTAATTAAATCAATACTAACATTCCATATTAACCTATAAAATTATTTTTATTTATAAAAAGTCTCAAATTAAATTTATTTGGGTATTTATAATATCAATTATTCTAATATTTCACTATTATGGTAATTACTGCATCACCATTGTGTCATAACTAAATTAAATTATTTAATGTCTAAAAATTAAAAATAAAATACCATTATGTAGGAAATCGTTTTAGCTTTCTAATTAATATTTAAAATTGAATTTATCTTATGTATAACCCTATATTAAAAATGTTTTAGTAAATAAACTTTGATTTTAACTCTTTTAACTCTTCTTTGAATTAAATAATAATGAATGTCCAAATCTAATCCAAGTGGACCTAAATGATAATATTTTACTCCTAAGGTAGTTTTTTGTCGAGATACACTTGTCCAATAGAATTAGTACATGTGTTAGGGTAATATTAATATCATTTTTACCCTTAATTACCCTATTTACTTTTAACCGTGGTAAATAAAAGTAAAAAGTTACTATTCACCAAAAATTATTTTCATCTCATTGAACCACATTTTACTCATTTATATTAACTGTGCCTCTAAGATTTTTTAAATTCCACTAACAGAAGTGGTAAAATTATGTTTTATGAAAAAATCAGTTTTTTAACTACCACTTAGTGGTTTCATTATTCATCAAAAAAATGAAAGTTTCCAGAAAAATACCAAAAATTAGGCCAAATCTATATTTGATATTATGAATTCAAAAATGATGTCTATTTTAACAAATTCAAAACATATCAGTTTCATTAATTAATTTAAAAATTAATTCCCGTCGTCAAAACAAATAGCATGTTTTTAAGAGATAATAACTATCAAAAGATTAACACTTATTTATATCCGGTTTAATTGTGAAATTATGTACAATGACCAAAATTGTATTAAATGGTAAAACTATATTCTAAATATACTTTAAAACCACTCAAAATCAGAATTTATCAATATAAATTATTTCGATTAAAAAAGTTGTTTTTAATTAAAATTTAGTAATTTTCACTATTCATCAAAATATAAATGTTATCCGAAAAGATCCAAAATTTCACCTTAGGTTAAATTCGATACTCCTAATAAAAAAATGAAGTCCATTTTGAGAGATAAAATTTATAAAATTTCAAAATGTAGGTATTACTATTCATAATGGCTAGTTTGATTAGTTGTTGTGTGTGTTAGAACTCGAAGTTGCGTACAACACACGCTACTGTATTATTCAAAGAGAAGCGTACCGTGGAAGCTTGGGGTGTTACCTTGTAAATTTTTGATGTCCCCATTCTAAAGAATAAATTTATTTAGTCAAATTGAATATATAAAATTTTAAAATATTGGATTTAAAAAAAAGGGTTTCACTATTAAAAGTTGGTAAAAGTGCATTTGTTGAAAAATACTTCTTTTATCTGAAAAAAAATGAATTTGTTCTTAAATTATGTCTAATAAACTCATAATATGGATTCTAAAATTATAAGGATTATATAAAGTTTAAAATTTAGATAATACTATTCATAACATCTTTTGAACGACTAGTTTGGTAAGTCATGGTGCGCTTGAACTCGGTGTTGTGTGTAGTGCAAGTTATTGAATTATTTTGAAGAAATAACACACTATGAAATCTTGGGGTGTTACAGCTTCTCATGAGGCACTTTTGAATTACCAGAGGTATCCTCTCTCACAACATCGTGGATAGGATCTGTTCTTAGAACAGATGTTGTTTTCTCTGGCTTGGATGCCTCTTCAGTTAAAGGAGCTGCTTCATTAGTATGAATTTTCACTTGACCAGAAGTGCCCTCTGTAGTTCCCTGAGGCTCATTAGTAATTTACCTAAGGGAAGAAATATAAGAAGTTACTATAATTCCAAGAAGTTTAAACATTTTCTATGGATAAGGCTAAAATTAATGTTATTAGGAATGCTTACCACTACCGAGAAAATGTTTAACTTCAGTTTTCTTTATTCAATGTATTTTTCTCATTTTATTTATTCTTGGGAGGAATGGCAACATCATCTCAAAAAATAGTTATTAGATACCCCAAGCTTCCTTCCATCTCATCCTCCATGGCCTATTGGCATAGCGATATCTCTCCTAATTCATGACGTGATTCTACAGCCTCAATTTCGGTACCACCAAGACTATACTGTGGTGATGAAACTTCAGTCAATTTTTCCTTAGCCATATTCAATTTAAGATATTATTTCCCATAATAAATAATTATTTGGCTAAATTAAAAAGGAAAATTATAAAATAATATGATAAGGAAGAAAATTACATATTTAGGATCGATAAAATCACGCCATTCTTCATCAAGAGAAGGACCAATTCCTTCAGTGGCACTACGGTCTATCATTTCCTTCACTCATTTTATAGTGGGGATTTAATTTTCAATTGAATATTTGAGAATCACCAGATCTCGGATGTAAATTCTTACTTCATCAAGACTGTTCTTAAAAAAAGTATTTAATGGGGCTTAATGATCTCTAATTTCTGGAAGACACATCCCGTCACATAAAAGAACCCACATGGTTTCAGCATCACAATACAAAATCTTCCATGTTTGAACTACCTATGGTCATACATATTCAGAATACATCCTAGCTCCCTGTGAATATTATCATGTAGTCTTAGATCTGACAATCTTCCCAATTCCTACTGTCATAGACAGTGGATGATAAAATGGGACCCACTACTCTTCTGAACGATGATGACTGGACCACCTTGGTGCAACTTCAGCCAAGATTTTTGGTGTATCCATCTTGACTCTAGTGGTTGGATTGTATCTTTCATGAGTTCACTTCGGTGAGATAGTAGCCTTGCCAAACTTTCCCTATTACTCTAATGAATCAACCTTTGATGATGAGTAAACACCTTCCAAATGAGAGGGTTCCTTCCTACTCCCTCCCTTTACTCCGACTTGAGGGACAACATTGTTTAACACCCCTTTAGGTTATGATGCAACCCAATTATCAGTATATCATATAGTCATTCTACTATCTTCATTAGCAGTAGGTAAATAAAATACTGCCCCAATATTCTCCATGGTTGTTATCAACCATAACTATCGATCCACCATTGGATGTTACTCTAATCCAACATGCATTAGAGGAGATATAGTAATCTATTGCAGAAATTTGATTTTACGTGTGAATCTGTAAGGAGCATGGGCCTCACATATGATTTCCCCATCAATCATGGTGGCCAATACACTATCTCTACAAGCCAACATATATTCCCTCAACTCTAAATTAGTTGTCCCATCATCAGAAAATATTATTGTAGGTGGATTTATATAAGAAAATAAATGGAAATCTTTAAACATACTCAACCTTATCTTAATATCAAAAGGTGTCAATAATGAAGGTTTAATACTAGAGAAATCTTGAACAGATGATCAGAACAAACTTATGAGGACCTGGATCCCACTCTATAGAGAATAGGTTCTGATATGAGTTGTGATCCATCCCCATAAACCTTATAATGGTCCTAATATTCTGAAAGGATACCTCCCTCCATGGATATGCAACAATATCCTATGTATATTTTATAGAATAGTGGTATCCAACTCCACCATCTTCCTCTCTTCCATTTGGGCTGCTATAACAAATGTACTAGGCCCTACACCACCCCTGGTGTAACACCCCGAGATTTTATGAGAATTATTATTTTTAATTTCTTTGATGTATTTTTTTTATGCTTCACCAAGATTAGCTTGCGCTATACGCAACACCGTATTATCTTGTAGTATACACAACACTATTCTTGGCTTGTGATGCACACAATTTCAAGTTATTTCGAATAAAATTCATTTTACACAACACCAAGTATAGATTTTGATCAATGTATAACTTAACTATCTTTTGAGTATGTTATACACAACACCAAGGTAAGTTTCCCTACATGAAACCCTGACCTGGCTTGCATTACACGCAAGAGCGACCTTCCTCAATAGCGTGTATTGTACGCAATAACGAGTTTCACTAAACAACGATATATTGTTATAATATTATTATGAACTAGCCGTTATGAATATTATTAACCACATTTTGAATTTTATAACATTATAATTCATCTTATACATTTTCTAGAATGAGGTATGAGAACAAAATCAATTTTTCGGATAAAAGAAGTATTTTTCAAAAAATGCAATTTTTCCGCCTTTTGATGGCGCACCCATTTTAAATATAATTTTTTACAAGTTTAGAAGTTCAATTTTACCAAATAAACTTCTTATTTTGAATCAGGATATAAAAATTTACATTGGATAAAGTTTTGATATTTTTCTGATAACGTTCTTATTTTGATGAATAATAAAAACATGCTAAATTTTACTTAAAAATAACTTTTTTCATCGAGATAATTTATATGGTTAAATTATAATAGTAAATTTTTTTAAAGTATAAATAGAATATATTTTTACCATTTAATATTATGTATGTCATTAGCATTAATTTTACATTGAATTCATAAGTAAAAACATTTCAATCTTTGACAATGTTTTAACTTTTAAAACCCGTTTTTTTAACAACGTGATTAATTTTAAATTAATTATTGCAACTTATATGTTTTGAATTTTAAAAAATGGATTCCATATTTGGATTCAGTGGGTACAAATTATGTTAATTTGTTACTTTTATTTTTTTGATATTATGAATAGTAACTACGGTAATTTTTATTTACTACACTTAAAGGTAAATCAGGTAATTAAGGGTAAAAATAAGATTATAAAATTACCCTAAGACCTACCAAAATTATATTGGATGAATAAAAGTATATACATATCACTTAAGGGTCATAATAGATTCATTTCATGGACTTTTGACCATGAAAATGATATAATTATTATTAAAACCAAAGAAAGTGACAACATGTCACTCTCTTACATCTTATAAGTGTAATAATTTTAATTTAGTGATAAAACTCATAAAACATCAAATATAAATAGTATACAGAAATATAATAAAATTATCTACATCATGAGAATTTATTTATAATTTTTAGGGATTAAATAATTATCATTAATGATGACACAATAGTGATATAGAAATTATTTTATTGATTGAAATATCAAATAAATGGTTTTAAAAATATTAAAATAAATATTATATGAACTAATTAATGTTATAAAAAAATTTTCTAGATGCATATGACATGTTATGAGTCTATTAAATATTTTGGTTCGAATATATCCTTTGTGTGGATTTTATTTAAATTCAAATAAATGAATAGTGTCAAAATTGACACTATTGTAATTTTATAAAAATAACATATTATAAAATTGATTAAAAATCACAAAAATATTTAAAAATTATAAATTTAAATTTATATGGTCTATAATTTCATAAATTATCCAATTATGGAAAATTAAAAAAACATAAGTAATTATTTATAACAATTTAAAATTTAGAATATTATTAACACAAATAAAATTAAATAGATTAAATATGGATAAATAAAGTTGATAAGGTTTAAAATAAATTACCAACATGTCTAAATATTATTGGTTGACGATATTACAACCTTATCTCTTCTAATATTCTTATTTTAGTCATTTTTGGAGGTTTTTAAGTGGGTTTTGAGTTTATTATAAATTAATATTTTAGAGGTTTCCAAAAGTGCCCCTATTCTCTCTTATTAAAGGGAACCTCCTCCCTCTCCTCATTACACCACTTTGAGCCTTCAATATTAGACAAAACCTGACCATTTATCTTCTACACTTCCCTATAAACATACTAGAGGTCTTGGTCTTCTTCAAAGACCAACTTTAGTGCCCTAATAGGAGGTTTAGAAGAGGCGCGTCGAAGAAGAGGTAATATCCTTTACCGATTCTTTCAAATTAATTTCTTCTTCTACTTCCTATTCTTTTGTTGTTTCATAATAAAGTAATAACATAAGTATCAATAATATACTGATATATTATTATAAATATGAACCAAACCTATTTTACCTTCTATCCATCCTACGGAAAACGAAATCAATGTGCATGCGTACATACGGAATATCATCTCCACGCCGTGGTGTAATCTGTTTTCCCACCACCACCTTACTTGGATGGGTATAATGGTGTAAATAATAAATATATATGGTTATTATAACATGATACTAATTCTGAGATATTATATCATCCACTCTAATTCCATTCAATAATTATGGGAATGATATCATCACTCGTGCATACGTACAAATTACCGTCTCCATGACGCGATGAGATTCATTCTCCAAGTTAACCATTAAACAAATTATTATAAAGTATATATAATAAATAATCATGAAATATATGAAATATTAATGATACTGGATTTATTTATATGTTATTTACTTACTTCCATTCAATTTAATAAGGAAACGAAAACAGCGTTCATGTGTACGCACGACCTACCGTCTCCGTGAACGGTGTATTTCTTTCCATTTATCGATCTATTATATATATGTATATTCTGAATATATATTATATATAAATAATTTTTTACATTCTGGAAGTATTTAATCATGATCTAAGTAATCATATGAATAATTACAAGTCAAAACAAGAACGATAAATGAAACGATTTTACCCAAAACGCTTCTTTAACATGGAATTGACAAATGAACGGGTAATATAAAGTCATAAGTGAATCATATATGATATCATAAATATTATTATGGTTCTTTTACAAGTTAATAATATGTTTAAACCCACTATATAGGAGTCTCAGACACATATGAAATAAATTGGACATAAGGTAAGGGATAATTATTCCAATCTCGTTCTTATCCGAGATAGTTTATTCATAAATATTTAATGGGGTTATATTTTTCATCCATGTCCATAAAAATGTTTTTCATAAAGTGTTTAATATTATTCCATGTATTTTTAAAGTCATTTTTACCCCTATTTGACTTTTACTTTTTGTTATGGAAGAAATCTTTCTTTTGTTTACCATACGTGGTACTTTTTGACTTTTCCGTAAAGTATGAGAAGAATATTTTTCTTAACTTATATGACATGAATGGATTTTTACGGTTTCATAACACCTTTTTTACATAAATCTTCCTCTACAAGATTTCATGATTATTTTCAAAAAAATAATTTTCTTTTAAAATTGCGTGGCATTTTGTGAAAAAAAATGATTTTGAAGAAGAAAGGATATTTTCCTCAAGAATTCATTTCAAGTGTTATATCAAAACTATTTTCCATATAAATGAAATTATTTAGTATGTTTACGATTCAAGTATAATGTCTCTATTATTTACATGGTTTGATTATTCTTATGATGAAATGATATCCATTTGTTTTATATGGATTATGTTATGATGGGATGATGTTTATGAAACCCATTTTATTCTTTGGGTTATGATGAATGATTTATGTTTATGTTGTGGCACACATAATAATTATTTCATTATGAGATGGGTGGGACCTATATCTCCCACAAATTAATTGGGTAAAGATTTATATCTCATGATATAGACATAGCTGGAACGACAAGTGAATCCAGTTCAGTAATATAGGGCTGGAACGATAAGTAAACTCAATTCAGTAATGGACTTTGTCCGCTATGATGGTATTGGAAACAATGCCTTGGCTACTATGGAAATAATAAAATGTTCTTAATGGTTTTCCAAAATTTCATGTTTTATTTCCATGCTATTTTATCATGATTAATGTTTCTTTATGATCTATTCCTTATGTACTGCCAATATTTATGTCATTGCTCAAGATTTTGATGTTTTATGTTCATGTTTTTACGTTCAAATGTTTATAGATTGTTTTTAAGTTCTCCATATTTACCCTTACTGAGAATTTGAGCTCAACCTTTTTATGTTTTCTTTTCCCCGGGATATAAATAAATGTTTTAGGTAAGAAAACAAAAGGGGAAGATATTTATGGGAGATGTTGAAGATCTTTCACCATGATTAGAAGATTATGTTCTGAGTTTCCAAAGACACTAAACTAATACGGTCTTTAGGTGTCTATTTTTTTTATATATTAATTATTCCAAAAATGTAATGTAATGTCTATGTACGTGAAGATTTGGGTCTCTACAGTTGGTATCAGAGTGAAGGTTTAGTTAACCTTTAGAAACTAGGATGCGAGAAATTTAGTAAGATCCCTAGAGATATTTCTAAGGTATTTCTAGTGATGTCTCTAAGGATAAGTATAAGTATATGTTATAGTCCTAGAATTATGGTAATGATATTATAATTAAACCTAAGATGTTATATATTGAAGATAATCCCCCTTTATTTTGTTGTTTTCCTAGCATGATTTTTGCCTCTCACACTATTCTTTTTGGGTTTTAGGCGATGGCTGGAACCCGAAGGAACCGTGTTGATTAATGTAATGGAAAATGAAATGATTGTCCTCCTGAACAAACCAATGTTATGGGATATGGAGTGAAAAATATTTTTTCTATACTTACACAAGCTATGAATCATTCTGGACTTCCAAATGAGCAGAGAAGGGAACAATATTCTATTGAGTCCTTCATTAGGCAACGTCTACCTTCTTTCAGTGGGTCTTCTGATCAACTTGTTTCTGAACAATGGATTAGTACCATTGAAAAGATATTTTCCATACATCTCTGTTCAAATCATGAAAAAATCATTTTGGTTGTTTACCGGTTAGAAGGTAAAGAAGACCAGTGGTGGACTCTAATTAAAAATACAAGGCCCCAAGATGAAATTGAATCCATGGAATGGGACGAGTTCAAGGACTTGTTTTTCAATAAATACTTCCCTCGTATTCTTCGAACAAAGATGGAAAAGGAGTTCCTTGAGCTTAAGCAAAATTATAATGAATCTGTTGCTATATATGAGGTGAATTTTACAAGGCCTGCATGGTACGCATTTGGCTTTATCATCCATCCTGAAAGTAAAGTTGATCGATTATTTAGTGGCTTAAAACCAAGTCTTCTAAGGGCATTAGCTATAGGAGACTTCAGTAGTTATGAAGAACTTGTGAGTTGAAATATCAAGGTAGAACTGGAATTTTGTGTTACAAATCCATCTCATGGTTTTGACAAGAAACGAAAGATAATGTTCAAGGGAAAATCTCAAAACAATGGTGAAAAGAAAACGAATGTTTCTTTATGCTCAAAGTGTAGAAAGAAGCATGGTAGAGATTGTCTTAAAGGGACTAGAAAATGTTTTAAGTGTGGAAAATAAGTTCATCGAGCAGCTGAGTGCCAAAGTACTGGGAAAAAGGTAGCTAATGATTTGAATAGAGAAAAGACTACAGAGAACGCACCACCAACACTTCAATGCTACAAGTGAAAGGAAATGGTGAATTATGCTAACCAATTCCCTAATACAAGGGTTAATGATGATAGACATCAACAACATATTAAGGAAAATGAAAAAGGGAAGTCACATGCAATCACTATTGGAAATGTTGAGTATGACAATGAGGTGGTGGAATGATTAAGTGTTTATGTAATGGGATTCCAAAATAATGTTGTGGAATCTCATTTATAGTATCTTGGAATATTGGAATATCTATATATTGGTTTATTGTGGATTTTAGTAATTATATGGTACCAGTAACCATGAAAAGTGATTGAAATATTTTTGCAAAGCAGATGATATGAGCATAATGAAGGGATAAAGAGATAATGAAATGTTTGATAGTATTAATGAGCTCATGACTGATATAAGGAAAAAGTGATATCATGGTTTGAGTATATAGAAATTTTGGGATTTTGGTATGTGGAAAGGGTTGACTTTTGAAAGCATTCATGTTTTCACAAAGATTCTATAATAATTTATGTTTCAAGAGAATACATGATTAAGGAATTCAAATGTTTGGAATGTGACCAACAAGATATATCTTATGATATATGGGGGATAAATGATGGTATTCACATGCTTGGTTGATGACATTTCTAGTAATGGTTTTCTTTATAATATGAGCTTGGATAGAAGTATTTTGGCATAAATATTTGAAATGGATTATATTGGACTAAAGATAATATTGTTCAAGGATAGAACCTTTTTTCGATATTATTTCTGGAGTGTTATAATAGTGTAGTTTTAAAAAAAGGACAACCTGCAGGACCGGCGACAACCCGTCACGTCGGACAAGGTTGCGGGAATAGAACCCACAACCGAAGTGAGAAAGGCCTTTATCGCCTACCATTGGCCTATAGGAAGCCCCTGGTTAGTAGAAACTAGTTTTATTTTATTAATCGGTATGATAGATGAAGTATAAGACTATTTTTGGAACCATATACGATTAATCTCACCATAAGATAAAATTATGTATATAACTTTTGCTAACCGTATTTTTGAGACAGATGGAATGAAATATCATTCTATCGCATGATTTTCAAACACTTCATGGAAGAAAAATTCAACTTCATTTCTTTAAGAGATGAAGTGGAAATTGTTCAAGGCACAAACAACAGTGAGATTGTACCAAAATCAAGTAAGTATTTCTTTTAATTCAAAAATTATTAAACATTAGGGAAATGGTCTTGAAAACCAAAAATGTTATCCTAGTGACATCATATATGATGAATTATATGGTACCTTAGATCATCACAAATTTATGTATTTGTGATTGTTGTCTTTTTCATAGCCATGTTCTCTACCACTCTTCATCCAAACATTATGGTTAGATTTATCTTCCATATCCATATTTTCACCTATATTATCCTCTGTGGAAACCCAGTGATGAGTTACTTTTTGAATCTATTATATTTCTAACGTTCCTTTTAAAAGTTATGTTTTAGTATTCCTTTTTACGATGTGGTTTTCTATGAAAGAAACTTTCAAGTAGAAAACCATTTATAACCCCGATGAATTTTGAGGGTGAAATTCATTTTAAGGGGGGTAGAATGTAACACCTCGAGATTTTATGAGAATTATTCTTTTAAATTTCTTTGATGTCTTTTTTTGTACCCTTGAACAAGATTAGCTTGCGCTATACACAACACCTTATTAGCTTGTAGTATACACAACACTATTCTTGGCTTGTGATGCACACAATTTCAAGTTCTTTCAAATAAAATTTATTTTACACAACGCCAATTATAGATTTTGATCAATGTATAACTGAACTATATTATTATTATGTTATACACAACACCAAATGAAGCTTTCCCTACATGAAAACCTGACTTGGCTTTCATTACACGTAAGAGTGACCTTTCTCAATAGCGTGTGTTATACGTAATACCGAGTTTCACTAAACAACAATATATTGTTATAATCTTATTATGAACTAGCCGTTATGAATAGTATTAACCAAATTTTGAATTTTATAACATTATAATTCATCTTAATCATTTTCTAGAATTATTTATGAGAACAAAATCAATTTTTCAAATAAAAGAAGTATTTTTCATAAAATGCAGTTTTGCCGCCTTTTGATGGTGCACCAATTTTAAATATAATTTTTGACAATTTTATAAGTTCAATTTTACAAAATAAACTTATTATTTTGAATCATTATATAAAAATTTACATTGTATAAAGTTTATATATTTTTCTGACAACGTTCTTATTTTGATGAATAGTAAAATCACGCTAAATTTTACTTAAAAACAACTTTTTTCATTGAGATAATTTATATGGTTAAATTATAATAGTAAATTTTTTTAATGTATAAATAGAATATATTTTTACCATTTAATATTATTTATATCATTATTATTAATTTTACATTGAATTCATAGGTAAAAACATTTCAATCTTTGACAATGTTTTAACTTTTAAAACCCGTTTTCTTAACAACGGGATTAATTTTAAATTAATTACAGTAACTTAGTTGTTTTGAATTTTTTAAAATGGATTCCATATTTGGATTCAGTGGGTCCAAATTATGTTACTATGTTACTGTTATTTTTATTTTTTGATATTATGAATAGTAACTACGAACATTTTTATTTACAATAGTTAAAGGTAAATCGGGTAATTAAGGATAAAAATAAGATTATAAAATTACCCTAAGACCTTAAAAAATTATAATGGATAAATAAAAGTCTACCCATATCACTTAAGGGTCTTAATATATTCCTTTCATGGACTTTTGACCATGAAATGATATAATTATTATTAAAACCAAAGAAAGTGACAACATGTCACTCTCTTATATATTATATGTGTAATAATTTTAATTTAGTGATAAACCTCATAAAACTTAAAATATAAATAGTCTACAAAAATTTAATAAAATTATCTACATTATGAGAATTTATTTATAATTTTTAGGTATTAAATAATTATCATTAATGATGACACAATAGTGATGTAGAAATTATTTTATTGATTGAAATATCAAATAAATGGTATTATAAATACTAAAATAAATATTATATGAACTCATTAATGTTCTACACAAATTTTATAGAATAATATGACATGTTATAAGTCTATTAAATATTTTGGTTCGAATATATCCTTTGTGTGGATTTTATTTAAATTCAAATAAATGAATAGTTTTAAAATTGAAACTATTGTTATTTTATAAAAATAACATATTATAAAATTGATTAAAAATCACAAAAATATTTAAAAATTATAAATTGGAATTTATATGGTCTAAAATTTTATAAAGTATCCAATTATGGACATTTTAGAACGCATAATTAATTATTTATAATAATTTAAAATTTATAATATTATGACCACAAATAAAATTAAATAGATTAAATAAGGATAAATCAAGTTGATAAGGTTTAAAATAAATTACCAACATGTCTAAATATTATTTTTTGATGATATTAAATACCTATATCATCTAATATTATGATTAGAGTCATTTTTGGAGGTTTTTAAGTGGGGTTTGAGTTTATTATAAATTAATATTTTAGAGGTTTCCAAAAGTGCCCCTCTTCTCTCTTATAAAAGGGTACCTCCTCCCTCTCCTCCTCACACCTCTTTGAGCCTTAAATATCAGACAAAACCTGCCCATTTATTTTATCCACTTTCCTAGAAACATAATAGAGGTCCTGGTATTCTTTAAAGAGCAACTTTAGTGCCCTAAGAGGAGGTTTAGAAGAGGCGCGTTGAAGAAGAGGTAATATCCTTTACTGATTCTTTCAAATTCATTTCATCTTATACTTCCTCTTATTTTGTTGTTTAATAATAAAGTAATAACATCATTATCTCTCATATACTGATATGTTATTATAAATATGAACCAAACCTATTTCACCTTCTATCCATCCTACGGAAAATGAAATCACCGTGAGTGCGTACGTACGGAATACCGTCTCCACGCCGTGGTGTAATCTGTTTTTCCGCCACCACCATACTTTGATGGGTATAATGGTGTAAAAAATAACTATATATGGTTATTATAACATGATACTAATTCTGAGATATTATATCATCCACTCTAATTCCATTCAACAATTATGGGAATGATATCATCGCTCGTGCGTACGTAAGGATTATAGTCTCCACGATGCGGTGAGATTCATTCTCCAAGTTAACCATTAAAGAATGATTATAAAGTATATATAATAAATAATCATGAAATATATGAAATATTAATGATACTTTATTTGTTTATATGTTATTTACTTACTTCCATTCAATTTAATATGGAAACAAAAATAGCGTTCATGCGTACGTATGGCCTACCGTCTCCCTGAATGGTGTATTTCTTTACATTTATCGATCTATTATATATATTTATATTCTGAATATATATTATATATAAATAATGTTTTACATTCTTTAAGTATGTAATCATGATCTATGTAATCATATGAATAATTACAAGTCAAAACACGGATGATAAATGAAAAGATTTTACCCAAAACGCTTCTTTAACATGGAATTGACAAATGAACAGGTAATATAAAGTCATAAATGAATCATATATGATATCATAAATATTATTATCATTCTGTTACAAGTTATTACTATGTTTAAACCCACTATAAAGGAGTCTCAGACACATATGGAAGAAATTGGACATAAGGTAAGAGATAATTATTCCAATATCGTTCTTATCCGAGATTGTTTATTCATAAGTATTACTAGGGTTATATTTTTCATCCATGTCCATAAAAATGTTTTTCATAAAGTTTTTAATATTATTCAATGTATGTTTAAAGTCATGTTTACCCCTATTTTACTTTTACTTTGTGTTATGGAAGAAATCTTTCTTTTTTTTTATAATACGTGGTACTTTTTGACGTTTCTGTAAAGTACGAAAAGAATGTTTTTTTAACTTATACAGCATGAACAGATTTTTATGGTTTAATAATTCCTTATTTACATAAATATTACTCTATAATATTTCATGATTATTTTCAAAAAAATACTTTTATTTTAAAATTGCATGGCATTTTGTGAAAATAAAATGATTTTGAAGAAGAAAGGATATTTTCCTCAATAATTCATTTCAAGTGTTATATCAAAACTATTTTCCATCTAAGATGACATTATTTAGTATGTTTATGATTCAAGTATAATGAATCTATTATTTACATGGTTTTATTATTCTTATGATGAAATTATATCCATTTGTTTTATATAGATTATGTTATGATGGGATGATGTTTATGAAACCCATTTTATTCTTTCAGTTATGATGAATGATTTATGTTTATGTTGTGGCACACGTAAGAATGATTTCATTATGAGATGGGTGGGACCTATATATCCCTCCAATTAATTACGTAAAGATTTATATATCATGAGATAGACATGGCTAGAACGACAAGTGAATCCGGTTCATTAATACAGGGCTGGAACGACAAGTAAACTCGGTTCAGTAATGGACTTTGTCCACTATGATGGTCTTGGCAACAATGTCTTGGCTACTATGGAAATCATAAAATGTACTTAATGGTTTTCCACAATTACATGTTTTATTACCATTTATTTTATCATTATTAATGTTTCTTTATGATCTATGCCTTATGTACTGCCAAGATTTATGTCATTGCTCAATATTTTGATGTTTTATGTTTATGTTTTTACGTTCAAATGTTTATGGATTGTTTTTAAGTTCTCCATGTTTACCCTTGCTGAGCATTTGAGCTCACCCTTTTTATGTTTTATTTTCCCTAGGATATAAATAAAGGTTTTAGGTAAGAAAACAAAAGGGGAAGATATTTATGGGAGATGTTTAAGATCTTTCAACATGATTAGAATATTATGTTCTGAGTTTCCAAAGACACTAAACTAATATGGTCTTCGGGCGTCTGTTTTTTTTATGTATTAAGTATTCTGAAAAAGTAATGTAATGTCTTTGTACGTCAAGATTTGGGTCTCTACACTTGGAATCCCAAAAAAGAAACAAATATACACTAATCCACATGGCCAGGAAACCTGTAAGATGCATCTTCATAGGAATTTTAGGGTTGAATTCATACACCCACATTTCAAACTCCCCCTTCTCAAATGTTGGCCAGAAAGTGTCTGGTGCACCTCAATTTTTATCCTTCAAACAACTTTTCAGATGCATGGAGGTGGGACCTTTATCCTTCTTCATCATTAGGAATTTTTCCATCCACTCCTCTGTATGGATGTCCCATCTTATGTGGGATTTTGTGTTTGTATTCTTGATTTTGTAAAATATCTTTAATAACTCAATTGCCAAGGCTGGTGTCTTTTTTTCATCATTCAATGTTGTCTTTGGAAGAATATACATTGTACATATCTCCAAGGATCATAACTCTAGAGATCTTATAGACATACCACAAACTGATACCTACTTATCCATGTGTCAAATGGAAGGAATTCATCTCTGGATTCTATCGTCTTGGAAACTCTAGCACAAAATGGTCATTCCTATATACATAGATTTTCTCAACCCATACAACCTCATAAATTCTAACACATTTCATATCATATGTAAATCCACACATTTTTGGTGCACCCATTATGCCCACATCTATGCAGGTTTACACCCCCTTTAGGGTGAAAGTCCCAACTTTTCTTCCAACCCTTCGATTGATCTGTATGAGAATCTTGAAGAATGGATGAATAAAAGTGTGGCTACAGCTCAGGTGTATGCGCATTCAAATCTTAAGCACAAAGGATATGATGTATGAAATATTCATTGGCTTCCATCCCAAAATTGATATATATTACCGCGATAGAAACATTGGCAGATGGGAAATTAGTTTTTTCTTGAAACCAAGAAACAAGAACATAGTTCTTTGGGTCCGATATGTTGGCATCCTATAGATGACCATAACTGTAAAGTGGTAGATAAATAATCCTTGGAAAATATTGGTGGTGCCACTCTAGATACTTTGATATATTGGGAAGGGTAGTGACATAGACATTGTAGTAATCATGTCTGATGACTTTCATCATATCATCAATTCTCTTGCTAGATAATTCATAAGAAGTTCCAATTATCTTAAGAGCCATTAAACCTAAAAAAGATATAAAAACTCATTTCAAAGTAGGTTCATTTTGGAAAATTTTCTAAACAATTAAGAAAATTTGACAAAGTCATTACGGAATGCAAGTGGAATTGTGGTGTGTAATTGTGTCACCCTACATTCGGCATGCAACTCAAAAACATATAGAAGAATAATGATTAGAATTTTCATCCAAAGAGTCTAAATGGAAGAACTTGTGTGTGAAGAGCCAACTTGCGTGTCACTACCTTACACACCACTACTATGTGCAGCAAACCCAGAGCAACCCATCAAACTTTTTTATCCCTTTAACCTTAGGAATAGACCCTCTTTTCATTTAGATCCAATCCTATAGGGGGTATTTTTTTGACACTTTGTTCCATCACATGGATAAAAAAGTGACAAAATGAAATTCTGTAGACAATGTAGAAGAAAATACATAGAGAATTTCAAGATTTTCAATGGGTCATTTTTGAATTCTCCCAAGGTAGGCCAAAGCACCAATGGCGTGAAAGAACCTATGCACCACTATGCTGGCACACAAACTACTTGAGTTCTAAACCACCCTTCACATAGGAACCTTTTTTCCTATAAATAGACCCTTGGGGTCTTCATTTGTACGGATGAATTTCCCTGAATCCCAATTGCTACTCTGGTCGCCCTAGTGCTTTGCCAAAGTATTCTGAAACCTCCATGTTTTTTTCATAACACCTAAGGTAAGGGAATTAAAGGATTATCATTTTACATAAGTCTATTCAGTGTTAAAAATAAACAACACATGCACACCTCAAGCACCCAACCCCCTTAATTCAAGAAGACTTGAATGCCTCCCATTCCACATACAGGAACATGAGCACCCCACTTCCACGAATACCTGTGAAGACTCTTTAAGGCTTGACCCAAGTCCCTCCCAAGTCTAGTCATCTAGGTTGTTCATCACTTAAGGTTACATCAAGTCACCAGAGCCTAATTTCATGCCCCATACCTATGCACCAAAAAATTGAGCGCCCCTCCTTGGTCCACCTCACCTTTTGAGCCTCCTAAAGCCTTTCATGAAGCCTCATCCAAAGCCATTCATGGATGGAATTCTCCTTAATTGGCTCCCATGCCTGAAAGGGGTCATGTTGAAACCTCCACAAAGACCTCCTTATTTTACAAACCTTTGGGAAATACACATCATCATGTCTCCCATTTGGTTTTCTATTTCTACGGTCATAGGTTTCCCACATTAGTTTTATAATGGATTCAGGTTCCTCATGATGTTTGTAGGTTTTTATATCTACAGTCAAATGAACCCTTACCCCAAAAAAGTGCTATAAAGTTCCCAATTTAGAGGAGTAGGGTTTGGGCCATGTCTATCCCATGTCTCTAAAACCCAAAGACTTTGGTCCTTGGTAGGGAAGGTACAGTTCACACCTACCTTTACTTATGAAAAAATAGAAGTATCCCTACTCTACTGGGATAAATTTTAGGGAATCCATCATGGAGTAGTCCCCTAGCCTTTCGAGCTGGATCTAATGACCATAACTTTAATTTCACATGGAAAGGTTCACTTCTTTGTGCCCTCATCCACCATCACCCCGACCTCTCCCTCCATAGGCCCATTCTCTTTCATTACTAGAGGAAGGATAGTGTGTGTATTTTTTGAATATTTCCCATCCTCTTGTTTCTCAAAATGAGAATGAATCACATGGGCTTAGAGGGTTGTTATGATCACAACAGTTTCACAATCCACCTAAAATAATGAACTATGAGAACTCTGATTCCCATCATAACTGGGATACTTAGGAAGCCTTCCTAAGGCCTGATCTCCACAAAATCTCATCCATAAAATGAGAAACAATACTACCCTCAATGGGCCTCCTCTAAGGTGTGAGCCCTAATATTAATTCTCTTAATCCAGGCATCCTCCTTAGGAGTAATCCATGAGTTAAACCCCCAAATCTCTATGAAATAATATATCCTCATGGAACTTATCACTACTATTACTTGGAATCCTCCTTATAATTAAGCCCTAAATTAAGATCCCATATCATCTTGAGTCAATAAATTACTCAAGATACCTTTTTTAGGGTATACTCTTCAGGAATAATCCCCAACGTAATCCTCTCAAAGGGATATACTCTCCTAAAAGGCTTACCAAATTACATGGAATTTGATTCCAATTCAATTAGAATATGTAGGAATCCTATTTGAGGTCCAAACCCAAAACCCAAAAATCAACCCTATTCTCTTTGGGTCACATTCCCAGAAGGGTATATTACAACTTTTAAATCCATATAATTTCCATGTTCCTTGGGCTTCTTTGGTATAAGTCCCACACCAAACTTTAACTAAGCACCTTCCGCCTAGATGTTCTTACCACATGATGTTAAATTGTATGGTTGGGTCCTTGTCACATGACCTTAAAAGGTATGATGTGTCCCATTAAGCGGCACTAAACTATGTGAGTTCTTATTCCTTTAACAAGGATACATAGGAAGCTCATTTATGGGTTCTATCCCAACATCAAAACAACTTCCATCTCCCTAGATGATGATAAACTCTAGAGTAAATTTTGTCAAACTAGATGAAAATAAATCCCAGAGTGCCCCACTAAGTGGATTAAAAACCAGCATCTTCATAATAATGACCAAAGAATCTCTAATTAGTATATGAGAGGATACCATTGATAGAGAAACTCAAATACATATAAATATCTCCATTAATGAAGAACATTGAATATATATAGATGATTCTGATTTCCACATATACTAAATAATTTATTATAAATTTCCGGGGAAACCTACATTACACTTGGTAAATTAATAATGATTCATTAACATATCTTAAATTTATAATAGGGCCCCATAGTAGGCAATAATTTCCCCCCAAAAGGGTTCCATGAGCCCGACCTACCATCCTCTCGACCAATGAAAGTTCTTAAGAGTCATAGGTCAAAACACCTAATGAATGCCTGCCTTTAGAAAGAATGTCCACTTTGGATATAGAACCGTTGTTTGTTTCTAGTTCCATAAACAAATCCATTGGAAATCATCTAGAAGTAGTGATTCCTAACTAGAACAAGCATTCTGGGAGAAACAACCATCCACTAGAATTTATCCTAACCTAAGGAGGAACTATAATTGGCCCCTAAAACACAAGAAGGAATTTTTATTCTATACCCATCCATCAACAAATCCCCACCATTAAGGTTTAACCTAATAATAATACAATAAAATATACTGATAAACTTTCTAGGTCTTGGTCACCCAAATCAATAATGAGATTCACCCAAAGAAAACAATGTAATTATCCTAGTTTTTACAACCCAAGTGTATGTTAGTGATGTATCCCATAAATAATCAAAGATGAAACCCTACATTCACCCTTCTCCCAAAAACATGCGAGTTAAGTCACCCACTACCCAATAGATCATGAAGGGTCAAACATAATCAGAGTATTCCTTGGTGAGACTGGACTTGAGAAGTCATAAACAATGAATTGGGAATAAAACACTATGCATAAAGGGTAAGAATATTCAAGATGTCTAAGAATGATTCCATTCAATCATTCCCAGAAAATCACTCATAGATTTCTAAAGTCACAGACCTCACCATGTGCTCACCCATACCATGGGAACTTTAAAAGAGTTGACTATCCTTGAAATTACTCCTAATGAACCACACCTAATCAAGAAATTCTACCCAAGTTGGTTTCTAATAAGAAAGTTGAATCCTATTTACCAGTCCCTCCCCCCAAAAAATTGACTTTTGTTTTCAACATTTTAGTGGGAAATAGGTAAGAAATAGTTCTGACCTATCTTAGATATTCCTATCTAATTCATGTCCCAACCCCATTAAAAAGATAAAAAAAACTTCTTTAGAAGATGAGAGAGTGATTCTCCAAGTGTATAAATCAATGTGACATTGAATGATATCAACAAAAACATTCTCAAAGTCATATAAATAAAAATTCTAACAGAATTAAACCCACTAAATCTAGAGTATGTCAAGGGTAATTGAGCATGGTGACCAATCTAGATCCCAAAATCTACCATTACCCACAAGGTGTCATGATGCTCATCCCTTGGGAAATCATTTCCACATGTAATCTATATTTCCATCATTTTGGTTGTCATGTATACCATTGAACCAAAATAACCAGCCCAACCAACACAATAATCAAAAACAACATGGAAACACAATAAATACAAAAATAACAAAAAGTTTAATAACATGAAATCATAAATAGAATATCAAGTGGGCAACATAAATAGCACAACAACCACAAAAAACACAATAATTCCACTTAAAAAATATTTAGCAACATATTTCCTAAGAACAGTAACTATGTACTTTCAATTCTTTAAATACACCATAATTATTCCATCCATTGGTTCAACACATTAAAACAATCTTAGAAAACCATTTTCAAAGTTCAATAATTTCCAAAATAATCACAAGGTTTCAACTAAACATTTTTTATTTCCTAGAAACCTCATTAATGAAACATTTTAAATCCTTTCTAGATATGAATGCTATAAAAAGCATTCATAAATCCATTTATAAAATCCATCTAAAAAATGGAATGCAATGAATTCACCTTTTTTAAACAAAACTAGCTAAAAACCTCACAATTAAAAATTTCAAAACAATGTAAGCTTTCCTTTCAATAATTTATTCCACCATTGTCCATTTAAAGTAAACTATTTAAATATTTAATCAAAAAGAAATACCATAAAATTTTCATAAAACATCCTTGAAATTAATTTTTTTAAAACCCATTTTAAATCCATAAAACATTTTTAAAAAATCACCAACAACATTATTTAATTTGAAAACCTATTTATCAATAAAACATGGTTTATCAAACCAGATAACATAAACACCAACAAAAAAATCACATTCATTACAATAAGAAACAAATCAACAATATAAACACATCATTCTATTTCACCAAAAGGTTTACTACATCCAACATAAAATTAATAAACCTGTTTAACATAGTGGATAATTATGTCATGTTCTAAAAAATCTGAAGCATATCTATTTAGTTATAACTTGGGAAAAAATAGTTATTTATTTTATATTCTTTTATGCCCATATTTCATGTCATAATTTTCTAGATTGTATATTTTATCAAGAAGGTTCTACTATATCCAAAAATATCAATTAATTAATAATTTGATTACCCAAGTTAACATGTCAAAGATTGTGGGAATGTTTCATAAGTAGTACCTAACAACCGTAAGATTTCCGACACAATTTAACCATTTCACCAGGCTATCCAATGTTACATATAAAAAATTTAATTTGTATACAACTCATTATATTAGATATTTTTTTCTAATTATTTATTGATCATGGGATAACAACAACATGATATTATTTTAATGTCTTAATCCAAAACAAAAATGATCAAACTTCTAGCATGATTTTTTGTATTATTATAGTTATCATGAACCCAATTTCAAATTATCAAATTTTTATCAACACGTGGAATGTTATAAAAATGTAAAATATAAGGCTGAAATAAATCATTTTATTATGTTTTAAAGGTTTTCTAAGAAATAAACATGTCATCAATCGTTAGGAAACTAGGAAAGTAACATGTAATAATGCATTTAGATAATCCTCTTGAAATTGTTAACATTTTATTAGTGTAATAAGGAATCCACTTATCATTTAATTAATAATCTCCCATAAGAGTCATTACTAATTCATGTTTTGGTTACAACCCAATTCCATGCTCCTTTAAATGATAAAATAACATAGAAGATATAAACACAAATCAATGCCAATAAAAATCAATAGACAATAAAAAACCAGACCATATTTTACCATGTTTGGAACACTATTTCTTAGAAAATATTTGTTTCATCTACAATCAAAACCATCCATTTATGTGGTTTGAATCACGTGTCATGTGTGTGTTGTTTGGTTGGTGTATTGTATGGAGAACCAAAAGGTATGTTCTAACCTTTCGAAGGGTGTGGTGTCTTCATGATGAGAGGAGTTATCCTTTATTTGGGAGAGTATATCACCACAACTTATGGATTTATGTTTTGGAAGGCATGGTGCTAGTAAGATTCACCTATGAAAAATGGGGGGAGACAAAAGGTCTCAACATGCCATGGTCTTGGGTGTAGAGATGAAAAATGGATAGTGACTTCTCCCTATGAAATGGTGCATTCTATTGGTGGTTGTATGGAGTTTTCCATTATAAGGTTTTCCAAAATGGCATGGGATAGTAAACCATGTCGTGGTCTAATTCATGGTATCAGTCAACATGTTTTTAAATGGATTAAACCACCACTATTTTTTGAGGGGGGGAAGATGTGAATTTGATAAGGAAGTAATGGGTGATGTTTTTATGGAATATTGAATTATATTTTTACAACATTTAATTTGGGAAAAAGATTAATTATTCCTATTGTTGAAAGGGATCTCAAACCAAATTATTTTTAGAGGCAACTTTAAGGTATTCCCCCTTTCGAAGCTTCTTCCTCCTGATCTCTTTCGGATGAATCTGTTAGAGGTGGGAAGATTCTATCACACTCTACTTTTACTAATAACTTTAAGTCTATGGTTTTTAAATTAAATGATTTGGGATCTATGGTTTATAGATTTTTAATTATTGAACTATTTTTTGAAAATTCTTAAAAGTGATTCATTTTCTTTGATGAAAGATTCTATAATAATACTCTTGAATGTTCTAGTCTTGTTATTCAATTTTCAAAGATGGGGTTTTGTGTGTATGAATATTACATATATGTGGGGGAATATTGGTTCAAACTTTTCGATGCATACCGAAATTAAGTGCATGGTGGATTGGAATGGGTTGGTGTGTGTTCATGATGTGTTGTTCGATTCATCCTATTTCACTACACTTATGATTTTTGGGGGATCACTCCCAATCAAGGGAGAAATAAATGGAGAAAGGGTTATTTATTGATAACAGCTTATTTTAGGTTTTATTCAATTGAAAACCTACTCAGATTTCATAAACAAAGTTCAACAGGTGGTGTGGAAGAATTCAAGGGTTAATGAACCACCCCAAACCAAACTTAGACTATAGTAAATCTTTACACTATAAAATGGGATTGAATCCCATGAATTTTGTAATTATAGAATTTCCTAATATAATATGTGTTATAATCCTCAAATGTTATATCCATATAGAAGAAATAAATAAAGGGCCCTTTCTCCTGTGGATATAGGCACCATGATCAAACCATGTTAAATCTCACGTGTTCTTCATTTTTCCTTCTGTTTGTGTGTATTCTCATTGCCAAGAACCTTCGTTTCCCCAATAATTTGGTATCAAAGTCATCAAGAGTGAAATGTCGAAGCTGTAGAAAAGTTTTAGTATTATTGGAAAATTTCATTTGGTTGGAAAATTTTTTTGAGGCTAGATCTGTGAAGAGCTCGACAAGACAATTTCAACAGTGCAAGAAATGTAAAAAAACAGAGTTGAAACAAAGATGGTAGAGCTGGTAAAAGTTTCAGTCAAACCCCAGGTGCTATAGTACCACCTTATCAGAGAAGATGATACAAATTTTGCAGATGTCAACTTTACAGTGACTTTTTCAGAAATTGTCTCTTCGATCCATGTTAGTACCACCTCATCGGTCGATCTGGACCATTGAAACAGTTTTGGATATTACTTGGCCAACTGGAATCTGATTTCATCAATCCATGAGACAGTTCCAGCTATTTCGATCATTATGGAGACATCTGTATGGTAAAAAAATTTAAATTATAACTGCATCAATGGAAGAAAATACTAGTAACATGATTAATCATATCACTTTTAATTATGTTATCTGGAAACCAAAAATGGTGGATCTTTTGTATATTAAATATTTATAGAAAGAAATATTAGAGACCACTAAGACCATTGTAGAACAAGTAGATGATTCGTCAAAAAATAGTCAATCCTATGAGAAGAAAACAACTGATACCCCTCCAGTTGATGCGGTGTGGATCGTACTCAATAGAAAGTGTGCCACCCAAATTAGACAATGGATCGACAAAACTATATTCCATAACTTTTACAACGAACACAATGCTTCTGTTCTTTGGAAAAAAAATGGAAAAGATGTATGTGAGGACAACCATGTAAAACAAATCAAACCTGATACACCATCTTTTCAATTTGAAGTACAAAGATGGGACCAACATATCAGAGCACGTGAATAAATTACAAGGTATTTTTGATCAGTTGAATTCCATGAAAATGATGATTGATGATGAGTTTCATGCACTATTTATATTGATTTATTTACCAAATACATGAGATACATTAGTTTTTTGGTTAGTAGTTAAACTCCATATGGAACTCTCATCATGGAGATGGTGAAAGATATAATGTTGAATAAAGAGTCAAGAATAAAAGATAAGGGACATACACCTAAATCCAAGGTTTTTATCACTAAAAGAAAAGGGAAGAAGAAATTTAAGGTAATAAGTAGATAAAGAGAGCCTTGTGACCAAATTATTCAAAGGAGGAATGATCAAAATCTTGATCGAGATATGACATGAAGTTCCCCCCTTGTGGAAATCCTAGAAAATCTATCCAAGAGTGTAGAAGGTTGAAGACAAAGGAGAGGAATCATGATGGTAAGACCCAAAATAATTATGATGCAGTTGTTAATTAAGAAATCGTTATTGTCCAGGAAGATAATCAGGTCATTTTTGCAAGCCAAGACTCGATATGGGTGATCAATTTTGGTGCTTCCTACTATGTCAGAACCAAAATAGATTTCTTCTCATCTTAAATTTCAGGGATTTTCAGACATGTGAATATGGGAAATAATAGTGAATCCAAAATTACTCGTATTGGTAATATTTTTCTAGATACTTATATTGGATGTAGGTTACTATAGAAAGATTTGAGGCATGTTCCTGATATTCACCTCAATATGATATCCAATGGAATGCTTGAAAATTATGAATACATCATTTCATTCAGTGATAGGAAATGTAAACTTAACAAAAGTAACTTGGTAATTACTAAAGGAATGATAGATTCTTCTCTTTATCTCACAGTTTCCTGACCGTGTGGAGGAGAAGTAAATTAATCCAAAGAATATGTTCCTATAGAAGTTTGGAATAGGGGGATTGGTCACATGAGGGAGATAGGAATCATATTTTTCTCTAGGAAGGATCTCTTCTTTGAACTAAAAGTTACACATTTGGATATTTGTGTTGATGGCATCATGTGAAAATAACACAGAGTATCATTTTGTGGCAATATATCATCCATAAAAGAAAATGTTTTCGATTTGATTCACTATGATGTCTACATGATGTTCACTAAGTTTATGGAAGGTGATGATTATTTTTTTACCTTCATAGATGATAATTCTATAAAAGTATAGGCATTTTCTTTGAAAAATAAAGATCAAGTGTAGGATGTTTTCAATCAGTTTCATGTGAAGGTAGAAAGGGAAACTAGCATACAGTTAAAGTGTGTGTGATTAGAAAATGGAGGAGAGTATCATGGTATTTTTGAGGAGTACTGTAGGAGTTTCGGAATTAGGATGTAAAAATCAATACCAAATATTCATCAATATAATGGTATTGCTAAGAGGATAAATAAGATAATTTATGAGAGATTCGAGTGTATTCTCTCAAATGTAGAGCTTCTAAACACCTTTTGGGGGGAAGTAATGAGGACCTCAGTTGATCTTATCAACATTTATCCATAAATTCCACTAAACTATGACATTACAAAAAGTTTCTAGATAGGTAAATATATTTAATAAAAAAACTTGATAGTATTTTCCTATAAGGAATTTGTTCACATCCCAAAAGATGAGCAGACGAAGTTGGATGGAAAAGGAAAGTAGTGTATCTTTTTAGGATATGCTCATGAGGAGTTTGGATACCAAAACTGGGATCCTATCGGTAGGAGGATCATCAAAAGAGGATATTTGGTTTTTCTCAAGGATCAGATGATTGGATATTTTGAGAAGCCAAAAAATTAAGAGAAGTTGCAGTCTAAAAATTTATAGCCAATATGGAACCAGTATCACCACCATCAGTTCCAACTACTGTGAGAGAGATACATGAAATTGATGATACATCAATACCGGGTTATATTTCTATACGTATTGATATATATCCATCATATGATATTACAGAACATATTCCCCCCGAAGAACAGTTGAGGAGATCCACCATATAATGACAATCAAGTCATAGATGCTCACAACATGAGTATGTGATGCTCACTGATGGGGGAGACCCAGCTACTTATGATGATGCATTTAGGCATCAATAGGAGATAGAATGGAAAGCATATATGTAAGAGCAGATGAGATCCTTGCCCAAGAACCGCACACTTGATTTTGTGGATTTACAACATGGAAAGAAGGCACTCAAGAACAAGTGGGTGTACATAATTAAAAGCAGAATATGGAAGATCACAGTTGTGCTACAGATCCAGAATGGTTTTAAAGGGATTCAGTCATAAAAAAGGTATTGACTTTGATGAATTTTTTTATCCTCTGGTTAAAATTTCTTCTATCATATTTATTCTTGGATTTATGGGCTAGTCTAAACTTAGTGGTTCAATAACTAGATGTAAAGACAGAATTCTTACATGAAAACCATGATGAAAATATTTACATGGATCAACCAGAGGGATTTCAGGTGAAAGGAAAAGAAAACTTGGTGTGAATGCTTAATAAAATATTATATGGTTTGAAATAGGCACTGATGCAGTGGTATTGAAAATTCAACTCATTCATGGAGAAAAATGAGTAGAGGAAGAAAACTTATGATCAATAAGTTTTCATTAAAATTTTTCTGATGGTAATTTCATTATCTTGTTGCTTTATGTTGATGTTATTATAATTATTGGAAGAGATATATCCAAGGTCAATAGGTTGAAGAAGGATTTGAAAAAGTCTTTTAAAATGAAGGCCTTGGGAGATTCTACTTAGATTATTGGTATGATGATTACTCATGATAGAAGGAATCACAAGATTTGGCTATCTTAAGAATTATACATTGATAAGGTTCTTGAAATATTCAACATGAGAAAGTTGGAACCAGTTATTACTTAACTTGTGAGTCATTTTAGGATTACTACAAGTCATATTCCATCAACTGGGGATGGGAAAGAAGAAATGGAAAACATTCCATATCAATCAGTAGTTGGAAGTCTTATGTATTTCATGGTGTGCACCAGACAAGATTTTCTCATGTTGTTGTCATTGTGAGTAGTTTTTTATAAAATATAGGAAAGGTGAATTGGACAGTGGTCAAATGGATATTGAGGTATCTCCGTGGTATATATAGTCATTTTTTATGTTTTGGACGTGATAAACTTGTTTTATAATTATACACAAATGAAAATATAACTATATATATAGACACAAGGAAATTCATATCTAGGTACCTGATATCATTTTCAGGGGTATAAATCATATGGAAATCACAACTTTAGAAGTCTATTTCCTTATCAAACATAGAATCAGAGAATATCATGGTCATTGAAGGCTTCAAGGAGATGTTTTGGATGAAGAAGTTTTTATATAAGTTGGGATAGAGTTAGGATAATTATATTCTTTATTTTGATAGTCATAGTGTTATTAATCTTAGTAAGAACCCAAAATTTCATTCTAGGTCCAAAAACATTGACTTTTAATAACACTAGATACAGAATGTATTAGAATAAATATTGTTGAAACTTGAGAAAATCCGCACCAATGATAATGGGGAAAACATGATGATGAAGGTTCTACCGAAAAATAAGTTGGACACCTGCAAGAAGACTGAAAGTATAGCTTCTACTCCAAATTGGTCATGAGGGGGAAATTTGTGGGGGGCACTTCTAATCAAGGGAGAAATCAGTGGAGGAATGTCCCTTTGTCAAAAATATCATGGTTTGGGTTTTCTTCAGTTAGAAAACTACTCAGTCGCCATAAAGGAAGTGCAACTGGTGGTGTGGAAGAATTCATGGATTGATGAACAACCCCAAACCAACCATGGACTGTAGTAGATCTTTCCTTTATAAAACAGGATTGGATCCCATGAATTTTTTAATTAGAGATCATCCCACTATAAAATGTGTTGTAATCCTCCGATGTTATATCTAGAAAGAGGAAATAAATAAATCCCCCTTCTCCCATGGATGTAATCTCCATTTCCAAACCATCTCTAATATCTTATGTTCTTCTAGTTTTCTCATATAGTTGTATGATTTTTTCTTCATGAACCTCTGGTACCCCAACAATTTTTTTGATTAAAAATCACCCTAACATATTGGTGGATTCTGCTTTTGGAACTGAACTGAATGATTCACTTTCCTTGGTTCATCCCTTTTATTCCATCTATCCACAACATAAAAATCCTTTAATATACTCTAAACTAACTACTGGTTCAACTGTGGCTCAAGTGCAACCACATTTTCAGTAGTCTCTCTAGGATCGAAATATAATATGAGATGCTCAATATACAAGAGGGGGGGTGAATTGTATACTTTAAAAATTCCTTTGGAACCTTTAAAGTTAGTTATGAATAACTATATTTCCCTTAAGCAAAGGAAAGGACTAAGTTTAACAAAGTTAAACTAGGTAAATTCACAACACCTCTAACACCGAACTGAACTTGGAAAGTGATTCCAGAAATAGGTTCCGGAAATATGGTTCCGGAATTTTAAACTTAACAAAAGTTACAATATGAGATTCTACCTTAAAGCGTATAGAATCTAAATGAATCAGAGTAAGTAAGGAAGTATAATAAAGTTATACTTTCCTTAAGATACAAATTGCAGCGGAATAAAAACAAGTAGTTAAACTACAAGTAACAAGATAATAGTCTTTTAACCCAAAGAGAAGGGTATCCAACAACCTTGGATAAAGGTCCCTTGATTTATACTTTCAAGCAAGTCTGTCTTACCCACACCAGGGTAAGCCCTCGATACGAAGATCGGAGTCTCTGTCTTGCTATCCCCGCAAGACCTCAACTTCAAGGTAGTTGGCAACCTCTGTCCTCCTCAGCAAGGAAGCCCTCGAACTTTAAGGTAGTCGGCACCTCTGTCTTCCTATCCCCGGAATCCCTCGAATGAAATCACCAACATTCGGAGTCGTACAAAGCTTTGAGAGCTGATAAGAGTCTCTCTCTCTAGAAATCACTTCAACAGCATCTATGCACAAAGTCTAAATTGTTCATCCATCCGTTAGCCAACAGCAACGAGCTCTTTCAAATGAGCTCCTATTTATAGGTAAGGTCGGCTCCTTCTCCAACGGTCATATTTTCCTTAAAGATCGGAGGGACCTGTACACGTTTCACTTAGACAACGGTTAGTTTATAACAAAACAGACGACATCGTTTTATAACAAAACAAGTGTAACAGAATGTACGACATCGTTTTAAACTCTAACATAAAGGTTCGGAATGAAAACTTTGGAGTGAAAGTTCAGAGTGAATAAATTCAGAGTGTATAAAACAAAGATAATCAGATTCTGTTTAAAAGGTGAATTCAGAATGAGAATTCGGAATAGGAATTATTCATCAGAAATCGTAATGAGAATTCATCATCAGAATTCGTAATGAGAATTTTTTATCAGAATTCGTAATGAGAATTCGTCATCAGAATTCGTAATGAGAATTCTTTATCAGAATTCGTAATGAGAATTCGGAATGAGATTTCTTCATTAGAATTTGTAATGGAAATTCTTCATTGGAATTCGTAATGAGAATTCTTCTTCAGAATTCGTAATGAGAATTCGGAATGGGATTTCTTCATTAGAATTCGTAATGGGAATTCTTCTTCAGAATTCGTATCCTGAATCTGGAATAGAGCTTAGTCAGAGTTCATATCCGGAATTCGGAATGAAACTTCCTTATAGTTCTTTATCCAGAATCCGAATACTAAACAGAATGATTTATATCAAAGTTTTAATGATTCCGAGAAAATGAATCCGAATCTCATACTTAAGAAAAATATGGATGAAAATATGATAAGGATAATTTTTCTTATAAAAGCCATTTTCCTTAAGAAAGCAATTTTCCTTATAAAAGCAATTTTCCTTATAAAAGCAATTTTCCTTATAAAATCAATTTTCCTTAAGATAAGATGTTTGTGATTTTCAAAACAAGAAGGAATGGAAAAGTCATAAGGAAAACCTTATTGACTCAACAATCTCCCCCTTTTTGGAAAGCACAAACATCCTTACGAAAAACAAAAATTCTAAGAAGAAAGAAAAATATTAATGCTTATCTCCCTTGTTTTAAGGATATAGATGAATAAGACTAACTCCCCCTTAGGCTTTGAAACTCTAAGGATCGTATTCATATTTCCGGAGTGATATTTCATAAGAAAGTCTTCTTTAAGAAAAACTCCCCCTTAAACAAACTCTTATTAAAGTTCTTTTTCCTTGGGTATTTTTTCTTTCTCCCCCTTTGATAAACTCTTATTAGAGTTCCTCTTTTTCTTAAGGATCTTTTCCTTATCCCCCTTTGTGATTTTCAAAAAGAATTGGAGGGAATGGAAAAAAATAACGAAGTACTTGAAAGATTAGTAATGACAACAAAAAGAAACAAGAGACACAATTTTCATTAAAATTTGTAATCTCAGCAACAAAAAAAAATTACAACAAAAAGATCGGATTGGGTTATTTCGGATTTTTTTCCTTAGACATGAGCCCCTTAAGAATCGTTTTGATCTTCTTTAAGTCTTTATGATCTTCTTCTGCTTGCTTCTCTAAGGCGACTATTCTTGCGGACTGAGCTTCAATTTTTTCTTCCTGAGCCTTCAGTTTTTCTTCCTGAGTTTGGATATTTTCTTCCTGAGCCTTCATCCTTACTTCAAAATCGATCCGATGATCCCTTTCAAATTTCCAATTCTGAGAAACAGAATTCAACTTCCCATTCAGATCCCTGACTTCTTGGATCCGGAAGTTTGTTGATAGAGTTGCAATCTTCGGAGCCTTGTCATCAGCCAATCCGAGAGTTTCTAAGGCCTTTTCCTTGTTGAAACTACCCATAGAGTCTGGTAATACGTGAGAAATAAACTCAGCTTCACCTTCATAACTTAACCCTACCAAGCTTGCAGCCTTGGTGTAAGAAAGTTTATATGTCTTGCCATACGATTTAAAAGAAAACTTCCCTCTATCATCTTCCTTAAAGAAAGAAACGGATTCATAAAATTCAACAAGAAAATCTGAGTACACTTCATCTTGGTTCCCGGTTTTAGATACCGAAACATCCTCCCAGCCATTTAACTTGATGTTCTTTGAGATGATAGAATCGTAATTGTCGAAGAAATCTGGATGGAGTAACCTTTCTCTGTATACTAACCACTGAGAAATAGGCTTGGTTGAAGACATTTCTTGAGAAGCTAACTCTGCAGACATTCGGATCTGAAGTCCTCTGAGATATTCGGAATGGAGAAGTCTGAAGTTCGGAACGGCCTTAAAACAGAGGGTCAGAACTTCAGCACGCAAAAGCTTGAAACCGATGTGGGAATAGAATTTAGGTCCCCTTTATATAGGCAACGGGATGACGGTTCAACTTCCTCGGTTGATCTAACGGTTTAGAATGATCTGAGATCAAATCTGACGGTTGAGAGCTTGAATCCGATCTTTTTGAGGTTTTTATTAAAGTAAAGAATTAAGAAATCCAAAAACCGAAAACAAAATATAAGAAACTGCCAGCAAGTAAAATATTATTACGAAAACATCAGTAAGGAAATCATACCTTTCGGATTATCTTAGGAAAGTTATTCGTAATGGGGAATATAAAGATGACTACGAAAAACTCAATACGAAAAACTAAATACGAAAAACTCAATACGAAAAAGTAAATACGAAAAACTTAATACGAAAAAGTAAAAGTAAATAAAAAAAACTTGGTACGAAAATCTGGTTATGAAAGTACCAGTACGAAAGTTGTCCATTCCGGAAATTTTCAATACGAATACTTCCATTCCAGAAGTATTCTGTGTGAAAATATCCATTCTGGAAAATTGTAGTTCCAGAAGTTCCATTCCGGAAATATTCGTTCCGAAAAGTTTAAAAACAAATTTTGAAAAACTTTGTTTAAACAAACAATCAAATGTACTCCCCCTATGAAAAAGAGTTTATTACTGTAAGGAGATTTTTTTTCAACAGAAAGTTAATTAAGAAATATTACCTTACGGTTATCATTACTAACTTCTGTTTAATATATTCAAATCTATCAGAAGGCAAAGATTTTGTGAATATATCAGCAAGTTGATCTTGCGTTCCGATAAACTGAAGAATAATATCTCCTTTGAGTGTGTGATCTCTAAGAAAGTGATGCCTAATATCTATGTGTTTTGCACGGGAGTTATGTGCAGGGTTCTTACTGAGGGCAATGTCACTTGTGTTATCACACAAAATTTGAGTTTTGGTAAAACTCAAGCCATAGTCTGTGAGTGTGTGTTGCATCCACAACACTTGTGCACAACAACTTCCAGCTGCTACATATTCAGCTTCAGCAGTGGAGAGTGCAACTGAATGTTTCTTCTTGCATGACCAAGAAACTAAATAATCTCCTAAGAAATGACAAGTTCCGGATGTACTCTTTCTATCCATTCTACATCCACCAAAGTCAGCATCAGAAAAAAAATTTAGAACAAAATCATTTCCAGAAGTATAAAATAATCCTAGATCCATGGTTCCCTTAAGGTAGCGAAAAATTCTTTTTACTGCCTTTAAGTGAGATTCCTTAGGATTGGATTGATATCTTGCACATAAGCATACTGAAAACATTAAGTCTGGTCAACTAGCTGTTAAGTAAAGTAGACTTCCTATCATACCTCTAAAAGATGTTTGATCTACTGGTTTCCCAGCTTCGTCAAGATCTAAAGAGTTTGAGGTACCAATGGGAGTACTTATACTCTTAGTGTTGTCATAACCATACTTTTTAAGAAGATCTTTAATATACTTATGTTGAGATATGTAAGTTCCTTCTGGTTTTTGAGAAATTTGAAAACCAAGGGAAAATGTTAACTCACCCATCATACTCATTTCAAACTCAGATTTCATTAGACTAGCAAAAGAGTCAGTCAAATATTGCTGAGTTGAACCAAATATAATGTCATCAACATAAAATTGAACAATCAAAACATTTTTCTTATCTTTCTTTATAAAAAGGGTTGGATCTGCATTTCCCTTAACATAGTTATTTTGAAGCAAAAATCCAGTGAGTCTATCATACCATGCTCGTGGGGCTTGTTTAAGGACATACAAAGCTTTGGTAAGTCTAAAAACATGATCTGGATGTTTTGTATCTTCAAAGCCAGGAGGTTGTTCAACAAAAACTTCCTCTTGAACATAACCGTTAAGAAAAGCACATTTCACATCCATTTGGAAAAGTTTGAAATTAAAGAATGCTGCAAAAGCAAGTAGAATACAGATATATTCAAGTCTAGCTACTGGAGCATAGGTTTCTTCATAGTCTATTCCTTCTTGCTGATTATAACCTTTAGCAACAAGTCTAGCTTTGTTCCTAACAATGACTCCATTTTCATCACATTTATTTTTGAAAACCCATTTTACTTCAATAACAGAAGTTTCCTTAGGTCTTTCAACCAAGGTCCAGACTTGATTCCTTTCGAATTCATTTAGTTCATCTTGCATTGCTTTGATCCAATCATCATCACCTAAAGATTCATCTGTGCTTTTAGGCTCTAATTGGGAAAGAAATGCTAGATGTTCTACTTCATTTCTTAAGGAACTTCTAGTCCTTACAGGTTGATTTACATCACCAATGATACTATCACTGGGATGATTCTTAAGAAACACCTGATTTTGGTTTTGTAAAACCTGTTCATCAACATAGGGTAGAAAGTCTTCTGGGGTAAATGTCTCAGAAGTATCTTCTAGAACAATTTCCTTATCAGAAGGTTCTTCTATCAAAGGTTGATAATCAGTTTTTGAAAACACATCCGAAGATGTAGGTTGAGATGGTTTGAAAACAAAAGGATCAGACTCATCAAATTTCACATGTACTGTTTCCTCAACAGTACAAGAATTTTTATTAAAAACTCTATAAGCCTTAGAGGTTGTGGAATATCCTAAGAAAATTCCTTCATCAGATTTTGGTGCGAATTTATGTAGGTTATCTTTAGTATTCAAAATGAATACTTTTCAACCAAAAACCTTGAAGTAGGAAAGTCTTGGTTTTCTACCATTCCATAACTCATAAGGAGTTTTATTAAGAAAAGGTCTAATCAAAACTCGATTTATAGTATAACAAGCAGTACTTAAAGCTTCAGCCCAGAAATGTCTAGCAATAGAATATTCACTCAACATGGTTCTAGTTATCTCTTGAAGAATTCTATTTCTTCTTTCAACTACACCATTCTGTTGAGGAGTTCTAGGTGCTGAAAAATTGTGAGTAATACCTTTCTTACTACAAAAAGTTTCAAAATCAGAATTTTGAAATTCTCCTCCATGATCACTATGAATAGTTTTCAATGGAAGGTTTTTCTCATTTTTAACTTGAGCTCTAAAACTTTTGAAATAGTAAAAAGCTTCAGATTTCTTTGCTAGAAAATAGACCCAAGTAAATCTAGTGTAATCATCAACTAGAACAAACACATAGTATTTGCCTCCAATACTTCCAGTTTGTGTTGGACCAAAAATATCCATGTGCACCAACTGTAATGCATCGGTTGTTGAGATTTCACCGATTGACTTAAAAATAGATTTATGTTGCTTGCCATATTGACAAGGATCACAAACTTTAGAAGAATCAAATCTAAGCTCTGGTAGATCCTTAACAAGTTTCTTCTTAGAGAGTTTACATAGGTTTCTAAGGTTACAGTGTCCTAGTCTTCTATGCCATAACCAAGGATGATCTTCCATTGCACTTAGGCAAGGTAAATCTTGGCTCCTGAGGTCTTCTAAGTTTAAGGTGTAAACATTCTCTTGCCTGTTGGCTGAGAGAATAAATTCTTCCTTAGAATTGTGAACTAAACACTTATCATTCCTAAAATTCACAAGGTAACCTTCATCACATAACTGACTTATGCTAATGAGGTTGTGTTTAAGACCTTTAACAAAAAGAACGTTTGAAATCAAGGTTTTACCTAAAAGAACAATATTACCAATACCAACAATCTCTCCCTTAGCATTGTCTCCGAAAGTTACCTTTCCTCCTTTCTTTTTGATAATCTTTTAAAAAAAGCTTTTGTTACCAGTCATGTTTCGGGAACATCCACTATCCATGTACCATATATTGTTGCTGGAACTTTCTTTATTATCCTGAAATCAAGAACAAAGTTAGATTTTCGGAATCCAAACTTGTTTGGATCCGAGATTTCTAGACAATAAAATTTTAGGAACCCATATTTTCTTAGAAAAATAATCTTTATGAAAACCTAAGGATTGGGTTTTGTTTAAGGAACAATTTTTTGCCCAGTGACCACCACATTGGCACTTGGTACAAAATGTGGCACTTTGAGGAACAAAATAATTGTTACTAAAAACTGGTTTTTCATGGGTATAACCAAATCCAGATTTATTTCTTAAAGGTCGTATTTGGGAATACATCTTATCAAAATTTTCTTTACCATGGGTAAAGTTTGATAAACACTTCTTTAAGGAAAAAATTTCGGACTTGAGTTTTACAATCAAGTTTTTGTCCTCAAAATCATTAGTTTTAGAACTAGAGTTAGGCTCGGAAACATTTTTATTAGAAATTACTTTTTCTAATTCTTTAGAAAGTTTGTTCTTCTCAGAACTTACTTCCTCAAGATTTTTTGAAATATTTTCAAAATCAGCATTTTTCTTATCAAGATCTTTAGAAAGATCTGATATCTCTTTAGTAAGAATAGAATTCCTAGAGTTTTCCTTATCAAGTTTCTTACTGAGTTTGGAATTCTCAATCTCAAGAAGTTCAGCAAACCTAGAGACTTCTTCAAAAGTAGGTAAAGTATTTTCCTCATCAGAAGATGATTCTTCATCAAAAGAGTTATAATACTTACTATCATTAGAATTTAAAGAAACATTGGTCAATGATTCAGCATTTCGTACCTTAGCCATAAGACAATTATTATCAATAGGTAATCTGGCTATAAGACCAAGATTCTTCTGTCCTGAAGATTCATAATCAGAAGATTCATCTGAAGAGTCACCACCACTGGCACTCCAGGTGTCATTAGCTTTCAGAACTTTCTTAGCTTTGGATTTATAATACTTCTTCCTGTTCCTGTCTGAATGTCTTTCCTTTCTTTCTTTCTTTTTGAGCATAGGGAAATCTGGTCTAATATGACCAGCTCTTTTGCATTCATAACAAGTTACTTCTCCATCTTTCTTATCTTTCCTATCCTTATTCTTATACTTGGATTGAAAGTTTCTCTGTCCAGCTATCTTGTTCATCCTTCGAGCAAGATTGGCTAATTCATTTTCTGATACTTCACTCTCACTAGATTCGGATTGAAAAATAACTTTCTTAGACTTGGATCTGGTTACTCTCTCAGGAGTCTTAGCTTTCATCTGATTTGAAGTTGTAGTAAAAGCAACAGTACCATTTCCATTCTTTTTCTTGATGTTGTCAGCATCTCTCTTCATTCTTTTTTCATGTTGTAGAAGAGTTCCAAATAATTCATCAAGAGTAATTTGAGTGACCTTCCTGTTCTCATCTATAGCTGTTCTCTTGGATTCCCACTCATTGGGCATAATATCAATTATCTTGTCCACAAGAGCTTCATCATCTAAACCTTTCTCTCCCATAGACTGCAGACTGTTGACAATAGTCATAAATCTTTGTTGAACTTTACAGATAGGTTCTCCATAAGGAAAATTGATGCCATGATATTCAGCTCTAAGCATAGCTCTTCTAGTCTCAATCACCTTAGAAGTCCCAAAGTGTGTAACCTCTAACTTCTTCCATATACAATTAGCTGCTTCACAAGAAGAAATTTGGCTATATATATTTCTGGTCATTGAACATAGTAAAGTATTGTGTACCTTATAGTTGAGTTGATATTCTTGCTTTTCCTGGTTAGTAAAGGTTCTGACTTCCTTGTCAGGAATTTTATAATCACCAGTAAGCATGAAAAAGTTGTCTACTCCAGTATTGATAACAAATGTCTTCATACGATCTCTCCAGTATTCATAGTCATTACCATCAAATATAGGTGGTCTTGTAGGATTTAGATTGTCAATAGATCCAACATAAATTCCTGCCATACTAAAAATAACTTTTTACACAAACTTGTTAGTAGCTTAGAATCGTAATCACAAAGTTCGGAATGAGAAAAGTTCGGAATGGATAAATCGGTATGACAAAGTTTGGAATAGAAAAGTGAGAAAGAAAAACTTGTATGTGAGTACAAGTATTTCAGTAACCGGGCTCTGATACCAAATGTAAGATTGGTATAGAGTAAGAGGTTTCCAACCTCTGATACCAATTGTAGGATCGAAATATAATATGAGATGCTCAATATACAAGAGGGGGGGTGAATTGTATACTTTAAAAATTCCTTTGGAACCTTTAAAGTTAGTTATGAATAACTATGTTTTCCTTAAGCAAAGGAAAGGACTAAGTTTAACAAAGTTAAACTAGGTAAATTCACAACACCTCTAACACCGAACTGAACTTGGAAAGTGATTCCAGAAATAGGTTCCGGAAATATGGCTCCGGAATTTGAAACTTAACAAAAGTTACAATATGAGATTCTACCTTAAAGAGTATAGAATCTAAATGAATCAGAGTAAGTAAGTAAGTATAAGAAAGTTATACTTTCCTTAAGATACAAATTGCAGCGAAATAAAAACAAGTAGTTAAACTACAAGTAACAAGATAATAGTCTTTTAACCCAAAGAGAAGGGTATCCAACAACCTTGGATAAAGGTCCCTTGATTTATACTTTCAAGCAAGTCTGTCTTACCCACACCAGGGTAAGCCCTCGATACGAAGATCAGAGTCTCTCTCTTGCTATCCCCGTAAGCCCTCAACTTCAAGGTAGTTGGCAACCTCTTTCCTCCTCAGCAAGGAAGCCCTCGAACTTTAAGGTAGTCGGCACCTCTGTCTTCCTATCCCCGGAAGCCCTCGAATGTAATCACCAACATTCGGAGTCGCACAAATCTTTGAGAGTTGATAAGAGTCTCTCTCTTTAGAAATCACTTCAACAGCATGTATGCACAAAGTCTAAATTGTTCATCCATCCGTTAGCCAACAGCAACGAGCTCTTTCAAATGAGCTCCTATTTATAGGTAAGGTCGGCTCCTTCTCCAACGGTCATATTTTCCTTAAAGATCGGAGGGACCTGTACACGTGTCACTTAGACAACGGTTAGTTTATAACAAAACAGATGACATCGTTTTATAACAAAACAGGTGTAACAGAATGTACGACATCGTTTTAAACTCTAACATAAAGGTTCGGAATGAAAACTTCGGACTGAAAGTTCGGAGTGAATAAATTCAGAGTGTATAAAACAAAGATAATCAGATTCTGTTTAAAAGGTGAATTCGGAATGAGAAGTCGGAATAGGAATTCGTCATCAGAAATAGTAATGAGAATTCATCATCAGAATTCGTAATGAGAATTTGTCATCAGAATTCGTAATGAGAATTCGTCATCAGAATTCTTAATGAGAATTCTTTATCAGAATTCGTAATGAGAATTCGGAATGAGTTTTCTTCATTAGAATTCGTAATGGAAATTCTTCATTGGAATTCGTAATGAGAATTCTTCTTCAGAATTCGTAATGAGAATTCGGAATGGGATTTCTTCATTAGAATTCGTAATGGGAATTCTTCTTCAGAATTCGTATCCTGAATCTGGAATAGAACTTAGTCAGTGTTCATATCCGGAATTCGGAATGAAACTTCCTTATAGTTCTTTATCCAGAATCCGAATACTAAACAGAATGCTTTATATCAAAGTTTTAATGATTCCGAGAAAATGAATCTGAATCTCATACTTAAGAAAAATATGGATGAAAATATGATAAGGATAATTTTTCTTATAAAATCCATTTTCCTTAAGAAAGCAATTTTCCTTATAAAAGCAATTTTCCTTATAAAAGCAATTTTCCTTATAAAAGCAATTTTCCTTAAGATAAGATGTTTGTGATTTTCAAAACAATAAGGAATGGAAAAGTCATAAGGAAAACCTTATTGACTCAACAGTCTCTTCTGGTTGGTTCCTATGATGCATACTCAGTGTCATTATCTATAACCAAAACAAAATCCATTTAGTATCACTATCTAGAAACTAAATTCTTATCAATTAAAATTTATCACACCACACATATCACAAACAAGTCTTTCCAAAATTCAATAAATTCCGATTTCAAACCATTTTTTAAAATTCCACATTGATTTTAGAAAATAAAACCCTTTTGAACTATTTTAAAAAAATCAATGCTTTTTCAACAAATCACAAATCATTACTCAAAATTAATTATTCACTCCTAGTGGTAATTCATTACTATCAATGTAAGGACTCGACCCCAGTTTCCCAAAGTCGGTGCCTTATTTTATTACATTGGAATATAAACAAGGAATATGTATCCCGAAGGACCATGTAGTTTAGTAGATTTTACACACAATATTCATATATAAGTTCAACATTGCATCATGAAAGGGAAAAAACACTAATTTATTCCATTAGAAACATCCATGCCTTTTAGATTATGCCTACAAGTCACTCATAACTAACTTCTTCATATCCTGGGAAAACGAAACATAAGAAAGGGGTGAGATCAAATGATCAGTAAGAGTAAGAAATACAGTGGAAGATAACATAAACATAAAAATTATGCATGGTTAATAATTGAAAATACATGCCTTTACAAATAATATACTTGAACATATTATGGCAGGAATATGAGCTGAGTAAATAATGCCATTATAATCATGGGTATTCTACTAATCAAATAACCACGTGAAATTTAAATTACTAGATTCACAATGCGGTAAGTTCATATGCTATAAATTCTGAAACATATTTTCAAGGACTCATCCAAGACGTCTAAAAATGATTAAGTCCTCGGCCAAAACCATATCTCAAATTGGGCAAGACCTCGGCCAAGTCCACGTCTATTTGTCTCATGAGACCTACCGATGCATCGAGAGGCTATAGAGGTTCCCAACTATCACATAATAAGTCCAATTAATTCCTCATATGAGTGTTTATAAACAGAAAAAACATATACTTTCATATTGAAACTATCATATGAAATATAAATAACTTTCCCTAACATTAAGCTTAAACACTGACCATTCAGAATAAATTGGTGAATGGTTTTAGGATAGCACATCCATAATAAAACTATTAATAAACCATAAAATTAAATATGGTATATGAAATCATAAATGATTAATCCAATTAATACATAATAATCAACAAGAGTGTTGAAACAGATGAAAATACTCTTATAAAATAATTGAGTAATTCTTCAGATAAATGCTCTTTTATTTTGAAAAGAAGAGTTCTTTTGGAAAAGTATTTTTATAAAACTAGAAGTGATGTAAGATATTATTTTAATAATAAAATTAGTGATTTTATAAAGATAATGTTTTCCAAAAATAAATTATATAGTGTTCTTGAAAATAGGTAAGAATTTGAGAAACTCCCTTGAATCGGGCTTGTATTTCGGAAATAATTTTGAAATTTCCTTTTAAAACATGTAAATACCCATAAAATAAGGATATATTATGGTTGGTAAACATATTTAGAACACTCACACATAATTTATGATGAGTACCTAATAATACATAAGAATTTTATTTAGGTAATTAGAAAATAAAAGTAACCCGAATGAAAATGGAGGTTAGAGTGGAAAAACCCTTACCTTAAGTTCGAATGTGTTCTGCTATTGAACTTATGGTCCTATAATATGAAATTAGAATTATTAATAACTTAATTTAGAACCTAATATACATTTATTTAGTTTATCATAAATTTTTTAGTTCATTTATGTCTTTATTGATAAGTTATTATATTGAATTATGTCATTCCTGAGTGTTTGTTTTCTTGATTTTCATAATCAGTTCACTTGTTTTTAAGTAATGTAGTTCATGTGGAATGGATATAAATCTCAAAATTCTAAATTAAATAATATTTAAGAACATACATAAGTTTTAATGGTCATTTATATCATTTGGTTACATGTAATGATTTTTAATCATTAGATAAAATATTAATGATAACCACTTCGATTATTTGGCGGTATTTGGATTATTATGAGCTATTTTGGTCATATGATTTAATACCATGTACATATACTGGTTCATGAATATTTATTAGGTTATAATACATATATTATAGTCTATTTCAACCATAAAAATGGTTTCATGACCAGTAATTAAGGATAAATTTAATAACAAAACTTCGTTATCCACAGAGGTTATAAATTGGAACCTCATAGACATTGATTTCGTTTATAAAATAAAAGGGAAAGAGTAAGAATATTGATGATGGTTATTCCATTAACATGATATAATTTTAGTATATAGATTATACTAGAGTTATCATGTTCATTAGGATATAGTAGGAGGGTAGAGTATCACAAAAGAAGATAAATTGAAATGAAACTAAATGAAAAAGAAGGGTGTTTTACCTCTTGAAATAACCTCCTTGAGAACCTCCTTAAGGGAAGGGGTTTTGGTCTTTTGGAAATAACAAGAGCTTCTTGTATGTGGGGAGTGACTAGGGAAGGGTATTTGGGCAGAACATTTAGGATATTGAAGTCTTATAAGAGTGAAGAGAAGAGGGAGTGATGGGGGGTTTTATAGTGGAGGAGAGGAGTGAATTCTGAATATTTTACTCATTATTGTATTATTTCCCTCAAAAAAACCAATATTGTTGTTTCATGTGACCCCTAATAGTAATAAGTGTATGCGAGTTCGAAACAAGTGGACTTGAATCACTCATGATGTCATAAATAATTTATATAACTGATAATTTGTATATACAGTGTGTTACCGTATTTCACTTTTCATCAAACATTCAATAATTTCATAAAATTCCCAAAGAGTCGCCCCAACAATTTTTCAATATGTATAATTCAAAAATGAACTCCATTTTTCAAAAATAATTTTCTAAATATTACTAATTTAATTTTTAAATAAAATCATAGTTAATTTGAAAAATAAAAAAATTAAAGGTAGAATTAGTTTTATATCACATTGATAAATTAATTAAGATATCATTATCTTATTATATTAAGAAAATAAAATAATATCATTATTTACTATTCATAAGGGTCATATTACTATTTGTATTACTATTCATAAGGGTATGTTACTATTCACCAAAAATCAAGTTTGTTCTATCAGACTCCAAATGACTTACTGATCGCAACTCTAGACGAACATTTTTTGAAATTCAAATCATAGTAGAGGCAATATTGTGTTTAATTGATAGATTATAAAATGTGTTGTTTTGTAGGGACTTAGTGTTTCATGAATTCAATATTTTTTTTCAAAACCTTGGAGTGTTACATTATCCCCTCCTTACAAAAATTTCGTCATCGAAATTCACAAAATGTTACCTCACAAAAAGATTCAGGTATGTCTTCAACATAAGCTCCTCAGTCTCCCATGTTACCTCTTCGATTTTATGATTTCCCCAAAGTACCTTTACCATATGAGTCGTTTGATTCCTCAACACTTGTTCTTTATTTTCCAGAATCCAGATAGGCTCTTCACAGTAAGATAGGTCAGGTTCCAACACTATACCTTCAGAAGTGAGGACATGCATTGGGTATGGCATGTACTTTCTCAACAATGAGACATGGAACACATTTTGTACTTTGTAAAATCTAGGCGACATTGCCAAAAGATATGCAACAGCTCCAATTCTCTCTAAATTTTCAAAAGGCCCAATGTTCCTAGGGCTTAGATTCCCTTTATTTCCAAATCTTATAACGCCCTTCCATGGAGATACTTTCAAGAAAACATGATCTCCCACATGAAATTCCAAATCATTCCTTTGATTATCGGCATAGCTATTTTGTCTACTTTGAATTTATTTGATATTACCTTGAATAATCTTTACGTTTGATGTTGTTTCCACCACAAGCCTTGGACCCACATGACTCCTTTCTCCAACTTCATCCCATCAAGTTGGTTTACGAAATCTCTTTCCATACAATGCTTCATATGGCACCATTTTAATACTTGAATGGAAACTATTATTGTAGGAAAACTCTACTAAAGGTATGTATTATCCCACATACCTTGAAAGTCAAGTGAACATGATATCAACATGTCATATAAGGTTTGGATCATCCTCTATGGTTGTCCATCAGTTTGTGGGTGGTAATCAGTACTCAATTGAAGTTCAGTATCCAAATATTTCTGGATATTTTTCCATAATTTCGATGTAAATAGTGGGTCACGATCAGACACAATTGAGAGAGGTTCCCCATGAAGTCTTACAAATTCATTGATATAGAGTCTTGCTAAGTGCTCTAGTGGAAAATCCTCCTTTATAGTGAGGAAATGTGAAGATTTTGTAAGTCAATCCACAATTACTCATATCCTATCATTCTTCCTTAGAGTTTTGGGTATTCCAGTGACAAAATACAAAGTGAATTCATCCCATTTCCACGTAGTAATAGGTATAGGTTGCATGAATCCTTTTGTATGTTTCCTTTCGGACTTCACTTGTTAACAGACTAAACATATTGATACATAATCCGCAATTTCCCTCTTCATGTTATCCCATGAGAAATTTTCCTTCAAATCTCTATACATCTTAGTGATACTAGGGTGTTTGGATAAATTTGAACTCTGGTAATCATTCAATAACTCAATTTTTAGCTCAATTATTGCTGGAATGCGAATCCTCTTTCCAAATTTTAGAAAACCATCTTCACACACAAAGTCATCCATATTTCTATATTGCACAGTATTAATTTTCTTTTGAAGGTTCTCGTCATCAAGATGAAAATATTTATTTCTTTATAATAAATATGGTTGGGAAAACAATTGAAAAAGTAATGATTTTTCACATTCTTTGATAATTTTCATGTCTGTCCTTACTAGATCCATGTACAAAGGATCCTTGTGAATCCTCATTTTGTTGAAAACTCTATGATCCTTCCTGCTCAATGCATCAACTACCTTGTTTTCCTTTCCAGGGTGGTAGTGGATGGTACAATCATAATAATTGAGTAGTTATAGTCATCTCCTTTGACTCATGTTAATTTCTTTTTGGGAGAAGATATACTTCAGACTCTTGTGATCCATATATATCTCACATTTTTCTCCATAGAGATAACGTCTCCATATCTTCAGAGCAAATATTACCACTACTAACTCAAGATCATGAGTGTGATAGTTTTGTTCATTAATTTTTAACTACCTTGATTCATAGGTAATAAGTCTATAATTTTTCATAAGGACACAACCAATCCCTTTCTTTAATACATCACTAAAGATCACAAACCCATCATTTCCTAATGGTAGGGTTAGGATCAGAGCATTCACTAACCTCCTATTAAATTCTTCAAATTAGTCCTCACATTATTTTTTCCATACGAACTTAACCCCTTTACATGTAAGCTTGGTCATTGGGTTGGATAAATGGGAGAAGTTTTGAAAGAAATGCTGGTAATAACCTACTAAAATAATAAAACTACGTATCTCAGATATGTTTGTTAGAGTATGTCATTCTTTCACAACCTTTGTCTTTTCAGGATCAACAAATATTCCATCTTTAGAGACAATGTGGCCTACAAAGGAAATTTATTGGATCCAAAATTCACACTTTCTGAACTTACCATATAATTCATTTATTCTAAGAGTCTTCAAAATTGTGTGCAAGTGATTTTCATGATCCTAGTAACTTTTGGAGTATACCAAGATATCATAAATAAATACCACCAAAAATTCATCTAGATATTCCTTGAAAACTCTATTCATTAGATCCATGAAAACAAATGGTGCAATAGTCAGTCCAAAAGGAAATACTGTAAACTCATAATTCCCATACCTGGTTCAAAATGATTTTTTTTAGAATGTCTTCCTTCCTCACAAGCAACTAATGATATCTAGATCTAAGATCAATCTTAAAAAAATATCAGGCTCCATGAATTTGATCAAATAAATCCTTAATTAGAGGTAGGGGATACTTGTTCTTTATTTTTATAGCATTGATCTCTCTATAATCAATGCACAGCCACACTGACCCATATTTCTTCTTAACAAAAAGAACTGGGGCTCCCCATGGAGAAACACTAGGGTGAATACATCCTTTATCACTCAATTCCTACAATTTTTTCTTTAGTTACACTAACTCTATAGTGGCCATTCTATAAGTATTATTTGATATGGGCCTTGAACTAGGAATTATGTCAATGGAAAACACAATTTCTTGCTCTGAAGGATGTCTAAGTAAATCCTATAGAAATACGTCAACATATTCTTGCACAATATTTATGTCCTTTATTTGTACATTCCCATCCTCACCCATAGTTATTTAATTCTATTAATCCCTAATAATTTAATTCAGTAGAGATACTAGGGGTGGATCTAGATTAGAATCAGATAATGAAGTTTCTTCCCTAAAGACAATGGATTTCATATCATCCTCAAAAATTGTAACCTTTTTCTTCTTTCAATAAATTTTTGCATCATGGTTCAAAATCCAATCCATATCGAGGATTATATCAAAGTCAATCATGGGTATGAGAATAAAATATGAATATAAAGCATGTTTATATGCCATAATGGGGATTGCCTGACATAATGTTGTTGTAATGATACTTCCCTTAGGATTTTTGACTGACAACTCCCTTATTAAATCAAATTGGAAATATCTAATTTTCTTGTCCAACTGTAAAGATATGAAAGAATGCGATGATCCAGAATCAAATAAAATCATTGGATAAGTTTGAGGAAACGATTAAAGTACCTTCCACTACATCAATAGGAACTTCAATATCAGCGGTTGTGATCACATTAGCTTGTCCCTACTCCCTTGGCCATTTCTGTTGCATGTTTCCTTGACGCTTTGGAAAATCATTAGAATAGTGTCCCATCTCCCTAAAATTATAGAATTGAACATTAATGGATTTTTTATTCCCCTTACAATCACCATTAAGATGGAATTTCTGTCCACATTTGTAGCATACTCCTTTTCCTTTTAAACAGGCACCAGGGTGTTTCCTTCCACAATTATCAAAGGGTATAAATTCAACTCTTCCCTTCTTCCACATTTACTTAATTCCTTTTCCAAAGTTTTTAAAAACCCTCTTCTTATCTTTCATTCCCTTAATTTCATAATACTTAGAGAATTCATTTTCTGTCTTGATAACACATGAAAAATATATCCTCATATGATGAAAAACATTTGGATACCAGTTCCCATAGTAGGAATGGCTTTAGGCCATCAAAGAATCAATAAATATTGCTCCTCAGATTTCATATGTAGTACACATCATGCCTTTATAACCTTGTGAAGTTAGCTTCATAGTTTGAAACATTCGTATCTTCTTTTTGCTTCATATTTAGAAATTGCCTTTCTATATCTGCTCCTTGTTCATGAGAAAAGTATTTCTCTATAAAGATTTACTTAAAATCCCTCCATTAAATATCTTATATCTCTTCCTCATCCTTTGTGTTTTAGATTAACGATCACCACTGATATGCATATCCTGATAGATGATAAAATGCTCTGATGACCTTCTCTCTTTCGTTACATCAAAAAGTGAGAAATATCTTCTCTAGGGAACTCATCCACTTCTCAGATACAAAGGGTTTTGTAGTCCCATTGAATGATGGAGGTTGTTTTCATCTAAAGTGATCTAATAAATCTCCTCTACATGGTGGATCCAAATGCTCTATATGGGTAAGGTTATTGTTTATAACCTGAGTAAGTTGTCCCAGTATAATTATAAGTTTCTCCACGCTAGTTCCAGCACCAAAGACAACATCATTATCTTATGTTGGAGGGAAATCCCTACATGGGATACGCCTGTTCATGTGGTTTCCATTTCTTCCACTAGGTTCAATTTCTAGATAATGGCATGCACTATATTAGGTTATGAATCATAATGTATAATCTTAACTTAGAAAAATACTTATCATAAATTGAAATCATACGCATGTCTAATAGCACAATCACAAAAATGGTTTATTTGAGGAAAAATTTACATTTCAATCCTTCATAATGGTTTGTAATGAAAATGTGAATTATCCTAAGCATATCCCCCATGAGTATCAAACTAGGTGTGTAGTAAGTCTCTTTGTCATGTACTAGGATACCCTGGGTCAAGCCTGAAACTCCTTGTAGGATTTTTCACTCCTAGGTACATATGTTCTAAAACCACATCCACTTGTAGTATCCTTACAGGGATGTACTTTCTAGAAAGATCCAAATAATCTATTCCTTACCAAAATACTATGATGTTCTTGTATTCTTATCCCCAAAGACTATCTTAGGGACTTCTTCCTTAATTTACGTTTTCTAAATCTCATTTCCAGGTTTTCTACTAAACATCCTTTGATACCAATTGTAAGGACCGAACCCCAGTTTCCCAGAGCTGGTACCTTATTTTATTACATTGGCATATAAACAAGAGATATGTATCCTGAAGGACCAAGTAGTTTAGTAGCTTTTGGAAACAAGATACATATATAAGTTCAAAATTACATCTTGAAAGGAAAAAAACACTAATTTATTCCATTAGAAACATCTATGCCTCCTAGATTATGCCTACAAGTCACTCATAACTAACATCTTCATATGTTGGGAAAATAAAAAATAAGAAAGGGGTGAGCTCAAACACTCAGTAAGAGTAAGAAATATACCATAAGATAACAAAAACATAAATATTGGGCATGGTTAACAATTGAAAACACATGCCTTTACAAATAATAAACTTGAACACATTATGGTAGGAATATGAGTTGAGTAAATAATGCCAACATAATCATGGGTATTATACTAATCAAATAACAAAATGGAATTTCAATTACTAGCTTCACAATGAGGGAAGTGAATATGGTAGATATTCTGAAACATATTGTTAAGGCCTTGTCCAAGACGTCTAAAAAATAATAAGGCCTCGGCCAAAACCATATCTCAAATTGGGCAAGGCCTCATCCAAGTCCATGTCTATTTGTCTCATGAGACCTATTGATGCATCGAGGGGATATAGTGGGAGCCACCTTTCACATAATAAGTCCAATACATTCCTCATATGATTAGGGATAAAAATAAAAAACATATACATTCATATTTAAACTATCATATTAAATGTAAATAACTTTCCCTAAACATTAAGCTTAAACACTAACCATTCAGAGTAAATTGGTTAATGGTTCTAGGATAGAACATCCATAATAAAACTATTCATAAACAATCCAATTAAATATGGTATATGACATCATAAATTATTAATCCCATTAATACATAATAATCAGCAAGAGTGTTGAAATAGACAAAAATACTCTTATAAAATCATTGAGTAATTCTTGAGGTAAATGCTCTTTTATTTTGAAAAGAAGAGTTCTTTTGGAAAACTATTTGTATAAAACCATAAGTGAAGTAAGATATTGTTTTAACAATAAAATGATTGATTTTATAAATATAATGGTTTCCAAAAACAGATTATAGAGTGCCCTTGAAAATAGGTAAGAATTTGAGAAACTCCCTTGAATCGGTCTTGTATTTTGGAAATAATTTTGAAAGTTCCTTTTATGATGTGTAACTCCCCATAAAATAATGAATTATTCTAGTTGGTAAACATATTTAGAACACTCAAAAAAAAATGAGTATTACATAATGATACATAATAATTTCATTGAGTTAATTAGACAATAAAAGTAACCCGAATAAAAATAGAGGTTCGAGTGGAAAAACCCTTACCTTAAGTTTGAATGTGTTCCGCTCTTGAACTTAAGGTCCTGTAATATGAAATTATACATATTAATAACATAATTATGAACCTAATATAAATTTATTTATTTTATCACAATTTTTTTTATTTCATTTTTGTCCTTATTGATAAGTTATTATATTGAATTATGTCATTCCTGAGTGTTCGTTTTCTTGATTTTCATAATCAGTTCACTTGTTTTTAAGTAATGGAGTTCATGTGGAATAGATGTAAATATCCATATTCAAAATTAAGTATTATTTATGAACATACAGAATTTTAATGTTCATTTATATCATTTGGTTACATGGAATGAGTATGAATCATTAGATGAAATATTAATGACAACCACTTCGATTATTTGGCATTATTTGGATTATTATGAGATATTTTGGTCATATGATTTAATATCACGTACATATACTGGTTCCTGAATATTAATTAGGTTATAATACATATATTATAGTCTGGTTAAACCATAAAAATGGTTTCATTAATAGTAATTAAGGAGAAATTGAAGAATGAAACTCCGTTATCCATAAAGGTTATCAATTGGAACCTCATGGATGTTGATTTCGTTTATAAAATAAAAGGGGGAGAGTAAGAATATTGATGATGGTTCTTCCATTCACATGATATAATTCTAGTATATAGATTATACTAGAGTTATCATGGTCATTTGGATAGAGGATGTGGGTAGAGGATAAAAAAAGATGATAAATTGAAATGAAACTAAATGAAAAAGAAGGGTGCTTTACCTCTTGAAATAACCTCCTTGAGAACCTCCTTAAGAGAATGGATTTTGGTCTCTTGGAAAGACCAAGAACTTCTTGGACATGGGAAGTGACTAGGGAAGGGTTTTTGGGAAGAACTTTGAGAAGATTCAAGGCTTTGAGGAGTGAAGAGAAGAGGGAGTGATGGGGGGTTTTATAGTGGAGGAGAGGAGTGAATTTTGAATATTTTACTCATTATTTTATCATTTCCCTAAAGACAACGAATAGTGTTGTTTCATGTGATCCCTAATAGTAATAATTGCATGTGAGTTCGAACCAAGTGGTCTTTAATCACTCATGATGTCATAAATAGTGTATTTAACTGATAATTTGTATACACGGTATTTTACCGTATTTCACTATTCATCAAAAATTCAAGAATTTCATAAAAATCCCAAAAATTCACCCCAACCATTTTCCAATGTGTAGAATTCAAAAATAAACTCCATTTAAAAAAAAAAATCTAAATATTATTAATTTAATTTCTAAATAAAATCATAGTTAATTTAAAAAATAACAATTTTAAAGGTATAATTAGTTTTATATCACATTGAAAAATTAATTAAGATCTCATTATCTTATTGTATTAAGAAAATAAAATAATATCATTATTTACTATTCATAAGTGTATATTACTATTCACCAAAAGTCAAGTTTGTTCTATCAGACTCCAAATGACTTATTGATCACAAGTTTGGATGACAATTTTTCGAAATTCAAAACATAGTAGAGACAAAGTTGTGTTTAACGGCTAGATTATAAAATGGTTTGTTTTGTAGGGACTTGGTGTTTCATGCATTCAATATTTATTTTCAAGACCTTGGGGTGTTACAATAAATGCATGTTATGCACTTCTCGTTGGCTAAACCCAAGATGATTAGGTGATGAATCATAAAAGTGTCTAAAAAAGACTCATTTACCAGAACTCCCCAGTGTATAACTTGAAGTTCCACATAAATAGGTTAGCTATGTCTTTTTTATTCTCTAAATTTAAAGTTATGACAATCCTACTTATTGCTATCATCCTAAAGATAAATGATCTTACCAAGACAAATACTCAAGGATCGAACAAACTGATTCTATTTGTGACATCCCTCCCCTCACCCATTGGCTTGGGAAGAGGCGGTAGGTGTTACTTGAAGTACCCAATGGATTATAAAGGTACAATGAGAGGGGGTGAATCAATGTACACATTTTTTTACCTATTTTATTTTATTTTCTCTTTCCCTTTTTAATTCGAACCTCTTCACTTGTTAGAGTGAATGGATATTTCCTGTTTACAAACACAATTATACGACATGAAAAACAAAAAGTAAATGAATCACAACACACAATATTTTTAAAAGGTTTACCCTCGGTGTGGGTGACTACATCCTTGTTGTGTTTGGGATGATCTGACACATGTATTCTCCACTATTAATCAATCAACCACTACAAGTGGTTTGGTCAGGTATCACCCTGAAATCATGGTGGGTAGGTATGAACCTTTTCCCAAACTATACTGGAATACCACTACTGTTATTTATATTAGAATCCCACTATCTTTTTACAATTACAATACTTAAAACAATGAGAAAGATCACAAGCACTTCAAGATTCTACTACAACACAAAATTGGTCTTTCTCTTCGAGCCACTGATAATAAATTATTACAACAGTTTCTCACTTCAACTGAAACACTTTGACTTCCAATGAATATAAACATCAATACTCTATTCCAGTCTGTTTAGTATACTCTTATGAATTGTGAAAGATAAAACTTCCAATTCAACTCACAATTATAACAGAATGAACAATTGAATATATATCAATAGACTGTAAGTTGTCTTCTTCACTGAAACATATTCCCTCAACTCTATTCAATTTTTACACACATTAACATCATGTGTTCTTTATGAGTGTAGATGTCATCATCACATAAAACTATTTAATGCATGTAATTATCCCCACTATTTTTATGTCTTCTTTGTGAAATGACAAATACACAACACTTTATATTTTTTCTCTTCTTTAAGCAAGCACATACTAATTCTCACTTTTCTTTACACGTGCTATGTCATGTGAATGTAAATAATGAATGATTAAATAACACACATATGGTCTCTTGTAATAATGTAATGCAGGAACATATACACAAGCACTATGCTTAACTTTTTCTTTGTGCACACTACACCTTCAAAACATCACGTTGTTCCCTATTATTTTTCATCACTTACCTTTTATGAAAAAAATATCCACTACTTTTCAATATTATATGATGCATGGAAACACGGAATACTTGATCTTCTATGAACATCACTCATGTATATATCCTTTAGCTAACAAAAATCTTCAATAGCCCGAGGTAGAAGACAACCTCGTCATTCAGATCGGATTGGGATTGGATGTTGCGGAAAAGATGATCGGCCGGCTTAGAATGTTCAAAAGAAGTTCAAGATCTCAGATCCAGTTGACTTCTAGCATTGTTGAAGATCCCAATGAAGAGGAGTCCATGGAATCTTTCTGGAGAAGACAACACGACTGGATGGAACAGAAGACCCTGATGAAAAAACCGAACAGGTCGAACGGCGGGAGTCCATTCGGATACCCCGTGACTTTCCTGCTGGCTAGCTTGTATGTAGTCTCATTTTCTAAAACATTCAAACCACAAAAAACATTTCACCATAGTATAAATCCAAATTCAAATCCAACCATACAAAAAAATTATTCATACAAAATAACTTCTATTTTACATGGTTCCTCTTCTTCTTTAATCATTTCAATGACCAATCATTTAGGATTATCAAAATATGATCCATTCTGACTTTTTATATTTCCTCAAAAAATTAAAGATTGATAATTATCATCATAAGTTCCTATTAAATTGCAGTAAACAATGTGAATTCTCCTATTGCAATTTCCACATGTTTTAGTTAGTAAGAACAGCTTTGTAATCATTACATTTAGAATGTTTCTTTATTTAAAGGAACTTATTCAAATCAAAATAGCCTTGCCAAAACATGAATAATTCTCAATAATAATTCAAAGGTAGAACACGAAAATTCAATTAATTTCCCATTGACGTTTTATCATAAAACTATATTGAAAAAATTTACAACACAAATATTACTTTAAATAAATTTGGGTTCTTCAATCTCTCCCTTTGGATTTGTTGTCAATACCCACTTCCCTTTTAAATTCAGTGTATTCTTCTACCCCTTACTTGACAATAAAACCAATGAGATAAGTATGAGAAAGAATTAAACTTATTTTATTCTATAACAATTGAACGTTTCTTCTTCTATCCTGTAATCTACTTATTTCATAATAGATGTCACTTATCAAAAATTCAAATTGATCTACTTGAGAAAAGGAAAGCGTCACCTTTTTTTAAACAATGAGTCATTAATTAATCTGATCCAAGTCTACTTGGAATAACTCAATGTTGAAAATAGGATTAATCAATCTAGACATCAAAGTTGTCAATAAATTTTTCAGAATATGATACCAACACTAAAACCTTCTTTCAAGGGATGTTCAATGTACATTCAACTAATATACTGCATTTATCTCAAAAAAATTAAAAATATTCAACTACAAGAATGAAATTTCCCTTTATCAATCCATTTTACTATTGTCATCAAATTACCAGATTCTCATCTTATGATTTAGAATTTTTATTCATATTGAGATAGAAGAACATACCTATTTAATGATAAGATTTAATTTCCATAATTTGAAGTCATCAAATAAATCCTTTACCAAAACTTCAAATATTCAATGATAATAGTTGAGATATTTAACTCTGTTAGTTGTTCAGCTTTTCTCCCCCTAGAGGGATGAGATGCATCCATGTTCTTTACCATGATTTACTTTCTTCAAGAATGATCTTAAAGAAAATTTTTTATAGAAATTGAAATAAATAAATCCATGATTGATAACCTCCTGGGTGCTGTAAAATATTTTCACAACACTCATATGTTTAGGACTCCCCCTGAATATATTTCTCACCTTAAATTCCCTACATAGATGAAACAAACACAAAATATACATGGGGAAAAGGTTGTTCTTCAATTATTTTTAGTTAGAGTAGCAGAAATGGGATTTATTTCTCAATCCAGAAACTTATTTCAAATATTCTCAAGATTTATGAAAACTCATCATGCTTTATCCTTCTTTGACTTTCAAAATATTATCATTTAAGGGAATTATGGACTTCTTGATTTCATCAGCTTTCATATTGTATATAAAAGTCTTCTTTAAATTATCAAGTAGTGAACTTTCATTCTTTTGTTCCTGTTCTAACTTCTTAGCCAATTCTAGCTACTCTGGACATATGACTAAGCATTCTTTTAGTTCATGCTTAGACTTATTCTAATTCACAGAATCCTTCTTCATAATATCATTTTTAACATAAGAATCCATTTGTGCTTCTCCTTTATTATTCTCTAGTTCTATTTGTTTAGGAAACCATGTCATGCATTTATCAACAATATGCCCTAACATTCTGCACCGTCTACACAAATCTATAGCAATCATAGGGTTATCCATTTTAGAGAACATTTCATGAAATTTGAATTTTTCACCTTTATTATCATGCACCAAATCAATCAAGTTATTTTTTTTCTGGGATTAATTTACTTTTTTGCTTCATCTTTCTTCCCTTAACATTGATATTTATAACTTGTTTTCAACAGTCCATGATATAACCTTTTCTTCCATAGTAGAATCATCTTATCACTAGTGTGACATTTATAACTTCATTATTCTTGGGCATAGCTTGCTTCATAGTTTTCTTAACATTATCTTCCTATTTATACCCTAAAGAATTTTTTTCTATGTTTTTTCTTTGCCTCAACATTTTTTGTAGTCTTTTTTTAATATCAGCATACGCACAGTGGATGGTTGGTACATGCCAACACTCATCATAATTGTGACCACTTCTGTTGCAATAATCACAAAAGTCTTCAACACATTCAAATAGATTCTTCTTCAACTATGAATCATTGTTTAATTCTGCAGGATTTCTCTTCACATCAGATCTATTCCCCCTTAATGTCAACCTTTTATAATTGTCATGTATTAAAAAATTATGTCAACATTCAATAGCTCGATTCCCAAATTTCCAACAACACCAACAATATCCAACAAATCTTGATTTCTTCTTTTGTTCTACAAATTTTCTAGATTTGACATCATATTGTTTTTGAATAATAAGATTCTTCATTTTACCTCTTTGTAGAGAACAAGAATTCATGTTCTTCTTCATATCCACATTTGATGATATAGGGGATTTAACATCAGTCTTCTTCACCCATGTTTGAACAGGATTCATTTTTCGAACTGTTACTTATAGATGAAACAATATTAGTACAAACAAAAACTTATGGATCAAGGGTTGCATGTTTTAATGAACTTGAAACTGATTTATCTTTATATAATATCAAAATTTTCTTTCCACTGAAATGAATCTTATTATAAGTAAGACTCTTTTCATAATTACTCTTGGTATCTTTCTTGATCTCAAAATTTTGTAAAGATCCATCTTGAATAATCTCAATATTTATGAACTTGACCTCCAACTCAAGAAATTTCAGATTTATATAATTATTAGGATCTTAATGTTATTTCACCCTATCTTCACATTCTTTATGGGGAGTATTTAATTGTGTTTCCTTCCAATTTTTAAAATTTACCTCCATTTCAAGACACTTCATTTTGAGGAAATTTACCCCATCTTCAACATATTTTAGTTTTTCTTCCCATTAACTCTTTATTTTCTAAACGTGATCATCATGAATTCGACTTACTTATAGTAGATAATTATTCAAATTATTAATTCTCTTTGTCTTAACATCTAGATGATCTTATTTAACGTTCATAGAATATTTTTGTAGTTTCTCCAATGCACGATCACTTCTGTATGAACTATCTCAATCACATCATTTTCACAATTGGTCCTATGTAATTAATCTTCAATCTAGGTGAATATTTCATTGAAATGTAATGCAGACTATTTTTTTTATTCCAAATGAGAGTCCTTAAATATTCATGATAGCTTTATGATATTTTTCAAGTGTATGTATCATCTCTGTAAGTACCTTCTTAGTTACTTATTTATCACACACATTTCTTTTCAACTATTCTTCGATGTAGGAGAAATGTTCATTGTAAAGTGATATGGTTTCTTCTTTGACATCAATAATTTGTGAGAGAAGATTAAATCTTTGAAAAAAAATTCCAAAGCCTTCTCTATATCCTCAACTTCCCTTTCAAGCTATGACTTTTCATCATATAGTCACTTGATAAAAGAAAATATGTAAGTGAAAAGTTCAGTAGGAACATTCTTCTGATAATTTTTTATTTATAAATAAAAAACACCAAGTGATTCAATAAATTCTTCTTCATCACCGCTTGAACCATACTCATCAAAAGAATATTTATCAATTTATTTAAAAGATACTTATGATAGACTATATCTCTAACTATAATTAGATTTTGATGAACCTTATTTATTCTTTAAATTATTTCTCATCATTCTTACCTCTTTCTTTTATCTATTATTCATGGTTTTTGTAGAAAAATATTTTTTGGAACTAATAGAGATAGGAACTTAATTATTCATCTGAGACAACTCAGTTACTTCTTCAACTTCAAATATGCACTTCATATATGTCTAATATAAATAACTTGGAAAATAAGATTAATATAATCATAGGTGTAACCTATAATCTGATACTAATTGAATTACCCAGTGGATCATGTAGGTACACTAAGAAGGGGGGTGAATCAGTGTACACAAGTTTTTACCAATTTTTTTTCTCTTACCCCTTTTGTAATTCGAACCTCTGCACCAGTTAGAGTGAATGGATCTTTCCCGTTTACAAAAAAAATTATACCACATGAAAGATAGAAAGTAAATTAAGTGCATCAAATTATATTTTTACAAGGTTCACCCCTGATGTGGGTGAATACATCCTTGCTATGTTTGGGATGATCTGAGACACAGATTCTCCACTATGAATCAATCAACAATTACAAGTGGGTTGGTCGGGTATCACCCTAAAACCATGGTGGTAGGTATGAACCTTTTTCCAAATTATACTGGCATCACACCAGTGTTCTTTATACTAGTATCCCACCAGTTTTCCACAATTACAATACTTAACACAATGATAAAGATCACAAATACTTCAAGAAACTACTACAACACAAAACTGATCTTCCTCTACGAGTTAATGAGAATAAACTATTACAACACTTTCTAAATTCAACTGAAACACTTTTATTACCATTGAATATAAAAAAACACTAAAATCAATTCTATTCAGTATACTCTTTTGAATTTTTCAATACAACACTTCCAATTAAACTCACTGTAATAATATAATGAACAAATGAATATATATCAATAAACCATAAGCTATATTCTTCACTAATTCACTGAAAAATATTCCCTCGGCTCTATTAAATCATTACACACATCAACATAATGTGTTCTTAATGCATGTAGATCTTATAATCACATGAAAATATTTAATCCATGTAATTATCCCCTCTATTTTTATGTATTCTTTGTGCAATGAAAAATGCACAACAATTTATATTTTTTTATCTTCTTTAAGAAAGTACACAATAATTATAACTTTTATTTTCACATGCTATGTAATATTCATGTAAACAATGAATCATTAAATCACAGACATATAGTCTCTTATACTCATGTAATTCAGGAACATATGCACAAGCACGGTGCTTAACGTCTGCTTCATGTGCACTACACCTTTAGAACATCACACTATCCACTGTTATTTTTCTTCACTTACCTTGTATGAAAACACTATCCATTACTTTTCAATATTATATAATGCATTCACACACTAAATACTTTATTTATATTTTTGAAAACCTCATACATGTTCCAACTCACTTTCATGCACTCACTACATTGTATGTGTATAATGCATGAGTATTTTGTTGTTCCTTTTATTCTTGCACACAAAACCGGAATGGATGTTGGTTGTTTATTCATAAAACTCAAATGAAAATATACCCACACCGCCTACTATTTGTTTCAAAACACACTATCTCATAGGTAAGTATGCGGCCATCTAAAACAAATCACACAAACTAGATATGTTTTAATGATCTTCCCGGAATAGTGTGAAACACTATCTTCATGCAAGAATGTGAATGCGTATATTCTCTATATATTATGAAATATAATATACGGAATCGAATGAACATCACAGAATTAAAGGGAGGCACTTTAAGATCTATTTATACGCTTCAAGGATCAAATCATCATGAAGCAATCTGATTGTGCTAAGAAAATATTGGATGGAGATCAGATGTTGTGGAAAAGACGATCGACCTGGTTAGTGTTGGGGTTAATTACTTAGACCATTAATTAACCATGATCCACTGTTCGGTTTTGGGGGAGATCAAAATGGGGAGTTAAATTAACAAATTATTTATAATTGTACTGGATCAAGAATGATAAACTTTCAATGCAAAAAATTAAATAGGACAACAGATATAACGTGCTTCGGCCCCAAGGTGACCTATGTGCATGGCGAGAACACCTCTAGGGAAACCATTTTATTAAGAAAACAATAATGTAAACAAGCATAAATTACAAACACAGATGTAGAAATTAAAGGACCACAAAAACTATCCGAGGAGGTTGGGCTTCCTAAACTAGGTGGAAGTGATCAATGATGTCATGTAGAGTTAGCCTCATCCACTCCTGGACAGACTCATGCACACACGCAAGTAGGATACAGCAGCATACATATCTAAGAAAAGATAAATCATTAAAAAACCAAGATCTACAAACTAGAACATGGTCACAATTATAAAGGAATATAAAGCTTGTTACCACTTGAAGTGTAGCCATCAAAAAACCCAGAGTTGAGACGATTCCCACTGAATATCCACTGAATAAGTACTCCAGTTGCATGAGGTGGCACGTACAGTGGCTACAGGGAGTATGGGATCCCGAAGGATCTTGGAATAGTCCTTCTTCTACTTCGTGGAGCTGGAGAAAATCTATGTACACTGAGAGCTCTATTGGAACCAGAGAAAAAACTGCTAAAGTATACACATCCCCAGGGAGAAAACCGTGCAATCAATGTGCAACAGGGAGCTGTCATTCAGATTGGTGGAGACATGGGATGAAGGCCACGTGGATGGCCAAGATCAAAAGGGGTCATTCACATAAATGTAATAGATACAATGCACAAGATGGATGGCATGACGTGATTGGTCAGGCGACATAAAGATCAGATCCAGGCTGGGTGAAGAAACACACCAAGGGATCACTATCTCCATTGGATTAGAAATAATCAACGGTTCAAAACATGCCCGTTAATAGGTAAGGAAAACATTTAACTGGATCATGTGCACCATCGGTTTATAAAATAAAGGCTGAACCAAAACCTAGAAAACCACGTACGTAGGAATGTCATGCAGCAATCAATAAAATAAAACAAAATTATAATATTTCATTACATTCAACATGTAGGTGAATTTTTAACAAATCTACACCTTGAAATAAAATAAAAAAAATATGTTGTTCTCACAACCTATATTATAGAATTGGGACTAAATTCATGAGCTTAAGACAATGCATGAATTTATATAACATAACAACCGTAGTCAAACTATTGGTCGGGTTATCTCTAGTGGGTATCTTAGTGACATTTACCTCCCCAAATTCTATAATATATCTATCAAAGTGTAATATAATGTCAATGTTCTTAGATATACCATGGAATACATAGTTTTAGATTAATGTAAAGCATACTGGCTGTCATAGTATACCATTATACTATCAGTAGATAATGATAGTTCTAAAAGAAAACCTTTTAGCCAAATGGATTTTTTAATTGCCTCAGTGAGGGAAATATTCTCTTCCTCGATAGTGGACAGTGAAACCACTAATTTCATGTTTCATTTCCAGGAGACCGGTCCTCCATATGCAAGAAAGACATAACTAGTTATGGAATTACAAGTATCAATGTTTAAAACATAATCAGAATCAATAATTCCAACTATATCGTCATTAAAACTATAATTCAAGCCATATCTAATGCACAGTTTATCAAACATTAAAATGTACCCTAAAAACAATTTTAATTCATGCCAATGAGCCTTACTAGGTTTACCCATAAACCTACTCAGGGTAAAAACAACAAATGCTATGTCTAGTCTAGAACAGATCATGACATGAAAAATAATTCCTACAACATTTGCATATGGAATCTTATTCATAAAGGTTTCTTCATGTTCATTCCTAGGGGATTGATTAAAAGATAGCTTAAAGTGTTTTCCCAAAGGAATATTAACAGGTTTAACATGCTCAAACAGGTGTCTAGTTAATAGATTTCTAACATAAGTTAATTAGGACAGGTAGAGGTTTCTAGACTTCTTATCCCTAATTATGTCCATGACAATAATTTGGTTTTCATGCCCCAAGTATTTCATTTCAAAATCACAGTTAAGCCGATGCTTAACCAAATTTATGATCTTTATGTTTTTTCAGATTAATAACATGTCATAAACATATAATAAAAGATAAACAGACTCATACTTAACAGTTTTAAAATAAAAATATGTATCAAATCTGCTTTTAGAAAACTGATTCTCAATCATAAAAGAATCAAACATTTTATACAATTGTCTTGAAGACTGTTTAAGCCCATACAAGGACTTTTGTAAAATACAGACAAGGTTAGGCTTGAACAGTTTTGAAAATCCTTCAGGAGGAGTCATATAAATGGTTTCATTAGGAATACCATGTAAAAAGGAAGTTTTTACATCAAGTTTCTCAACATGAAAATCAAGTTGGGTATAAAATGCAAGTAGAATTATCATGGATGAATGCTCAACAACATGAGAGAATATTTCACTATAAGAAATTACTTCACATTGCAGAAAACCTTTAGAAACCATACGGGATTTTAATTTAATCTTAGGATCTCCTACATTGTTTTCTTTCTTCTTATAAATCCATCTTGAACCTATAAATTTCTGGTTATTGGGTATGGGAAGAACAACCCAAGTGTTGTTCTTAAGAAGGGAATTCATTTACTCTTGCATTTCTATCAACCAATTACTGGCTTCTTTGGACTTAATATCTTGCTTATAATTTTAAGTCTCATCATAAAACAAGTCATGTGCAATTTAAAAATCATAGGCAGTAATGTCTTCTTGGTTGAAGCGAGATGGAGGTTGAATAACACTCCTTTATCTATCTTTAGTAAGCTGATAGCTGCTCAGGTCATCAGGTTCTTCCCTCTCACATTCTAATTCCAAACTGGAATCTGATTTAGACTGGGCTTGGGGAACTAGAGGAGTATGACCCACACTAGACTAGGGTTAGTCACATGATCTTAAAGGAACATTAACTCATAAAGGTGTTAGGACTTCTGAGGTTCCGACAGATTCATCATAAGTTGGAACAGGTTCTGGTTAATTCCCACTGGTCACACCAGATTCATGGAAGACCACATCGCGGCTAATGATGCATTTATGATAACCTGGTTTATCTACCCATAACCTATATCCTTTAACACCCTCTAGATATCCCACGAATATACACTTAATATACCTTGGATCTAGCTTCTCATTGCGTGTATGAACATAAGATATGGATCCAAATATCCTAAGGTGAGCTATATTTGGGGGTGTTCTCTTCCAAAGTTCTTCAGGCATCTTAAAGGAGTTAGCAGAAGATGGAAAATGGTTAATGAGGTACACTGTTGTCGTAGCAGCCTCAGCCCAAAAGGACCTGGGGAGTTTTGAATGGGGTAACATACACCTCACCCTCTCAAGAATAGCCCTATTCATCCTATCTTCTAACCCATTCTATTGTGTGGTTTCCACAATAGTCTGGTATCTTTTAATTCCTTTAGATTCACAATATTCAGTGAATTCATTGGACATATACTCTAAACCATTATTAGTTCTTAAGGCCTTAATATTTATATTACTTTTACTCTCTACCACAACTTTCCATTTCTTAAAAGTATGAAAGTTATCAGACTTGTGCTTAAGTATATAAATCCACACTATTCTAGATAAATCATCAATAAAGGTCACAAAATATAAGCCTCCACCATGGGAGGTAACCCTAGAGGGACTCCATAAATCAGAATGTACACATTCAAGTGGTTCTTTAGCCTTATATATGGACCTACTGAAACTGACTCTCCTGGACTTCCCATATACACAGTCTTCACAAAATGACAAACTTATAGGAATGATATTACTTAAAATTCCCTACTTCCTAATCTCATTAAGACCTTGAACACTAACATGCCCTAGTCTTATATGAAATAAGGTAGTGGAATCAACTTCTGAAGCTGAAGAGGTGTTCAACTGACTTCTATACACCTTTCCATCTAAAACATATAGGTCATTGCGAAGGGTTCCTTTCATTACTGTGAGGGATCCTCAGGAAACTCTAAGGCTTCCAGATCCAGACTTGAATCCATACCCTTTCTGTTCAAGGGTTCCTATGGATATTATGTTCCTTTTTAATTCGGGTACCCACCTAACCTCCTCAAGAGTTTTAATATACCCATCACGGAGCTCTAATAAAATTGAGCTTATGCCCATGATGTGATAGCTTTTGTTATTCCCTAGAAAGACCTCACCAGTATTTCCTTCCATTAATTCAGTATATAATTTATTCTTATGGAACATGTAGAATGAACATCCAAAATCTAGGATCCATTCATCTAAGATGGCAGTGTCAGTGACATTTAACACATCAGCAGTTTCAAAGTCTTGTTCAACTAATAGGGAATAGTCATTATTACTATCTTTATAATCACCCTTCTTATTAAGACAATTTCTCTTAATATGTCTAGGATTCTTTAATTAAAAACATTTGATTACTTTATTTCTAGACTTTATTTTATATTTCTTGTATTGTCCCCTATCCTTCCTCCTACCCCTTGACTCACTTCTGCCTCTAGACTCACCTTTATACCATACATTTAAACCCTCAGCCTCAATTTTCACACTACCCTTCCTTTGAAGGTCTTTAAAGAGAAAAGTAGATTTCACTTCTTCAAGAGTTAATGTGTCTTTCCCATACATCATAGAGTATTTAATAGAGTTAAACGAATCATCTAATGATGTTACTAATAAGATATCTTGGTCTTCATCATCTAGTTTAATATCAACGTTGGATTAGTCTAACAAGATTTTATTAAATTCATCCATGTGTATTATGACTGTAGTTCTAGGGAACATTTTGAATGTATATAATATCATCTTCTTATATAGTCTTCCAATAAGATATTTATTCATATAAAGGGATTCCAATTTAAACCATATACCAATGGCAGAGGAATCATATGTGACTTCTCTTAACACATTGTATCCTAAAGATAAAAGTATTAAACTACAGGATTTCCTAAGGGTCTCCTTAGAGACATCTAAAAAATAGGTAGTAGCCTACCCATCAGGGGCAGTGGTGGTGATTTTCTTCCTAGAGCCAGCAAGGGGATCTATTAGATCATTGTGATCTAACAAGGCTATCATCTTAATTCTCCAGAGATTAAAAGCATTCTCACCATCAAACTTATCAATATAAAACTTAGCTGAACCCATGGAAATGAAACAGTAGGCTCTGATACCACTTTTTGGGGTTAATTACCTGAACCCTTAATAAACCAAGATCCATTTTTTAATTTTGATAGAAATAAAAATGGTGAGTTTAATTAACAGATTAGTTATAATTTTACTTGATCAAGAATGATAAACTTTCAATGCAATAAAGTAAAAAGGACAATAGATATAACATTCTTCTGCCCCAAGGGGACCTATGTTCATGGTGAGAACTCCACCAGGGAAACCATTTTATTAAGAAAGAGAGAAATGAAACAAGCAGCAAATACAGACGCAAATGCAGAAATTAAAGGACCAAAGGAACTATCTGAGGAGGTCGAGCTTGCTAAACTAGGTGGCAATGATCAATTTTGTCACGTATAGTTAGCCTCATCCAGTCCTAGATGGACTCACGCACACATGCAAGTAGGATACAAAAAAATACATATCGAAGAAAAGATAAATCGTTATAGAACAAATATCTACAAACCAGAACTTGGTCACAATTATAAAAGAATGTAAAGTGTGTTACCACTTGAAGCATAGCCATAAAAATACTTGGAGTCGATACGATTCCCACTGAATATCTACCGGAGAAGTACTCCAATTGCAGGAGGTGGCACGTACAATGGCTACGGGGAGTGCAGGTGCCTGGAGAATCCAGGAACGGTCCTTCTTCTACTTTGCAGTGCCGAAGCAAAGCTCCATACACCAGGATATGTCTTGGAACCATAGAAAAAACTGATGAAGCATACACATCCTTGGGGAGAAAACTGTGAAATCAATATGAAATAGAGATCCATCATTCAGTTCGGCAGAGGCAAAAGATGAAGGTCGTGTGGATGACCAAGATCAAAAGGGGCCATTCACATAACCATAACAGATACAGCGCACAGGATGTATGGCACAACGCGATTGGTCGGGTAGCATAAAGAGCAGATCCAGGCTGGGCGAAGAAACACATCGAGGGCTCACTATCACTATTAGATCAACAATAATCAATGGTTCAGAACAAGAATGCTAATAGGTAAGGAAAACATTGAACCGGATCATGTGCACTTCCGATTTATAAAATAAAGGCTAAACCGAAACCTAGAAAACCATGTACGTTGGAATTCCATGTAGCAATCAATAAAATAAAACCTAATTGTAATATTTCATTGAAATCAACATGAAGGTGCATGTTTAATAGTTAGAATGTTCAAATGAAGCTCAAGAGCTTGGATCCAATTGACTGTCGGCGTTTCTCGAGATCCTAGTGAAGAGGATACCTCGACAGCTTGCTGGAGAAGACAATGTGGCTGGAAGGAATGGATGACCCTAATGAAAATATTGAACAGATCGGATGGTGGGAATTCATTCAGAAAGATCTCACGGCTGCAAAACTCAGATGAGATAATCAGACGGTTGTGCTTATTTAGGCGTGGATACTCCCTTCTCTTCTTGGAACCTCCCTAATCCTGGATCCTGCCTCCGCCGCCTTTCCATGCCCTTTGTAGGTGCCCCAACTTGTCATTCATCTACCCCACGACTTTCCTGTTGGCTGGATTGTATGTAGGCACTTTTTTAAAAAATTCAAACCATAAAAAAATAATTCACCAAATTATACATCCATATTCAAAGACAACCATACACAAAAATTCTTCATACAAAATAACTACTATTTTGCATCATGCCTCTTCTTTGTCAATCATTTCGATGATCAATCATTAAAAATTATCAAAATATGATCCATCTCACTTTTTATATTTACTCAACATACTGATGATTGATAATTATCATCATAAGGTTCTCTTCAATTTTGGTAAACAGTGTGCATTCTACTAATTCAATTGGCACATGTTTTAGTCAATAATAATAGATCTCCCATGGTCATATTTAAAATGTTTCTTTATTTAAAGAAACTTTTTCAAATCAAAATATCCTTTCTAAAACATTAATAATTATCAATAATAATTCAAAGGTAGAACATAAACCATCAATTAATGTCACATTGACTTTTTATTAGACATATTTATTGACAACAATTACAATAGAAATATTACTTTCAATAAATTTAGGTTCTTCATTACTAGCCATAGGTGACATCCTCAAGACACAAAAGGTTATAAATAAATTCAAATGGGTTCATAAAAATTTGGGAGATGATTTTACCTTTGAAATAAATAACCAGAACTCAAATAAATAACTAAAAACCCACTATATGATGCATGAGTGCAAGGAAGTACAACCTAATGTATAACCAAACCAACAACAACATCAGAGTAAAAGTGGAAACCAAAACCAAAAAACTCATAGACACCAAATAGAAACTCCCAAACTAGTCTAAGATCCAAATCCACAAACCCAACCTAAGTTATCAATAATAATCACAAAATAATTGGGATGCCTTTCATTTACCCATGTATTGATAGATAATATATGTAAACACACAATAGTTCCCAAGCATGGGGTGATTATAAAACTCATTAGGATTCCCCTAATGACTTCCCAACTCATGCCACTAAGATAGAACATGTTACAACATTTATAAAAATAGTTTGAAAATGTAAAGTGGTTTACAACAAAGCCAAAACCATTTTCCAAACCAAAAGAGTTTCCATGGAAAGCAATCAAAAAAATAAAATATCCTTTAAAACCATTTCTCAAATCCCATTTGGAATACCCATTCCACACATAAACACATGAATTCCCAGGTGACCGTTCCATACTCATGAGCATTCTCTCATCGATATACCAAGTCATCAGAAGGTAACTAATATTGGGTGACCTAATGGCATGTGTCCCTTCCACAGTGTCACATCTAATGAAAATGAACTCATGCCAACCAAATATACCAAATACCATGAAAAACCAACCATGAAAATTCATTTCAATAAAACATTATTTTTATTGAAAACAATTTTAAAAAAAAATTCCATGAATCAAAACAAAACCATTATTTTAAAATTTCTATTTTAAAGTCATGAATCAAAAGAACTTTCCACGAAACCATCCAATTTACACTATTTCAAGAAAAAATTACTAAAGAGGTTTCTATAAAATTAAACAAGGGTTTCACAACAATTCCCATAAAATAAATCAATTTGAAACAAAGCCTTCAAGTTTTAATCAAGTGGAATTGGGAGAGAATAGACCTACCTCTCAATCTTTGGTGAAAATGAAGAATGATACAACAAATTCCAAAACATGACTTGAAACTACTAAATTCATCCTTAGATATCATTACCTTCAATCCAAAAAATTATAATCCATAAATATTGACATCGCACAATATGGATCTATCCCTAATGGACTAGATCCATGATTCCAAGAGTGGGAAGAAGAAGAGATCTAAGGAAAAAGATCAAGAACAAGAACATACCAGTGAATCTAGATCTCCAACGACATTGGAATGCCTAAAGATTTATCTCATATCAAAAGAAAATCTAATATCAATCCCTGGGAGGAAAATCAATTCAGTATTAAGATAGATTAGGCAATTAAAAGGGGTACCTAAGTATAAATTTAGTTTGATATATAGTTTTTGGATATGAAACTACACGGTGCATGGTTAGACCGCATGGTTTTGAAAACCGTGCGCCAACTATGTAGGTGCTACTACCTTAATCCACCTCTCTCATGGTTGTCTTGAACGGTTAGACAAACGGTGTGATAATATTGCATGAGCCACCATCCAAAATGATAGTAGGCTCATGCAATTTCTCTTGGGTATCTGTACAGTTTGGCTAAATTGTGTTCCAATCATGCACCTACCAACTACCCACTATTTTCCATTGCACGGTTTCCTAGAGGTGTTTCATGGTTTTTACTAACTGATATCAAACTATGAACCTTTATATAAGACTCTAAAAAGTGTTAAAACCACCTAAAACCTCCTAAAACTTAACCCAATAATTATATATACTTAAAATACATGAAAAAATGGTCATGTACCTAAAATAGGGGGTGCTAAAATAAAACTATATCTGAAATGAGTCCTATAGTGGGGATAAAAATCCTAGGATTATGATGTAATTTTATATTATACCCTCATGGAAGGACCAAGAAAGAACACCCTAATGAAACCGGTCCATGCTAAAGAGACAAAGGGCTCTAAGCCTTCTTTGAAAAAGTACACAATGTATATTGTTAGTGAAAGGTGTGACGCTTCGGCACTGGGTTAGCTCATTTATCATGGATCATGCCCATGTACACCTGGTCATGCACGTGTACCAGGGCATGCCTATGTACAAGGTCGTGTTCGAGTACACAGGTCAAATCGTGTATTCTAACTGTGTCTTTTACCTGGTAGTATCCTATCCCATGTATCATATGAGATACATTCCAAACCACTAGGTCAAGTTACATAACATGTGACATGTTTCACATGGTGTATGGTACTTTCCTTCTCCATGGAAACCCTAGCACCATAGCTAGGGCCCCACACTGCATGTATCTCCGGATTAAACGTCATGTAGTTCGAAAATTTACAGAATCTGCTGATATTTATGAGGATTTATCCTCCACCACTACCATCTATGATTCTCACCACTAATATCATTGAGGGTTGTGGATCTTATCCAACTAAGTCTCAATATCAGCGGAGATCTGATTTCAGTCGTCCGAATCGATCGGGAAACCATCCCTCATCAAGAAGTCCCATCGCCTCATGTCAAACCATGAATGGACACCCCCAATTCGGTCCTAATCAATCATCATTGCTACTTTAGATCAATTCCATCATCAAACTCAAACCTGATCCATAGTGTTAGTCCATTGCGCCATAGAATGGGTGTGCAATCATTGATTTCCGATTATTTTTTCAAACCATCAGTCAAGTGAAACACTAACAATGAACGCATGAAGAATGCGGAAAGAAATAAACCAAACACAAACATGAGAAATAGAACTCAAACAATTTCTGTATAATTATCGATTCATCATTGTTAGAATAAATAATTAAGAGATATAAATAATCATTGAAAATTAATCCTCAAATTCCAAATAAAAATCGTGTGCCAAAAAACGATCAACCCATAAGTAAATATGCTGGTTGATTTATTTGCATCTGTCATGAGAGAAATAAACAAGGAAGAAATCTACACACAAAAATTTCCTACCTCAAGAATGGATTAGTTGTTGATGAAGAATGTTCTAGTCCATTTCCATTGATGAGATTCACAGGTTTTGATGGTGCACCTATTGCCAAAGCATGATCTGTCGATGATTTTCCATAAAATCCCCTTCACTGATTCCTCTATCAAATTCCATTCTTATAAGGACCACTTTAAAATTTGGTTTTAACCATTTTTAAATAGATGTCTAATAGGTATCTATGTAAATACATGACAAATAAAAAAGTTAATTTATTTATTTTATTATTTTTACTCATGATGACTTTTAACAAACACCCAATACAAAAAAATACTATATTATTCCTAGGGTAAATCTTATATTTTTGTCTCAATGACAATCTTAGATTTCTGATCTGAGACTTTGTTTAAGTTTTATTTCACTTTTTTAGGAAAACTATGCTTGTTTGATATTAATATATTTAATATTTTTAAAATATCAATTCTAGGATAATTTAGCCTAAGAATATCACACCATCTTAATGCATGTATCTGAAAATATTACTAGATATATTTCAAATATTTACATGAAAAAACTGAGATATTACATTCTCCCCACCTTTGGGATTTTCATCCTAAAAAAACTACTCAAAAATATATGGTTACTGATCTTGAATTTGGGTCTTCTTCTCCCATGATATCTCCAAATGATTCTCATGCTACCACCAAACATGCATCAAAGTAACCACTCACCCATGGAGTATCTTATAACACTGATCCTTGATCTACACTAGGTACTCTGCAAAGGTAGAATTATCCTCAATATCCAACTCGACCTAGTTGATAACATGTGATGGGTTGTGTATAGACCTCCTCAACTATAACACGTGGAAGACATTATATACCTGTCCTAACTATAGTGATAGATCCAAGCGGTACGCCACCTCATCGACTCTACACAATATCTAGAAATGGTCAATAAATCTCATAGATAACTTTCCACCCTGGCCAAATATCTAAAATCCACATTGAGGTGATACCTTTAAGAAGTCATAGTCTCCCTCTTCGAAATCCAATGGTCTTCATCATTGGAAAAAATAGAAATTTTTATGAATATGTGCATCCCCCATCCGCTTCTAGATGATTTTCACCTTATTTGTTGTAGCTCGCACCAACTCTAGGCCCATTAGCTCAAAATCACTTGGATTAGTCCAAAAAAGTGGTGAGATACAAGGACACCCACAGAAGGCCTCGAATGGTTCCATAATGATGGTGGAATAGTAGCTATTTTTTTTATGAAAACTTCACCAAGGTTAAGTGATCCTCTCAACTACAACCAAAGACCAACACAAAAGATCCCTGAATGTCCTTTAAGACCTGAATATTTCACTTTTTCTGGCCTTCAGTCTGTGGGTGAAACAACTTGCTCAAACATAACCAAGTCTTAAAGGTTTCTGGTAATCCTATCCATAATCATGATGTGAAGTGAGCTTCATGATCTAAAAAAATCATTGAGGGAACTCCATGTAACCAGGCTATCTCTTGCAGATAAAGGTGTCTCGAGCTCTCTATTGAACTCTACTCTTGGATAGATAGGAAGTGGGATGACTTGGTGAGTCGGTCTACAATCACCTAGATATAAACATTTACTTTGAACATATTTGGTAACCCCATAATAAAGTCCATATATATCTCATTCCACTTCCATTATGGAACCTCAAGGGGTTAAGCTATACCTGGTGGAACTTGGTGTTCATCCTTAACTTTCTGAAAAGTAAGGCATTGAGAGACAAACTCTGATACCAACTTTTTCATGCATGGCCACCAGAACTAATTTCAGAGTTCCTTGTATATATTTAACACACCTGGATGTACCACCAAAGGGGATGTGTGAAACTCCCTTAACACCTCATCACATAATGTCATTGGTACCAATTTCCATCCTCTAAAAAGGATAATGTGCTCCTCACCATCATGAAATCCATCAGGAGCATGTCCAATGGATATCTGAGTACATAAGGTCTCATAATCAATATCTCCATGATGAGTTTCCCTACGACACTATAAAAGATGTGGGTTAAAAACTATCAACTAAAGATATGAATCATCATCCTTGCCCACTAAGGAAAACTGTAATGAGGATAACTATTCTGACACCTCATCCAATAACTTGGAACAAGATATCCTGGTGAGAGAATCTTCCACCAAATTCCCCTTCTAATGAGTATAGACTATTTCAAAGTCATAGTCATGGGTGAACTTAATCCATCACCTATGTATCAATTTATGATCCTTCTGAGAGAATATTTACTTGAGAATCTTTTGATTAGATTAGATGATAAACTACTCACTTAGACATTAGTGTTTCCACATATTTAGGGACAATACTTCTACATATAACTCAAGGTTTTGGGTAGCATTGTTCTTCTTGTGTCGTCTCAATTGTCAAGACTCATAGGAAATCACAGCCTTCCACTGCATTAGTACACAACCAATTCCAGTCCCTAAGGCATCAAAAAACACTACATACTCAACACCCTCCTACGGAAATATCAATATGGGGTATCTCATCAACATTTTACATAAGTCTTGAAAAGACTGTTGGTACCTTTTTTTCAACACAAAAGGCTTCCTGTTATGGGTCAAATAAATCAAAGGTGTCGACATCCTAAAAAAGTGGGAAAAAATATCTTGTAGTAGCCTACCAACTCAATTAAACCTCTCAACCCCATTATAATCTTGGGTGGATTCCATGATATAACTAACTCAAACATTTTTGGGTCCACTACAACACACCATTAGCTAGATAACATGTCTCAGAAAGTGGACATTTTGAATCCAGAACTGACACTTTGAGATCTTCCCATAATACTGGTGTTCTAAGAGTGTATCTAGAACCATCCTAAAGTGTCTTGCATGATATTACTTGGATAATAAGTACAATAAGATATCATTTATGAAGAATTACATGAACCGGTATAAGAAAAGATGAAATATCCAGTTCATGAGTCACATGAACACTGCTGGAGAATTCTTCACACTGAAGGGAATCAACAAGTACTCATAGTGACCATAGCAATATATGGATATTTTATTTATTATATTCTCATATTATACTCATATATAGTGATAGAATGATCTGAGATCAATTTTTTTGAACCATCACACCCCTCTCAACTAGTCAAATAGGTCCTCGATCCTCGATAGCGGATGCTTGTTCTTCACTGTGTTGGTATCAGGGCATGTAGAAAAATCTGATGGGCATGGGATTTTAAATTTTTTATCACTACAATGATGTAAATTTTCATCTTTTGTGATCCAAGCCCTAGTATAGTCCTAGTATCTTATGTGAATTAAATAAATCATGGAAAAATAAAAAAGAACATGCACCTTGTTCGATTCGGCGGTGCAGTTGACTATAATAAGTTGTCAGTGATCATTGCTCAATGGAACCCAAGTCTAACCCCTTCAGATCATCCACGCATGATCCAAGAATCCACGCACACATCATTCATTGAATTCTAGGAACTGACATAGAGCTCTGATAATTTATTTGATGTTGTGACTATCACTATGATCCCCATCCTTCGATCTAAGAAGGTGTACTTCGATTGGTTCTCAGAGAGAGACTCTCTCTCTCTCTCTATAAAAGGTGGGAGGAGAGTGAATCTATCATTTATTTGGAATGAAAATCACTCACTTGAGATTATCCTCTCCTGCTTATATAGTGGGTTGAAAAAATACCCAGAAGGGTTCCCCAACCCCCGGAAATAAACTCCCACTAAATAGGAAATAAATAAATAAATATGCAGAACTAAACTATGTCATAAATATTATTCATATTTTATCACATACCTATAACATTTATTAAATATATTATGTAATAAAACTGATTCATTAACTCAAATGGTAATTCCCGCCGAATATTAAGCGAACCAAGAATATAAAAATAATATTCGTTCGTATAATATTTTTCTTATATTCAAAAAATACTTCATGAATAATTTTAATAAATAAATTCAAACCAATTTTTATTTAATTGAATAATAATTTATTTATTTATTTATCGGTGATATTTAATACTTGGAAAACCCTCGGACCTCATGGTGGGGGCCACCATGTCCTATTTACCTATTTACTAGAATAATGAATATTATTGAATATGTTATTGTGTATGGTTCTCTAGGCACTTATATCGATAGCAATGAATAATATTTACAAACCAAGAGTAGAGTATAATAACCCTTCAATTCCCCTAAATAGATAAAGAGTAGTCATAGAAATAACAACCAACCTACGAACTTGTTCTCTGTAATATAATTTATTTGTCTTTAGATATCTTATAAAGAAGGATGTACACTTGTTTCATAATCCTTTATTTATTTATTATTTTTTGATCTATCTAGACATACATACCTCTGACTACCTTGTCCAAGGATTTATGAAGTTACTACCATCTGGATTGTAACGTCCTGACCCGGTTCACCGCTAAACCGGTGGCCGGACCGGTCGCCACATGACCTCAAGCACGCCTCCCTATATGCCAGAGGCTGCCGACTAGTAGCGAGGGTATAAGGATAGTTAGTGGGGAGAATATACACTCATTTTAGTGTTCAAAAATAGACAAAGAAAATAAATAGAAGAAACGGTATAATAAATGAATAAGCAGCGGAAAGCAGATTTTATAAATCTTGTACAAAACAAATGGCCAATGCCAAATTATACAACAGATGCATGCATGACATGCTAATGATACAAAAGTAGAAAACAGTGAACAAAACAACATGCTTTACATTTCAATTCACAAATAAATAAATAATGACTCAAAGCCCCAAGGGCGATCACCTCGAGCATCTCGAGCCTCCCCTCGGTCCTGTGCTCCTAACTCCCTAGTAAATGCAAACAATATAGTCCTGCAACCAAATAGAATCTACTCGGGTACCCAGTGCAATGGTGGCCTGAGTAGGGTGTGAGATATAAATCTCAGTAGTTCGGGACCACCGGTGTCTACCCCAAACCAGACATTTAATAAATAACTTATAACATTTGAAGGAATGAAAAAATTAAGTAAATGGTACAATGTAACTATATACCCAAGTACCTGCTTCACCCCTTAGCTGGTGTCTGAACCTTCATCATACATTTTTCATACATAATAAATATTCATTACATAATCATTCATTATTTATTAATTATTCAAATCTTAATAAATTATAAAGGTCTTGAGATTCGGCCTATGCCCAACATCTCCCGTATAAGTCACTCACCACAGATATCTCTAAAGACCATCTAAGTAATCAAAGTAAAGACCGAATCCAAGATTGTGCTTTTTCTTGGATAATGTGTCATAAGTCATTCAATTCAACCTTTCATATACTAAGTCTGAGCCCGTCCACTAAAAGTGGTCCACCCAATTCGTAAAAAGTCTGAACACTTTCTCATAATCAATTCACAAATCATCATGTCACAATAGCCTTCATTAACAACTAAAATCATTTCATGCATGAACAATTGGACCCATAGTCCAATGTTAGTTAATGGGTGTAGAAAATAATGTCTAGCACCCTCGTGAGTATTCGGAGAATTAGTCCATGTCTCACAACCCATGGGTATTTGGAGCATCAGTCCCTATCCCATAAAAGAATATTTGCTTGCAAGCTGGGTGTAAAACTTCATGTCTAGCACCCCATGAGTATTTGGAGCATCAGTCCCTGTCTCACAACCCGTTTATCAATAATACATATATATTTATCATTGGTGTAGAACACAATTTCTAACACCCCACAACCATCCATTAATTATTTCATAAATTAATTAATCAAATCCGTTATTTAATTAAACAACTAATAAACAACACAAATCTCCAGTCAAAAGTCAACCCTTAATTAACCATTCAACATCTCAATAGTAAATAATTAATTAACAATTAATTATTCTTATCAAGACAAATAAATAATTAACTCAACATTTAATTACCCAAATTCTTTAACAAGTCTGAACCCATCCACTCAAATAGTGATTCGTCCAGGACTTTAACAATTTACATGCACGTCATAATCATCAGAAAACATTCTCTAAAAATCCCATATATTTAGAAACCATCTCATGCATCATCTCATAATATAAAACAACTCCATCTAAGACAACTTAATGCATGTAAATCTAACATGCATCAAAAAGGACACTTGGAGAACAGTCGTAACAAACAATCAATTCACAATCTTAATTTTAATGCATGAAAATTAATTAATTCAAAAAATAATCAATTAAATCTTATATCTTTAAACAATCATAAATTAATTAACCATTTAACATTTTAACATGTAATAATTAATCCATCCATTAATTATTACCAATTTCTAATTTATATTTTTTCAACATGTCAAATATTCAATATTCCCAATCATCAATAAATGCCACAATTTTATTCCAACTCATGACTTGATAATTAATTCTACAATTAATTACCCTATTACACATTCTTCCCATTCAAATCATTTAACTGTTTAATCATATCACTTTAAAAAAATAAGCAAAACATGCTTAAAATCAACACAAGTTTATGTCCTCATTTATCTCACTTGGGCGACATCATTTAATAGCTTCAAAAGTCGTGTATCAACATAATATATATCACATTTATAAATTTAATCAAACTTACTAAATTCACATTTAGATGAAATACAATATAAATACTTCACTGCACAAATTTAATATCCACAAAAGCGCAGCAAGGATTTTATTAATGTATTTATTAAAGTTGAACACATGGGAAGAGAACCTACCACGAGGTGGCACCATTTTAAAATTCAATACTCTTTAATGTACTTGGTGGAAACCTGTCCACAACTGGTCCGTAATCGCACGCATGCACACCTTTATATATATGTGTGTGTGTGTGTCTGTGCGCGCGTGTTGCCTATATTGATAAACGAAAATTCAATATATTAAACTGGTAACCAGAATCAAACTTGTAATGAACAACGCATCCCTAACCTGGTACCAGGAACTCATAAAAAATTAATAGGCCTTAATATACCCTCTGCTAAACCAAACAACGGGTTTAGAAACCTACCTGAACCAACGACGGCAAGAAAATTCGAAACTATCTGCCTCACCCTTAGCGGATGCCGAATTATGGACCAATGGATCCCGAGTCAACATTCTCATATCCTAAAAAAATAGAGGAATGAAAGAATCAGATTAAAACCGAACCTTCACGTTTTAGCCGAGAAAACAAGGAGAGTGATAGAAGTCAAATGATCGATGCAAATCACAAGTTATATGCAGACGAACTCACCTTAACGAGGCGGACCATGTTCGTGAAGAGTCCAAGGGGAATCGTCACGCGCAAAGTGAAGTCTGGGAGAGGGGGTGGTGCGCCTCTAGTTATTGCCCGGAGGGGGGCCATGCCATGGAGGTCGCGCACTGCAGGAGCTTCGCCTATGTGTCAAGCTGCTCCAGGGAGGGTCACCCAAGGGTTCGCAAGCCTCTTGGTCGCACCGAGAGAAGGATCTCACGCCGAGGAGGGAGCTCGAAGTAGGGAGGGAGGGGCCGCATCATGGGGTGCGCTGCTACGTGCGTGTAGCACCTTGTGTGTAGGAAGGATGAAGAGGGGAATTTTATTCCTTTTATTTGATTTTTAAAACCCCTAAATTAATTTCCCTTAATAATAGCTATTATTAAACTCTTAAAACCCAATCATAACACCACCATTAATGTGATAATAATAATAATAAAATATAATAATAATACTCATTTTATTATTATTATTATACACATTAAACACTTATCTAAAAAGTGAAAAACTCTCCAATTAAAACTTCTTAAAGGAAACGTTTCATTGAGAAAATCAAACTCCACTTTACTCCTCAATTAAATTAAAAACTCTTTGACTTGAAAATAATAAAAAAAATAATTCCTTTCCCATAATTAATAAAATTCATTTTTCCTTGAATTTAATTAATTAACACAAAAATAATAATAATAATTAAATCCTCATTATTATTACTATTAAAACTTTCATTTTTTTTAATTCCAACCAAAACTCCCCAATTAGTTACTATTATTATCTATAATAATAATATCCATAATTATCAATAATTATGACACTCATAAAACCAAAATAATAAAAATATCATTATTATTACTCAAACCATTGATATAACCCAACACCGCAATTAAATAACATCACTCCTTCATTAAATTCAAAAGTGCTTATTTTACTAAGCGTTTCTTTGAGATACCCAACAACATCATTAAATTCACAGAAGTATTACACCCCATTAAATAAAAACAGAACTTTGATAAACCCCATAATTATATTTTATTTAAAGAAACAATAAAATGCTCAATTTTATTATGTCCAACCCCCCATTTAAATCCACATTAATTATCTAATTCGTTTTTAACCTTAATTTATTATTCTTGTAATAAATGTTTCATAATTAATTATAAAAGTCCTTATTGATCATTAAATTCTTTTAACATTTATTTAACAAAATAACCACAAAAATAATAATAACATCATTATTATTAATATTCAAACTTTCATTTATTTAAAAACTCAAACCCTCAATTTATTACAATATCATTAATATGATAAAAACTCCAACCCATAACCCCTCATTTAATTAAATGTTTATTTTAGAAGATCAAAAGCCACATTAAATTCTCATAAATGATACACTTCTTTAACATGAAATTAAAATCTCAAAGTATCAAAATAATTTATGACTTCATAATAATAACAATGACATTATTATTATCAGCACATTCCTTCATTTAATAATAAATGGTCCTTTAATAATTCTGAAACTCTTTATTTAAATAAAATGTTTCTTTGATAAACCCAAAAGCCACGTCAATACCTTCAACTTCCATTTAAGTAATTATTTAACATTCAATAAATTTAACAACCACATTAATAGTAATAATAACTTTATTATTATTATTATTAAAACATTATTTTAATTAATCCAAATCTATCATATAATCATATTTAATTAAAAAATAATAATTTATTAAATAAGATAAACTGCACAGGTTGGACCGCAACCATGCGCTGCCCATACAGATCCATTAAAGTGGATTTTTCCAGATCTTGTACACCTGAGACTCATTAGGACACCAGATAAAATTTATCGAGTAATTACGCAAGTCCAGAAAAGACACCATTAGGTGTTCCAACACTCGGAATAAAATTCCAGAGCTCGGTTTAAAAAAATGAACTGTTGATAAATCGAAAAAAAATTCGAAAACATTCATATTTTAACCCGGTTAAAAAACACGGGACTTTACAATATACCCACCTTAAAAACATCTCGTCCCTGAGAAGCCATCGGGAACCACTACTAAAAGAGCTAACCTAAAAAGTTCATTAAGAAGATCAGTCAAACTATTATCGAACAACTCTCTTCTAAAAGCTCGACATCACCTACTGACACGTTAATTGAAAACGATGCAACAATACCCACCTTATTATTTTCCATGACGTTTCAAGAAAATATCAGCTGCTCACCAGCACGCTGTTTCAGAACTCCTTAACACATGCGTGTGACATACCTTGAACCACGATCACCACATCAAACATTCATCATAAAAGATGTAATATAAACTTATTGGTGATCCAAAATAGCTGAGCCCCAAGAAGTCCTCCCGAGTAGTGGGACGAACTTGCTTTAATAGCCTAGAACATTCTATGGGTACAACCTACCACGGGTTATCCCCTTACGATAAATAACGTCGACCCTCTCTCTTGGTCACAGAAAACCAAAAAAACAATATTCAAAAGACACTTTTTCATTTTACCCATTTTAATTAATTCATTTCAACCTTTCATCAATTGAATGAATTTCAAAAAAAACAAACAAGTACTTTTTCACAACAAGCCACTTAGTTTTCAAAACAATTCCCTACGGAAAAAATAGTCATGATATCACAAACATACTCTTTAAACATTTAACATTCATTGTTATTCAAATATAAATAGGAAATTTGGCATCTAAATTCCTTTTACCAAAAAGGAGACCTCCAATGGTCCCATTATTTAATCCAAGTTCTTCAAAAGCAACCCCACAATGGTTCATTACAATCTAAACTCAGCAGTTTTACATATATAACCATTTTCAAACACACTATGGTTATATAAGGTTCAAACACATGGGTGGCCATCTACCAATCTATAAGGATACCATACACCTTACCACTGGAATTTGGATCCCATTTATAACAATCAACATTCATTTAACATTTTAACTTTATCAGCCCTTTCATATATCAAAACATCAATATCATGTTAGCATAAGCAGTAACACAACAACCTGCTATAACATAGAAGAATTTCACAACAACAAAACATGATAATTACTAAGGTACTATAGAATATATTCACTCAAGCATGTTAAATCTATCACAGAAACATGCTATCTAGAGAGTCATGCTAAAGCATATCAAAACATGGCATTTCACCCAAGGAACAAAATCCAAATTAGCAGGCATCCTACTAATGCAACTACATGGCATGTTATATACATGACATGTGAATCTCTAAGTGCCTAAGATGATGCATGTACGAAACTTCCTTGCCGTATCAGGGTCAAGACAATTATTTTTTTCAAAATTCTCAAAATCAATAAACAAGGGAAAATACACCAGTCACTCAAGGTGAAATCATATCAATTGTAACCACTAATAGTACAAACATCAATCCCCATCCATGGCCACTTGGTCATTTCCCATACATGAGGTGATTAGTCCCAAGCATGGATATTAACCCAAGCACTGACACATTCTTAGTCTCCTATCTACCAACTCCAAAATAGTAAGACAAAGGAAAAGAAAGAAACCTCCCTTTGACACCACTTTGTAACATCCCGACCCGGCTCACCACTAAACCGGTGGTCGGATCGGTTGCCACATGATGTCATGCATACCTCCCCATATGCCAAAGGCTGCTGACTAGCAGCGAGGGTATAAGGATAGTCAGTGGGGAGACTATATCCTCATTTTAGTGTTCAAAAATATACAAAGGAAATAAACAGTGAAAATGGTATAATAACTGAATAAGCATCGGAAAACAGATTTTTATAAATCTTGTAAAAAACAAATGTCCAACGCCAAATTATATAGCAGATCTATGCATGACATGCTAATGATACAAAAGTATAAAACAATGAACAAAATAGCATGCTTTAAATTTTAATTCATAAATAAATAAATAATGACTCAAAGCCCCAAGGGAGATATCCTCGAGCATCCCGAGCCTCCGCTCGGTCATGTGCTCCTAACTCCCAAGTAAATGCAAACAGCATAGTCCATCAACCAAATAGAATCTACTCTGGTACCCAGTGTAATGGCTACCCGAGTAGGGTGTGAGATATAAATCTCAGTAGGCCGGGACCACCGGTGTCTACCCCAAACCAGACATTTAATAAATAACATATAACATGTGAAGGCATGCATAAATTAAGTAAACGGTACAATGTAACTATATACCCAAGTACATGCTTCAGCCCTTGGCTGGTGTCTGAACCTCCATTATACATTTTTCATACATAATCAATATTCATTAAATAATCATTTATCGTTTATTAATTATACCAATCTTAATAAATTATGAAGGTCTTGAGATTCGGCCTACGCCCAACATCTCCCGTATAAGTCACTCACCATAGATGTCTCTAAAGACCATCTAAGTAATCAAAGTAAAGACTGAATCCAAGCTTGTGTTTTGGCTTGGATAACGTGTCACAAGTTATTCAATTCAACCTTTCATATACTAAGTCTGATCCCGTCCACTAAAAGTGGTTCACCCAATTCATAAAAATTCTGAATGCTTTCTCATAATCAATTCACAAATCATCATGTCACAACAGCCTTCATTAACCATTAAACTCATTTCATGCACGAACAATTGGAACCACAGTCCAATGTTAATTAATGGGTGTAGAAAATAATGTCTAGCACCCTCGTGAGTATTCGGAACATCAGTCCATGTTTCACAACCCATGGGTATTTAGAGCATTAGTCCCTATCCCATAAAAGAATATTTTCTTGCAAGCTGGGTGTAGAACTTCATGTCTAGCACCCCGTGAGTCTTTGGAGCATCATTCCCTGTCTCACAACCCGTTTATCAATAATACATACATATTTATCATTGGTGTATAATGCCATGTCTAACACCCCAGAACCATCCATTAATTATTTCATAAATTAATTAATCAAATCTGTTAATTAATTAAACAACTAATTACCAACATAAATCTCCCATCAAAAGTCAACGCTTAATTAACCATTCAAAATATCAATAGTAAATAACTAATTAAAAATTAATTATTCTTAGAAATCCAGATAAATAATTAACTCAACATTTAATTATCCAAGTTCTTTAACAAGTCTGAACCCGTCCACTCAAAAAGTGATTCGACCAAGACTTTAACAATTTACATGCACGTCATAATCATCACAAAACATGCTGTACAAATCCCATGTATTTAGAAACCATCTCACACATCATCTCATAATATAAAACAACTCCATCCAAGACAACTTAATGCATAGAAATCTAACATGCATAAAAAAGGACCCTTGTCCAACAGTCGTACCGAACAATCAATTCACAATATTAATTTTAATGCAAGCAAATTAATTAATTCAAAAATTAATCAATTAAATATTATATCTTTAACCAATCATAAATTAATTAACCATTTAACATTTTAACATGTAATAATTAATCCATCCATTAATTATTACGAACTTCCAATTTATATTTTTTGAACAAGTCAAATATTCAATATTCCCAATCATCAATAAAAGCCACAATTTTATTCAAACTCATGACTTGATAATTAATTCTACAATTAATTACCCTATTACACATTCTTCCCATTCAAATCATTTAACTGTTTAATCATATCACTTTAACGAAATTAGCAAAACAAGCTTAAAATCAACACAAGTTTAAGGCCTCATTTATCTCACTTGGGAGACATCATTTAATAACTTCAAAAGTCGTGTATCAAGATAATATATATCACATTTAGAAATTTAATCAAACTTACTAAATTCACATTTAGATGAAATACAATATAAATACTTTACTGCACAAATTAAATATCCACAAAAGCGTAGTAAGGATTTTATTAATGTATTTATTAAATTTGAACACATGGGAAGGGACCCTACCTCGAGGAGGCACCATTTTAAAATCCAAAAATATTTAATGTACTTGGAGGAAACCAGTCCACAACGGGTCCGTAATAGCACGCATGCACACCTTTATATATATGTGTGTGTGTGTGTGTGTGTGTGTGTGTCTGTGTGTGTGTGTGTGTGCGTGTTTCCTACATTGATCAACAAAAATTAAATATATTAAACCGGAAACCAGAATCAAAGTTGTAATGAACAATGCGTCCCTAAATTGGTACCGGGAACTCATAAAAAATTAATAGTCCTTAATATACCCCGTGCAAAACCAAACAAAAGGGTTTAGAAACCTACCCGAAACAACGACGGCAAGACAATTCGAAACCATCCACCTCTCCCTTGGCAGATGTCGGATTATGGACCAATGGGTCCCGAGTCAACATTCAGATATCCTAAAAAATAGAGGAATTCAAGAATCAGATTAAACCCGAACCTTCGCGTTTTATCCGAGAAAACAAGGAGAGAGATAGAAGTCAAATGATGGATGCGAATCATGAGTTATACGCAGACGAACTCACCTTAACGAGGCAGACAATATTCATGAAGAGTCTGAGGGGAATCGTCGCGCGGAATGTGGAGTCCCGGAGAGGGGGTGGTGCGCCTCTAGGTATTGCTCGAAGGGGGGCCGCGTCATGGAGGTCGCGGGCTGCAGGAGCTCCTCCAGGGTGTCACGCTGCTCCAGGGAGGGTCGCCCGGGGGTTCTCGTGCCTCTTGGTCGCACCGAGGGAAGGTGCTCAGGCTGAGGAGGGAGCTCGAATGAGGGAGGAAGGGGCCGCGTCATGGGGTGCACTGCTACATAAGTGCAACACCTTATGCGTAGGTAGGAAGAAGAGGGGAATTTGATTCCCTTTATTATATTTTTCAAACCCCTAAATTAATTGCCATTAATAATATTAATTATTAATTTCTTAAAACCCAATCATAACACCACCATTAACGTGATAATAATAATAAAAATATATAATAATAATACTCATTTTATTATTATTATTATACACATTAAACACTTACCTAAAAAGTGAAAAACATTCCAATTAAACCTTCTTAAAGTAAACATTTCATTCAGAAAATAAAAATCCCCTTTACTCCTCAATTAAATTAAAAACTCTATGACTTCAAAGTAATAAAAAAATAATTCCTTTCCCACAATTAATAAAATTCATTTTTCCTTTAATTTAATTAATTAACACAAAAAAAATAATAATTGTTAAATCCTCATTATTATTATTATTAAAACTTTCATTTTTTTAATTCCAACCAAAACTCCCCAATTCGTTACTATTATTATTTATAATAATCATATCCATAATTATCAATAATTATGACAATCATAAAACCAAAATAATAAAAATATCATTATTATTACTCAAACCTTTGATATAACCCAACACCTCTATTAAATAACATCACTCTTTCATTAAATTCAAAACTGCTTATTTTATTAAGCGTTTCTTTGAGATACCCAACAGCGTCATTAAATTCACATATGTATTACACCCCATTAAATAAAAATAGAACTTTAATAAACCCCATAATTAAAAGAAACAATTAAACTCACAATTTGATTATGTCTAACCCCCCCCCCCCCATTTAAATCCACATCAATTATCTAATTCTTTTTTAAGATACATTTATTATTCTCATAATAAATGTTTCATAATTAATTATAAATCTTCTTATTGATCATTAAATTCTTTTAACATTTATTTAACAAAATAACCACAAAAATAATAATAACATCATTATTATTAATATTCAAACTTTCATTTATTTAAAAACCCAAACCCCCAATTTATTACAATATCATTAATATGATAAAAACTCTGACCCATAACCCCTCATTTAATTAAATGTTTATTTGAGAAGATCAAAAGCCACATTTAATTCTCATAAATGATACACTTCTTTAACATGAAATTAAAATCTCAAAGTATCAAAATAATTTATGACTCCATAATAATAACAATGAAATTATTATTATCAGCAAATTCCTTCATTTAACAATAAATGGTCCTTTAATAATTCTAAAACTCTTTATTTAAATAAAACGGTTCTTTGATAAACCCAAAATCCACATCAATACCTTCAACTTCTGTTTAATTAATTCTTTAACATTCAATAAATTTAGCAACCACAATAATAGTAATAATAACTTCATTATTATTATTATTAAAACTTTATTTTAATTAATCCAAATCTATCATATAATCAGATTTAATTAAAAAATAATAATTTATTAAATAAGATAAACTACACAGATTAGACCGCAACCATGCGATGCCCATTCAAATCCATTAAAGTGGATTTTTCTAGATCTGGTGCACCCGAGACTCATCGAGACACCAGTTAAAATTTATCGGTTAATTATGCAAGTCCATAAACTGTTGGAACCAGGGTCTTCAAAGCATGATTTGGTGTGTGGTTTGTGTTTGTTGTCAATCCTCAGTGGAAGTTCAGGGTGTGTACCAACAAAGCGATCATACCATTCAAGCAGAAAACAGTAGTGAAGGTGGCGCTGTTTCCCAGTGTTTGCCAAATTTTTGGGCCTAAAAGTCGGCCAATAAAGTAAAGTGTTTTTGGAAAAGGTACTTGCGCGTCGTGATCTTGAAGGATAAAAGACTTGCGCGCCATATGTTTTTGCGGACCAGAACATCAAAATTTGGCTAAGGAAAGAAGGTCGCGCAAGTATTGGTTGGGTCGCGCAAGTGAGTTGCCGACAGAGGTTCTGGAGACAAGACTTGCGCGCCGTCGAGGGACTTGCGTGCCGCTGCGCAGGGGGTCCAGTTTGCCTATAAATACTGGACCACCCCTTCTCATTTCTCACGAAGCTCAAGACTTCGAGATTGTTTGATCTCTCGTCGCGCAGGTGTTCGAGTCGCGTAGGTGGTTGTTTTGTCGCGCAAGTAGAGCTTGCGCGCCGGTTGTTGGCTGTTCGCCCAAGGCGGTTTGGAAGAGAAAGGAAGTGGACCGCGCAAGTTTGAAGTCGGGGAAGGAAGCTTCGCGCAGGTGTGTTGATGACACTTGCGTGCCAGTTTGGACTTGCGCGCCGTAGTGGGACTTGCGCGACTGTCTTGAAGAAGTGCGCCTGGTTTTGCTGAAGCGCACCGGCCTGTTTGGAGCTGCACGAAAGCCGAGAGACTACCCGATACATTCGAGGAAAAGTGATATTCTTCTTCTGGTGAGAATCGGACTTCAATAGAGCATCTACATAAAACAAAGGATGCACTCTTATGCAAATGATGAAGAGACCTTTATGTCTATAAACTGAGTGGGACTTCACCAACGGCAGTGAGCCAGGGGGAGTCAACAGGAGTGACCCGAGGGAAGCAGTGAGCTATCCCCGAACCAATTGTAAAGGCAGTGAGCCTGGAACAGAGTGTCTGTACCCGAACTTTTGTAATCTACAGCTGGTGAAGCATAGTGGATTTTGGTACGACCGACAACCTGTCGGCGTATGCTCCTTGGACGTAGCCCTTAGTGGTGAACCAAGTAAAAATGGTTGTGTCTTCTCTGTGCATGTGAATGTTTTCTTTCTGATCATAATCATCATACAGGTTCAACAAGTTCCTACCAACGTGGGAATAAGATCCATCACATTAAAAGAAAAAGTGGTCACCCTGATTCACCCCTCCCCTCTCAGGGTGTCCCGGGGTCCTTCATAAACGACATCATTAGGTGTTCCAACACTCGGAATAAAATTCTAGAGCTCAGTTTAAAAAAATGAACTGTTGATAAATCGAAAAAAAATTCAAAAAAATCATATTTTAACCCGGTTCAAAAACATGGGACTTTACAATATACCCACCTTAAAAACATCTCGTTATCGAGAAGCCATCGGGAACCACTAATAAAAGAACTGACCTACTAAGTTCATTAAGAAGATCAGTCAAACTATTACCAGACAACTCTGTTCTAAAAGATCGACATCACCTGCTGACACGTTAATTGAAAATTATGCAACAATACCCACCTTAGTATTTTCCATGACGTCACAAGAAAATATCATTTGATCAATAGCACACTATTTCAGAATTCCTTAACATATGTGTGTGACATTCCTTGAACCACGATCATCATGTTAAACATTGTTCATAAAAGCTGTAATATAAACTTATCAGTGAACCAAGACAGCTGAGTCCCAAGAAGTCCTCCTGAGTAGTGGGACGGACTTACTTTAATAGCCTAGAACATTATATGGGTACTACCTACCACAGGTTAGCCTTTTACAATCAATAACGTCAACCCTCTCTCTTGGTCACACAAAACTAGAAACACAATATTCAAAAGACCCTTTTTCATTTTATCCATTTTAATTAATTCATTTCAACCTTTCATCATTTTAATGAATTTCAAAAAAACACACAAGTACTTTTTCACAACAAGACACTTGGTTTTCAAAACAATGCCCTATGGAAAAAATAGGCATGCTATCACAAACATCCTCTTTAAACATTTAACATTCAGTTTCATTCAAATATAAATAGGAAATTTGGCATCTAAATTCTTTTTACCAAAAAGAAGACCTCCAATGGTCCCATTTATTTAATCCAAGTTCTTCAAAAGCAACCCCAAAATGGTTCATTACAATCAAAACTCAGCAGTTTTACATTTATAACCATTTTCAAACACACTATGGTTATATTATGACAACCCTGCTTTTATTACAAACTTAAACATGATTTATTACATAAAACTTCACTTCATACAACAAAGAAGATCGAGAGGTTTATTGTATTTGGGGATTAGGATCATTACATAAAAAATTAAAACATGAAATACAACATCTTTATTGAAAACTTCGTTTACATGACCACTACATTCCCTCATACTTAGCATTGCATAAGATAACCTGAGGACATGCATAAGAAAAGGGTGAGCTATAAAGCCCAGTAAGGGAGTACACATGGAATAACATGAAGAGTACAACACATGTTAGACAATAGGAATATAAATAGAGAATAAAAGAAACATGAGCATAAAGGCATGATAAAGCATGATAATCATAACATGGAAATGTGGCAACAACACTTAACATGGAATTAGCATGAGCCAAGGCTCATTGCACATAGAGCATGAGTAAATACTCATTGCACATGAAGAACGAGTAAAACCTCGTTGCACTTGAATTAGCATGAGTCAACACTCATTTCACATGATGTATCATGATACTATACTTTATCCAATGTATTGGAGCGCTATAAGGGCGCACCCTTCTTAAACATTTCATTTCTTGCATAAGTGTGCCACATGGATCATAAAACATGGATTCATAAAACATAATCATTTATTCCATGATAAAGGAATGCGGAATTCATACATGATACTTTCTAATAAATAAGTAAAGGTGCATAAAGGTGGATACCCTTGATGGAGAAATGGGCATGGTATCCACTACATAATGGCATTGGCTTAGAAAATCGGTGTGATTTCGGCAGCGTAACGGCGTGACATAAGAATTCATAAAAAATGGTTGATGAGAGAGAAAGGGGTTCCTCATCATATTTACATGTAATGGATAGTAAGTAGGTCATATAGATACATTTCCCAATAATTTTAATGGAATTTAGATTCATGATACAAAATTATTACTTGAATGTAAAAGAAGAGAGAGAAGTTCCTTTCGGAATTTCGGCATAGTAACGAGTGTACATGGGAGACATTTAATGAGAGAGAAAGGGGTATCCCATTATTAAAACATAAAGAGAGAAGTATGAGGGAGGTGTGAAACCATACCCCAACATTCATAATTTAAATTAAAAGGGAAAAACAACTTAAATAAAATTGGACAAAAAAAGAGAAAGGAAGAAAAAACCCTTACTTGGAAGTTTGCTTCCAAAGGCTAAAGAGAGGCTTGTGAGAGGCTTCTTGGGAGCTTGGGGAACCTTGGAAGGATTATAGAGAGAGTAGGGCAGAGTTTGGACAAACTCCAAAGGTTTTTAGTGAGGAGGAAGTGGGAGCTTGGGTGGGTTTATATAAGAAAGGTGGGGGAATTCTTTATTATTTAGGTTTGGGACCCCTTATATTAAATTAATCCAAACCACAAACCATACCATGGTTTTTGCCCATGGTTTTTGGAAAAGGGAAGAGGAGAAAATTATTTTATAAGGCCAAAGTCCGAACTTCTTAAAATATTAGGGTTGCTTATGTGGAGATGAGTCACACTCCCATGGAAATTAATTTAAAAAGACAAGGTGTTTAATAAGTCTTGAGGGGTCCATTAATGCTTTGAAAAGTAAGTCAAACAAACCCAAAATCACATTACTTTAATGTTAAAACATATATTGTATGAACATAAATATTATAGTATTTTATTATATCACTATTGGGTCATTAGGATGTCATAAAACACATTATATATTTAAACGGTATTTAATTTTTACCCAAAAATTTGACTGTCTCAGAAAATTATGAAAAATTCACCGTTGGATAATTTCAATGTCCTGATTCAAGAAATCACATTTATTTTATCTAAATAATTTTCTAAATATGTAAATTTTCACTTTTAAAATAAAAACTGACATTTATCGAAAATTCATGGGTTTTGACAGAAATGGCTTTCAAACCTTAATAAAAATTATAATTGCATTAATAAAATTATAAGATCATTTATATTTAATAAAAAATAATTTAATAAAAATAATAATATTTTATTAAAATATTATTTAATTTAAAAATCCCTTAATTTATTAAAATATAATTCTTAATTAGATAATAATTAAAAACACTATTTGTACTTTAAAAACTATTTACAATGTATCAGAAATGACTAGAAATTATATTCATTATTATATAAAAAAATAATGTACATGAACATAGTACTACTTATTTGTTACATAACCCCTTAAAACAGCCGCATGAGACCTAAGGGTAAGGTGTGCGATGGTGACAGACTCTTGGGGTGGCTCGGATAACATCGCTCGAGTGGTAATTTCAATCAACTTCCACTTTTCCCGTAGATGGTCACGTTCACGCTTGACATGATGAAGCTCATATTGGGCTTGGTCAAGGGCGAAGCCCAAAGACGCCACCTCTTTTTCGAGCTCTGACAAATGGGCTTCGTATGGGGAAATTCTACTGGATGAGGCCATCGCTTCCTTTGTCTGAGTAAATTGGATTTGTTAAAGTCCTATATTTATACTAATCATGTGATCACTGTTCAACGGCTATATTAGCAACGGTCAAAATTCTTAACATAAAACCAAAGAAGTTGACATTTTATATAAACATAAAGAGACATTTAATTAGATCAAGAGGGATTTCCATTAATGAAAATTTGGGTCGTTACAATATTCCCCCCTTAAGAAATTTCACCCTTGAAATTTTCCTTTTCCCACTCTAAAACAAATGTGGGTAACTCAGCTTCATCATATCCTCCAATTCCCAAGTCGCTTCTTCAAACTTTTGGTTTCTCCACAACACCTTGACGAGGGGCATTGTCTTATTTCGTAGAACTGTTTTTCTACGATCTAAGATCTTCACTGGTTGCTCCTCATAAGAAAGATTGTCTTCCAATTATACCACCTCAGAAGAGAGTACATGTGAAGGGTCCAGTATGTACTTCCTTAAGAGGGATACATGAAAGACATCATGTACTTTGGCCATGGCAGGTGGAAGTTCTAGTCGATAGGCCACAACCCCAACATGATCAAGAATCTCGAAGGGGTCGATGTACCTTGGACTTAACTTCCATTTCCTTCCAAACCTCATGACCTTATTCCATGGAGATATGCGTAGAAACACCATGTATCCAACTTTAAACTCAAGGTCTCGTCGATGATTATCTTCATAACTCTTCTGTCGACTCTGGGCTGCCTTGATATGCTGCTGAATGGTTTTCACATTATCCACCATTTCTTTGAACATTTCTGGTCCAAGCAGCTTACGTTCACCGACCTCATCCCAACATGCTGGTGTTCTGCACCTTTTCCCATACAGGGCTTCATATGGTTCCATTTGGATGCTTGAGTGGAAACTGTTATTATAAAAGAACTCAACCAGAGGAAGATGTTGATCCCATATTCCTTTAAAGTCCATTGAGCACGCTCTCAACATATCCTCAAGTGTATGGATAGTCCGCTTGGATTGACCATCAGTTTGAGGATGATAGGCCGTACTGAAGTTCAGTTCAGTATTCAGAGAATGTTAAAGACTCTTCCAAAACTTAGAGGTGAATCTTGGATCTTGGTCAGACACAATAGATAGTGGTACTCCATGCAACCTTACCACTTCCCTGATATATATCTATTCCAGTTGATCTAAACAAAAATCCTCCCGAATAGAAATGAAGTGTCCAGTCTTTGTAAGATGATCCATAACAACCCAGATTTCATTGTTGCCTTTGGATATCCTTGGAAGTCCGGTGACAAATTCCATGGTGATGTTCTCCAATTTCCATTCTGGTATGGGAAATGGTTTCATCATCCCCTTAGACTTCTGCCTCTCTGCCTTCACTTGCTGACACACCAGGAACTTTGATGTTTATTCAACGATCTCCTTCTTCATATTATCCCACCAAAAGTTTTCTCAAATATCTCGATACATCTTTGTACTCCCTAGCTGAATAGAGAAATTTGAACTATGCGCATCATCCAAAAGTTCCTTCTTCATCTCCAGAATTGATGGAACACATAGTCTTTTCCCAAACCGCACAATTAATTCTTCATTAACATTAAAATTTGAGGATTTCCCCTTTTTGATAGCTTCCACATTTTCTTGAATTCCCACATCATCCTTTTTAGCATCCTTTAACCTTTCCAAAAGAGATGGTTGAGAAATTATTTGTGAAAGGATTGATGATGTTCACTTCTTTATGATTCCCTCATCCATCTTCATCAAGTCTAAGAATATTGGATCCTTCTCAATTCTCATTATTGATAGAATTTCTGGGTCCTTTCTACTTAGGGCATCTGCCACCTTGTTCGTTTTCCCAGGGTGGTAATGTATTGAACAATCATAATCCTTGATGAGCTCTATCCATATTCTCTAGCACATATTAATCTCTTTCTGTGTGAATATATATTTAAGACTCTTGTGGTCAGTATATATCTCACATTTCTCTCCATAGAGGTAATGCCGCCAGATTTTCAAGGCAAAGATCACCGCCGCCAACTCCATATCATGCTTTGGATAGTTTCTCTCATGGATTTTCAACTAACTTGAGGAATAGGATATAACTTTATCATTCTGCATCAGCACACAGCCTAAGACCTTCTTTGAAGCATCATTGAAAACAACAAAAAGTTCCCTACTTGTGGGTAAAGTGAGCACGAGTGTAGTGATAAGCCTGCTTTTCAACTCCTTGAAGCTTTCTTCGCATTCATCACTACAAGAAAACTTTACTCCCTTTCGAGTTATCTTGGTAAGAGGGTTGGACAATCGTGAGAAATTTCTCACAAATCGTCGATAATATCCAGCTAACCCCAAGAAGCTACGGATATCCATTACCGATGTTGGCCTCATCCATCCCTCAATTGCATCTGTTTTGGAGGGGTCCACATATATTCCATTGCTTGTGATGATATGGCCCAAGAATGAGACCTCCTTCAACTAGAACTCACACTTTCTGTACTTTGGATAGAGCTTCTCCTTGCACAAAGTATCTAGTACAGTTTTTAAATGCTCCTCATGATCCTCCTTGGTTTTGGAGTATATTAGAATATCATCTATAAAGACTACCACAAATTTGTCAAGGTAATCTCTAAAGACTCTATTCATCAAGTCCATGAATATTTCTGGAGCATTGGTGAGTCTGAAAGGCATTACTATGAATTCATAGTGCCCGTACCTTGTACGAAAAGTAGTCTTGGGAATATCTTCCTTCTTCACCGTTACTTGATAATATCCCGACCGCAAATCCACCTTGGAGAAGTATTGTGCCCCACGCAGTTGATCAAACAAGTCATCAATTCTTGGGAGAGGATACTTGTTATTTATCGTGATTTTGTTAAGTTCACGATAATCGATGCAAAGCCGCATTGACCCATCCTTCTTCTTGATGAAGAGGACTGGTGCACCCCATGGTGAAGCACTTGGGCGTATAAACCCTTTATCCAGATTCTCCTATAGTTGTTTCTTTAGCTCATCAAGCTCAACAACATCCATTCTATATGTATTTTTGGATATTGTTAGCTCCCCAAGTATAAGTTCAATTGAGAACTCAACATCCCTTTTAGGAGGAAGACCAGGCAGTTCCTCAGGAAACACTTCAGCGAATTCCCTCACAATAGGCATTTCTTCAAGGATGGTTTCTTCCTTGGTCTCAATAATCTGAGCCAGATATGCGTGCTCATAAGGCAGTAATATCCATTCTTGAGATGATGGATCTAAAGGATATTCATCATCCTCCAGACACTTGTAAAGAATCAAGGGTCGATTCTCCATATAGAGTGTGATTTCCCTCTCCCGACAATTTATGTTGGCTCTATATAAGGAAAGCCAATCCATGCCAAGAATTGCATCAAATTCCACCAGAGGGAGTATGATGAGGTTCGCCGAGAAATTCAATCCACAGACTATAACAGGGGAGGACTTATATTCATGGGATGCAATGATTGCCCCATTTTACGTACTCACCGACATCTTTACTTCCATGATTTGTGGTGGTGTTGGGATTGTTCTACTAAACTTTCCAGATATAGAAGAATAAGTAGAACCTGAATCAAAAAGTACGTTCGCTATTCTTGAATGAATAACTAGCATACCTGTCACCAATTTGTTTTCGGGGATCACTTCGGCAGAAGTGATGGAAAAATCTCTTCATTGCTTCCTTAGAGGTTGTTGGTTGTCTCCAAAAACCCTTGGATTAGGGCACTGATTTTCAAAATGACCCGGTTATTTGAATTTGTAGCATTGAACAACGCATTGAGTTTCTAACGGAGCATTTCTCTCCTCTGTCACAGCTGTGGGTCTTTCTTCCCGACAGTTAACAGCTTGGTGCCCTTCTCTTCCACACCTGTAGAATTTTCTCGTCCCTTTAAGGCAATTTCCAGGGTGCTTCTTTCTTCACTTTTGGAAAGTGGGGTGCTGGATCTTCTTAGCACCATTGGATTTATCCATCGGACAACCAGCATTGAAGTCCACCTTACGCTTTTTGTCCCCATGATACCCCTGTGATTCCCCAATCTCCATTTCGACCTTGAGGGCACATCGGACAATTTCCTCATAGCTTTCGAAGTCACGGATCGCTAATGCTTTCTGCAAGCTAGGCTTCAGCCCACCAAAGAAGCGATCAACCTTTCATTAGGGGGTAACGACAAAGCCGGAAGTGTATCGTGAAATCCTTGTGAAGTTTTCCTTGTACGCTCCAACAGATTCTTCATCTTTTTACTTGAGGTAAAGGAAGTCCCTTTCCATCTTAAGCCGGAGGGTGCGCGGAAAATATTTATCGAAAAAAATCTTCCGGAAATCCTTCCATTCCAACGCCTCGATCTCCTCCTCAGTCTTCGTATTTTTTATCAATGTCCACCATTGATCAACTTCACCCTCCATAAGATAATCCGCCAGGAGAACCTTCTCTTGTTTAGAATATTGGAGGATGGAGAATATCTTTTCAATGGAGTTGATCCATTGTTCAGCGATCGTGGGATCGGATGATCCACTAAAAGTAAGAGGCCTTTGTATCATGAAGCTCTCGATAGCGACTTGTTCTTTCTTGGGGGGGGGGTTTAACATTACTCTTGACCCGTGTTTCTATTCAAAACTTGAGTTATCTGAGAGAGAATCGTGACAATGTTCACGATTCCCGCTTCTATTGGATTGGGCATCTCATTAGTACAGTTATCACATTGATCTTCACAACAGTTGTTAGCCCAAGTCCTCCTATTACCGGCCATTGGCTGGAATAAAAGGAAAGTTAGGGGTAACACATAAAGGGTAATCCAAAGAAAAAAATTGATGACTTATAAATAAACTTTTATTTCCTTACTCAAGAGTCTATAGGCTTCAATCTAGGATTTTCATGATCTACTTTCTAATATATATTCGTAGGGGAATTTTTTTAATTCCCTTCATAAGGGTTCATACTAAGCTTTTAAATTTATAAAAACATATCCCCCGGGAGTGTCATAACCAAGAGTGCAACAAGGCCCGTTGTTGTGCACCAGTTCCCGTTCTAGTCTAGCTCAAAGCGGTGTTTTCGGGTTTTACCCCTAGGATACATCTGTCCCAGAGCCGCCTCTACCTGCTCGTATCCAGAGAGGGATGTATTTTTTTGATAAACCACTTACTCAGTACTTAACAAAACTTAGGGATGTTATTATTATACTTAGTCTTGTATCTAAGGCTTTACTAGGGTTTCCTAATCCCAAAAATAACTAAACCTATCCTTTGATACCAACTATGACAACCCTGCTTTTATTACAAATATAAACATGATTTATTACATAAAACTTCACTTGATACAACAAATAAGATTGAGAGGTTTAGTGTCTTTGGGGCTTAGGATCATTACATAAAAACTTAAATCATGAAATACAACATCTTTATTGAAAACTTTCTTTACATGACAACTACATTCCCTCATACTTGGCATTGCATGGGATAACCTGAGGACATGCATAAGAAAGGGTGAGCTATAAAGCCCAGTAAGGGAGTACACATGGAATAACATGAGAAGTACAACACATGTTAGACAATAGGCATATCAATAGAGCATAAAATAAACATTATCATAAAGGCATGATAAAGCATGATAATCATAACATGGAAATGTGGCAACAACACTTAACATGGAATTAGCATGAGCCCAGGCTCATTGCACATAGAGCATGAGTAAATCCTCATTGCACATGAAGCACAGGTAAACCCTCGTTGCACTTAAATTAGCATGATTAAACACTCATTACACATGATGTATCATGATACTATACTTTACCCAATGCATTGGAGTGCTATAAGGGCGCACCCTTCTTAAACATTTCATTTCATGTGTAAGTGTGCCACATGGATCATAAAACATGGATTCATAAAACATAATCTTTTATTCCACGATAAAGGAATGTGGAATTCATACATGAAACTTTTTAATCAATAAGTAAATGTGCATAGAGGTGGATACCCCTGATGGAGAAATGGGCATGGTATCCACTACACACTGGCATTGGCTTAGAAAATCGGGGCGATTTCGGCAGCGTAACGACATGACATAAGAATTCATAAAAAATGGTTGATGAGAGAGAAAGGGGTTCCTCATCATATTTACATGTAATGGGAAGTAATTAGGTCATATAGATACATGTCCCAACAATTTTAATGAAATTTATATTCATGATACAAAAGTATTACTTGAATGTAAAAGAAGAGAGAGAAGTTCCTTTCAAAATTTCAGCATAGTAACGGGTGTACATGGGAGGAATTTAATGAGAGAGAAAGGGGTATCCCATCATTCAAAGATAAAGAGGGAATTATGAGGGAGTTGTGAAACCATACCCCAACATTCATAATTGAAATTAAAATGAAAAAACAACTTAAAGAAAATTGGACAAAAAAAAGAGAAAGGAAGAAAAAACCCTTACTTGGAAGTGTGCTTCCAAAGGATAGAGAGAGGATTCTGAGAGGCTTCTTGGGATCTTGGGGCACCTTGGGAGGATTCTAGAGAGAGTAGGGAAGAGGTTGGATGAACTCCAAAGGTTTTGAGTGAGGAGGAAGTGGGAGCTTGGGTGGGTTTATATAGGAAAGGTGAGGGAATTCTTTATTATTTAGGTTTGGGACCCCTTATATTAAATTAATCCAAACCACAAACCATCCCATGGTTTTTGACCATGGTTTTTGGAAAAGGGAAGAGGAAAACATTATTTTATAAGGAAAAAGTCCGAACTTCTTAAAATATTAGGGTTTCTTATGTGGAGGTGAGTCACACTCCCATGGAAATTAATTTAAAAAGACAAGGTGTTTAATAAGTCTTGAGGGGTCCATTAATGCTTTGAAAAGTAAGTCAAACAAACCCAAAATCACATTATTTTAATTTTAAAACATATATTGGAAGAACATAAAGATTATAGTATTTTATTACATCACTATTGAGTCATTATGATGTCATAAAACACATTATATATTTAAACGGTATTTAATTTTTACCCAAAAATTTGACTGTCTCGGAAAATTATGAAAAATTCACCGTTGGATAATTTCGACGTCATGATTCCATAAATAACATTTATTTTATCTAAATAATTTTATAAATATGTTAATTTTCACTTTTAAAATAAAAACTGACATTTATCGAAAATTCACGGGTTTTGACAGAAATGACTTTCAAACCATAATAAAAATTATAATTGCATTCATCAAATTATAAGATCATTTATATTTAATAAAAATTAATTTAATAACAATAATAATATTTTATTAAAATATTATTTAATTTAAAAATCCCTGAATTTAATAAAATAGAATTATTAATTAAATAATAACTAAAAACACTATTTTTACTTTAAAAACTATTTACAGTGTATCAAAAATGACTAGAAATTATATTCATTATTATATACAAAAATAATTTACATGAACATAGTACTACTTATTTGTTACATAACCCCTTAAAACATCCACATAAGACCTAACGGTAAGGTGTGCGATGGTGACAGAATCTTGGGGTGGCTCGGATAACATCGCTCGAGTGGAAATTTCAATCAACTTCCACTTTTCCCGTAGACGGCCACGTTCGAGCTTGACGAGATGAAGCTCATATTGGGATTGGTCAAGGGCAAAGCCCAAAGATGCCACCTCTTTTCTGAGATCTGACAAATGGGCTTCGTATGGGGAAATTCTACTGGATGAGGCCATCTCTTCCTTTCTCTGAGTAAATTGGATTTGTTAAAGTCCTATATTTATACTAATCATGTGATCACTGTTCAACGACTATATTAGCAATGGTCAAAATTCTAAACATAAAACCAAAGAAGTTGACATTTTATATAAACATAAAGAGACATTTAATTAGATCAAGAGGGATTTCCATTAATGAAACTTTGGGTCGTTACATATATAAGGTTCAAACACATGGGTGGCCATATACCAATCGATAAGGTGCCCATACACCTTACCACTGGCATTTGGCTCCCATTTATAACAATCAACATTAATTTAACATTTTAGCATTATCATCCCTTTCATATATCAAAACATAAATAGAATTTTAGCATAAGTAGTAACACAACAACATGCTATAACATAGAAGAATGTCACAACAACAAAACATGATAATAACTAAGGAACTATAGAATATATTCACTCAAGAATGTTAAATCTATCACCAAAACATGCTATCTAGAGCGGCATGCTAAAGCATATCCAAACATGGCATTTCACCCAAGGAACAAAATCCAAATTAGCAGGCATCCTACTAAATCAACTACATGGCATGTTATATGCATGACATGTGAATATCTAAGTGGCTAAGATGATGCATGCACGAAACTTCCTTACCATATCATGGCCAAGACGATTATTTTTTTCAAAATCATCAAAATCAATAAACAAGGGAAAATACCCTAGTCACTCATGGTGAAATCATATCAACTGTAACCTCTAATAGTACAAACATCCATTCCTATCTCTGGACACTTGGTCATTTCCCGTACCTGAGGTGATCAGTCCCAAGCACGACTATTAACCCAAGTGTTGACACATTCCTAGTCTCTTGTCTACAAACCCCAAAGCAGTAAGACAAAGGAAAAGAAATAAACGTCCCTTTAATACCACTTTGTAACATCGTGACACGGCTCACCACTAAACTGGTGGCCAGACCGGTTGCCACATGACCTCAAGCACACCTCCCCGTACGCTAGAGGATGCCAACTAGCAGTTAGGGTCTAAGGATAGTCAGTGGGGAGACTATACCCTCATTTTAGTGTTCAAAAATAGACAAAGGAATTAAATAGTAGAAATAGTATAATAAATGAATAAGTAGCGGAAAGAAGATTTTATAAATCTTGTACAAAACAAATGGCCAACGCCAAATTATACAGCAGATGCATGTATGAGATGCTAATGATACAAAAGGAGAAAAATGTGAACAAAATAGAATGATTTACATTTCAATTCATAAATAAGTAAATAATGACTCAAGGCCCCAAGGGCGATCTCGTTGAGCATCTCGAGCCTCCGCTCGGTCCTGTGCTCCTAACTCCCAAGTAAATGAAAACAACATAGTCCTGCAACCAAATAGAATCTACTCGGGTACCCTGTGCAATGGTGGCCCGAGTAGGGTGTGAGATATAAATCTCAGTAGGCTAGGACCACGGGTGTCTACCCCAAACCAGACATTTAATAAATAACTTATAACATGTGAAGGCATGCGTAAATTAAGTAAACGGTACAATGTAATTATATACCCAAGTACCTGCTTCAGCCCTCAGATGGTGTCTAAACCTGCATTATACATTTTTCATACATGATCAATATTCATTACATAATCATTCATCGTTCATTAATTTTTCCAATCTTAATAAATTATGAAGGTCTTGAGATTTGGCCTTCACCCGACATCTCCCGTATAAGTCTCTCACCATAGATTTCTCTAAGGACCATCTAAGTAATCAAATTAAAGACTGAATCCAAGCTTGTGCTTTGGCTTGGATAACGCATCATAAGTTATTCAATTCAACCTTTCATATACTAAGTCTGAGCCCGTCCACTAAAAGTGGTTCACCAAATTCATAAAAATTCTGAACGCTTTCTCATAATCAATTCACAAATCATCATGTCACAGAGGACTTCATTAACCATTAAACTCATTTCATGCATGAACAATTGGACCCACAGTCCAATGTTAATTAATGGGTGTATAAAATCATGTCTATCACCCTCGTGAGTATTCGGAGCATCAGTCCATGTCTCACAACCCATGGGTATCTGGAGCATTAGTCCCTGTCCCATAAAAGAATATTTTCTTGCAAGCTGGGTGTATAAATTCATGTCTAGAACCCCGTGTGTATTTGGAGAATCAGTCCCTATATCACAACCCGTTTATCAATAATACATATATATTTATCATTGGTGTAGAACGCCATGTATAACACCCCACAACCATCCATTAATTATTTCATAAATTAATTAATCCAATCCGTTAATTAATTAATTATTTCATAAATTAATTAATCCAATCCGTTAATTAATTAATCAACTAATTAACAACATAAATCACCCGTCAAAAGTCAACCCTTAATTAACCATTCAACATCTCAATATTAAATAATTAATTAACAATTAATTATTCTTATCAAGCCAAATAAATAATTAACTCAACATTTAATTATCCAAATTCCTTAACATGTCTGATCCCATCCATTCAAACAGTGATTCGTCCAGGACTTTAACCATTTACATGCACGTCATAATCACCACAAAACATGCTGTACAAATCCCATATATTTAGAAACCATCTCACGCATCATCTCATAATATAAAACAACTCCATCCAAGACAACTTAATTCATGGAAATCTAAAATGCATAAAAAAGGACCCTTGTCCAACAGTCCCAACAAACAATCAATTCACAATATTAATTTTAATGCATGAAAATTAATTAATTCAAAAATTAATCAATTAAATATTATATCTTTAACCAATCATAAATTAATTAACCATTTAACATTTTAACATGTAATAATTAATCCATCCATTAATTATTACCAATTTCCAATTTATATTTTTTAAACATGTCAAATATTCAATATTCCCAATCATCAATAAAAGCCAAAATCTTATTCCAACTCATGACTTGATAATTAATTCTACAATTAATTACCCTATTACACATTCTTCCCATTCAAATCATTTAACTGTTTAATCATATCACTTTAACCAAATTATAAAAACATGCTTAAAATCAACACAAGTTTAAGCTCTCATTTATCTCACTTGGGAGACATCATTTAATAACTTCAAAAGTCATGTATCAACATAATATATATTACATTTAGAAATTTAATCAAACTTACTAAATTCACATTTAGATGAAATACAATATAAATACTTCACTACATAAATTAAATATCCACAAAAGCGCAGCAAGAATTTTATTAATGTATTTATTAAAGTTGAACACATGGGAAGGGACCCTACCTCGGGGTGGCACCATTTTAAAATCCAAAACTCTTTAATGTACTTGGCGGAAACCAGTCCACAACTAGTCTGTAATTGCACGCGCGCACACCTTTATATATATATATATGTGTGTGTGTGTGTGTGTGTGCGCATTGCCTACATTGATCAACGAAAATTCAATATATTAAACCGGTAACCAGAATCAAAGTTGTAATGAACAAAGCATCCCTAACTTGGTACCAGGATCTCATAAAAAAATAATAGGCCTTAATATACCCTGTGCAAAACCAAACAACGGGTTTAGAAACCTACCAGAACCAATGATGACAAGACAATTCGAATCCATCTGCCTCTCCCTTGGCGGATTCCGGATTATGGACCAATGGGTCCCGAGTCAACATTCGAATATCGTAAAAAAAATAAAGGAATGAAAGAATCAAATTAAACCCAAACCTTCGCGTTTTAGCCGAGAAAACAATGCGAGAGATAGAAGTCTAATGATCGATGTGAATCACGAGTTATAGGTAGACGGACTCACCTTAACGAGGCAGACAATATTCGTGAAGTGTCTGAGGGGAATCGTCGCGCGCAAAGTGGAGTCCAGGAGAGGGGGTGGTGCGCCTCTAGGTATTTCCAAGAGGGGGGCCACACCATGGAGGTTGCGTGTTGCAGGAGCTTCGCTCGGGGGAGGGTTGCCCAGGGGTTTGCGAGCCTCTTGGTCGCACCGAGAGAAGGATCTCACACTGATGAGGGAGCTCGAAAGAGGGAGGAAGGGGCCGCGTCATGGGGTGCACTGCTACGTGTGTGCAACACCTTGTGTGTAGGGAGGAAGAAGAGGGGAATTTGATTCCCTTTATTTTCTTTTTCAAACCCCTAAATTAATTTCTATTAATAATAGTTATTATTAAACACTTATAACCCAATACTAACATCACCATTAATGTGATAATAATAACAAAAAATATAATAATAATACTCATTTTATTATAATTATTATACATATTAAACACTTATCTTAAAAGTGAAAAACTCCCCAATTAAACCTTCTTAAAGGAAACTTTTCATTGAGAAAATCAAACTCCCCTTTACTCCTCAATTAAATTAAAAACTCTTTGACTTAAAAGTAATAAAAAAAATAATTCCTTTCCCACAATTAATAAAATTTCATTTTTCCTTCAATTTAATTAATTAACACACAAATAATAATAATAATTAAATCCTCGTTATTATTATTATTAAAACTTTCATTTTTTTAATTCCAACCAAAACTCCCCAATTCGTTACTATTATTATTTATAATAATAATATCCATAATTATCAATAATTATGACACTCATAAAACCAAAATAATAAAAATATCATTATTATTACTCAAACCTTTGATATAACCCAACTCCTCTATTAAATAACATCACTCCTTCATTAAATTTGAAACTACTTATTTTATTAAGCGTTTCTTTGAGATACCCAACAACATCATTAAATTCACATAAGTATTACACCCCATTAAATAAAAACAGAACTTTGATAAACCTTATAATTAAATTGTATTAAAATAAACAATAAAACGCTCAATTTGATTATGTCCAACCCCCCCCCCCCCCATTTAAATCCACATTAATTATATTATTTGTTTTTAAAATTCATTTATTATTCTCATAATAAATGTTTTGTAATTAATTATAAAACTCTTTATTGATCATTAAATTCTTTTAACATTTATTTAACAAAATAACCACAAAAATAATAATAACATCATTATTATTAATATTCAAACTTTCATTTATTTAAAAACCCAAACCCCTAATTTATTACAATATCATTAATATGATAAAAACTCCAACCCATAACCCCTCATTTAATTAAATGTTTATTTGAGAAGATCAAAATCCACATTTAATTCTCACAAATGATACACTTCTTTAACATGAAATTAAAATCTCAAAGTATCAAAATAATTTATGACTCCATAATAATAACAATGACATTATTATTATCAGTACATTCCTTCATTTAATAATAAATGGTCCTTTAATAATTCTGAAACTCTTTATTTAAATAAAACAGTTCTTTGATAAACCCAAAATCCACGTCAATACCTTCAACTTCTATTTAATTAATTCTTTAAAATTCAATAAATTTAACAACCACAATAATAGTAATAATAACTTCATTATTATTATTATTAATAAAACTTTATTTTAATTAATCCAAATCTATCATATAATCATATTTAATTAAATAATAATAATTTATTAAATAATATAAACTACACAGGTTGGACCGCAACCATGCCATACCCATACAGATCCATTAAAGTGGATTTTTCTGGATCTGGTGCACCCGAGACTCATCAGGACACCAGCTAAAATTTATCGGGTAATTATGCAAGTCCAGAAATGACACCATTAGGTGTTCCAACACTCGGAATAAAATTCTATAGCTCGGTTTAAAAAAAAACTAATTGTTGATAAATAGAAAAAAAATCAAAAAAAATCAAATTTTAACCCAGTTAAAAAACACGGGACTTTACAATATACCCACCTTAAAAACTTCTCATCCTCTAGAAGCCATTGGGAACCACTACTAAAAGAACCAACCTACTAAGTTCATTAAGAAGATCAGTCAAACTATTATTGGACAACTCTGTACTAAAATTTCGACATCCCCTACTGACACGTTAATTGAAAATGATGCAACAATAACCACCTTAGTATTTTCCATGACGTCGGAAGAAAAGATTAGCTACTCACCATCACGCTATTTTAGAACGCCTTAACACATGCATGTGGCATTCCTTGAACCACGATCACCACGTCAAACATTGATCATAAAAGCTGTAATATAAACTTATCGGTGAGCCAAGAGAGATGAGTCCCAAGAAGTCCTCCTGAGTAGTGGGACAAACTTACTTTAATAGCCTAGAACATTCTATGGGTACTACCTACCACAGGTTAGCCCCTTACGACCAATAACATCGACCCTCTCTCTTGGTCACACAAAACCAAAAACAAAATATTCAAAAGACCCTTTTTCATTTTATCCATTTTAATTAATTCATTTCAACATTTCATCATTTGAATGAATTTCAAAAAAAAAAACACACAAGTATTTTTTCACAACAAGCCACTTGGTTTTCAAAACAATGCCCTACGAAAAAAATAGGCATGATATCACATACAACCTCTTTAAACATTTAACATTTAGTTTTATTCAAATATAAACAAGAAATTTGGCATCTAAATTCCTTTTTTAAAAAAGGAGACCTCCAATAATCCCATTTATTTAATCCAAGTTCTTCAAAAGAAACCCCACAATGGTTCATTACAATTAAAACTCAGCAGTTTTACATTTATAACCATTTTCAAATACACTATGGTTATATAAGGTTCAAACACATGGGTGGCCATCTACCAACCGATAAGGCGCCCATACACCATACCACTGGAATTTGGTTCCCATTTATAACAATCAACATTCATTTACCATTTTAACTTTATCAACCCTTTCATATATCAAAACATCAATAGCATGTTAGCATAAGCAGTAACACAACAACTTTCTTTAACATAGAAGAATGTCACAACAACAAAACATGATAATAACTAAGGCACTATAGAATATATTCACTCAATCATGTTAAATCTATCACCAAAACATGCCATATAGAGAGGCATGCTAAAGGTGATCAAAACATGGCATTTCACCCAAGGAACAAAATCCAAATTACCAGGCATCCTACAAATGAAACTACATGGCATGTTATATGCATGACATGTGAATCTCTAAGTGCCTAAGATGATGCATGTACGAAACTTACTTTCTATATCATGGCCAAGACAATTATTTTTTTCAAAATTCTCAAAGTCAATAAACAAGGGAAAATACACCAGTCACTCAAGGTGAAATCATGTCAACTGTAACCTCTAATAGTACAAACATAAATTCCCATCCATGGCCACTTGGTCATTTCCCATACATGAGGTGATCAGTCCCAAGCACGAATATTAACCCAAGCACCGACATATTCCTAGTCTCTTGTCTACCAACCCCAAGACAGTAAGACAAAGTAAAAGAAATAAACCTCCCTTTGATACCACTTTGTAACGTCCAGACCCGGCTCACCAATAAATCAGTGGTCGGACCGGTCGCCATATGACCTCAAGCACGCCTCCTCGTATGCCAGAGGCTGACAACTAGTAGCGAGGGTCTAAGGATAGTCAGTGGGGAGACTATACCCTCATTTTAGTGTTAAAAAATAGACAAAGGCAATAAATAGCGGAAATGGTATAATAAATGAATAAGCAGCGGAAAGCAGATATTATAAATCTTGTACAAAACAAATGGCCAAAGAAAAATTATACAGCAGATGCATGCATGACATGATAATGATACAAAAGTAGAAAACAGTGAACAAAATATAATACTTTACATTTCAATGCATAAATAAATAAATAATGACTCAAATCCCCAAGGGCGATCTCCTAGAGCATCCTGAGCCTCCGCTCGGTCCTGTGCTCTTAACTCCCAAGTAAATGCAAACATCATAGTCCTGCAACCAAATAGAATCTTCCCTGGTACCCAGTGCATTGGCGGCCCGAGTAGGGTGTGAGATATAAATCTCAGTAGGCTGGGACCATCAGTGTCTACCCCAAACCAGAAATTTAATAAATAACTTATAACATGTGAAAGCATGCATAAATTAAGTAAATGGTACAATGTAACTATATACCCAAGTACCTGTTTCAACCCTCAGTTGGTGTCTGAACCTGCATTATACATTTTTCATACACACTCAATATTCATTACAAAATCATTCATAGTTTATTAATTATTCCAATCTTAATAAATTATGAAGGTCTTGAGATTTGGCCTACGCCCAACATCTCCCGTATAAGTCACTCACCACAGATATCTCTAAAGAACATATAAGTAATCAAAGTAAATACCAAATCCAAGCTTGTGCTTTGTCTTGGATAACACGTCATAAGTTATTCAATTCAACATTTCATATACTAAGTCTGAGCCAGTCCACTAAAAGTGGTTCACCCAATTCATAAAAAGTCTGAACACTTTCTCATAATCAATTCACAAATCCTCATGTCACAACAGCCTTTATTAACCATTAAACTCATTTCATGCACGAACAAATGGACCCACAGTCCAATGTTAATTAATGGGTGTAGAAAATCATGTCTAGCACCCTCGTGAGTATTCGGAGCATCAGTCCATGTCTCACAACCCATGGGCATTTGGATCATTAGTCCCTGTCCCATAAAAGAATATTTTCTTGCAAGCTGGGCATAGAACTTCATGTATAGCACCCCATGAGTCTTTGGAGCATCATTCCCTGTCTCACAACCCGTTTATCAATAATACATATATATTTATCATTGGTGTATAACTCCATGTATAACACCCCACAACCATCCATTAATTATTTCATAAATTAATTAATCCAATCCGTTAATTAATTAAACAACTAATTAACAACATAAATCACCCATCAAAAGTAAACCCTTAATTAACCATTCAAAATCTCAATATTAAATAGTTAATTAACAATTAATTATTCTTAGCAATCCAATTAAATAATTAACTCAAAATTTAATTATCCAAATTCTTTAACAAGTCTAAACCCGTCCACTCAAAGAGTGATTCGACAAGGACTTTAACATTTTACATGCACGTCATAATCATCAGAAAACATGCTGTAAAAATCCCATATATTTAGAAACCATCTCACACATCATCTAATAATATAAAAAAACTATATCCAAGACAACTTAATGCATGGAAATATAACATGCATAAAAAGGGACCATTGTCCAACAGTCGTAACAAACAATCAATTCAGAATCTTAATTTTATTGCATGCAAATTAGTTAATTCAAAAATTAATCAATTAAATCTTATATCTTTAACCAATATATAAATTAATTAAACATTTAACATTTTAACATGTAATAATTAATCCATCCATTAATTATTACCAATTTCTAATTTATATTTTTTTGAACATTTCAAATATTCAATATTCCCAATCATCAATAAAAGCCACAATTTTATTCCAACTCATGACTTGAAAATTAATTCTACAATTAATTAACCTATTATAAATTCTGCCCATTCAAATCATTTAACTGTTTAATCATATCACTTTAACCAAATTAGCGAAACATGCTAAAAATCAACACAAGTTTAAGCCCTCATTTATCTCACTTGGGAGACATCATTTAATAACTTCAAAAGTTCTGTATCAACATAATATATATCACATTTAGAAATTTAATCAAACTTACTAAATTCACATTTAGATAAAATACAATATAAATACTTCACTACACAAATTAAATATCCAAAAAAGCACAACAAGGATTTTATTAATGTATTTATTAAAGTTGAACACATGGGAAGCGACCCTACCTTGGGGTGGCACCATTTTAAAATCCAAAACTCTTTAATGTACTTGGCGGAAACCAGTCCACAACTGGTCTGTAATCACACACGCGTAAACATTTATATATATATATATATATATATATATATGTGTGTGTGTGTTGCCTACATTGATCAACGAAAATTCAATATATTAAACCAGTAACCAGAATCAAAGTTGTAATGAACAACGCCTCCCTAACTTGGTATCAGGAACTCATAAAAAATTAATAGGCCTTAATATACCCTGTGCAAAACCAAACAACGGGTTTAGAAACATACCCAAACCAATGATGGAAAGACAATTTGAAACCATCCTCCTCGCCCTTGGTGGATGCCGGATTATGGACCAATGGGTCCCGAGTCAACATTCGCATATCCTAAAAAAATAGAGGAATACAAGAATCAGATTAAACCCGAACCTTCGTGTTTTAGCCGAGAAAACAAGGTGAGAGATAGAAGTCAAATGATCGATGTGAATCATGAGTTATACGCAGATTGACTCACTTTAACGAGGCATACAATATTCATGAAGAGTCTGAGGGGAATCGTCGTGTGAAAAGTGGAGTCTGGGAGAGGGGGTGGTGCGCCTCTAGGTATTACCTAGAGGGGGGCCATGCAACGGAGGTCACGAACTGCAGGAGCTCCGCCCGGGTATCGCGCTGCTCCCGGGAGGGTCGCCCAGGGGTTCGCGTTCCTCTTAGTCGTACTGAGGGAAGGATCTCACGCTGATGAGGGAGATTGAAGGAGGGAGGAAGGGGTCGTGTCATGGGGTGTGCTGCTACGTGCGTGCAACACCTTGTGCGTAGGGAGGAAGAAGAGGGGAATTTGATTCCCTTTATTTTATTTTTCAAAACCCTAAATTAATTGCCATTAATAATAGTTATTATTAAGCTCTTAAAACCCAATCATAACACCACCATTAATGTGATAATAATAATAAAATATAATAATAATACTCATTTTATTATTATTATTATACACATTAAACACTTATCTAAAAAGTGAAAAACTCCCCAATTAAACCTTCTTAAAGGAAACGTTTCATTGAGAAAATCAAACTCCCCTTTACTCCTCAATTAAATTAAAAACTATTTGACTTCAAATTAATAAAAAAATAATTCCTTTCCCACAATTAATAAAATTCATTTTTCCTTGAATTTAATTAATTAACACAAAAATAATAATAATAATTAAATCATCATTATTATTATTATTAAAACTTTCATTTTTTAATTCCAACCAAAACTCCCCAATTCATTACTATTATTATTTATAATAATAATATCCATAATTATCAATAATTATGACACTCATAAAACCAAAATATTAAAAATATCATTATTATTACTCAAACCTTTGATATAACTCAACACCTCTATTAAATAACATCACTCCTTCATTAAAGTCGAAACTGCTTATTTTATTAAGTGTTTCTTTGAGATACCCAACAACGTCATTAAATTCACATAAGTATCACACCCCATTAAATAAAAACAAAACTTTGATAAACCCCATAATTAAATTGTATTAAAAGAAACAATAAAACACTCAATTTGATTATGTCCACCCCCACCCATTTAAATCCACATTAATTATCTAATTCATTTTTAACCTCCATTTTTTTTTATAATAAATGTTTCATAATTAATTATAAAACTCCTTATTAATCATTAAATTCTTTTAACATTTATTTAAAAAAATAACCATAAAAATAATAATAACATCATTATTATTAATATTAAAACTTTCATTTATTTAAAAACCCAAATCCCCAATTTATTACAATATTATTAATATGATAAAAACTACAACCCATAACCCCTCATTTAATTAAATGTTTCTTTGAGAAGATCAAAAGCCACATTTAATTCTCATAAATGATACACTTCTTTAACATGAAATTAAAATTTCAAAGTATCAAAATAATTTATGACTCCATAATAATAACAATGAAATTATTATTATCAGCACATTCCTTCATTTAATAATAAATGGTCCTCTAATAATTTTGAAACTCTTTATTTAAATAAAACGGTTCTTTGATAAACCCAAAAGCCACGTCAATACCTTCAAATTCCATTTAATTAATTCTCTAACATTCAATAAATTTAACAACCACAATAATAGTAATAATAACTTCATTATTATTATTATTATTATTAAAACTTTATTTTAATTAATCCAAATCTATCATATAATCATATTTAATTAAAAAATAATAATTTATTAAATAAGATAAACTGCACAGGTTGGACCGCAACCATGCGCTGCCCATGCAGATCCATTAAAGTGTATTTTTCTGGATCTGGTGCACCCAAGACTCATCGGCACACCAGCTAAAATTTATCGGTTAATTATGAAAGTCCATAAAAAACACCATTAGGTGTTCCAACACTCGGAATAAAATTCCAGAGGTCGGTTTAAAAAAATGAACCGTTGATAAATCAAAAACAAAATTCGAAAACATTCATATTTTAACCCAGTTCAAAAACACGGGACTTTACACTGATCAACCAGTCCTAAGATATATTACTTACTCAACTTAGAAGAAACAAATTCTATCTTGACCATTCAACCAATGTCATACCCATAATGATGCACCAAACACAAGCTACCTTGACATGATTACTTTATCATGGTTTTTATCTTACATCGAAGTATGCAATCAATGTAACACATTGATAACAATCTCAAGTCAGAAGACCAATACACATGTTCATCTATAGGAACAACCAATGACACAAAAAAAATGTGGTGTTCCTATTCAGGGGTATGTTTATAGGATCTCACCTACAAGTGATCACCAAGTACGAACTTCAAGAGACTAAGTATCAATGATTATGATCCCCCATCACTTGATAGTGAGACTTTAACTATGTCCAGTTAGTATGATGTATCTAGTCCACATGACATATTTTAAAGATTAATGTCATAGTATCTTGAGGTTCTCATTATAGTCTGTTATCTTCTACAAACTTTGGATAAGATAAATAATCTATAGAAATTACCATTTGAATATTATACGCATTAATGTATACACTATAATGTTAAGAATACATCATGAAAATCTCACTATATACATGAAATTGTAATCAAAATGTACTATTTAGTTGAGTCTAGGGAACCCACTATTACAACACTCCCACTTGAACTAGAGACAACTTGATAACCATCCTTATTAGATTTCACATTATTAAAATCATGTTTCTTCTAAGTCACAACTTTAGTAAATGGGTCTGACAAGTCTCCTTTGTATGGTTATTCTGCTATGTGCGACCTCACCTATATGAGTAAAACTCATCAAGAGATGTAAACCCAAAGTATATTCTTTTTTTCCACTGTTAAAACATGAAATATTATGTAGTAGTTTCAATATAATTAATATAATGATAAAAATTTACTTACTAGGTGAGATTCCAACAACCAAAATAAATTGTTTCATTTTTTACACTACTTCTTAGCTACCTCATAAGCTGCAACATACTTGGTATTTGTAGTTATGGGTTCCACTGGATTGTATGAGATTATATGACTCATTCCCTTATCCTAAATATGATTTTAGATCACATTGATCCAAGTAATATTGGGTTGTGTCCCCTCAAAACTGGTATCCCTTCCTCTCCACATACCAAGTACATATCCTCTATACTTTCTCTAGTACTATTGGAGAGTTCAGACTACTTTCCTTATAGTTATCCTGAATGTAACTAAAATTTTCCCACCATAAAGTATATGTTGGCGATATAATTTCTTGTAAATTTCATGGAATATGTGATTGATCCATCATTAAAGCGTATAGAATTCAACTCAACATTTTAATCTCCTTCTCTAGAAATGCATGTATTCTTGGATAGAGATATTCCATGTTAAACTGGTAATAATCCTCTCTTAGATTTTTCTAAATTGTATTTTTTAAATACCATTTTAGTATATGTACAATTTAATATGTCTAAGAAACCATTAAATCTAACTTATTAGTTCATGTTACCTGTAAATTATATTTTTACTTTAATTCAAGCTATGTATTATTTATTTTATTCTGGTCTTAACTTACTATAAGACCAAAATTTGTCATCCATATGTTACCAAACATATTTCACTTGGAAAATGATGATACTCCCACTAAACTCTTGTAGACATAAGAAATATTTTCATTCCAAATGAAAGTTCTAAGATCATATTTCTTACCTTAATCCTAAATAGGATTTTATTATCATGTACCCCTTATTGGAATTTTGTCATGTTACTATCCCTTTATGGTTGTGTTGTATAGAAACCTTCCACAATTTGTGGTCTTGACATCCAATTCTCAATAATTTGACCTTAGAAATTGACTATGACAGGTAAAATTATAATGGATTTAGGCATAATGACTTGGTATAACCAATCGAACCTCATTTGTACCACACTTGTACCACCCATGTATCATCTCACTTGAATACCCACCACATTATTAAAAACAATAATCCCCTTCACTTTGATACATAGAATCTGTCAATGGATTTTAATTGATCTTGTGAATATTAGTTTAATTCCATATACTTATTTCTTATAGGAATTATTATTGTTAATGAATAATGTATCACCAACTCTGGTTAATATAAAACCATCACCGTGGTTTTATCTTTCCTACGCAGTATGTGTCTCTAGAACATACTTCTTCCATGAGAACTTGTGGAATTTGTTCCAATGTCAACCATTTGTGCATCTCAAGCATTGAATAAAGCCAATTCAATCATGATCCCACTATCTCAAGAAGAGATATTCACCCTTTTATAGAAATGTAGTCTATCACTTGAGTAAAACCATTCTATCATAGGTATTTCTGTAATATCCTAAGAAACTTTAGGAAAATTACTCTAGATGCACATTATGTTTTTATTGATGCAAGTTTGTTTATATCATCAACAAACTCTTTGCATATAAACATGTGTTCTTATGAAATTATGGATTTCCATCATACTATGACTTATATGATATCTATTTTTCATGATAGTTGGAATATGGTTATGGGATTTCAATGTTATTTTCTAATCACATCATGAAATATAACAGAGTTTTATGCAATGCATATATATCGCAACATTGATGCTCATTATACTTACATTATGACTATAATGTATATAAGGAAATGTGTGTTTAAGAATTTCTCCACACTACATTTTTTATCAATTTTAACATTTAAGAATCATCATCAATCCTCTTTATAAGCATCATATTCTTGATGTAGATAAGGTAATTTCCATTATAGAATTACTCCATGCTACATTATAATGATAGAGGAATGTTTGGTTAAGATATTCTTATCCATTCTAGCTTAAATCAAATCATATATTATGACCATGTATATACCATACATTAATTTTCCATTCCTTAAAACACTTAAAAGAATGATATGAATTATATTTACCACTAGCTTATCCTTGTAATAGTTCATGCTCTGTAGCTGAACAAATTCTAAAATCCTTATTGTGTACCATTATTTATAAAGGTTTCTTTTTTCCAAAACTAAATAAGTATATAAGTTGATAATACCTAATTTTTTTAGCTCAATTAAGTATAAATACCATACTAAGTATATCCTTGATGTCTATTTTCAGTTTTAATTAACAAAGAATTATCTTTCCACAAATGGGTATATAGGTCTTACATTATATATTCATCAAGTATTGCCAATGATTCATGTACCACTGAACTATTTGTTGAGTATGAAACACCACAAAAACATTCATTCCAAAATTGGAATAATGTCTTCTTGTGTCAAAAGGCCACATGAGATAAATGTTTTGGTTATACCCAATAAATTTTTTACTAGAATCAATCACTTATAAATTAAAAGTTGTGTGTTTCTCATCAGTGACTTAGGAATCGCCCTTTCTCAGTCACTTAGAGAATAAAATTTAATTATTATAATGTTTCTATGCTTACTTGGTGATTTTATTTTGATACACATATGTAATGAAAATATTTTATTTAATACCAAATAAGTATACCAGAATCATTACTTACAATGATGAATATACCTGAAGAAGAAAGGATTACTTTCTTCTTCGATTTATTTCATTACGATTAAACTTTCATATATTTATTTCATGATATGTGAAGATATAAACTCCTATTTAATACATATTTCACTTGAGGACATTTCCAAGGTTCCTATTATTTTTCTCTTGTCATTTTCCTTTTCTCCTGGTCTTTGAACTTGTTCATGGTCTGCGGTCCACTGAATTTGGGTTCCAAATCATCAAGTTTTTTATTGAAGTGAATTCACTAGTGTGGATTGCAATGTTCCTTCATTAATTCCTTATTTCTTATAGTTCTTCATGATGGGTTAAATTTTTAATTAAAAATGTAGACATTTTTATGAGACTCTGTTACGCTCATTTGACTCAAGGCAAGGGGCTTAATGTGGGGTGTGGAACAGTTTCTGTAGGTTGATGTGGAGCATACTTTAGGGGGTGGATGCTTGGTTGAACTGGTTTGAGGACATGTGGATCTTAAGGTTTGGGGGTGCCTTGGTTCGGCATGTTGAGGGAGCCTCTGGTATGGCTTCTCTGGCTTTCTTCAGATGGTTGGTGTGGAGTTGGCTCTTTTTTCTGCAGTTTGAGAAGAGAACGCTCTAGTTTTTCTTGTATTGTTGTTTCATGTTGGATGTTCTTATGATTTCACTTCAGTAGAGTGTTTCTAAGGATTTTCACTATGTTTTGCATTGGTCTCATTGATCCTATGTGTTCTTTTGAAGAAGTTTTTTTGTGGGTACTTGTCTCTCTTGTTGCATTTGGATGGTGCAGTATTCTGCAGGTACCATTGGGTGGGCGACCTCAAAAGAGGGATGTGGTGTTGACACCCATCATCATCCATGTGTCATATCATGATGGACAGATGGTTTCTTTTCCATGAAAGTTTCTCAGTGATTTTCAGTCTTTGATTGTGTTGCATCAGGTTGACACTGCGGAGACTCTTCTCATGCTTTGTCGGGTGGGCGGCTCGAAAGAGAGAAAGGTGTGCTGATGCCTTTCATCTGGATCTCCTCAGCATTTGTTTATTGGAGAGGTTCTTTGACATTTTGTGCCGCCAACACGGTGCAACTTCTTGACAGAGGGGGTGACACATTTTCTTTACTACTCTCACTGGTGCACAGTTTGGTGAGGGGGGCGATGACATTTTCAGGTGTCTGCTTTGAAATCTATTTCTTTTGGGCTTGTAGGATCTTTTTGGCATGTGCTTTAAGGTTGTGTTCCCTTCATGTAACAGGTTTCCTCTTTCCTAGTCCTAAAAAGGTTTATCTTTTTCTTCACGATCAATTTAGGTGGTCTGATCCCCAACCTTCTTTAAAAAAAGGTAATGAAGAATTTACTTCATGCTATTTATTTTTTAATCTTTAACTAAATTGGAGTTATCAGATGAAAATGATATGATAAAGGGAGCCATTGATTGATTTTGATCCATCTTTCAATTTACACATATCCAGTGTAATCATCAATTTTTATATCTTTACTTTACTTTTTCCTTTCTAGCATCTCATAGATGAGATAACATGTAAAATCATCAATGTCTCAATTTTTGTATCCACAACTCACATCAGACGTTGATGATATCATTATGACATAACCATCATACACTCCATACATGAGTCTCTTGTAATCCATTTTACACCCTCACTTCCTGAGGTGGATTAATAGGTATTGGTCACACCAACACCTTGAATTTCCTATATTGTAGTATTGTTTGCAAGCGCCTATACTACACTTGAAAATTTGTGCTCGTTTGGACATTTACTTTGTCCATGATTATAACAGTGTATCTTGTGGTATTAATTTCCATTTTCCACAAAAAATAAAATCTAGGAGATTGAATTTTATTCTTGATTATTGATTTATACATTATTGATTAATCATTTAATGTATCCCACTATTTTATCGAATTCTAGGAACCCTCTATACTAGAATCGAAACACTATAACGCTTGAATATTCTAGTGATAAGGATCCTTAAACCTCCCCCTCATAGTTTACACGTTTTTGGCTATGCCACTACTTGAATAGTTCATGGTAGGAATCTGACTGGACAACTGCATTAACTCACAACTCCTTGATCTGTTGAGTGAAGTCCTAGCTTATAAAAATAATAAATATGATTTACTCAACTCTTGATTCTAAATTTGAAGCAAGATAGATTTGGTTACTTCTTTGCTGCCAACTTCAGTTAAGTCGACTCATCACTCTCATAAGAACTACTTGGTAGTAAGAGGCACCCTCAACCTTGGATAACAGACACCCCAAACACCTGGTCTTGTTCAAATTCAAATGATGGAAGGATTTTTCAACTTAATATTTATTTGAGGGTTTTTATATTTTTTTCGATGAATGTAACTAATTTCTAGTAATATTTTCATTCTATGTTGTCTCTCTCACAACTAAACATTAATAGAAAAAAAAATTCATAACTTCTTTATGCATTTTACTTGTTTATTATTTTATGTGTTTCTCACTGTCAAGAAAATTTATAAAATAATAAACAAATTTATAAAGGTAATAAATACTTGACTGTTCTTGAGCATCAAAAATTGGTTGATCCATTTAAACTCAATGGATCAACCACGACCCAAGGGTATGATGCCTGAGTTCTATCATGACTCATGATGCATCTTATCCCCGTCCAGTGTGTCCACTAATTGTCTAGATTCCGCCTCGACTTGATGTGATCCATGACTTACTTCATCCTCATCATAGTATAAAAATACTCACACATAGGTGAGGGTATCTCAAGAGTACAAAATATAGATTGATAAATTGGATGTGAAAGCTCTTATACATATTGACAGAAAATGATACAATGTGAAGACTGTCATATTTAATTTCAATCATCACACACAAATAAATAAATAAATAAATAAAATAGACATACGCATGGTTGGTCAAATTGTTGGAGACCAGTCAGCATAATTAATTTAAAGCATGATAAAAATTAAATTACAATAAATTAAGTATTAAGGAATTAATTTAATTAAAATAATTATTCAAATTAAAATAATTTAATTCTATTCACTCTATTGTTAATTTAATTTTAATTAAAAAAAAATTAATTTAACTAATTAATTTAATTTATTACGAAAATTAAATTAATTATCTGGGGTATTAAAATTATTATTTTTAAACCAAAAAATATTATTTTAATTAATTTAATTTAATACTAAAATTAAATTAATTAATTAAATTAATTTTTTGCTTTAGCCGGACCCTGAAACCCTATGGAGTGTCAAAGCGAGGTGGGATTCCCCACACAAGCCCATTTAAGGCTAGGAATAGCCTATATGGAGGTGTTCTAGGCTAGGAAAACCCACCCTGACCTATTTTGGGTCGAGCGCATCCGCCCAAGCCCGTGAAAATCGGTACTGGGTGGGTAGAACCTGGATTAACCTACAGATTGTTAAAATAGACAAATAGAAAAAGATTGTTGTCACTGGATGTTGAAATTGGATAGAACATCTGTGGAAGGGTCGTCTGATGTTGGTGGAGGCTTGAGGAACTGGTAGGATGGCACCGCCATATTTGGGTAGTGATGGGAGCATATAGAGAGGGAGGTGGCGTTCGATTGGCACCCCGTAGCGGCTGGTGCGCGATGGGTCGTTGAGAGGCCACAATGGGAGGACGACACCACCAGATCCGGGTAGTGATGCGAGGGTGGATTGAGGCAGAGAGGGGGGACCAATAGGGAGCTCCATGAATAAGAGTAGGCAGTGCCTCGCTGTGGTTATACGATGTGAGACGGGTCTGGCTGGGCCTTAGTGGAAGATGAGGGCGATGTCCAGGTGGGTGTGCGGCAGCGATAGCTGGGGAGAATAGAAGGATGGGTAAGGAGGAGGGGGATGCCTCCTCTCGTAAGGAGGAGACAGGGGGATCAATGCGGCGCTTTTTATCGTCTCCAGTACCTCTTTTTATAGGATGGTTCAAGGATATGGGGGGATCGTAACACGTGTTCTTTTTACAGGTGGCATCATCCGGCCTGCCTGAGGCAATGGAGGGCAATTTCATCTCAAAGACTAAATTTAGCGCGCGCGGGCTGTGCGCTAGGGATTTGGCGTTGCGTTGTTGCGGCGTTGGCACATTCTCAAAGTAGGGCGGCGTTGCGATGCTCTGGTGAATTTTCTTTCGATGTTCGGGCATCCCGCGTGACGAGTTAGAGGTTCGGGCAAGGTGATAGTTGTGTAGGGTGGCGTTGCGGCGCTCTAGTGCATTTTCGTTCGAGTTTCGGGCAGGGCGAGACACTCATTCTAGATTTCAAAGTTCTCCTTATAATGGATAGCGATGAAGGTATTGCGGGCGAGTTTATTTGATGTCCTTTTTTGTTGGTTATGTTGTAAATTTGTCGAACGTTTTTTTGCTCTATTGCGGTGCTTCCAGTGGTGGTTTTTGCCTGGGTTTTTGTAGGGAAACTTTCATTTGATGTCCAAGTTCATCTCGATGTCTACTGGAGGTTCCACTGGACGTTGCACTGGATGTTCCACTGGACATTCCACTGGATGTTCCACTGGATGTTACACTCCAAGTTCCACTGAAAGTTTCTGTGCTACATAGTTTTGTTGCATTGTGGAAGTTTCAGTTGTTTTGGCAGTGGAAGTTCCACTGGAAGCCACGGGAAGTTCCACTGAAGGTTCCACTGAAAGTTCCACTGGAAGTTCCACTGGACGTTCCACTGGAGGTTCCACCAGAAGTCCCACCCAAACTTCCATTGGAAGTCCCATAGGAGGTCCCACTGGAAGTGCCACCCGAACTTCCACTGGAAATTCCACTTGAACTTCCACTGGATAATATATTTTATAAGTTTTTTTATTTAAAATTTCAGAAAAATAGTTATATTATAATTTTTTTAGTTACATTTTTGTTTCATATATATCTGTAACTTCCAGTGGGACTTCCACCTAAAGTTCCACTGGAAGTTCAACCTGAAGTTCCACTAGAAGTTTCAGTATAAGTTCCACCTGGAAGTCCCACCGGAAGTTCAACTGGAAGTTCCACTGGCACTTCCACTGTAATTTCCACTAACACTTCCACTGGAAGTTCCACAAGCACTACCACTGGAAGTCCCACTGGAAGTCCCACTGGAAGTGCCAGTGGAACTTCTAGTGGGACTTCCAGGGGAACTTCCGGTGGGACTTCCAGGTGGAACTTCTGGTCGGAGTTCTAGTGGGAAATATATTTTATATATTTTTTATTTATAATTTCAGAAAAATAATTTTTATTATGTACATATATATATTTGTAATAATTTTTATTTAGTTACAGTTCTGTTAATATAGTTTATACATTTTCAAATGGATTAAATCCTATTATAAATTTAATGTTAAGTATTCTTTTTTCTTGCAGGGTGTTGCAATGTTGTTGATGTTGATGTGGATGTTGTATCACCTTGTACTAAACCAGTTGTAGGGATGACGTTCAAGTCACTTGATGAAACACAATGTTTTTATGTCACATATGGGGGAGTAAATGTCTTCAGTATACACCGACAATATTCTAATAAAAGGAGAAAGGATAAATCAGTTGTCACATCAAGACTTTATGCATGTAGCAAAGAAGGTCATAGGAAGATTGAAAAACGTGATAGCATGGTGAAATTTCCTCGGGCTGAGACATGTACATGTTGCCTTGCTATAATGGGGGTAAGTTTATTGTCTTCTGGGAAATATTCATGTACTATATTTGTTGAAGAGCATAATCATCCCTTGCACAGGCCCAAATCAATTCATATGACGAGGTCCCAAAGAAAAATAACAGAAGCACAGGAAGCTGAGTTAGATGTGAATGCTTATGCGGGTATTAAACCAAATGATTCTTTCTCGTTGGAGACAACTATTGTAGGGGGGCGAGATGTTATCGGGTACACGCGTGTTGATCAGTTGAATTTTTTAAGGTCTAAATGGGAAAGAGATTTGATTCATGGTGATGCATGTTGCATGTTAGAATACTTGGAAAGACAAAGTCAAGATGATCCATCATTTGTTTATACTATGCAGTTCAACATGAATGGTAAAATTAGTAATATTTTCTAGGCTAATCCAAAAATGCGAACAGATTATGAGTTGCTTGGAGATGTTGTGTTTGACAACACTTTTAGCACTAATAAAGAGTACAGGCCGTTAGGTGTTTTTTGGGGTTCAATCACCATTGGGAGATTGTTGTTTTTGGGTCATCTTTGTTATATGATGAAACAGTGACTTCATTTTCTTGGTTGTTTCAGAAATTTTTACAGGTGCATCACATGAGGAATCCTCAAACTATTTTTTCTGATCAAGATGCAGCAATGGGAAAATCCATTTCTGTAGTTTTAGTGGGAACTTGACATTGCCTTTGTTCATGGAATTTGATGCAAAATGGCATTAAGCATTTAGGTAATTGGATGAAATATAGATCTAGTTTTCTAACTATATTTAAGAAGTGTATGTTCAAATACCATTATGCAATTCAGTTTTATAAGGAGTGGTCTTCCCTTAGAGCAGAATGTGGGGATGGGAAATAATAGTGGCTAGATGATGTTTTTGTATTGCGAGAAAAGTGGGCGCATTACTATTTGAAATATTCTTTAACATTGGGTATTCGCGAAACTCAACTAAGTGAAAGTTTTAATGGATTTATTAAAGATTATGTTCATCAAAATTTAAGTGTTGTTGATTTATTTAAGCAGTTTGAGCAGTTGTTCGAAAAAAATAGGTATCGTGAAAGAAAGGTAGAATTTGATATGCGAGAGAAGTTTCCTCGTAATCTTTACCCTTACCATGCATTGATGTGCTAGGTTTCTACTAGATATACACCTAAATTATTTGATTTATTTCAGCATGAATATCAATTGGTTGGTGCTTGTTTTTTGATATCTTTTATTGAAAGTGGAGTTCAATTCAGTTATGTTATTGGAATGGTTCATTGTGAAGATCAATTCCTTGTATCATATGAAGCTTCAAATGAAGTTGTTGAATGTTCTTATCGAAAGTTTGAGTCTGTTGGGTATCTTTGTTGTCATGTTTTAAAAAAATTTGACCATCTTGATGTGAGAGCAATACCTGAAAAATATATTTTTGGGAGATGGAACCAATTGGCTAGAAATATTGTGATGTTCAAAGGATCTTCTGTTGAGGTACATGCTGATAGAAAATCAGTTGTAGAAAAACATTACAAATATTTATCATGAATGGGAATGAATTTAATTACTATAGCTTGTGATAAAGATACGGGTTATGACATCACCTTCTCAAATTTCAGTAATTTTGCAAAAGATTTGTCTATCATAATTAAATCAATGGATAAAGTTAATGGTTTTTCTAGTTCAGACAATATTTTTAGAAAGGATTATTTTAAAAATAAATCAAATAGGAAAGGGGGAGATAAATTGAAAATCTTTTTAGACAATGGTTTCCAAAAGGGGAAACAGTTGAATAAAAAAAATTCCTACTGCTATGATGATTGTATGATTTCATTTTATGATGAATTTCATTTATAAGTGCAGTTATTTATTGTTAATATGTTATCTGATATCATTATTGTTTGCACGTAGGGAGTCAAGGAGCAAGAAAGATCAGATTTTGGTGTTCGAGCTAGAAAAACAATTTCACATGTAATTTTTTTATGAGCATTATTTTCCATAAACGTTTGTAATTTTGTACTTTTTCTATTGCAGGAAGACTTGTATACCAATTTGGAACTTCAGTTTAGGAGGTCGATTTTTGGGATAGCATTGGAAGAGGCCGAGCAGTGTAGACAACATTGGATGGGAGTTGTTTTTTAAGTTTTAATGACTGATTTGAATAAGCTATATCCTGTATCCAGTTTCGGTTGTAATGGATTGGAAGTGGGATTGAGATACTTCATGAAATTGTAAATGTGCTATATGAATTTGTTCTATTTGGAACTATAAAGATGAGATAAATCCAAGTTATACAATTCTGTATGTATTTGTTCTGTGATGATGTGGTAAATCTAGGTTCTTGAATTTTGATGAAGAAATCCAGAATACTTGAATAAGAGTTATTGGATCTTTGTGAGAAGTCAGTCCATATGGAGACTCTCCATCTTCTGATGAATTCCAGATGTTGGCCAAACTTAACTCTTACAAATAGTAAAGATAATATCCTTAAAGTGTGAATCATCCACTTACCAGTAGAAATTACAATCATTAAATCTAAAAACAAAACCAAATAAAATCCCTGAAAAAAATGTTTTTCCTCATAAGGAAGGACATAATATTCCCAGTGTAGTGAAAATGATAACAGAACTGTTCATCCATTGTCCCCGACTAGTTTATATGTTCTTCATTCTGGTTGTACTGTTTCCACAAGACAGCTTCTGCTTCTATATGATGTTTCATTCCAACTGTATACAGGTTCTGTCAGGAAACAGTGCGCCATATACAGGCGCATGTCATCAACTTCTTCTTGCGATAGGGTCTTGTTATACCCTTGATCCTTCGCCAACTTCTCAATTAGATAACAAACAATTACCCCACAATCTAATGTTGCATCCCCCTGTTGGGGACTATCTTCCACTATAAATGGAAGCGTTGCAGCAGTCATCTCTAGGTATTCGGGATTCCATTGTCTGATGACTTGTTCAATAAATTTTTCTCCAAGTGTTGTATAAATTGTAATGAGTTATTTCGTGTATATAAAAATGTATTAGATGTAAAATAGGATAGAATTTACCATTTGGAGAGCATCTTGTTGGTAACAATCAATTGCAGTAGGACCCATGCGAGGCTGCATGGAGTTATAGTAGCAGAATTGTTTTTTTTCAATATCAAAGACAAGAAACGTCCAATGAATATTATCTGTGTTGATGGGGATGAAGACTTTTCCATTAAACTTCATTGCATATTTTATGGGATTCTCAACCAAACATTCTTTCAAATTTTTGTTCTGCCCAGAAATAATGCTCTGAAAAAATGAGTATAGTGAGGCAAAATATCAATTACTATCTTTAAAACTTCAAGAACATATATAATAATCGACTTACCAATGAGACACTAGTAATCATTGTTGATTTATTATCAAAAATTCCAGCCGTCTTCCCTATTTGAAACTTGTTAATGATAATATGAGTATAGGAATCTATAACTTGATATCAATAAAAAAACAATGGCAGATGTGAGACTAATTGAATATTAATTTACAGTAATCTTGTTTAAATTAGGCTCACCCGGCTACTTGTCATGCTTTTTTTAAAAATTTGGAAATTGTCATCTATTCCAACTGAATACAAACCGTTTTCATCTTCCCAAACATATTGACTACATTATAAACACAATAATGTATAAGAAAACAAATACAGTTCAGGGGAATTGAATTGAAATCCTTGAAATTAAGAGAATACATACCAGCCTGGTTCCATCTGGAGAATCATTTCCAACTACTCGTAGTCTTTTTTCTACAGCCGTTTACTCTGCCTTACCCATTCAGGTATTCCTGACAGACCTCTGATAGCCTTTTTTTGTTCCATTTTCATTGAAACATAGCCTATGTCAATTGGTTTTTTCAACTGAGTTGCTTCGTCTGCTGACTTTTTTTGGCCTGCTGCTATATTTTGTCTTGTGTATCGGGTTTGATACTGAAAAGAAGAATCTAATTTCTTCTACTTCCTCGCTCTGCACTTGACATTTCTAATCATTGATCTTGTTTGGTGACTCTCGGTTTCTGTCTGTTGGCTTCTTTGATGTACAGGTGTTGTCTGTTCAACATCTTCTTCTAGTTCTTCTATAGGCTCCTCAATCCTGGATCCTACTTTCTTGGTTTCCTTCTATTGTTCTGCTTTGGGGGGAGATGCAAGTTTTTAAGAAGGATATTTCTTCATTTCAGGTTCAATTGTACTCTATGTCTGGGTTTCCACCTTTATTGAATGACTCTTTTCAGCACTACTTTCTCTTACTATCTGCTTCAGTCTTTTAATTTTTTCAGTCTACTTTTTAATAATTGCTTCCATTTTAAAAAGTTTTCATTTCAGGGATGAATTTTATTTTTCAAGAACGTTAATTTTGTCATCCTCTGGTTCTCCCTTTCCCTGGTGTCCAACAGAATCTTCCATAACCGTTGCTGGCTTATTTATTTCTACTTTTATTCTTTCCTTCTTTGGAATACCCTTTTTATGTTGTCCAAAATAAGCTTCCATAATGATTGATGGCTCCTCTACAGTTGGAACTTGATGAATCTTCAATTTCTTTAAAGCAACATCAAAATCAGACAGACTCCACTTTGTGAAAGGTGGATTAGCTGCTTGTTCATGCCCTTTCACTAGTCCACTTTCTTCACAATACCAATACTACAATAAAAAGAAGCATATGAGTAGTATATTATACATTGAATTGAAAATAAGTAATAATCCTTACCAGTAAAGCGATAATTTCCCTCGTAATCCTTTCACGATGCATGTGAAATTTTTTAATTGATCTCATCAACTGTTGGTGTATTAAACGAGACCACTTTAGTGTTCTCATGTCTCTTGAAGTATTCACAAAATTGATAAAACCCCAACTTAGGTAAGAACCAGTAGTAGGGAAAAAAATAGTTGCACATGTGTATAAACATAGAAGTGTTGTTGTGCCAAGATGATCGGGTTCTTCATCTACCTTTATTGCTTCCAAAAGGGCCGATTTTATTTCCTTTTATGTCAACAAATTGACACCAGTTTGAAATCTTGGTAAATATAATGATTCCTTCGTTGGTTTGAACGAGTAGGAGTCCTCCAATTCTATTTCACCTCCGGTTATTGCAAAGATCATTTGGATATCAGATTCAGTGAAATGTCTTTCCCCTCCACTGAATCGGAAAGCAGCTTTTGAAGGATTGTAGTTATCCAATACATACATAATAGAAATATCAGATTTTTTTCAATCTGATGCTGTTACTGTATTGGATATGAACACTTCAAACATATTCCAAAATAGAGTAGTGCGCAAAGCATTTCTATGACCATCTTTCAGTTGATCTTTTATTTCTTGTAAAAGTCTTTGTAAGGAGGTCAAATTTGACCTAAAATGCACACCTGAAAATAGAAATTAAGGAATTATTGGGGTCATCCACAAAATTATAGTATAGAAGGTAGAAAAAGTTCAAGTTCTATTGGGACTTCAGTGGAAGTTCTGCTGGAACTTCAAGAGGGAGTCCCACTAGTCCCACTAGAAGTCCCCCTGGAAGTGCCACAAGGAGTCCCACTGGCAGTCCTATAGGGACTGCCACTGGAAGTCCCACTCGAACTTCCACTGGAAGTCCCACTGGAAGTTCCACTTGAACTCCCACTGGAAGGGCCACTGGAAGTACCAGAGGAAGTCCCACTAGATGTCCCACCGGTTCTTCCACTGGATGTCCCACTGGAAGTCCCACATCCACCGAAAGTTCCAGTAGTCCCAGAGGAAGTTCCACTGGAACTTCCAGGGACTTCCTGTGGCACTTCCGATGGGACTTCTAGTGGAAGTTCCAGTGGCAGTTCCAGTGGAAGTTCCAGTGGGACTTCCATTGGCACTTCCTTTAGAAATTTAAAAGAAATACACATTGCATTTTTGAAACATATTTATTGTAAAAATGATTGAATTTATTATTTGAAAATTCCACTGAAACTCCCACTTTAAGTCGCACTGGAAGTCCAACTTGAAGTCTCACAGCCACTGGAAGTTCTACTAGTCCCACTGGAAGTTCCACTGGAACTTCCACTGGAAGTTTCAGTGGGACTTCCTGTGGAACTTCTAGTGGGACTTCCTATCGCAGTTCCAGTGGCAGTTCCTGTGGCACTTCCAGTGAGATTTTCTATGGAAATTTAAAACAAATATGCATTGAATTTGTGACACATATTTATTGTAAATATGTTTAAATTTATTATTTGAAAATTTCCACTGAAAGTATCACTAGAAGTCACACTGGAAGTCCCACTCGAAGTCCCACAGGAAGTTCCACTGGAACTTCCACTGGAATTCCCACTGGAACTGCCACTAGAAGTCCCACTTGAAGTTCCAGTGGAAGTTGTAGTGCCACTTCCAGTGGAAAATTAAAATAAATAGTCATTGCAATTGTGACACATATTTATTGTAAAAATGATTGAATTTATTATTTGAAAATTCCACTAAAAGTCCCACTAGAATTCGCACTGGAAGTCCCACTGGAAGTCCACCTGGAACTTATAGTGGAAGTCCCAGGTGGAACTTTGGGTGGCGCACTTACACTGGGAGTTCCACTGGGAGTACTACTGGGAGTTCCATTAGGAGTTCTATTCGAAGTATAACTGAAAGTTCCACACTACAAAATGATTTCAAGTGGAACCTGGATTGAAAACTTAGTAGATGTTAAAGTGGAGTGTACAGAAACCTCAAGGGGACATTGCATTTGAACGTCCAATGAGGAATGATACACCAGAAAAAATGGAATTCTAAATTAATTGGGATAGAGAACATTTACAGAAAACAGATCATAACACAAAAGTTCTAAATAATAAATTGTAACCGAAATGAAATACAGATACATATTTAGGAAACTGTAATTATGTTACACCACCTTCGTCAGACATTGCTGTTATTTTGTACAAATATCTCTATCACACAGTGAGATGAAACCACGCCAAAGTGAAGCAGTTGTCGTTGAAAAAAACCATTCCTTTTTTGTCGTCGTGCTGCCGGATTTTATGTCGGTATTTCAAGATTTCTTCACCGTTGTCGCACCTGATCCACTATAGTATTTGGGTATTTTTGTTCCCATAGTCTCTCGAGTTATTGTGGCTGTCGTACCGCTGGATTTTAGGGTTGCCTCTCAAGGTTTCATCACCGTCGTCGCAGCCAAGGAGCAGTCGACCCTGAATCGCAAGAGGCAATGCAATGGCAAATCCATCTGGCCAATCGATTCAAATGAATCGCTGTGAAGAGCGATATGACAGCTCAAAACATAACTGGACACGTGTTCTGATCTGAACGATGTACTGGATATTCCAGTTAAAAACATAACTGGAGATGATTCTGGTCCTCGATGCGGACCATTTTTTTTATAATCATTTTTTTGGGTAAACAATTCATTATGCCCCATGACTTGCTTTGTGGTTTTTTAATTACATAGATTTCTCCACACCCTCCAAACCCATCCCCCACTTTATTAATTTGAAAATGGTCCTACTTTGTGGAAAACCACAAAGTAAGCCTATTATTTTTTCACCGGATAAAAATGACTACAATTTTTTATTCATAAAAATTGATTCCATATAGGTTGTGAAAATGGGGGTGCCGGTCGGAGAAAATCAAATCATTGGAATCTGACCAGATTTGGATGGAATAATTTTCTGAGTCACTTTTAAATAAATTTATAGTGATTCATGTAAATTTAACACATAAAAATATGTTCTTTAATTTTAATACCTGAATGAAATCCACAAACGATCCATATCAAAAAATTTGGATGGTCATATCTTGGTCATCTAACATCGGATCAATGTACTATTTTTTGGGATCGAATCAAATCCATCTAATTAAATTTAAATCTAATTTAATTTTCTCGGATTCTAAAGTCCATGAATCCATCTAATACCAATTTTTGATACTAGGGTGCACATCGGAAGTCGGTGGACTAGTGATTTTAAAATTTTTATCAACAGGACAACAAAACTTGTCTTCTCTAGCCATCCAAGCCCCGGTATGGTCCAGGTACCTCACTTGAATTAAATAGAGCATGAAAAAATAAAATAAAAACATGTGCCTCATTTGATTTGGAGGTGAGTTCGACTACATAAAGTTGCCAACAATTGTTTCTTGAAAGATCTGAAAACGAAACCCTCTAGACCATCCACACACTGTCCAAGAATCCAGGTGTATGTTGTTCATCAAATTCTGGGTTCTAGCATGGAGCTTCGATGATCTCTTCAATGTCATGATGATCACCATGATCCCATACCTTCAATCCATGAAGGCATACTTGGATCAACACTCATAAAGAGACTCTCTATAAAAGGTTTTAGAGAGAGAATCTCTCTTTTTTTGTCATGACCAACACTCACTTGAGCTTCTCCTCTCCTATTTATATAGTGGGTCAAAAAAATACTCGGAAGGGTTCCCCAGTCCCTGGAAATAAAATGATCACTACATAAGCAATAAATAAATAATGATGATGAACTAAACTACATCATAAATATTATTTATATTTTATCACATACCAATAATATATATTAAATATATTGTGTGATATACCCAAGTCATTAACTCAACTCGTAATTATTGGTTAATATTAAATGAACCTCGAATATTAAAATAACATCCATTCATATAATATTCTTCTTGTATTCACTAAATACCTCATTAATAATTTCAATAAATATATTCAAACCAATTATTATTTACTTGAATAATAATGAATTTATTTATTTTTTGTTGATAGTTAACACTTGGAAAACCCTCAAAACCCTTGGTGGGACCCACCATGTCTTATTTACCTATTCACCAGAATAGGGCAGATTCTTGAATACACTATTTTCTGTGACCCTCTAAGCCCATATCTCAGTAGTAGTGAATAATATTCATGGACTAATAGTGAAGTATAGAAACCCATAAAGTACCCTAAAGAGATAAGGAGTAGTCATGGAAATGACAACCAACCTATGAACATGTATGATGTAATATGATCTATTTGTCTTTAGATATCTTATAAAGAATGATGTACACCTGTGTTGTCATCCTTTTTTGCTTTATTATTTGTTGATCTATCTGGACAAACTTACCTCCAACTACCTTGGCCAAGGATTTATGAAGGTACTATCATCCAAATCAACCATCCCCAAAATATATTAGTTCCTCAACTTGAAAGCGACAAATTATTTCTTGAACATTCATCCAATGTCATACCACTAATGACAGAACCAAAAGGCTCCACCAATGCCCTACATATCCATGAAGAAGGCTCACTGCCAAGAGCACTGACTACTCCACCGGTGTCCTGAAGAGATGAAAGAATCGCGTAACGGACTTGAGTCAATCCTCAACTATTTATGGTTCTAGATCTCCCATAAACCCGAGGGTCCCTTGATGCTAAAAATCATGAAGGGAGATCATCCTGTGTGCCTCATCCACTTGTATTGTTGGTACCATCTACTTCTCAACGGGTGGAGGTATGTATAGAAAACCACATGAAGGCACTAGCTCCTAAACAAGTCGCTATATCGAAGCTTCATCACAAAAGGGATCATCCTTAGGATCCATCTGCTGAATCCTAGATATAAATCATTATAGAGGCATCCTAAAATAGAAAATATGTACAAAGTTCAATGATTATATCTAGAGAGATGAATCAATAAGGATATAGACAAACAAACCATTCCTATATAATGCATGAACAAATATTTTTCCCTACAACCAATGTATACATGTACCGAGTCGAAAGACAGGTAATCAAAGTCCTAGTTTATGGATATGTCAGCCACCACACCAACATTGGAGTCTCTAGACTAAAATATTAACTCGAAACATGTAAAATTGTTTCCATAAAACCCAAATGAATCTCAGAGCTAAAAAATCTCCAAACTTAGATCCTAAGATGAAACACTCCTTTGATAAAAATCTGTCATGACCTGGACCATCGGGGCATTCCTAGATAGTGATGAGCCAGGTGTGACTACCATAAGTCCACCTCTAATAGGTCAATTATTGGTGACTAGCACCGAGTAGGAATAACACTCACAGAGGAGGCCTTAGCCCAAGGGACCCACACACACACACACATATCCAAGCCTATAAAATAAAGAAATGTAAAATACAACTGATAAAAAATTCGTGTATACATATAAATCCCACAATCATAGTATGAAAAAAATATTGAAATGTATATTCCAATAAATACAAGCCCACCAAAAACTATAAAGAGGTCTAACCTGCTAGAAGAGGGGAAAAAAGTCAAATGTGACTCTTGGTATAAAACAAGGTCTATCTAGACCAATCTAATCTCTGTCTAATCTTGGTCCACCAATAACCTTGTCAAATAGTCGGACGTCTTTATAAGACACAACATGTTGGGGAATAGCACATGTAGGGGTGAGTATAAAAATTGATAATACGACACCCAAAAATCACTAAGAATAAATAATAAAGATGATAATAGTTATCTCATTATGGGGATATGTCATTAAGAATATGAGACATACAAAAAACATCCAGATATACTCAAAGTTGACACTAAATCTCAAGGTAAGGCCACAATTTCATTTCCAGCCTAAGATTATGCTTGAGAGTTTGTAACCGCACTCACCTGGGAGAACTCACTCTACGATTCTTATAGCACTGATGGAAGCCATCCAATATGTCTCACTGTCGGTTCTCACCGTAATGAAGTAAATTTTGGAAGTTTGAATGGATTGATACACAGATAGGAAATCACATCCAGGGCCATGGGGGACTTTAACAACCTTAACAAGATTTCTCTACTAAGAAGGGGATCGTAAGATCCTGAAATTTTTTGGAGATTTCTTGGTATCATTTTTAGGTAATATTTTTCTTTGTTTGATCATAATTTTATTGGGGTTTTCCTTGGGGTTTTTTTTGGGTAAAAAATTGATAATTTTGGAAAGAAAGAGGGCGGTGTGCAGTTGATGCACACTTTCCCCTAACCATGCGCCCAGATCTAGAAAACTGTGTGAACCCAAACAGAGCGGATTTACATGGAGGACACATGGTTCATAAAAACATGCACCCTATTTGAAGAAACCATGCATCCCCTAAAAGAGAAAACAATTAAGGCACACAGTTAGGGGAAATCATGCGCTCTAGAAGCAAATTGTGTGTACAAGATTTTAATCCCCTAAATTTTATTAAAAAAATTCTTGATCCCTGGTCTTATACCCTTGATCACTCAAGATCAACCTATAGAAATTTTATGTATATTAAAGAGCCTACCATAGGGATTCTAAGGCCCCCCAACCTCTTTTCTTAATGAATTGAAGGGAGGATTGAAGATTTGAACCTCTTCGGGTATGTAGTTCCTTCCTGATTTATTTCTCATCTCTCTCTCATTCTTCTCCCATTATTTGGGTGGGTTGTTCTTCCTATTTTGGGTTAGATATAGATCTATGATTTTGGATCTATATTTATAATTAAGAGATCTTGATTTTTTCAATCTTGGATTCAGGTTTTAGATCTGGATTTCATGTTATGTCATCATTCTATTCAAATTGGGGATTTCCATTGGGTGATCGTTTATCAATGAATTGAGGTAGGTGGTCTACAATTCAAATCTCAAAGTTTTGATTTCAATTATGAATATGTAATAATATAATTTCTATTGGATGATTATAAATTAATTTTTCCTAAATTGAATTAATTAACTTAGTGAATTAATTAAATAAGGAATTGTGAAATTGAGGATATTGGAATTATAGATCAGAGATAATTAATTGTTGAATTAGTTATAAAAATCATGAATTGTTTGAATAGGGATAATTAATTGTTGAATTAATTATATATATATTGAATTGTTTGAATAGAGATAATCAATTGTTGAATTAATTATAGAGATATTGAATTATTTAAATAGAGATAATTAATTGTTGAATTAATTATAGAGATATTGAATTTTGAATTGGGGATAATTAATTGTGAGTTAATTATCAGAATATTGAATTGGTATTTGGGGATAATTAATGGTTTAGTTAATTATCATAATATTTAATTGTGAATTAAATAATTAATTATTATATTAATTATGGGAAATTGAGCTTGTAGATATTGATTAATTAATTGGTAAATTAATTAATGGGATTGATGTGATTAATTAATTTGGAAATTAATTAAGGGGATTGATGTGATGAACTAATTGTTTAATTAGTAGTGATATTGAGAAGATTAATTAATTATTGAGTTAATTAGTAATGAGATTGAGGATATTAATTAACTGTTGAGTTAATCAATGATATTGAGAAGATTAATTAACTATTGAGTTAATTAATGATATTGAGATGATTAATTAATTATTGATTTAATTAATGAGATTGATATGATTAATTAATTATTGAAATAATTAATGGTATTGAGATGATTAATTAATTGTTGAATTAATTAATGGTATTGAGATGATAAATTAATTTTTTAATTAATTAATGGGATGATATTGAAACAATGAATGGTAACAATGGCATTCGTGAGTTAATTTAGAAAATGGATTGTACAATGGCATTCATGAGTGAATTTAGACAATATACGATAATAATGTAATTAATTATTTAATTGAGATAATGAATGGTAACATTGAAATTCATGAGTTAATTGAGACAATAAATGGTATAAATGGCATTCATGGGTTAATTTAAATAATGGATGGTAACAATAGAATTCATGAGTCAATTGAGACAATGAATGGTAAAAATGGATTTCAGGAGTTAATTTAGACAATGGATGGAAACAATGGAATTCATGAGTTAATTGAGATAATGAATGGTAACAATGGAATTCATGATTTAATTTAGATAATGAATCAAAAAAAGTCACATTCAGACATTTGATATCCCTCAGAATAGTTCAGACTCCGTCATTAGGAGAAGTAGGTAAAAAGAGTTTGGGTGTCCATATGAACCTGAGAGTTTATGAGGTTAAATAAAGAATAATTTATAATGTGAAAACTATTTACTTATGAATTTTAATCATTTATTTATACACTTGCATACACTGTTTTGGCTGGATATTGTTTTGGACGCCATTGGTGGTGACCTATTGAGTTGTACTCACACCATACTCGGTTTTCCTAATTTGTACCCAAATAGATTTCATAGTTATGGAAAAAATTACACTACTACAAAATTGGGTTTATCTAGTGCTAGGGATTTAACAATGTTAGATAAAAACACTGTTAAAGACCCCCTTTTTAAACACTAAAAAAAATCTATTAAATGGCGCCTTTATCAACATTTGTTTACAAGATCAGAAAAAGGCCCACCCTTTATCAGCACTTTTAAAAAAACACTGATCAATGGGGTATTTTATCAATTCTTGTAAAAAGTGCTGATAAGGGGGGTTTATCATTGCTTTTTTACCAACGCTGTTAAAAGTATACTTCAAAAGAAATTATATTTCATTAAAAATAATATATTAATATTTAAATATATTTATATTTATATAAATATAATACACATATTTTTTAATATGTTTTAGATAAGGTAAATTGGAGTTTACACTTAATATATAAGATATTTAGTGGAAATAACTTATAAAATAATTAAAAAATATTTTTAATTATTAATTTTCTAATTATTATTGAGTAATAATCATTTGATAACAATTTTGAGACACAAAAAATAATAAAAAATTTAATAAAAGATCTAAAATAAGTTGAAAATATAACTCAAACTTCAAACGACCATAACTTTTGATCTAGATGTTGGTTTGAGCTCTACCACATATAAAATCAAAGTCTGTGATGAGCTATATACCCTTAGCGACATAGGTAACCCTCTATAACATTTTTTGAGGCCAAAAAAGGCTAGTATGGACTCTATATATGGGTTTTTATTCAGCGTACACTGTTTTTTTAATATTTAATGAATTTTAATGCACATTTATGGGGGTCTTATTGCCCCTTTTGGTGAGGACTAAATTTATTCTCAGGTCTTACATTCATATTGATAATATGGTTTTGAAATTTTATCATTTTTTACAATGTATTGTTATTTATAATCAAATATATAACAATATATACATATTTTTAATATATTCACGCATAAATAAATTAATTTTATAAATAAATAATTAAACATATTTACATATACAATATATTTATTAATATATTCATATATATAAACATATATAGAAATATATGGATAAAAAATGTAACAAAAAATATATAAATATATATCATAAAATGGTAAACAAAATAGTATAGGGGAGTAGAAAAGGGTTTAATGTATATGCTAGAGGTCTAGGGTTCGAAACTCACCTGAGGCAAGGGTGTGTGATGGAGGGTTGGATTATCTAAAGCACTAATAATTTGGTGGGGTAAGAACTGATAAAGGGGTGGGGGTGGGAAGTGATGATGAAGGGGGTGGGTGGGGTGTGGGAAAAAATTATACAGCCTTTATCATCAGGGCCTTTATCAGTGCTAAATTTTTTTAATAAAAGGGCCATTTAATAGTGCTAAAAACTATGTTAAAAGAACCTTTTAATAGTTCTTTTTTTACCATTGTTAAAGGGGATCTTTAACAATGCTTTTTTAGCACTGATAAAATCTCCAGGGCCTTTAACCGTGCTCAAATTATCATCACTTTTTTAGCATTGTTAAAGGTCATTTTTATAGTAGTGTTAGGGGAAAGGACCCTATATAAGATGGTTGATTTGGTATAAAGCATGGATGAGGTAACATGACATGTTTCGGGACCTGCTTGGGAGTCGTTAGTGTCTTTAATTTTGAGTTGAATTTTGACACATGACATGTAATCTAGCATGACATATCTACTATTTAGTTTTGATATTTTATTCCTAGTTTTGGTCATCTTATGATACTGTTGTTATTATGATTATGATTATATCATCGGTTGTTATTGTTTATTATCTATGCTAGTGTATTACTATGAATAAGAGGGTTCCTCATAATCGAGATATTCTACCCTCACTGCTAGTCGACAGCCTCTATCATATGGGGATGCATGCTTTATGTCATATAATCGACCAGATCGGGGAATCAATGTGTGGCACCCAATTCAAGACATTAAAAAGTGTTATTAGATCCCATTTTTATTTTATTTTGTTTTTTCTTACTAATTTGGGAAAGGTATATAAAAGACTATGAAGAGTTAGTTCTTGGTTATGAGCTCATGCATGGGAGTTTCAAACCCATGTATGGGGGAAAACTTAAGTACCCAGGGTGGGATTATTGTTATTGTTGTTTTCTGTTATAGTGGAATATTATTTCACCTTGGGTGACACACTTTTTGGGTGATGTAATTTTTTTTTTGAGATTTTATGAGTTTTGAATCATTGCTTGGTAAGTCACGAGAGATGAGTATTCATGCATCATTCTAGGCACTATAGATTATTTTGGGACATGCATCATTTTAATCATGCATAGGAAAATGGGTTTTAGTTAATTTTCTTAACATGAACTGTTTTTCCTTGCTTTTGAAATTGAATTTATAAAAGAATGGGTGCCTAATGTGTAGTTGAGAAAGATTTTGAAATGATGCAATATTTGAATAAATGGGTGTATAATGAGAAAATTTAATAATGAAAATGATTTTACCCTTTTTTAACCTTGAACTGGGTGTAGGGTGGTTAAGGGTAGTGGTGGAACCTTTGTTTTGACTATGTTGAAGAAAGAGTAAATTATTTGTTGTGTATTATTATGTTTCATGTAAATGTGTTACCTTTATGAAATGTTTCCTAAGGTGTGTGCTTCACATCATAGAGATATGCCTCCATGGAGAGGCTTATTTAGAGGGAGACTTGTGGATATTGTTGGAGATGTTGTACCAGTAGTGGAACCTGAGGCACCAATAGTGTCAGGTGAGTAAAAAGGAGAGTAGTTTCATGAGAAATTTGCACGCTTCATGAAGTTTATGGAGAGAGGCCCATAGCGGGTTGTGAAGAGTATGTCTGAACTTACTCAGGAGTTTCAGTTGCTTCAATCATCAATTTTAACTAAAGATGGTGGACCTAAGGCAAGAGAGTTATGTATTGAGTCTATTCAGATGAAAATTAAACATTTGGAGACTCCGAATGAGAAGAGGGTAAAGTTTGGTTCTTATATGTTATGAGGATTAGTGAATCACTAGTGGGATGTTTAGGATCGAACTGGACAAGATGATGGTATGTTATGGAGTAAAATTTGGAGAGGTTTTTGGAGAACTCTTATCTAGAAATTATGAGGTAGGAGAGAGTAGCTGAGTTCATTTGGTTGAGTCAGGGGATCATGTCCATGATGGTCTATATGGGATGCTTTACAGACCTGTAGTGCTTTACTCCAACGATGACAAGAGATGAGACATCTATAGAAAAACATTTTTAGGATCATTTTAAATGTGATATTAAGTCTCAAGTTAACTTTATAGATACCCCGTCTTAACATACATGGATGTTACATCATTTTAGATAATACTTAGTATATTAAAAAAATACATGCCTGAGGACTATAATAGTTTAGTATCTTTGGAAACTTGGAACCAAAATCTTTTATCCTGGTGAAATATCTACAATATCCCCTTTAAATATCTCCACCTTTAGTACTTCTACCTAAAACCTTTCTTCATAACCTAGGGAAATGAAACATAAGAATGTGGTGATCTCTGATACTCTTTAAGGTAAATAAAGTAAATACATAAGCATAACATGAACAAAAGGGTATAGAACTTGAGCATAACATTTTAAGATCATACCCTACGTATTAAATATCATAATAGAGATTGGAAGTTCATAAGACATAAATCATAAGGAAATAAAGAACATAATCCATGAAATAATAACATAGGAATAAAACATGGAATTGTGGAAATTACATAAGTATATAATATGATTTCCATAGTAGCCAAGGCATCACTTCCAAGACCATATTGGTAGTATGGGTTTACTCCCCATACCATTATGGTAGTCATGGTTCACTCCCATGGCCATCTTAGTAGCATAATTTCACTCCTTATACAATCTTGGTAGTCATAGTTCACTCCCATGGCCATATTAGTAGCATGGGTTCACTCCTCATACCATCTTTTTAGTCATGTTTCACTCCCATGGACATATTAGTAGTCAAGGTTCATTCCCAAGATAATATTAGTCTATCTCATGATATATAAATCTTTAACTGATGCATCGGAGAGAGATATAGATCTCATCCATCTTATAGTGAAATAATACATACATGAGCCACAAAATCATAAAAAAATCATATCAAAATACATGAAATGAAATGAATATCATAAACATGTAATCATATCATAACCAGTGGAAAAAATATAGGTTCATAATCATTTCATCAAAAACATAACCTATGAAAGATAAACAGATTTCGTAAAAATAAAACCCATGAAAGAGAAATGGGTATCATAATGATCATGACATTAATCATAACCCATTCATATAAATAATATGAATGGAAAATTTATATCATTTACTATAAGGGAATTAGTAACATAAATGGATGTCATCTTAGATGTAAATTAATTTTTAAATATATTTTAAAAACTTTTCTTAAGGAAAATATTTTTTATTCTTTTAAAAGGTATTTTTAATACATAAAACGATTTTCAAGTCATTTTCTTAGAAAATAATTTGATAACTTATAAATAATACTTGAAATCATTTTTAAAACCTTTTTCTTTAAAACTTATAAAATAATCTTCAAAATATTTTAAAAACCTTTTTCTTTGAAAACACTTTGAAAACTTATAAATAATTATTAAAAATGTTTTTAAAACCATTTCTTTGAAAATAATTTGAAAACTTATAAAGAAATATTGAAAAGGTTTTGAAACCCATTTCATTGAAAATAATTTTAAACTTATAAATAAATATTGAAAATGTTTTTAAAAAAATTTATATAAAAATACTTTGAGAACTTATAAAGAAATCTTGAAAATGTTTTGAAAGACATTTCTTTGAAAATAATTTGAAAACTTATAAAGAATTTTTTAAAATGTTTTGAAAACCATTTTTTTTAAATAATTTGATAACATATAAAGAAATATTGAAAATGTTTTGAAAATAATTTCTTTTAAAACACTTTAAAAACTTATAAATAAGGCTAGAAATCATTTTGAAAACTATTTTCCTTGAAAACTTATAAAATGAGATTGAAAAATTTTTGAAAACCATTTTACTTGAAAATATCATACAAAATAATTATTTTAAAAATTAACCTTTAAACATGAAAATAAATAATCAAGGGATTTATGGTGGATAAATCCATACATGTCATATGAGATAAAATGAATAGTCATTTTTCATGGTAAAAAGGTTAGAAAAAATTTCTCGTTTGGAAAGTGACAAGAAAAACATTGGTAAAATAAAAAAAGGGTAAATTTTTTTTTAATGATCACAGAATATTAGTATAATATTCATGGAAAACATTTTTAGAAAACATGGTTTTAAAGGAACACATATTTCTGACCAAAGAGAGGGTAAAGTTAGGTTTTTAAAAAAAAATACTTTCTTAATTATCTTGTGTACCAAAAAGTTAGATAAGTGGTCCCAATATATGAATAAATCATGAATAAAAAAATAAGAATAAAATTCATGAATTTTATTAAGATATGGATCTTAAAATTTTATCAAAGGAATCCGAAACATAAATAATCTCGAAAAACGAGGATATTTTTTCAATAAACTCTTATAACTTGGTAACTTGGGATCATACTATCCATGTAAGAAAATGAAATTACATGCAACTAAAAATATCATGAAAATAATTAAATTCATGATATACCGTTTAAAATGGAATTATATAAACCTCAAAAGATAATTTAGTTACATAAAAAATGATTTTCAAAGAAGGAAAATTGAGACACAACTATTTCACCGATTTGGTAACTTTTGAAACTTAATCCCCATGAAAAAAAGATCATGAAATGGATATGTGAATACCCATAAATTTAAGTATAAGGTAAATATAATACAATCATGGGAATTACATACACAACACAAAAGGAAAGATTTGATAACATATCATGTATCTCACAGAAATAAAAATTGAGATAAAATCCCCTTACCTTGTGTCTTGACTCTCATCGTACTCATTCAAACCATCTCTTAATCAGGTAACTCCTTTTGGTTTGTGCTAAAAAGGATTCCTTGGAAAAATTTCTTCCCAAATGGAGGATTAAAGGATTAATTTATGTATGTTGGTAGATTACTTGAGTAGATTTTGGGTGAGCCAAGTCGTTTGAGAGGTGTGAGGAATTGTAAGGAAAGGATCTGTTTTTATAGCAGAGGAGTGACACTATTGTAATTTTTTGAAGAGATAATTCCACAAATATTTTTCATGTTGAAAGTGGATCCAATAATAGTCCATAGTCTAAAAAAGTGATTATAGGGTTGAAATATGGCTAGAAAAATGTGTTTTCGACAAGTGGATAGGTCATTTGGCCCCCTAAGATTATGGCTTAGTCCCTAATTAAGCTTAATTTTATCTTAATCACTCTGATTAATTTTAATCACTTTTTCTAATAATTTTTGGAACAAAATCAACATGATATAATTAGACACTAATTAAAATGGTGTATTTTGGTTTTTCAAAATTCAATCCATAGAAGCGGAAAATTTAAGATTAATGTTAATCCTGTAGATGAGAAGAAATTAAAGTAGAAATAAGTTCAATAGTTTATTATGTTTTTATATTCAATTTCTAACAGAAATTGATTATAATGAACTAAATTGTATTAATTTATGTATAATTGATATAATGTGTCCTTAAAAAAAATTTAAAATATAATTTAACATTAATAATTTTTTAAACGAAAAATAAAAAGCAGAAATTTTCACTATTCATCAAAAAATGAAGTTTCTCATAAAAATCTCAAAAAATCACCCTAAGATAATTTCAGCATTATAAATTAAAAAAATAAATTTTATTTTATCAAATTCAGTTTCTAAATTTGTCCAAAATTAATTTTATTATTAAAAGTGGTTCATTCGAGAAAACGGTATTTTTAAACATAAAAAGACTTTACCAAAAAATATATATTTCATTATAAATATGTTTTATTTCTATAAAACCATTATAAAAAATATTTTAAAAGTCACTATTAATATTCATATCACTAATTTTAACATTTAGGTTATAATAATTTCATTTAAAAAATTATAATAAAATGATGCTTCATAGAAACTTAGTGTTGTGTGTAATGTATGCCAAGTCGGTGTTTCAGATAGTAAAAGCCAAGTTGGTATTGCATGCAGCACAAGACAATTCAGTTCCATGTGAAAGAAATGTTTTAATTAATGTTTTAATATATATATATATATATGTATATATATAATTATTTCTAGTTTCATGTGAAATACAATATATAAAAAAGATAAATTAATTTGGAAAAAAAATAATTCACAAAATCTCAGGGTGTTACATTATACCCCCCTCGAAATGAATTTCACCCATGAAATTCTTCTGGTTTATCAAATTTTTAATACTTTAAAGCTTCATTCAAAGAAATCCACATCGTAAAAATGAATACTAAAACTTCCCTTAATAAGGGACAGTTAAAACCATAATGGTTACCCAAAATAATATATAACTAGGTTTCAACATATAAGAACATAGGTTGGGAGTGAATAATGGACATGGAGGAAAAGTATAAATATTTATAGGGAGTAATTGAGGTCATCAATCAAAAAGAAGTGAATGATCAAATAAAAGTTGAGGGACTCAAAGTCATAAATATGTGATGATTATAAGGCCATCAGTTTAACAAAATCAAGGTATTAGGACCCCACATTTTATTTTGATTATTATCCTAATGTTGAGTAATTACTTTTTTGACCAAGAATATAAGGAAATATACTTACTTTATACATTTATATAAAAAAATCCTTATTTAGTTGTGATTTTATCAATTTCTAATCCAACCATTACTTCATGTAATGGATGTCCAAAAATTTACTTCAATGCCTGAAGTGCTAAAATAAAATTTTCGTAGATCTTAAGGCCCATAAAAGAATGAAAAGAATAATTATTTATCTATAACTATTCTTAAAAAACAACATGGTTAATACATTAATATCTAAACATAAAAATTAAAACTATTGTTTCATCATAAATAATTATTCATTAAAAAAATTATACATTAACCATGATATCGCATATGTTAGTGGTAAGTGTGAAACCCTTATCATCCTTCGGTCATGGGTTTAATGCCCATGACCTTTCCATACTTGATTGGTTGTCACCCAAAATCCATGATGTCCTTTTCTAAAACCACACTAATATAATTTCAAAAATATGATGGACATACTTGAAATAAGGTTAATCACTAAATATCCTTTTAACCATGGGTTTCAATACCAAATCAGTGCATAAATACTTCCTCCAAAGTTTAACTTAAAATTTTCATGAATGGTTAACCTTATAACACTTCTAAAATATGAAAATACCAAACCTGAGAAATTAAGTCATGAAATTAGCTTAACATTGATCCCCCATATATCAAAAAGTAGCTCTTGTTTGTCACATTACAAACATGTGAATACCCTCACGGTAAATTCTCTTGGAACATGGTACCAACCTGAATTAGCATAAATCCTTTTGTAAAACATTCATTATTCCTTATTCCATAGATTACTAGACATATTCCATTAATAAAATAAGTTTTAAACTTTATCCATGATAGCATGAACTACTTTTCAACATGTCCTTAATTAGTTCCAAGGTAATCAGTACAGTCCAATTTACTTATTCATAATAATATTATCTTAACATAAAGAATATATTAAGGGTTACCTTTCCTTAGTCAAAATATCACCTTGTCATTAAATAACTTACCCAGTCCATCGGGAACATTCAATATAAAATTTTAAGTACTGAGTAAAAAACATAAGTAGAACAATCCTTATATATTTCATCATTCATATAACATAATATTTTACTCCAAACACATAAAAAAATTGATTATTCCACTTGATCATTATGATATTAACAATTCCACCGTATCCTATTACACAATACCTCTTTCCTTTCACATTTAATTTTTAGTCTCTTCATCATCAGTAATGTAATCATTAATTGCACCACCTTGCTAATTATCTTCAAAAGATTTCCTCTTGGGGTATTGAGTTTCATAATGACCATTTAATCCACACTTACAACACTTAACCTTATATGACAACTTAGGGGGGCCAATATTCTCATCCATTTAATTAATCAAACTCTTTATTTTTCCCTTATAGTCTCTTTCTTTGTATCCTTCTTTTACACAGTCAAAACATCTTATTGTTCCTCTAAGACATTATCTTAGGTGATTCTTTCCACATTATTCACACAAAGGAAACTGAATCTTCTTTCGTATACAGTCTCCATTACCTAAAATCTCATTGAACTCTTTCTTTATCTTCCTTGGTGTGTCTGAGAGTTGGTTAATGTACACATTGTTAATCATGTTCCATGAAAACTTATTAGGCTTGATCAAAACATCTTTCACTCCTGTGATCATCCCACTTGACCTCTCATCAGAAAATCATCCATAAAAGTCAATACTAATCCTCTTCCTTCCGGTTCTTGACATTGACTAAAACTGGAAGCGTAGTGTGAGCATGACTTATCATAGTAGAAAACCACATAGTCATGAAAATAATTACTTATATTATGTCTAAATCATGAAACCTTTATTAATATATAGCACCATAGGTTTATCCTAGGTTATTCATAACCAACTTAAATTTAAATATTTCATGATGATTCATGAAGATTTTGTGAATTTCTAAAGCATATCCCCTAAGAGTGTCAAACCAGGTGTGCATTAAGGCCCATTTTCATGTACTAGATTACCCCAAGTTAGGCCCAGAACATATTTTCAGAGATCTTACCCCTAGGTACATCTATGATAGAGCCACATCCACTTGTAGTATCCAAAAAATTATGTATTTCTAGGAAACTAGTCACTATATCCTTTATCAAAATTTCAGGACATTTTCCTAAATGATAACTCATCCTTATACTTATCCTTAGATACATCCCTATACATATCATTAGAAATATACCTAGGGATATCACTAATGTTTTCTCATCCTAGTTTCCAAAGGTTGACTAAAACTTTCCTTTGATACCAACTATAGTGACCCAGGCTTAACATACATGGATATTGTGTCATTTTATACAAATAATCAGTACATTACAAAAATATATGCATGGGGACCATAATATTTTAGTGTCTTTGGAAACTTGGAAACAAAATATTCTATCATGGTGAAAGATCTTCAACATCTCCTTTAAATATCTCCACCTTTAGTACTTCTACCTAAAATATTTCTTCATAATGTGGGGAAATGAAATATAATAAAGAAATGAGCTCAGATGCTCAGTAAGGTAAATAAAGTAAATGTGTAAGAATAATATGAACAAAAGGGTATGGAACTTGAGAATAACATTTTAAGATCATACCTATCATATTAGAGATCATAAAGAGATTTAAAGTTCATAATACTTTAATCAAAAAGAAAATAAATAACATAATCCATGAAATCATAACATTGGAAAAAAATATGGAATTCTGGTAGTCACCTAGGTATATAATATGATTTCCATAGTATCCAAGGAATCACTTCCAAGACTATCTTGGTAGTATGGGTTTACTCCTCATACCATCTTGTTATTCATGGTTCACTCCCATGGCCATCTTAGTATCATGAGTTCACTCCTAATACTATCCCAGTAGTCATGGTTCACTCCCATTGCTATCTTAGTATCATGAGTTCACTCCTCATACCATCTTGGTAGTCATGGTTCACTCCCATTTCCATATTAGTAATCAAAGTTCATTCCTAAGATCATCTTAGTCTATCTCATGAGATATAAATATTTATCCAATGCATTGGAGGGAGATATAGGCCATACCCATATCGTAGTTAAATAAAACATACATGTGCCAAAAAATCATAAAAAATCATATCATAACCCATGAAATAAAATGAGTATCATAAACATGTAATCATATCATAACATATGAAAAAATATAGGTTTCATAACCATTTCATTATAATAATAACACATGAAAGGGAAATAGATTTCATAAATATATAACCCATAAAAGAGAAAGGGGTTTCATAAAGACCATGACATTAATCCTAACCCATTCATAGAAAGAATATGAATGGAAAATTCATATAATTTCATATAAGGGTATTAGTAACATCAATGGATGTTATACTAGATGGAAATTAATTTTTAAATATCTTTCCAAAATGTTTCTTGAAGAAAATATCATTTCTTATTTGAAAAAAATTTTAATACATAAAACCATTTGAAATTAATTTTCTTAAAAACTACCTTGAAAACTTATAAAGAATACATTAAATCATTTTAAAAACATATTTCCCTGAGAATTATTAAATAAGATTCAAAATATATAAAAAACCTTTTTCTTTGAAAATACATTAAAAACTTATAAATAAATCTTGAAAATATTTTGAAAACCATTTCCTTGAAAATACTTTGAAAACGTATAAAGAATGATTGACAATGTTTTAGGAACCATTTATTTTAAAATACTTTGAAAACTTATAAATAAAGAAAAATCATTTCAAATCCATTTCCCTAAAAATATTTTAAAAACTTATAAAGAAATATTGAGAATATTTTGAAAATAATTTCTTTGAAAATAATCTTAAAATCTTATAAAGAAATATTGAAAATGTTTTAAAAACCATTTATCTGAAAATACTTTGAAAATTTATAGATAAATATTGAAAATTTTATAAAAACCATTTATTTGAAAATACTTTTAAAACTTATAAATAAGGTTTGAAAACATTTTGAAAACCATTTTTCTTGAAAACATATAAATTAAGCTTGAAAACATTTTCCTTGAAAACTTATAAAAGGAGCTTGAAAATGTTTTTAAAACCATTTTCCTTCAAAATATATTTTAGAAAAAATATTTTGAAAATTAACCTTTAAACATGAAAATATATCTTCAAATTATATAAGTCGGATAAATCCATATGTTTTGTACATGGTAAAAAGAAAATTCTTTTTTCATGGAAAAAAGGTTAGAAAAATGGCTCGTTCATAAAGATACAAGAAGATTCCTTTGAAAAAATTGGTAAAAGACAAAATGGGTAAAAATTTATTTTAATTATCATAGAATATTTTAATAATATTCTTGAAAATATTTTTTAGAAAAAACGGTTTTAAAACAATACAAATTTCTGATCGAAGAAATGGTAAAGTCAGGATTAAAAAAACAGTTTCTTAACTATCTTATGTACCAAAGAGTGGAATAAATGGTACCAATATATGAATAAATAATGAATAAAGAAATTATAAGAAAATTCTTGAATTTTCATGAGATATGGATCATAAAATTTCATCAAAGGAATCATAAACATAAACAATCTTAAAAATCAATGACATTGTTTCAATAAACTCTTATAACTTGGTAATGTGGGATCATACTCTCTATGAAAGAAAATGAAATTACATGAAACATAAAATTTCGTGAAAATAATGGAATTCATGATATAAAATGTAAAACGGAAGAATATACACCTTTAAAGATAATTTAAGTGCATAACAAAACATGAGTCTCAAAGAAGGAAAATTAAGACAAAACTATTTCACTGATTTGGTAACTTTTGAAACTTAATCCCCATGAAAGAAATATCATAAAATGGATATGGGAATACCCACAAATTTAATTATAAGATACAGAAAATAAATTCATGGTGAGTACATACACCCCCAAAAATAAAAGAGTGGATAACATAACATGTATCTCATGAAATTAAAAAGTGAGATGAAATCCCCTTACCTTGTGTCTTGACTCTCATCGTACTCATTCAAACCACCTCTTAATCGGGTAACTCCTTTTGGGTTGTGCCAAAAGGCTTCCTTGGAAGACTTTATTCCTAAAGGAAGGATTCAACGAAGAAGGGAGATAAGTTGGGAGATTATTTGATTAGATTTTGGGCGAGCCCAGGGGCTTGATAGGTTTGAGGAATTGGGAGGAAATGTTCCTTTTTATAGTGGAGGAGGAGGGACACTCTTGTAAATATTTGAAGAGATAATTCTACCCATATATTTCATGTTAAAATTGGATCCAATAATAGTCCATAGTTGATCTAAGTGATGATAGAGTCTATATATGGACATACAATGGGTGTTGGATAAGTTACTAGGTCATTTGGGCCTCTAAGATTAAGGTTTAGTCCCTAATTAAGCTTAATTTAACCTTAATTACTATGATTAATTTTAATCACTTTTACTAATCATTTTGGTAAAAAATCAACATGATATAATTAGACTCTAAATATTATACTGATTAGAATGGTTTATGTCGGTTTTTCAGAATTCAATCCACATAATCGGTAAATTTAAGATTAATGTTAATCTCATATATGGGATGAAATTACAGGTTTTTAAAGTAGAAAAAAGTTTAAAAGTTTATTAAGTTTTTATATTCAATTTCAAATTGAGTTTGATTATAATCACCTAAATTGTATTAATATATTTATAATTGATTTAATGTGACCTTAAAACAAATTTGAAATATAATTTAACTTTAAAATTTATTTAAATGGAAAGGTAGTTTTTAACAAAAAAAGTTGTATTTTTCACTATTCATCAAAAAATAAAGTTTCTCATAAAATTTTAAAAAATTCACCCTAAGATAATTTCAGCATTCTAAATTAAAAAATAAATTTTATTTTATCAAATTCAATTTCTAAATTCATTTGAAATTAATTTTTATTATTAAAAGCTGTTCATTTGAGAAAAAGGTATTTTCAAACATATAAGGACTTTACCAAAAAATATATCTTTCATTATCAATATGTTTTATTTCTATAAAACCATTATAAAAAATATTTCAAAATTAGTTATATATATATATATATATATATATATTCATATCACTATGTTTAACATCTATGTTATAATTATATCATTTTAAAATTTATAAGAAAATGATGTTTTGTAGAAACTTGGTGTTGCGTATAACGTACGCCAGGTCGGTGTTGTGGGTAGCACAAGACAAGTTGGTATTATGTGTAGCACAAGAAAATTTGATGTGGTGTGAAAGGAATGTTTTAATTAGGTTTTTAATATATATATATATATAAATAATTATTTCTATTGTCATGTGAAATTAAAAATATCAAAAAGATAAACTAATTTGGAAAAAAATAATTCATAAAATCATGGGGTGTTACAAACCTATTTCAGTTAAATAAGTTTGTTGAGGTGGTAAATAATTCTCTCATAGATTAGGGGAACCTGAAAGAGGCTTCCATTCCATGAAAAGTAGTTTCTTTTGGATGATCAAGAGTATGTCTTTCGAGACTAGGAAGCATCACTATGAAGGAGTTAGTTGTGATAGTAGGAAGAGTGGACAGAAGGAAGGATTGGTTACTCCTTACCTTACTCGTATTGTCTATAATTAGTGTGGTAGGTAGGGCCACTATCATAGACACTATCCCTGACCACCAGTCGAGTGTTGATCTTGTGGCGAGATGAGACATCTACAGAAGTTTTGTAGGATCACACGATAGACAGGTAGTGATGGAGGATATAGAGAGAACCAGGGTGTGGAAATGGGATCTTATACACCATATCAGTCTGGAATCTAGAGTTTTAATAGAATAGGTAGTATAAGTAGTGTATGTGGTGCTTCTGAGTAAGATCACCCATATCAGTAGAGTGGTGCAGGTCAGGGGATTCAGACTGCACTACAGGGGATAGGGGAAGGACAGTTGATGTGGTACATCCTACACTTGTGGATATCAAGGTTGGACCATCGTTAGTGTGTGGTACTATTATTATAGCTTCTACATTAGCTAGTATCTCATTTGATACTGGTGCCTCTCATTACTTTATATCTACAAAACTTGTTAACAGTTTGGTTCTAGAAGTAGAGTTTGTGAGTGGGGTTATGACGATAGATACACCATTGGGAGTACGAACTAGAGACACCTACTTGTGCAGGGGATGTTCTCTTGAGGTTAAGGAGTATCGATTTTTGTGGGATATTTATGTTCTCGACATTTCAGGCTTCATCCTAATTATGGGTATGGACTGGTTAGTGGCATACCAATCCCACGAATATTACTACCAAAGGAGAGTGACATTTACATCTCCTGAGAGTGACATGTATATCAACCATGGAGAGTGGGATATATAGGTGGGTCATGCAGGGCCAGTTCATCAGTAATTGTGGGATATTACTGCCCAAGTTGAAAGTTTTTTTTTGGATTATGGAAGTGTGAAAAAATTATGTCTTTACACCTATAGTGTAATGGTTCTAGGATTTGTTTCTTGAAGACTTCTCAAATATTCCACCTGAGATATATTTGTAATTTACTATTGAGATCATGTCAAGGGAAGAGATAGTTTATATTCTACCATATATAATGGAGTCTATAAGGCTTCAATATCTTAAGACTTAGCTATAGGAGTTGTAGGATAAGGTATTTATCCATCTGATTGTGTCACCTTTGGGTTCAATAGTTTTGTTTTCAAAGAAGGCTAACATGACTCTACAATTGTGTGTTGACTACCATAAGTTTAAATGGATGACTGTGAAGCACTGATATCCTCTTATGTGTATCGATTATCTATTTTTCTAGTTTATAGGATCATGGGACTTTTCCAAGATTAACTTGAGATTAGGGTATCATTAGTTGAGAGTTATAACTTTTGATATACTGAAGACTACATTTAAAAGCATGTATAGCCTATATGAGTTTGTCACAATACCCTTTGGATTGAAAAATTCACCAATATTGTGTATGGCCTTGATAAATAGAATCTTACATCCATACCTAGATCAATTTTTGGTAGTGTTTTTGGATGACATATTGGTGTACACTAAGACTCACTTCGATCAATACCAACATCTTGACATTGTCCCGATTATAATGAGAGAACATTGTATATACGCCAAGCTATCTAAGTGTCAGTTTTGGATTGATCAGGTACACTTATTGGGTCACATATTCTCATAGGAAGGTGTGTTTATGGACCCATAAAAGGTACAAACATTTGTTTCTTGGGATTAGCCCTAGAACGCATTCGATGTCTATAGTTTTCTGGGGTTAGCTATATATTCCTAGATGTTCATATAATACTTTTTCCATTTGGTATCATAACTTTTGGGATTGAACAAGAAGGGGATAAAGTTTTAATGGTCATAATCATGTGATAATACCCTCCAAGAGTTGAATAATATCTTTAAATTAGCACCGATCTTGATCCTACCTGATCCATGTGAGGATTATACAGTTTATTATGAAACTTATGGTATCGAAATTGGATCAGTATTGATGCAGGTGAATCGAGTTATGGCTTATGGGTATCAGTAGTTGTGGACACATGAACATAAATACCCTACACATGACCTCGAGTTAGCTATAGTGGTTTATGACTTGAAGTGTTGGCAGTATTATCTAATGGGAGAAAATTTTACTATGTATATAGATCACAAGAGTTTAAAGTATATATTTTCACAATGAGACTTGAATCTACAGTTTTGGAGATGGGTTGATTATATATAGTCATTTTATTTTGATCTAGAAAATATGCCTGAGAAGGGGAATAGTTTGGTTGACGCTTTGAGAAAGAAAACTCATACTTAGGTAGCTCAGGAGCCTAGTGTTGAGTAGAAGATGATTACATTGCTGTATAAAATGCATATAGTGATTCAAGAGAGGCAGGAGAATATAAATCTCGTATCATTTTTAGTGGAATCTACACTTTTGATATATATTTTGGATAGAAAGTATGAGGATATGGAATTCTTGACCTTGAGGGAAATACTTGAAGGTACAGAGTCACCTTCTGAGTGGAGCATAGATGAGTATAAGATCATCCATGTTAAGAATCAGGTTGTTTTGCCTACGATCATGTGAGAGGATCTGATGTGGGAATTTTATGCCTCAAATTGGGTGGTAAATCCAAGTGAAAAAAATTAATATGACCAACGATGATAATTTTGGTGGCTAGGAATGAAAAAGGAGATAGTAGGGTTCATGACACAATGCTACACCTTTAAGCAGGCGAAGCTTGAGAATCAACGACCTGGCGGTTTATTATAGTTGTTTCCCATTCCAAAAATGGAAGTGGGATGACATTGCCATGAAATTTGTGGTGTGTATCCTAAGGATGTCTCAGAAGAATGATATTATTTGGGTGATTTTGGAAATACTAACAAAGGTGGCACATTTCTTACCAATACGTGAGACTTTCTCTGTGGAGCAGTTAGGAGATATGTACATTTGGGAGATGGTTCGTTTGCATGGGGTTCCATGTACTATAGTTTTAGACAATGAATCATATTTTACTTCTCACTTCTTTAAGGGCTTCTATAAGGTTCTCAATATACAAATTTTATTTAGTACGACTTTCCACCCATAGACAGATGGGCAATTAGAGCGTACTGTACAGGTGCTTGGGGATATGCTGTGAGCATGTCTTCTAGACTTCAGTGGGTCTTGGGAAAAGAACCTTGATTTAGTAGTGTTTTCTTATAACAATATTTATCAGGATACAATATAGATGGCACAATATGAGGCTCTTTATGGTAGTCCATACTGATCTCCTCTATGTTGGATGGAGGCAGGTGAGTCAGAGTTGTGGGGACTGAGTCTCGTGCAAGATACATTAGAACAGGTTCAGCTAATTTAGAAACATATGGATATAAAACAAAATATATAGAATTAATATATTGATAGAGATCGATGGAACCTAGTGTTTATATAGGGTGGTCATGTATTCCTTCATCTATCACCTAGGTTGGGTCACTATTGGATATGGAGACAGGGCAAGTTGGTTCCCAGTTTTGTTAGACCATTAGAGGTTTTAGAGAGAACCAGGATGGTGGCATACTAATTGGATCTTCCATAGGGATACAATATGATGTGTGATGTTTTACATGCATCACAACTTCAGAAGTTTCAACCTTCCCTTATCATGTTGTTGATTTGGATGATATTGAGTTTGAGGTCGATGCATCCTTTGAGGAGCATCTGATATGTGTGTTGGATCACAGTGAGAAAGTGTTGTGGGGAAAGACTGTGTCGATAATTCATGTATTGTAGAAAAATGGGCATGTGAAGGAGGATACATGGAAAAGATGACCTTATATATGGGATTAGTGCCCCAATATTTTTGACTCAAAATCTTAGATATGCTAGGGATTGAAGATCAAGGATGAGCTATTATAAAGTGGGGATATTGTAAGATCCCAACCTTTTCTAGAGATGTCTCAGGCTCTTTTACACGTTATATTTTTCTTTTTTAGTGTAATTTTATTTGGATTTTATTTGGGGTTATTTTGAGGAAAATTTGATAATTTTGGAAATAAAGATAGCATTACACGGTTGATGTACAGTTTTCCCTAATCGTGCACCCTAGACCAACAAACCATGTGAACCCAAACAAAGGAGATTATCATAGACGTCACACGATTCATCAAACTATTCACCCCATTAAAAGAAACCATGACCCCCCCCCCCTAAAAGAGGCGCATGTTTAAGCCACACAGTTTGGGGGAATCGTGCACCCGAGAAGCAAACCATGCGTATGGGAATTTAATAACCTGGATTTTATTAAAAAAATTCGAAGCCCCCGTCTTATACCCCGAGAACCCTATCTCAACCCATTATTTTTTATCTTGATTCTAGAGCTTCCCATAGGGAATCCAAGGCCATGTAACCTCTGTTCTTGGTGAATTAAAGTTCAAATTGAAGATCTACACCTCTTCGGGTATGTAGTTTCTCCTCGATTGATTTCACATCTCTCTCCAATTATTATACCATTATTTTGGTGGGTTTTTCTTCCTATTTTGGGTTATATACAGATTTAGGATTGTGTATCTAGATCTATAATTAAGGGATATTGATTTTTTCAATCTTTTATTTAGGTTTTAGATATGGATATCATGCTACGTCGTTATTCCCTTCAAATTGGGGATTTCCTTTGGGAAATCGTTTATCAACAAATTGAGGTATGTTGTCTATAATTCAAATCCCAATGTATTTATTTCAATTATGTGTATATAATTGTATAATTTATATTAGATGATTAACAATTGATTTTTCCTAATTTGAATCAATTAACTTGGTGAATTAATTAATTAAGGAATTGTGAAATTGGGGGTATTGGAATTATAGACTATAGATAATTAATTATAGAATTAATTATAGATATATTGAATTTTTTGAATGTATATAATTAATTTTTGAACTAATTATAGATATATTTAATTGTTTTAATTGAGATAATTAATTTCTTAATTAATTATAGAGATATTGAATTATTTTAATTGAGATAATTAATTGTTGAATTAATTATAGAGATATTGAGTTGTGATTTGGGGACAATTAATTGTGAGTTAATTATCATAATTTTTAATTTTCATTTGGGGATAATTAATTTTTGAGTTAATTAATAGAATACTGAATTTTGAATTAAATAATTAATTGTTGAATTAATTATGGTATATTGAGTTTGTGTATATTGATTAATTAATTAGAGAATTAATTAATGGGATTGATGTGATTAATTAATTTGTAAATTAATTAATGGGATTTATGGGATGAACTAATTGTTGAATTACTAATGATATTGAGAAGATTAATTAATTTTTGAGATAATTAGTAATGATATTGAGAATATTAATTAATTATTGAGTTAATTAATTAGATTGAGAAAATTAATTAATTATTGATTTAATTAATGAGATTGAGATGATTAGTTAATTATTGAGTTAATTAATGAGAATCATATTATTAATTAATTTTTGAATTAATTAATGGGATTGAGATGATTAATTAATTATTGAATTAATTAATGGTATTATATTGAGAAAATGAATGGTAATAATGGAATTCCATAGTTAATTTAGACAATGGATGGTAACAATGGCATTCATGAGTTAATTTAGATAATGTATGGTAAAAATGGTGTTCATGAGTTAATTGATACAATGAATGGTAATAATGGATTTCATGAGTTAATTGAGATAATAAATGGTAACAATGGAATTCATGAGTTAATTTAGGCAATGGATGGTAATAATGGAATTCATGATTCAATTGAGATATGGGTGGCAATAATGAAATTCATGAGTTAATTTAGATAATGGATGGTAAAAATGGAATTCATGAGTCAATTGAGAAAATTAATGGTAGTAACGGAATTCATGAGTTAAGTGAGATAATGAATTGTAACCATGGAATTTAGATATTTGATATCCCTTAGAATAGTTCATACTATGGCACTGGCCAAAGTAGGTATTGAGAGTTCGTGTGTCCATGTGAACCTGGGAGTTTATGTGGTTAAATAAATAATAATTGATAATCTGATAATTTTTTACTTACGCATTATACTCATTATTTATACAACTGAATACACTATTTTGATAGGATATTGTTTTATATGTTGGTGGTGGTGGCCTATGTTAGATGGTTGATTTGGGATGGAGCATGTTTGAGGAAACAAGATGTGGTTTAGGACCCTCTTGGTAGTCGTTAGTGTCTTTACTTTTGAGTTGAATTTTGACACTTGGAAAGTACTCTGGAATGACATATCTAATATTTAGTTTTGATATTATAATCCTAGTTTTGTTCATCTTGTGATACTAGTGTTATTCTAGTTATAATTATATCATTGGTTTTTATTTTTTATTATTTTTGTTGGTGTATTACTTTTAATAAGAGGGCATAGTCTCCCCATGATCGACATATCAGACCCTAACTGCTAGTCGGTAGCCTTTGGAATATGGGGAGGCAGACTTGAGGTCACATAACTGACTGGCTCGAGGCATCGATGTGTGGCACCTAGGTCGGGAAATTATAAGGACCGATGATAATTTAGTGTTGGTCATGCCAATTTTGTAAACCCCACTTAGGTGGTAGATGATAGAACATTCCACTCCTAGCCTCACAAAGGGATACAAAAATTGTATCCAAAATGAGTCCTATAGAGGGGATCACAATCCTGTGATTAGGACATAATTCCATACTATACCCTCATGAAAGAAAGACTAAGAGAACAAATCCTAAGTAAATTGGTCAATTCTAAAGAGATTAATTGCACCAATCCTTCTCTAAATAAGTACACGATGTGTCCCTTCGGTACTGGGTTAGCCCAAGTTCCATGTTTAGGGACCATGTTTATACTCGTGTACACCTAGTCTATCCCATGTATCAGGTCGTGCCCACGTACAAGGCTGTGTTTAAGAACATGAATCCACTAGTGTACTCTAATAGTGTCTTGTACTAGATCGTTACCCTTCCTGTATATCCTTTGAGATACATGTTGTTCCTCTAGGTCAAGTCACATGGCATGTGACACATGCCACATGGCATTTGATACTTTTCTTCTCCACTGAAACCCTGATTCCATATCCATGTCCCTACACAGTGTGTGTCTCTAGATTACACTCTGTTTTGTTCATAAAATTCCTGAATCCATGGATCATCATGTAGATTCCTCCTCTTCCACAAATGTTTGTGATTCTCACCACCAATCTCATCAGGTGTCATGGATCTCATCCAAACAAGTCCCTTTGTCATCAAATATCTGATTCCAACCGTCTGAATTAATTGGGAAACCATCCCCAGTTAAGTCATCTCATCATTTCATGTGAAACGATGAAAGAACATCCCTAATCTAGTTTAAATAAATTGTCTTTGCTAACATATCTTGATATCATAATTAAACTCAAATCCAATCCACAATATCAATCCATTTCATCATATAATGGGTGTGAAATGATTTATTTCTAGGTATTTTGTCGAACAACCGGTCAAATTAAATACCAATGATGAACGCACAAAAAATGAGGAAAAAAAGAAGAAAAAAACAAACATGAGGAATAGACCTTGACCAGTGTTCAGGTTGGTCTTGATTAATTTACATTAGAATGTATAACAAATAGATATAATTAATCAAGGAAAATGAATCCCCAAATCCCAAAGAATAATCACATACATGTAAAACAATCAACCTGCAAATAAAACTGTTGGTTGGTTTATTTGCGTTCATCATGGGAGAAATAAATGGGGAAGAAATCAACACACAAAAAATCCTACCACGAGATTGGATTGGTCATTGATGAATAATGGTTCAGATCTTTTTTCATTGACGAGATACATAGGTTTAGTTGGTGCACCGATCGTCAAATCACAATCCATTGATGATCATCCATGGAAGTTCCTTCACCAGTTCCTCTCTCAAATTCTAGAATTATGTGGAAAACCCTGAAGTTTTGTTATGACACTATTTAAATAGATATCCATTAAGTTGAAGTGTCATTACTTTATAAATAATTTAATTTAATTGATTTATTTTTTTATTTGTGTCCACGATGGATTTTTTATGAATTCTCAACATCGAAAAATATTATGCCATTCCTAGTGCAAACCCCACAATCCAGACTCAATGCTGGTCTTAGATTTCTGATCTGATACCCCATTTAATATTTATTCCACTTTTTCAGGAAAACTATGCATATGTTATATTAATATATTTAATATTTCTAAAATATCAATTTTAGGATCATCAGTTCATGTAATCTCATGTCATCTCCATTCCTGGATCTAAAAATATTACTAGATATTTTTAAAATATTTACATGTAAAAAATGATACATTACACATATGTGGTCATTTTTCTTAATGATGTAGTTAAGGGGGGCCTCTTATGTGCTAATGGGAAGTATTGATGCTTCAAAAAAGGATATAGTTGGGATCATGGTGGTATTTTTCATGTAGATAATGGGAGTGTTCCTTGTGGGAACCTTGTATTTATTTTTGGGTATGTTAGTCCCATAGTATTTGTATTACTGATGGTTGTTTAACGCTGATTATTGTAGAGTGTTATGTTCTGTATTGGAGTTTGAACTTGTTTTATTCATGAATCATGTATATACATTATCTTGGGGAGGTTTTATATGAGTTATTTTATATGTATGAGTAAATTGTTTCCTAGTATATTACTAAATCCTAATCATTTATTTCCAACCTTTGGTATTTGGGGAATTAGTGGCATCTAGGTTCTACCCAAGCCAATGGGACATGGCTCAAATGTTAAAAATGGTACTGGTTTGGAATATTCAATTAGTTGGGATGATAAGTGTGGTGATAAGATGTGTCATAACTTGAAATGTAGAAAATAAAAAGGTACACCTAACCTATTTTTGCTAAAATTCAAGTTACTAGGGTGGTCAAAGTATAAAAAGCATTGTAAGAACATCTAGGTGTGTTATAACCTTATCGTCGTGGATTTAGCTAATGAGACACTAAGATTCCAACATTCATTTGGTTTTTTATTAGTTATTATTTGGTAAATGGTAAAAAGAATATTTTTTGTTGGAAATGGTTGGTTATTCTTTGGATGAAACTGGTAGTTTCAAAGAAATGGTTTTCCAAATATGGTGAAATGTGGTTTAGCGTTTTATTATTTGTTTACTCCTATAAATATTTTTCTGTGTTCATAAAATACTTGTACTTTTATTGTCTAAAGGATCATAAAATTGGGTTGGAACTGAAACATGAATTATCAATGAATCTATTTGGAATAATTGATTAAATGATAAGTGAAATCCTTGTTGTTTTAAGGAAATGTTAATGATTTCAAAATAAGTATGGATTGATTATGTATTTACTACATAGATTTATTAAGGATTGGTAAAATTCCAATATCCTAGGATATATTTATAAATAATATAATTATTTTTTTCATCCTTATATTTTATTATTTATAATATTTCATGTGTCAAATTAAATTTTATAATTTGAAACCACATATGTGATAAATGTAATTAGACAAAAATATTGGTAGAATTTGAACTATTTTTGTTTTGGTTAATTTGAAAACTTAATAAAGAATATCATGCATAGAGTTATGAAAATAATTATTAAATCATATATACTATAATGAGTATTAGAATAGGTAAAAAATTATGTAAAATGGGATAGCTTGCTGAAATGTTTAAATTATTTTGAAACTCTTAAGGTTGTTAGGTACTTGTTGTGAAACTTGCTGAAAATATATAATATGTTAATGTGGGTTGACAAATTTTTCATTAATTCAACATGTTGGGTAGGTAATAGATCATCCTTGGGAAAATATTAAGTTGGAGCACTATGAAAAGAGACATTTCTATAAAATTATATGTAATAAAGATCTATTTTCACCATGATCAGAACTAAATGGATATGATTCACATTTTGAGAACATTACATAATTTTAATTAGTTTTAAATTGGTTTATTAATTTTATGTAAAATGTAATAACCCTTGTAGTGAAATAAAATGAAGTGTGCATATTATTGAGTTGTTGATTATTTTCATGTATGAGAATTGTTTTTTGGTGCTTATGGGAATCATTTTATGGTGTTTATGTGATGTAGTTTGATGGAAAATGTTTGGTTGATAAACATTTTTTCAAATTAATGAATTTCATTGGAAGGGTCTTTACAAATTGTTTTTGGATTTAAAATAGGTTTTACAGAAAGGATTTTTTGGGTTGTTTTATGAAAGTTTTTTTTGTATTTAGGTTTGGTGAAATATTTAAAGAGTTATCTTTAAATGGACCATTGGGGAAATAATTTCTTAAAGGAAGCCTTTTATTGTTTTGAAATATATAATTTTCAAGTTTTTATCAAGTTTTGTTTTATAAAAGTGGTATTGTTGTACAGAGGTTTTTAAATATATTTTTTAAAAGGAATTTTCTAGAAGTTTTTACTAGGTTCAAATTTTAGAAAGATTTATTGAAATGGGGATTTAAAAAAGGGAATGTTTAAAGAAAAACTTATCATTGTTTTGGGAACTTGAGAATATTACATTTGGTTTTCTGGGAAAGTTGTAATGTGGTAAAGTGGTGGGTGGAAACCTTATGATGGTTGGATGGAATTTTCAATAGTAAGTTATTATTCTTGGGAAATATGTGGATAGATATTTTATTGGGAAAATGTTTTTGGTTATTTGTGTAAATTTTGATAGCTATGATTCGTACAATTGATAAGATGGTTATGCTGTTGTACTATAGAACTGGTTGATCTTGTTGTACTTGTGGTTTTTTCATGTTGTTTTTCTTTTCAAACTGGTTGGTCTAGAAATTGTTGTTGTGTGGTCGACTAAATAACCATAAGGGATATAGATATTTCATGTGTCAATTATTTCTCATTGGATGATCATCATAACACCTCATGTTTAATGGAATATTATGGGAACTAGATTGGTCACCATTCTCAATTAGAACTATCATAAGATAATGTTGTGGGTGTTCATGTTTCTATAGGTGGGTATACTTTATAATTATGGAGATATAAGGGTGGTCAAAATTCAAGAACTATATTTATTTCTATACCTAGTGAGTCACTTTCCCAAATTTTGATTGAGTTGGTTATGGTTTAGAGGGGTATTGAACATGAATTGGGCTTGAGTAGCCAAGAGATATTAGAACCATCACTTCTTTGTCATAAATTTAACTAGATGATCTTTAGGTATCATTGTAGGAATTGGGAAATAAGGTTTACCTTCCTTTTAGGGAACCAACCTGGGTATAATTTCTTGGTTAGGCATGGTATGGGTGAGTACATGGTCATGTCACTAGATTTAGCCATGTGTGTGATATTTTCTTAGCATGGTTGAATAGTATCATTACTAGATACCTCAAAGACTCATATCCTATACTCTTAGTGGGTTATTTCTAGGCCATTGTTTTTTCTTCTCATGTCTGGTCTCACTGAGGACTACTCTAACTAGGTATGACGGTCTGTGATCAATTGGGTAGTGGATGATTTAATTATACAATTTATGGGTAATAGGTTAGTGGAATTTTTTATCATAGATGATTCATGTTTTAGATTATAGTAAGGAAATTGGGTTGTACATACCTGGTTGATGCCATGGATTTTCATCGGGTGACTCTCAATATTGATTTGGGAAACCAAGTACTGGGATGTTCACTAGGTGGGTTTTTTAGTCTTACCCTAAGGGAAAACCTTAATGATGAGGATTCGTTAAAGGATGGTCATTGAATTTAAATCCTCTATTATATTTTAGAATTTAATTATGGTTCCTCATTATTCCAAGAGAGTTTCTAGTGGATGTTTTATTCATATTTCGAGGTGGTACTTGACCAACTCATCAAGTCAGTGAGTTTCATTTCAATTTGGGGGATAAAGTCTATGAAGACCTAGTAGTAGTGTATATTTGGGAAGTGTTGTCCTTATATGTTGTATTAATTACCAATATCTTTAAATAAAACCTAGTTTACTTTGTGGGGTAGTGGTCATTACATTAACTATTGGTATATTTTTTAACCATGATTATAATACACCACCTTCAATATAAAGGCCATATATCATGTTCTATAATCCAAAGTTTTTTCTTAGAGTTAATAAGATGAACTTTGGTGGTTGTTGGAATAGTTGTTTACCTTATCAAAGTTCTAAAAGGTCTTTATTATCCATAATTATTCATATGGACCTATTTAAAAGGTTTTATTATTATTTAAGTTTATCACCAGTTACTTTGACCAGGGACTGATCATTTTGTGTAATCTTATGTCATGAACCAGCCCAAGTACCCTAGTAACCTGATAATTGATCTGTCCCTGACATGGATTTAAGGAATTTTCTGATCCCCACAGGTTGGAAACTAGTACCTAGCATCATACAACATGAAAGTGAGAACAACTTTTCCAAAAAAACATAGCGTAATTAAAACAGATAAGATAGTATTCATAACAAAAGAAAGCTCCACTTGGAGTAAAGTACCAGAATAAAACAAGGCATACAAATCCCAAAGTACTACAACCAATGTACCAAACAGGGAAAAACATCCCAAGGTCCCTAAGGAAACAACTTACCATGAACAAGGTTCAACATATGGATCCTCATCCAAGATATCCTTTCCCCTTACTCAAACCTGGAATAAGAAAGTATACAAACACCTGAAGGAAAAAGTAGGGTGTGAGCCTAAGCCCAATAGGATACCACCAAAGATTCCACAACAGATGAAAAATATAGATTATCCAAATAAAATATTTCAATTTTCAAAATCATTAGGTTTGGAAATTCAATAGAATATTTAAACAAAACCTTCTATACAGTTTAAAAATGATGGAAAATAATTTTAAAACATAGTATTTAATTTACAAGAGATGGAATATTTATAAAATAATGGATTAAATAAAATAGTTAATTAAAATAGTTTATGTAAATCCAGTAAAGGTATTTAAATTATTATTACAACATTTTCATACATTTATATCTCAAATATAAATAATTAATCGAGCAACATGGTCATCTTTCAAAAGGTATGATAGTATTAACTAGCTATAGGATTCCACACTCTCTAAGTGAACTCAGAAAAATTAGTATACTCACATCCCCCTGACACTGGCCAGAGGTGACCCATCACCCTCCCATCAGGGATGTGACCTATCTTAGTTTTGTTTTATAATGTTGTAATAGAATATATTGTATCCAAATATCTCACCAACTACCTAAGGCTTGTATACTCTCTTACATGATGGGAAATTTATTTTCAAAATTCTTAAAATACAATTAACTCTCATTATTACATTTCAAAAATGCCAATTTCTTTCCATTTAAAACCAAAATGGGTTTTAATTAAAAAACATTCCATTTCCACAAGAGAAAACCATTGGGTTTCTATCAAATCATTTTAATGACATTTTCGCAACTTTGAAATCTATTCCAAATCAATTCTATCCTTTTCAAAATTCATTTTTAAAATTAAATTCATAAATTTAATGGAAAACATTTCCATAAAATCAAAAATTTAAATTCAACAATTTAAATCAGCCAATTTCCATAAACACACCCCAATTCAATGGAATTGGGGGTTTCTTAAATTTTTGTTCGAAAACCGTTTCAAATCTTATGATTCACTAGTATCAAGTTTTTATAAATTTAATTGAAATCAGGTTTGATAAATTTAATTTAAATCAACAATTGAAATAAATCTAGCAATTTAGGAATAATTAATTTGGAAATTCAAGAGAGAACCACCTACCTCTTCCTAAAACTCAACACTCACAACGGCACCCATAAATGAGAAAGAAGGTGTAGAAGATCTCTAAACTCAACCTAGAAGAAAGATCCAACACCATAGGGCATATATACATCAATTCCAAGATGATCCATCAAAAACCCAAGAGAGGAGAAAGAGAGAAACATGAAGAATGATGAATAACACTTACTCGGATATCACACACCCAAGAAATAATGATTGATCCCCAAAGGAATGAATCCAGAAGAGTTACAAGGATCCAAGAATAACCGGGGAAGGCTTTGGGTTGAAGGAGAGGAAACCAGAGAAGAGGATGAGAGAAATGACAAGTGCACTGCTACTTTTATAGGCTGTTATTGGGGAATTACATGGCATGTAAACCAATTACACCCCATGAAAGATTTAATTTTCATAACGATGAAGACATGTCGAATCTATAACACCCCTTTAAAATAGTGTATTACATGATGTGTAACCCCTATTGACATCATGTAATGCCTATGATTCGTAACCAACAAAACCCACCATCATTAAGCATTAAAAACTAATCTAAAAATACTTCAAGTTGTGTAAAGGGAATTCTTAGCATGTACCCATCACACTATGAACCATGCTTCAGAAATTTCACCCAGCTGTAGTTATACAGTGTGTAACCTAGTTACACGACATGTAATTTCCTAGAAGTTTATGAAAAAACCCTATTAAAAATTGAAAATTCCAACAAGTTTTGGACTTTACCATTATAGGTATCCTCTCAACCCAAACTCAACCCTTACCCACTTAATGAAAAGGAAAACCATGACAAGTTTTATGGTGTAACTATTAGAGCGGTAATGGGATGTTACAACCTCCCCACCATAAGAACCTTATATCCCTATAAATCCTATGAAGAATCTTCCATGCCAAAAAATATGAGGCCATTGCTCTCTCATCAGTTCCTTGCATTCCCATGTCTCATGATTATTATATTAATGCTTCCATAACACATGAACCAAATGTATCATTCTCCCATGAAGTACCTTGGTCTTAAAATCAACTACCCTGATTGGATTATTAGTCAAATATAAATTAGGTTCAATCTCAAGATTAATCCATCTCAAAACATGATATGGGTTAGAGATATACTTTATTATTTTCAATACATGGAATATGTTATGTATTGACGTCATCTGTGGTGGAAGTGCTAAAGGGTAAGAAACTTTCCCTACCAACTCAACAAACTCAAAAGGTCCCAAAAAATGAGGATCAAGTTTTCCTTTTCCCCCAAGTTTTCGATGAACTAACCTGGGTGAAATGTTCAAGAACACTTGATCTCCAAATGAAAACTTCAAATGCCTAAAGTGTCAATCATTAAAAGACTTATATCGGCTCTATATTGTCAACATCCTCTGATGACTCGGCTGAATCTTTTTTGTCATCTCTTGTACCAGAATTGATCCAACCAAGGAATTTTCACCAACCTCTTACAAACAAAATGTAGATTTACAAGGTCATCTATATAAGGCCTCAAAATGTACAATCCTGATTGCGGATAAGTGAATGTTGTTATAAGAGAACTCAACCAGCCCCAAGTGATCATTCCAAGCCCCTCCGATGTCATGAACACAGGTGTGAAGCATATTCTCAAGAATCTATATAACACTCTATTTCTATCCATCCAACTGCAGATGGTAGTTCATGCTCAAACAAACTTGAGATCTTAGTTCCTCTTAAAGGACTCTCCAAAAATGATAAGTAAACTGAGGATCCGTATCAAAGACTAAAGTAGATTGAATTCCGTGAAAATGAACAATCTATTTCATATAGAGATTTACCAACTCCTCTACTTTGGTTTTATCACAAATGGGTATAAAGTGATCCAACTTGGTGATACTGTTGATCAGTACCCATATCACATTCTTCTTTCTCTGGGTACAAGGAATCCTAAGAAATAAGTCTATAGAGATCTCATCCCACTTTCAAGTAGGGATATGAAGTGGTTGAGGCAAACCCTAAGGTTTCTGGTTCTCGGGTTTAACCTACTAAAACGTATAATAATGGGAAATAAAATCAGTAATGTGTTTCATCATCCCTAGACACCAGAACTACTCCGCATATCATAGAACATTTTTTTGGTTCCTGGGTATACTGCCTACTTGGAATTATGAAAATCCCCTGTCATTGTATTCTTTGCCATTAAAGACACAAAAAAAAGATTCTGATAGTATAGAACATAATCTTTGGAGAATGACTACTATAAAACTATCTATCCACCATAAAGATATTCCCTAATGCTACAAAATTCATCATGAAGTTGTTGATCTTGAATAATCATCTCGAGAAGAGTGGATGATAACTGAATGATTGCTAAAGAAACTTCATACCGTTTTTCTTGAACTAAGATATGAAACATTGCAAAGAGATCCATCAAATTCCACTCTTCCGAAGATACTTTCACTGCCTGGGTTATATGTTTCTAGATTAACACATTTGAAACGACATTCCCTTTCCCTAGGGTATAGAAAACATCAAAGTCAAACGACTGCAATTTCTCCACACAAAATCTCTGGAAGAGATTTAAATCCTTTTGATAAAAGATATAACTCAACATTTTTTGGTCTGAAAATATGTTAAACCTTTCACCATAAAGATAATTTTTCCAAGTCTTAAGCGTGTGCATCACAACTTCAAGTTAAAGATTGTGGGTTGGATAATTCTTCTTGTGTGGCCTAAGCTAATGAGATCCATAAGCAACTACATGGTCACCCTGCATAAGAACACATCCTAATCCTAAACACAATGCATCACAAAAGACCACCTAGACCTAACCAGCCTATAGAATAGTCAACACCAGTTTAGTATTCAAAAGACGTTTTAGCTCATCAAAAGAATTCTGACATTTATATTACCAAACAAACTTCACTCCCTTCTGAGTTCGAGCAATCATTAGTGAATCCAACTTTGATAATTCCTTCACAAACCTGCGATGATATCTAGTTAAGCCCAAGAAGCTTTGAATCTCTAATAAAATTTGTGGTCTCTCCCAATTCATAATAGCCTCCAACATATTAGTGTAAGAACCCAGGTTTTTGTACGAGTTGCGGATCCTTTTCTTTTCATTTTAACTGTTTTTAGGCCTAATATGGATGCCTAACTTGACTGAGGAAGTTACAGAGGTTTCTGGGGCTTGTTCGAAGCCCGGAACCAAGTTTTAGGTTGGAAATGGCCTGGAACACGGTTTGCGCACGACCTGTGCACGGCCTGGGTAAACCGTGCGCCATGTACAGGCTTGCCAGAGGTAGGGGCACGACATGCGCATGGTTTGAGGAAACCGTGCAGGGTGGCCATGCAGTTTCCCCTTGCCTTCCAGGAAGGTCCGCACGGTCTCCGCACGATTTTCCAGGCAGTGTGGGTAAACCGTGCGACCTACTGTGTTTTGATAATTTAATTAATTTTTAATTAAATTGGATAAACTTTATAAAAAACTAAACCTAACCCCATTCTTCAAACCGCACAGTAGGGGGAAGAGCTCTCAAGAGGCTTTGGGAGGATTTGAGCCTTCTCCTTCGTCTGATCTCTGATTCAACCGTTGTTCGTCTTGTTAAATCTGCAACAGTAAGTCCTCGATTCCTTTGTAATCCTTCTCAATTATTCTAGTTACAAAGAACATAGATTGGATTAAGGATCATATGCCCTAATTTCTTGTTCTTCGTCTGTTCTTCAGATTTCTCCCAAACTGGGATGAATCAGAGCCTGATACTGGATGAGCTATCTAGTACAAGACTAAGGTAGGCGGTCTCATGCTTTTTGCTGATTGTCAAGCTGTTTATATATGCCAGAGTGTCGCGCGCCCACTTTTGGGGTGTCGCTTGAACCTGAAATTTAACCATGTTATTACCTAGCCTTTTGTAGGTAATCTGAATAGGGTGGTATGTGCATGAGTTAGGTTGTACACCTCGGATAGGAACCACCCCTTGGGTGCATTGCCTTGAATGACTCTTTTATGGTTTTTGACCCAAGATGTCTTTGGGGCATGTTTTTCCTTCCCCTTGTGGGTTGTTAAAATGGAAATTGAATATGAATGGAGTTGCAATAAGATTAATTGTAATTGAAATGGTTTCAGGTATGGGATGGAGTTTTTCCCCTTGACCCTTGTATGCAAATTCTTGAATTTCTATCCCACATGAGTTAACTGCTTTTGAGATGTTTTAAATGTGAAACCAAGTCATGGGTGAACCATGGAACCAATGTGAGTTTCCATGGATGGACACATTTGAGACTTGTTACTGAAGTGCTGAGTGAATCATGGATCCCACATGAGATTCCATGGACGGACTCAATAGGGCATGATATTTCATGGGAGATACCCAGATCTTATTTATAGGATTTCAGGGACGGGCTCAGATGATGGACTATACCGCACCTAGAGTGAGGCTGGGTACCTAGGAGATTCCCCGGAATGGGCTTGTAGGGTGTTGGTGGATTTTCTCCCTGAACGATGCATGTTTCCAAATTGAGTATTCCAGGAATAAGTTTAATGAATGGCTGAACACTTGAATGAAATGATTAATGAATGGAATGGATACCTCAAGTGATGCCAATCCAAAGCACAAGCTTGGGTCGATCTTTCTAGTCTTTCTTGTTTACTACTTTCCATATTACACTGTCTTTTTATATAATCACTGCTAGACTAGCACAGATCTTTGGTGGTTTCCTACTGGGATTTTGTCTCACACCCTGTTTGGGTCGTGTTTTTGGACCTAAGAAGATTATATTATTTCAGGTATGGATAAGAGGAAAGTCCCTAGTACAGGTACTTGACTTGCTGCTCGGAGTAGGAGTGCATGGGACCAAGCTAAGGCTTGCGATGCGACTGAGGATATATTTTGGTTTCTTTTGGTATTTTGTGTACTTGTACTGTGTTTTATTGACCTGCACCATCATATATATATATATATATATATATATATATATATCGGATCCTTCTATTGTTATCTATTTCTTTTGTCTATGTGTTGTCTATTGGTTACCCTCTTCCGCTATTGTATGTTGTAATCCCGCTTTGATGCTTTGGTAATGAGGGTATAGTCTCCCCACAGACTCACCTAGGCCCTCGCTACTATTCAGCAGCCTCTGGCATTTGGGTAGATGCGCTTGAGTCCATGTGGCGACCGGTCCGGCTACCGGGTTGAATGGTAAGTCGGGTCAGGACGTTACAAAGTGGTATCAGAGGGTTTTCCTTTTCTACTTTGACTTACTATTTGGCGACGATAGACAGGAGTAGGAAGGGAAGGGACTGTGGTAATAAACTGTACCCGGGAGTTTTAAACCCGCATACAGGGAAAATCCAAGTTGCGTCATATGGAATTGTGTTTCTGGTTTTAATTATTATAGTTGTTCTGATTTCACCGTTGGGTGACGCACATGGTTTTTGCTGATACTATTGATATTAGTGTGGGTTCTATTTCATTGCAACCCGATGAGATGAGGGTTTTTCATCTCATGCATCATATAGGAACCTTGATAAGAATCACATGTCATGCATTATGCCATGCTATCTAGGATGCATTAGATATTTCATGTTCTTGTGATAGGTGTTGTGATAGCTATTGCATGCTGTGTTGATAGTTGATTGATAACTGTGCCTACTGTTGTGTTAGATTGGGTGCAATGAATGAGGTGTGACGTCATATTTCAATTCGTAAGGTGTATGGGACCTTATGGATTGGGAAATGATGCACCAATGGGATTTAAATACTAAATGAAATTAAATTGCATGGTTATATGGGCATCAAATTTTGATTCATGAGGTGTTATGGGCCCTCAGGGATCGGAACTTGGTAGACCATTGGTTAACACTTTTGAACAAAGGATGTTAAAAGAATGAATGTTGAAAATAGAGCCTGAACTAGACCCGACTTCTGAGTGGGAAAGAGGTAGTGACTCTAGTGGTTTTGGTGATTGTTCCTTACGCAGTCCTAGCTTTAGAAGCAGGTTGTGGGTTGACGTGGTTTTTAGGAAGGTCTTTACCTGTCCTGTCCTGGTTCTTGTGATCGTGAGTTTCAAACCTCGTTAAAAATATTGAACTAAGGCGTGTGTTTGGAATTACAGAGTCATGCCACCACGGAGACCTCCAGTGTTACGTCGGGAGAGTGGTGATGACCACGTTCCGGATATGGTAGGCCATGGGCTACTAGAGGAAACTCCAGTTGTGCCAGCTACGAAACCAGCGGATATACCGGACACAGGTGCTGAGGCACAGGTCTGTGAGATCTTTTTGCGTTTTATGTAGACCGTTCAGGGAGCACCACGACCTGCCCCGACTTTGGAAGAGTTGACGCATGAGTTTCAGCAGCAGAATCCACCTACGTTTTCAGGGGATGGCGGACCACAGGATGCATAGTCCTGGTTGGAGGCGATACTAGCTATCTTTGAGAATCTGGAGATGCCTCCAGAGAGGATGGTCAAGCTCGCTATGTAAATGCAACGTGATTCCGCCAAGAGGTGGTGGGACGTGATCACACAGTCGGATCGTCATCGGGAGATGGCTTGGATAGAGTTTCATACGGGCTTCTTCGATTTCTTTTATCCTGAGACTTTGAGGGCCGATCGAGCCCCGGAGTTCTTGCGTCTGGAGTAGGGCATGTTATCAGTGATGGAATAATCAGCCCGTTTTACTGAGCTTCAGCGCTTCACACCTATCCTGACGGGCGATGAGCTGTCGAGGGCCAGGCGTTTTGAGGATGGTCTGAGATATGACATCCGATCTTAGGTAAATATATTCAGGTTGACTACCGTTTCTGGAATTGTGAACTAGGTTCTAATCACAAAACCTAACATGAGAGAGGCTAGAGGTGCGATCCAGAGCGGTTCGGCACCGAGATTAGGTACTACAGTTACTGTTAGTAGGAAGTGTTGTCTGGAGCTTCCACGCAGTGATTCTACGAGTCAGAACCTGTCTTCGGTTAGCAATTTGAGGTGCTATCAGTGTTGTAGGTTGGGACACATAAAGCCACGGTATCTAAGGGACCCAGTCAAGTGTCGATCATGTGGCAAGATGGGTCATCTTCAACATTTCTACAGAACGTTTCCACCAGTAGCCAATGATCGAGGGTCCGCACTGACCCCATCTGCAGGAGCAGGGTCGGCAGCTTCCCATCAGACAAGGAGTTGGGGTGTGACTGGCCGATCAAGCCAAGGTATTGGTCGTGGCAGAGGTATCCAGACATAGGTTACACCGAGATGTCAGAGTGGGCCAGCTCTAGGTAGTGAGGTTGTATCACAGGGTCGTGGTTCAGGCCAGATGTATGCAGTGTAGCCTACTTCTGAGGATCAGGGAGCGGGACCATCTACGGTGTGAGGTACGATCTTAGTAGCATCTGTTATTTCATCTTCCCTCTTTGATACAGGTTCATCACACAGTTTTATATCTATGCCTATAGTGAAATTTCTTGGGCTAGTTGTGTTGTCTTCTGATGGTGTCTTGACGCTAGACACGCCACTAGGAGTTAGGGCAGTGGTTGTACATACGTGCAGAGGGTGTCCCCTTGAGGTTGGAGGGTGTCACTTCGTCTGGGATCTTTATGTTCTCTAGATGACAGGTTTTGAAGTCATTTTCGGTATGGACTGGCTAGTAGCTTACCAAGCCTACGTTGATTGTTACCGCCGGAGGGTGATTTTCACATCACCAGAGGGTGAAGTGTATACTCTTAAGGGAGAGTGGGATCTCCAGGAAAGCCGAGCTAGACCAAATCATCGTGGGCTGGTCTGGATGACAGCCCAAATCACTATTTTGTTCTTGGATGATCAGGGAGTGAGTTAGATGGACCTTCCTCCAATGGTTGAGTGCATCAGCGATGTTTTTCCTGACGACTTTTCAGGTTTACGTCTTGAGAGAGAGGTGGAGTTCTCCATTGAGCTAGTGCCAGGAGCTGCACCGGTATCCATTCCTTATTACAGGATGTCTATGACGGAGTTGCAAGAGCTCAAGAAACAGCTCAAAGATTTGGAGGAATAGGGGTTTATTCAACCCAGTACTTCTCCATGGGGTTTGTCGGTCCTTTTTGTTAAAAATGCGGACGGGACTCTTAGGCTGTGTGTGGACTATCGGAAGCTGAACCAACTGACGGTTAAAAACCGATATCCCTTGCCGCATATAGATGACCTGTTTGATCAGATTCGAGGAGATAGGGTGTTCTCAAAAATTTATTTGAGGTCAGGGTATCACCAGGTGCGTGTTCTAGCTACATACATACCTCATATAGCTTTTTGTAGTAGGTATGGTTTATATGAGTATCTGGTTATGTCATTCGGTCTCACGAATGCGCCAATAGTTTTCATGTCTTTGATGAATCGTGTGTTCCATCCTTACTTGGACTCGTTCGTCGTGGTTTTCATGGATGATATTTTGGTGTATTTTCGAAATCAGAATGACCATGCCAACCATCTTGAGATCATCCTGAATACACTAAGAGAGCATCAGCTGTATGAAAAGATTACTAAGTGCCACTTTTGGATGGATCAGATTCACGTCTTGGGCCATGTTATCTCTGAGACAAGAGTGTCTGTAGACCCAGAGAAGGTTAGAGTTGTGGTTTCGTGGGAACAACCCAAGAATGTCTTTGACATATGGAGTTTATTGGGGCTTGCTCGTTATTATCTTCATTTCATACATGATTTCTCACGCTTAGCAGTGTCGTTGACAGGCCTGACTAATAAGGGCGTGAAATTTATATGTACAGATGCTTGTGAAGCAGCCTTTCAGGAGCTGAAAGGAAAATTGACATCAGCACCAATCCTGATACTACCAGAACATGGAAAGAGTTACACGGTCTATTGTGACGCATCAGGTATTGGGCTGGGTGCAGTGTTGATGCAGGGAGATAGAGTCATGGCATATGGATCTCGGCAGCTGAGGCCACACGAGAGAAATTATCCGACGCACGATCTTGAGCTAGCAGCAGTTGTTCATGCGATGCACTGTTGGATACACTACTTGTTGGGAGAGTGTTTTGTGGTGTACACAGACCACAAGATCCTCAAATATATCTTTATTCAGCGTGATCTGAATCTTAGGCAGTGACGGTGGGTGGAGTACCTACAGTCCTTTGATTTCGAGCAAGCTTATACGCCGGGTAAGGGAAATGTAGTGGTCGATGCATTGAGTAGGAGGACTCAAATGCAGGCAGTGCAACATGCTAGCAACGAATGGAAGCTTATGTCCTTGTTCTCTGAGATGCATCTTGATGTGCAGAATACCCAAGGGTAGTCTTTTCTATTATCTTTAGCTGTGAGTTCTACCCTCTTGGACAGAGTAAGTATGAGACAATTGTCAGATTTGGAAGGCATAGTTCTACGGAAAGGTGTGTCGGGTGAGGACCCTCCTCCGAGGTGGACGATAGGTGAGGATGAATTTCATCATATCTATGGATGTGTATGGGTTCTAGTGGATTTTAGAGAGGAGCTGATGTAGGAGTTTCATGCTTCGGTTTGGGCAGTTCATCCCAGAGTCACTAAGATGTATCGTGACTTCCGCCGACAGTACTGGTGGCCGGGTATGAAGAGGGAAGTGGCTAGTTTTATCGTGAGATGTTCCACCTGTCAGCACGTGAAGGCGGGACACTAGTGGCCAGATGAGCTATTACAGAAGCTACCTATCCTGGAGTGGAAATGGGATGACGTTGCGATGGACTTCGTGACTGGTTTGCCGAGGTCACCTCGAGGTAACGATGCTGTGTGGTTTGTGGTTGATTGGCTCACAAATTTTTCTCATTTCTTGCCGATCAAGGAGACCTTCAGTGTGGATGAGCTGGGATGGTTGTAAATCTGTGAGATAGTATGACTCCACAGGGTCCCGCACACTATTGTTTCAGATAGGGATGCTCGTTTTATGTCACAATTATGGCAGAGTTTTCAGAGGGCGCTGGGTACACAGGTGCTTCTGAGCACAGCATACCAACCTCAGACTGATGGTCAGTCAGAGCGTACGATACTAGTGCTTGAGGACATGCTGCGAGTATGCGTCCTGGATTTTGGGGGCTCATGGGAGAGGCATATTTCCCTAGTTGAGTTTGCCTACAACAACAGTTATCAGACGACTGTATAGATGGAATTGTATGAGGCTTTATATGGTAGGTCATGCCGATCACCCCTGTGCTGGTTAGAGGTAGGTGAGGCAGTTCTACTGGGACCGCGTCTTGTTCAGGAGACTTCAGAACATGTCCAATTGATACAGAAGTGGATGGCTACCGCACAGTCTCGTCAGAAGTCATATGCTGATCGCCGCAGACGACCTCTAGAGTTTGAGGTCAGGGATCAGGATTTCTTGCGTGTTTCACTGAGTCTAGGGCACAGATGGATCAGGAGACAGGGTAAGCTATCGCCGAAATATGTTGGGACTTTTGAGATTCTGGACAGGGTGGGGATGGTAGCCAATCGGTTGCAGTTACCTCAGAGGTACCGAGCCATGCATGACGTGTTCCATGTTTCTCGGTTACAGCGATACCATTCAGACCCATATCATACCTTCCATCCTGAGGAGGTCGATCTTTAGTTAGATGCATCCTTTGAGGAGCATTTGATTCGTATCGTTGATAGGAGCACAAAGGTTCTCCGAGGTCGGTCAGTTCCTCTAGTACGGGTGCTATGGCAGCATGGCCGTTTATAGGATGAGACTTGGGAGCGGGAGGTCGACGTACATGCTCAGTGGCCAGAGCTGTTCGCTGACAAATCTTGACCACCCTTCAGAGAGAAATTCAGGGACGAATTGCTATAAGGGGGGATATTGTAAGAAATCGGGTTTTCATACGAGGTACATATCCTTTTCTTTTCATTTTAACTGTTTTTTTGAGGCCTAATGTGGATTCCTAACTTGACCGATGAAGTTACGGAGGTGTCTGGGGCTCGTTCGGAGCCCGGAACCATGTTTTAGGATAGAACTGGCCTGGAACATGGTTTGAACATGGCCTGGGTAAACCGTGCACCATGTGCAGGCTTGCTAGAGGAAGGGGCACGACCTGCGCACAGTTTGAGGAAACCATGCGGGGTGGCTGTACGGTTTCCCCTTGCCTTCCAGGAAGGTCCGCACGGTTTTCTAGGCCATGAGGGTAAACCGTGCGACCTGCTGTGTTTTGATAATTTAATTAATTTTTAATTAAATTGATTAAATTTTATAAAATCTTAAATTTAACCCCATTCTTCAAACCACACAGTAGGGGGAAGAGCTCTCAGGAGGCTTTGGGAGGATTTGAGCCTTCTCCTTCATCCGATCTCTATTTCGATCGTCGTTCGTCTTGTTAGATCCTCAAATTTAAGTCCTCGATTCCTTTTTAATCCTTCTCGATTCTTCGGGTTACAATGAACGTAGATTGGATTAAAGCTCATATGCCATAATTTCTCATTCTTCATCTGTTCTTCATATTTCTCCCAAATTGGGATGAATCAGATCCTGATACTGGATGAGCTATCTATTACGAGCCTAAGGTCAGTGGTCTCATGCTTTTTTCTAATTGTCAAGTTGTTTATATATGTCGGAGTACCGCGTGCCCAATTTTGGGGTGATGCTTGAACCTGAAATTTAACCCTATTATTACCTAGCCTGTTGTAGGTAATCTGAATAGGGTGGTATGTGCATGAGTTAGGTTGTACACCTTGGACAGGAACCACCCCTTGGGTGCATTTCCTTGAATGACTCTTTTATGGTTTTTGACCCAGGATGCCTTTGGGGCATGTTTTTCCTTTCCCTTGTGGGTTGTTAAAAATGGGAATTGAATATGAATGTAGTTGCAATAAGATGAATTGTAATTGAAATGGTCTCAGGTATGGGATGGAGTTTTTCCCCTTGACCCTTGTATGAAAATTCTTGAATGGATAGCCCACGTGAGTTAACTTCTTTTGATCTGTTTTAAATGTGAAACCAAGTCATGGGTGAACCATGGAACCAATGTGAGTTTCAATGGACGAACTCATACGAGACTTGTTACTAAAGTTCCGATTGAATCATGGATCCCACGTGAGATTCCATGGATAGACTCAATAGGTAATGATATTTCATGGGCGATACCCGGATCTTATTTATAGTATTCTAGGGATGGGCTCATATGACGGACTATACCGCACCTAGAGTGTGGCTGGGTACCTAGGAGGTTCCCCGGAACGGGCTTGTAGGGTGTTCGTGGATTTTCTCCCAGAACGATGCCTAGTTTCCGAATTGAGTATTCCAGGAACGGGTTCAAGGAATGGCTAAACACTTGAATGAAATGATTAATGAATGGAATGTATACCTTAAGCGATTCCAAGCCAATGCACAAGCTTGGGTCAGTCTTTCTAGTCTTTCTTGTTGAAAACTTTCCATATTACACTAACATTTTATATATTCACTGACAGACTAGAACAAATCTTTGGTGGTTGCTTACTGGGATTTTGTCTCACACCCTGTTTGGGTCGTGTTTTTGGACCCAATCTGATTATATGATTTCAGGTATGGATAAGGGGAAAGGCCCTAGTACAGGTACTTGACTTCCTTCTCGGAGTAAGAGTGCACGGGACCAAGATGAGGCTTGCGATGCAACTGGGGATACATTTTTGTTTCTTTTGTTATTTTGTGTACTTGTACTATGTTGTATTTACCTTCACCATCATATATATATATATCATATCCTTCTATTGTTATCTATTTTTGTTGTCTATGTGTTGTCTATTGGTTACCTTCTTTCGCTATTATATGTTGTAATTCTATTGTGATGTTTTGGTAATGAGGGCATAGTCTCCCCATGGACTCACCTAGGCCCTCGCTGCTAGTCAATAGCCTCTGGAATTTGGGGAGATGCGCTTGAGGCCATGTGGTGACCGGTCCGGCTACCGGGTTGAATGGTAAGTCGGGTCGGGACGTTACATTAGGATCAACTGATATACCCTGTTCAGACACCACATTTCCCAATAATTTCACTTCCAGAATATAGAAATCACATTTTAAGAGCTTGGTATAGATTCAGTGACTTCTCGTTATAATAAAAACTATTCCCAAATTATGCACATGTTCCTTCTTGGATTTAGAGTAAACAAGGATGTCGTCCACAAAGACCACTACAAAATTAACTAGATACCTGTGGAAGATATGGGTCATCAAATCCATGAAAACTATAGGAGAATTTGTTAGACCAAATGGAATAACAAGGTACTCATAATGGTTATACCTTCTCTAAAATGTGGTTTTCTAAATGTTGGATTATTTTAACCTCAACTGATTGTAACTATACTGAAGGTCTATCTTTGAAAAGCACTTCGATCCTTTCAGCTGATCAAACATATCATCAATCCAAGTAAATAAATATTTTTTATTTATCATGACTCGATTGAGTTTCTGATAATCAACACATAGGCTAAGAGATCTATCAGCCTTCTTAGCGAAGAGAACTGACACTGCCCAAGGTGACACACTCGAGCGTATAAATCCTTTCTCAAGATGATCGTCCAACAAAGACTTTAAATATCTCAATTCAGTCGGTGTCATGTGGTGGGAGGTAATTGAAACCAGTTGGATGTTAGGTATTAATTCATTAGAGAACTCAAATTCCCTTACTAGTGGCATACTAGAGAAATATGAAGGAAACACGTAAATAAATTCAATGAATACTGGAGGGAGATCATTTCTCAAAGATTCCCGATCTATATCAAAAGAAAACACTAACATCACTTTCCCCAACTATGGATAAGAAGGTATGTATCTACTCAACCTTGGGTCCCAATATCCTTGAAGGAAAAAAACGCACCATTGGGTGTTGTAAGGTATACCCATTGAAGATAACAATCAATCTAGGCTTTGTTGGCAATGAGCTAATCCATCCCAAATATGACGTCAAGATATTTCATGTTGAGAAACAGAAAACTCCAAGCAAGCTTTACATATCAATGAGAGAATACATAAGTGAGACTATGAAGGACCTGATCTCTCTTCATACCAAGGGTTGTGGTAATATCAATTGCACAAGATTGTTTTTACATAGGAAGATTAATCATATTTATAGTACAGGTTTAAATAAATGAATGAGATGCACCAGTATCAAATAGAGCAGTCACTAATGAAAATTATATAGTAATGGTACCAGGCATGGTAACTGGGCCCATGTATGATTCCTCTAGAGACTCTTTCACTATGTGAAGAAGCTTAGTTCTATATTTCTATGTCTGAAACCCTTTTTTACATGAAGCATCTAATTTCCCCATAGTTTTAGGAGGAAATGATGATCTCATTCCACTATGTGGAGTAGATAAGTTATGGAAGAGTATTTGTAAGTTCCCTAAATGTTCATATGAGCTACAGTTCTTAGGTATCTTAGTAAAAACCCTCTTAGAATGTCCTTTATTGACACACTAATAGTAATTCAAATAACTTCCACCTATAACTATAGGAGTTTTGGAAATACTCTGCTATCGAGAACAATCATGCTTCTGTTTTCCATTGAAAAAAACCAACGCTTCCACTAGGAGAAAAAGGAACTCCCATTAATATTGAATTCCTAAACAGACCCATTTCAACCATCATCACCCTATCCAACACATCAACATAAGTGGTCAGATTCATCAAGAAGACCTAATAATAGATATCTAATCGAATTCCCAACTTGAACCATCAAGCCTTCATCCATTCATTAGATATTATCTAAAGATAAATTTTCACCAACTTAGCAAAGTGATTTGAATACTCAGTCATGGTTTTTTCAGCCTTCTCAAGCTTGAAAAACTCCACAACCTTAGACAATACTATTGAATATGGATAGAACTAGTTGGTGAAAAGAACCTTGAATTCCTTTCACTCTAAACCCTCATGCTTCCGTTTCATCACCATCATGCCCCACCAACTCCTTCTTGGTCCTTCCAGCACGAAGGTGGAACAGTTTACCTTGATCACATATAGTGTTTCCAAGAACTCAAAAAGACCTTCTATCTTTCTCAACCATTACTCATAATTTTGAGGATCGGTGGAGCCTATTAAAATTGGTGGCTTATAGTGAAGGAACTCTTGAGAATGATTTTGCAGAACATCCTCCTGAGGATCCACAGCTCAAGCCTGATTGGGGACAAAATGTGGTGTCTATCCCAAAGCTTGGAAAGTTTGAAAGATCACCAAAATTAGATCTGGGTCCATTGGAGGATTCACTCACTATGGTTCAACAACAGCTTCCTCATGGATATGAGTTTCACATCTTCTCAAAGGCATAATTCTATACAACATCAGAAGATAAAAAGAATACATTAGGTAGTGATTAAATAGAGAAATGATAAAAATTAATCCCAACATATGGAAAAACCAGATTTGGATTCCACACTATACAAATCATAATAGAAAAGGACTAAAAATAAACCATAATATGTCATTCACTAACCACCTTTGGTGACTTAAGTTTTATTGTGGTGAGAGATATCCAGGCACTCAATCGCAAATACCTCATAGGTCCTGAGAAGATTTCAGAAATTCATATTGACTTCAAGACAAAATCTCAACAACCTCATTTGATATAACTTTGTCACGAACCAGCTTGGGTACCCTGGTTACCCGATAACTAAGCTAGACCTGACATGGCTTTAAGGGTGTTCCTGATCCCCATGGGTTGGAAACTAGAACCTAGAATCATACAACATGAAAGTGGTAATGAATTTTCCACAAAACATAGCAGAAGTGAAAATATGAGAAAATATTCATAACAAAAGGAAGTTCCACTGGGAGTAAAGTACAACAATACAAAAAGGAATAAAAATCCCAAAGTACTAAAACCAAAGTACCAAATGGAGAAAATTATCCCAAGGTCCCCAAGGAAACAACTCACCATGACCAAGGTTCAATAGTTGGATCCTCCTCTAATAGATCCTTTCCCCCTTACTCAAACCTAGAATAATAAAGTCTACAAACATCCGAAGGAAAAAAGTCAAGTGTGAGCCTAAGCCCAGTAGGATACCACCAAAGATTTTATAACAAATTCCAAATATAGATTATCCAAATCAAAGCATTAAATTTTCAAAATAAATAGGTTTTTAAATTCAAGATCACATTTAAACAATACATTTTATACAGTTTAAAAATGATAGAAAATTATTTTAAATCATAGGAATTACTTTACAGGAGATGGAATATCTATAAAAAAATGTCTTAAATAAAACATTTACACAAAAAAATTTATGTAAATCAAGAAAAGGCATGTTGAAACACCCCAAGATTTCATAGTATGTACTTCTTCAAAACAATTCAATAACTTGCACTACACGTAACACCGAGTTCAAGCGCACCATGAATTACCAAACAAGCTGTTCAAAAGAGGTTATGAATATTATTAACTAAATTTTGAACCTTATATAATCCTTATAATTTTAGAATCCATATTATGAGTTTCTTAGACATAATGTAAGAACAAATTCCTTTTTTTCAGATAAAAGAAGTATTTTTCAAAAATGCACTTTTACTAACTTTAATAGTGAACCCTTTTTAAATACAATATTTTAAACTTTTATATATTAAATTTGACTAAATAAATTTATTCTTTATAATGGGGACATCAATAATTTACAAGGTCACACCCCATGATTCCACGATATGCTTCTCTTTGAATAATACAGTACCGTGTGTTGTACGCAACTTCGAGTTCTAACACACACTACAACCAATCAAACTAGCCGTTATGAATAGTAATACCTACTTTTTAAAATTTTAGAAATTTTATCACTCAAAATGTACTTCATTTTTGGATTTGGAGTATTGAATTTATCCTAGGGTGAAATTTTGGTACTTTTCGGATAACTTTTATATTTTGATGAATAGTAAAAATTACTAAATTTTAATTAACAATAACTTTTTTAATCAAAATAGTTGGTAGTGATAAATTATGAATTTTAGTGGTTTTAAAGTATATTTAGAATATATTTTTACCATTTAATACAATTTTGGTCATTGGACAAAATTTCACAACTAAACCGACATAAACAAGTGTCAATCTTTTGATAGTTATTATCTCTTAAAAACACGCTTTTTGTTTTAACAACGGGAATTAATTTTAAATTAATTTCTTCCACTTATATGTTTTGAATTTGGAAAAATGGATTCCATATTTGGAATCAGGATGTTCAAATTGTGTAAATAGGTAACTTTTATTTTTAGAAATTTTGAATAATTACTTCGGTAAATATTTTATTCACCATGGTTAAAGGGTAAATCCGGTAAATAAGGGTTAAAAAATAATATTATAACAATAAAAATTACCCTAAAACGTGTCCTAACCTTATTGGTTGATACATTTCTGACCATGGGAATCTTTGGGTCGATTTTGGGACCCCATGGAGCCACTTTTAAGTGATAGGGGCACTTTATTTTAATTAAGTTAAAATGAATACAAAAATGACACAAGCATATATCTTTTAGAAACACAATTTTTACATAGGCTTATATATGTTGGATTTTCAACTATAAATATTAATTAAAAAGATAAAAAGCTTTCCTACATAATTGTATTTTATTTATAAATTTTAGACATTAAATAATTTAATTTATTTATGACACAATGGTGATGCAGTAATTACCATAATAGTGAAAAATTAGAATAATTGATATTATAAATACCCAAATAAATTTAATTTGAGACTTTTTATAAATACCGATAATTTTCTAGGTTAATATGGAATGTTAGGATTGATTTAATTACCTTTTTTAGAAGTAATAATTCTGTTATAAGTTTTAAAAAAATCAATTATTGAATAGTGTCAAAATTGACATAAAAGAGTTTTTAAAACAAATATTATATTATCAATTGATATTAAATTCCTAAAAAAAATAAGGTTCATACAAGAGAATTATATAATGATATTTGTATCATTAATGGACCACTTGGGGGTATCTTGGATTTATATAGTAAGTTTATTAACCATATAATATAAAAATACAAATAGACATTGTAAAAGTGAAACTAATTAAGTAAGAGTTAATACTTAAAGATAAGTTTATTATAGTGACCCAAACCTGTCTAAATTCTATTTTTTGAGTGTTTTTAGACCTATACCCACTTTAACCTTTAAATAATACACTTTGGAGCCATTAGAAACCGAATATGAATTTATTATAAAATAATATTTCAAGCTTTTCCAAAGGTTCCCCTCACCCCTCTTATAAAAGGGCACTCCCCCTTCTCACTAATTCACACATTCAAAGCCTTTTGGTTCGTCCAAACCCTGACCAAATACTCTCTAAACTTCCATAAATTCATCCTAGAGGCCTTAATTTAGTCATAAATCCAACCTAAGGAGCCCTTTTGATCAAATAAAAAGGAAGAACCTGAAGAAGAGGTAATGATTTCACCACCCTTTTTCAAGTTCCTTTCTTCTTCCACTTCTTCTTTCATTGTTATTACCCTTATAAAATAATACCTCCAGTATATTATATATACTTTGGTGTTATTATAAACATGGTACAACCATATTTCAGTATTCTATCCATCTTTTTAATGACATGTCACCATACGTGCGTACGCACGGCTTACCGTCTCCACGTCGTGGTGTAATTGTTATTCAAAACATTATTATTTGGATGGGTATAATAATGATGTGTAATTCATTTAAATAATAAATGTAACATGATAATTATTCTGTATATATGATATACCATCCAATTATATATTATTTTAATATCAAAAGAATGATATTATCGCTCGTACATACGTACGGACTACCGTCTCCACGAACGCGATGAGATTCATTCTCCATCGTATCCATTCAAGTATAATTATCATTTGATGATTTAAAAATAATTTTTAAGGAATTGATATCATTTTGGATATTAATAAGATACAACCTATCCATAACAAACATGGCTTACATAACAAAACATATAAAATAAAATGAGTAAGTTCACACCCGAAACGACGATAATACTAAGATATTATTAACAAAGCAATGTTAAAAGATCATATATGATATCATATTAATGTATATGATTATTTTATAATTTAATAAAAATTATTTCACCATTATATAGGAGGTTAGCCTACCCCCAACCAAGGAAAAGTACAAGGTAAGGGTTTATTTCTCAATCTCTTCATTATCTGAGGTTGTTTATACGTAATTATCTACTGGTATCTCTTTATCATCCACATCCATGTTCCTTAAAAATGTATTTTAAAACATTTTTACTATTTACTAGACAATGGGTTAAATTCATTTATACCCTTATGTGTTTTTAAAGGAATATTTCCATCATTTTCCAAACAAGGTACTTTTTAACCTTTTCGACAAATTTAAGGTAAGAATGTCTTTTTAAACTTATACGGAGGGTGCTATTATTTTCTGCTGTTATAAAATCGTTGAAGATTCCCTTACAATCTTATAAGAATATTTTCAAAGTAAATGTTTTATTTTATAATTATTTGACTTTTAAATGATTTCAAAATTAATATTTTAAGAATTTGTGAAAGGTACTATTTATCAAGATCATAATTTTAAATGTTTTAAAGATTTATCTTTCTAAATATTTTTAATTAATGTCCATGTTTTCAAAATGATTTTAAGAATTTATTTATATGGGAATGAATGTTTTGAAATGAAATTTCTTTTCAAAAGTTTCAAAGTGGTATGGGACACTTTGATTCAAAAATCACTTTTAAATTACTTCCTTTATAAATTTGTGACTTTTCAATGATTTTGAGAAAAGAGATATTTCTCTCAAATAGTTTTTATTTCATCTATGTCAACATACTTTGATGGATTTTAAGCTTATTTGAAGTTGATTTATTATGATACAAAACTTTTGTATTGTATTGAAGGTTTTGTGATATGTTTTACTGTGGATGTGTTATTTTTATACCATTCATGGTTTATGGAGAAAGTATTGACATTTAGTATGCTAGTTTTAATATGAATGTTTATGTTATGTTTAAACCTTTTCATATGGGAATGCATTGGACTTATTAAGTGACGGGTGGAGCCCGTTATAGCTCCTCGATGTATCGGTAGGTCTCATGAGACAAACTAGTGTCTTGTCACAAGGCCTTGACAAAATCTTATTTGTAGTCTTGGCACGAGGCCTTGGCTATGTGGTTATGATAGTCTGGCATTATGCATTCCATCATTATGAAAGTAGATATTGATATTTTATGTGATTATTTGATTAGTAGAATATCCATGTGAATAATTAAATGGAATTATTTCATTTTATTTTTTCCATACTATGTTGAAGTTTAAGTTTAAAAGGCTTTTGTTTTGGTTATACATTGCCTTAAATGTTTATGCTTATTTATGAAAGTTTCCGCTGTATTTCTTACCCTTACGGAGTGTTTGAGCTCACCCCTTTCTATGTTTTATTTTTCCCAGGATTCCAAGAAGTATATTGTGATTGATATGAAGGTTTAAGACAAGGGAATAATGGCATTCATAAAATATTATTTATATTGTTTTTTATGTTATGAAGTGTAATGTAACATTCATGTATGTAATCTATTTTCCAAGACTTCTATTCTAATCGGTCCTTTGGGACTTGATTCCTTGTAATCATGCCAATGTATTAAAATAATGCACCGACTCTGGGTAACTGGGGTCGGGGCGTTTCTGTTGGTGTCAGAGGAAGTTTAGCAATAACCTTGGAAACTATATTTAGATAAACTCTGATTAGAGCACATAGCCCTAAGATAGACTTTGAGGATTAGTATAGAAGAACTTCCTAGAATTTTGGTACTGTAGAGATTTTGTGAGTTTTCCGAGCAATAAATCCCTATCTGGATACGAGCAGGTAGAGGTGGCTCTGGCACATATGTACCTAGGGGTAAGACCCGAAAACACCACTTTGAGCTAGACTCGAACGGGAACTGGTGCACGAAAATGGGCCTTGCTGCACTCTTGGTTACGACACTCCTGGGGGATATGCTTAGGATAATTCTCATTTACTTTACAAACCATTATGAAGGGATCATGAGTATATACTTACTCAAAGAAAACATTTTTATGATTATGGATTATATCCATAAACTGTTCAATTTGCATTAGGTATTTTACAAGTTTGGAATTATTTATTACAATTCATAAACTGACCTAGTTTATGCTATTGTATAGAAATGGTGCCCAGTAGAAGGAATGTAAACTCCAGTAATACATATGATCGAAAGAGTAATAAGGATCGTATCTTTCATGGTATTAATCCATCATTTAGAAGGGAAATTGTAACACCCTAGGTAAAAAAATAATATGAAATTTTCATATTTATCTATATTTTTGAATAAAATATTAATAATACTTTAAAGGGAATGCTATGCTCGAGGGCGTACCCAATACGCAACAACGAGTTTCTTTGAAATCTTACATTGTACTCTAATAATAAAATAATTTTATTTTAAAAGGTAGTTAACGCCTAGTCGTTGTAATGGCAAAAATGAACAGAACTAACTACAAAATGATTATATATGTTTGTCAAATATTTTTACTTTTATCCAATAAATGTTGGAGGCTTAAAATGAAAATGAATCCAATTTTAAGCATAAATCTTCTAATATTCTTTAAAAGGTCGATTAACTGTCATTTGATGGAGAACCCTTTTTAAATATACTTTTGACAATTTTATATGTTTTATTTGACAAAATAAAATCCTTCTTTGTAATCTGGACATCAAAATTTACTTTGTGTAAATTTTTGTTATTTTTCCGATAAAGACCATTTTTATTGAAAATGTTGCATTTTAATTCAAAACCTCCTTTTAATATGATTTATTTATATGGATATATTATATTTTTAATTTATATTAGAGTGTATTTAGAATATATTTTTACCATTTAATCTAATGGTGGTCATTGTAATTAATTTCAATTTGAAATTGGACTTAAACTAGTGTCAATCTTTTAATAGATATTGTTTCTTAAAAACACACTATTTGTTTTGACAGCGGGAATTAATTATTAAATTAATTAATGCAACATATATGTTTTGAATTTTAAAATACAAAAAAAAAATTTAATTTGGAATATCAAATATATCTTAGGGTGAATTTTTGGTATTTTTCTGAAAAACTTCAATTTTTGATGAATAGTGAAACCAATAAGTGGTAGTTTAAAAACCGATTTTTCTTTTAAATGAAACTTTACCACTTATGTCATTTGAATATAAAAAATCCGACATACATTGTTTTCATTAAGATGTAAAATGTGGTTCAATGGGATTAAAATAATTTTTTGGTGAATAGTAACTTTTAAGTTTTTAATCGCGATTAGAGGTAATTAGTGTAATTTAATGTAAAAATAATTTTTTAATAATATGAAATGACCTAGACACATGTGATACCCTTATTGGATGTGTCATGGCCGACCAAGAAAATCCATGGGTCAACTTGGGGACCCCATGGAGCCACTTTGGTTGGAAAATGACATAAATAACTTTTTATTTTAAGTTAAAATAAAAATGTCACAAGCATGAGTTTTTTTCCTAAAAAATTTTTTAAATGGGGTTATACAAGTCATATTTTTTACTATAAATATTCATTAGAAATATAATAATATTTCCTACATCATGATATTTTTTTATAATTTTTAAAAATTAAATAAATTAAATTATTTATGACATCATGATGATGCAGCGATTACCTCATTAATAAAGGATTTAAATAAAATGAAAAGATAATGTTAAAAATATAACTTACACTTGTAAAAGACCTATTGGATGAGAATATTTTGAACCCTTACCACCTTATCCTCGAAATACATCAATGTGGGACCTTTAAAATCCGAAACACATTTGAAAATAAAGTAACATTTTGTAACTTTCCAAGAGTGCCCCTCCTCTCCTCTTATAAAAAGCCCCCACCTCTACCACCTTACCCACACCTCTCAAGCCTTTGGCTCGACCAAACCCTGCTCATTTTGTCTCTCCACATCTCTATCTTACTCCTAGAAGCCTCACTTTGGGTAGAAGTCTTCCCAAGGAAGCCTTTGAGCTCAAATCAAAGAGAGATACCAGATTTTAAGGTAATGTCTTCACTTGTGTTCTTTTGTTTTATTTTGCTTCTCCAACCCCCTAAACTCTTTTTATTAATTTATTTTGTAACAACTCCAGTATCTTCAATATACTAGGATGTTTTTATAAGAATGATTCTAGATACACTTACACACACCTACATCTAATGGTTAATGAACATATTGTTTCTGTGGATGGTGAATTTCTGCCTCACGAAACGATGATTGTTCAATATTTTTTTAACACCCACAAAGGTGTCCATTAATATGTCACTATATTTATATATGATATATAATATGTTTATGTTTTACTTAAGCTTCTGTATTTTTCATTTATGGACTACCTTTATGGTTTCCATTATGGTTAAACACGATATCTTCATTTTAGGAAGTGCGGACTACCGCCCCCTCAAAGTGATTTGATTCGTTAATTCCATATGTGGTACGTATAAAGGATAGATTTAATGATATTATATATGATAACATACTTGAATTATAATACTATTATGTATCATTATGTTTTAATTCCATTAAATAAGAAATAGAAATGGAAGTAGCGTTTATGCGTACGTACGGCTTACCGTCTCCATGAACGGTGCATTTCATTTCTTACCTCTAAATGTTATGTAATATTATAAATGCATATATATAATGTAAATATATTATATATATGATATATACATAATGAATAAAATTCTGGATATAATATATATTTTACCACATGAACAACTTTCAATTATAAAGAGTTTATTTTTGACTCAAGTAGCAATGATCTACAAAACGACCATTATTAACTTAAATAATTACATAGTATTAATAGAATGGTAGTAAGTGATATAAAAGGAATAATGAAATTGAAAAATGTTATTAAGAAAGTAGAAATTAACTCAAGTTTATTATTCAGGAGGTTAAAGAACGATCGAGTCAAGTCGGACCCGAGATAAGGGATCCTACCTCTCTCTTTCTTTTTAAGTACACTCTTTTATGTCATTCTGTTTAAGATCATATTTCTTATGATTGGGATGTTATTTTATATTACTATTACTGTAATTTTTATGTTTATTTGATGAGAGACCCTATTTTCTCTCATCAATCTATTTTGGAAGTTTTAATTGGCGTTGTTAGGCTGCCGAAATTTCGTAAGGGGCTTTTTATCTCACCTTGTGTTTTCGTGAGATTCATGCTACATTTGCCAATATTTCCTTCTGAGTGGTGTATATACTGTCCATTATTCTACTCTTTGTGTAACATACTTTCGTTTATGAGTATTTACATCCATGTTGTATAGTCCGTCTTTCATGGGGTGTATGTTTCGAAAGTTACCCAAATCGGTAAGGGAACCTTTCACCCTCCTCTTTTTAAAAGACTTCTTTTGTTATGTCTTTTAATTTTCATCTTATTATGTGGGGATATGTTCTTATATATCCTTATTGTCGTAAATTTTATGTCCAAGAGATGAGATACCATTTATCTCTCTCATCAACTCTTTTTCTAAAATTTGATGTGACGCCATTAGGCTGTCAAGGGAACTTCTTAACCCAATTTCGATTTCTTTGGGTTCAACATGTAGTTATTGAATATGTCATTCTTTGAATATGTGTGAATGACCTTTGATTATTTTACACTTAATATCCACTTATATTGGGTGTATTTATATTTGTCTCACATAATTATGAGATTGATTTATCCTTAATTTAAGGATACCATCTTTATAATGGATTTCATCTCAATTTACATTTCCATTGAGACTTCATTATTGTTATGCACCAATTCACTCTTATATAGTGTATATACTATCCTTTGGAATATTATATCATGAATACCTTTATTCTCATGATATTATAAAGTTTTGATTAAATGTTATTCCTCAATTATTTTATTCAAGTGTCTCTCATTTTGTTAAAAACCCTTTAACTAAAATATCGTTTTAAATGTTTTAATGATTTAATATTATAAATATTTCTCATTAATATCCATGTTTTCAAAATGGTTTTAAGGATTTATTTATATGGATATTAATGGTTTAAAATGTTAAAATCTTCAATGTGGTATGGGAAACTTTTATTTAAAAACATCTTTATTAAATGTTTTAAATGGTTTTGAAAATCGTTTTTAGAATGGATTCATTATTTCAATATCTTAAAATTTTATATTGTTATTGCAATGTGGGAATGTTATCTTTTCTTTATGCTTAAGTTATGTGCTATTATTATGTTATGGTTCTTGGGCATTGTTATGAAGATGTGTGGTTCCGTGATAAACTAAGGGCGGGTGAGCCCGATATAGCTCTCCAATGCGTTGGGTAACGCGAAGGAGTTAAACATTAAGGTTTCTCCGAAGAGATTTAGGGAATATACTGTGATAGGTATTCCAAACGTAACCAAGAGGGTTACTCCCTACGTAAGAATGTTTTGAATTCCTCAAGTTACCTTTATGTATTATGATTTCTATGATTTATTCCTGATTTCATGAGGTATGTTAAAGTGCTTATGTTTTATGAGTATAGTATGATTTCATTGATTCTTATGTATACATGTACTCATGTTTCCTTTCCATATTTTTATATCCCTTACTGAGCTTTTTATGCTCATCCCAAGTTTTTGAAATGTTTTCACAGGTCAAGGGAAGGGTACATGATATGATGATAGTGTTAAGGAAGTGTCAAGAAAGAATCCATGTTTTATTTTAAATATTTTTCCGTTGATGGGAAAAAATGAATACTATCATTTATTGTAACCACTTTGTTTAAATGTGGGATGTAATGCATGTTTTATGATCTAATTCTCTAAAACTCTAAACCTGAAAATATCTTTAATGTGTAATCTTGTAATAACTCAAGATTAAGTAAGTTTTAAGGCTGGGGCCTTATAGTTGGTATCAAAGGTCGGTTTAGATAACTTTAGAGGTTAGAGTGTTGTTTAAGAAAAAGTGACAAGTTGTGTATAACCACAATGGTTAGTATATTAGATGGAGTCATAATTTTTTTTGAAAGTTAGAATGAGTTTGAGATAACTTGGATAAGTATATCTTGGTGTTTATCTTCCTCTTTTTTATTTGATGATTTTACTGTATACTCACACTGACCTTTTTGGTTTTAGTAAATGGCTGGATCTAGAAGGCACCAAAGTAACAGTGGATTTAAAGAAAACGGTGATGGTTTTATGAAAGAACAACTGAATGATATGGGTGCTGTAATGAGAAATCTTGTGGTTATCCTCAACCAACTATCTGGAGTCATGATTGAACAGCTGAACCTTAGTGATTTTTATAAGGCATCGTATATGCGAGAAATAAATACCTATGGAAGTTCAGGTAATAATCATAAAGGTAAGTATGTTCAAAAACCTATGTGTCAAATATGTGTAAAGAAACACATAGGAAAATGTTTCAAAGGGACATAAAGATTCTATAGATGTGGAAATGATGGTCATAAATAAAGAACCTTCCATGGAAAAAGGAAGCATCTAGTTGACTCTAGGAAATGTAAAGAAGTTCTTTCTGAAGGATCAATTGAATGTTTTAAATGTGGTGTGCATGTTCATTATGCAAACACATTTCCTACGAAGAAGTTTCGGGAATGGGGTCACCAAGATCGTACAAATATTCATTTACCAATACCTAATGTCGTTCCGATTGAGGATGAAGAAACTGACAATGAAGAATGAAAGGTATGGAATATTTCTTAACTTATGTTTTCCTATTATTGGCATCTTAGGATATGATTCATGATTTTGTTTGTAGAAAAGAAGTATTTTAGAATAAGTTGAAAAGGAATGGCTAATGGATCATGAAGAATGTTGAATGAGTAAGAATTCATCATATAAGGGATTCAAGAGTTATGGTAGATTTTAGGATGGTGAAATTCTTAGATGTATTAAGTCTCTTTTGATGATGGGGTTACATTAGAAGACTTTTTATAGTAACCCTGATGTTTGATATACAAAAATTTTATTCAAGGAATAATTATCCTTTCTTTTGTGGATATAGTTATAAAGAACCATTTGGGTTTATATGATCCTTGAATTTGAGGCAATTACTGGTTAATACATTTTGGGTTGCAAAATGGAAGTTATCATATAACCTTTGTGGTTAAAATATGTTATGGTTATTTTTGATGAATTTATCTCTTTTTGAGGAATGTTATAAAATTATATTTTTTTTTAAAAGGGACAACACGCAGACTGTGTAACGACCTATCACGTCGGATGAAGCTGTGGGAATCGAACCCACAACCAAATTGCAACTGGTATTTATTGTCTACCACTGGACTATGTGAAGTCCCTGGTTAGTTTGAATGATTATTTTTTGTTAGATGATTTTATGAATTAAGAGTAAGTTGATTTTTTTTTGTTATCAATGGAAATGATTAGGCTATCATGTAGGATATGTGATTAGGTTAATTACTTTTCAGTATGATACTGTAAGAGTAACTGATGTCATTTTGGAGAAAAATGTTAAAATTTATCTTAGGAGACTATGTGATTAAATCCTTCAGAGAATTGGGTTTCAATCTTAGTTTGGTTTACTTTGTATAATTTTATGGATAGATGTTTATTGAATGTTCTTTGTTGAACTTTGGGTTTTAGTTTTGGTTAAGGTATAAATACATGGGAAGTATATAGTTCTCTTTTTTGGATTAGGTTATTCTCTAGAAGTTGATTATAGCTCTCTTAATGTGAACAAGTCATCCTAAATACTCGTCTTTTAGAGAAAATATGAGTTCGTGTAAGAAATATAGTAAAATTTGAAAGTCAAAATGACAATTAAGTATACTTCCTTATGTTTTAGTTAAGCTCATAAATAAATTCCTCAATGAAAAGTAACTTAAAACAAAAATGTTGTCTGTTAATTTTTCCTACTGGGGAATCAAATATCGTTTAACCCATCACAAGTTTGTGATTTTCTTATTGTTAACTTTCTCCTAGACATGTTTACTATCACTCTCCATCAGAACATGACCCTTTGTTTTTTACTCCATATCCATATTTTCATACTAGGAATCCTAGTATGGGTTAACTCGGGTGACATTTTTACTTCTCTCTCATTCTTTTAAAGTGATTGTTTTACTAACTCTTGTTCCGATGTGGGATTTTCAATGAAGCTTCCAAGCCCAATTTTAAAATTGCAAGGACGCAATTCCCAAAAGGGGGGAAGGATGTAACACCCCAGGTAAAAAAATAATATGACATTTTCATATTTATCCATATTTTTGAATAAAATATTAATAATACTTTAAAGGGAATGCTATGCTCGAGGGCGTACCTAATACGCAACAACGAGTTTCTTTGAAATCTTACATTGCACTCTAATAATAAAATAATATTATTTTAAATGGTAGTTAACGCCTAGCCGTTGTAATGGCAGAAATGAACTGAACTAACTACAACATGATTATATATGTTTTTCAAATATTTTTACTTTTATCCAATAAATGTTAGAGGCTTAAAATGAAAATGAATCCAATTTTAAACATAAATCTTCTAATATTCTTCAAAAGGTTGATTAACCGCCTTTTGATGGAGAACCCTTTTTAAATATAATTTTGACAATTTTATAGGTTTTATTTGACAAAATAAAATCCTTCTTTATAATCTGGACATCAAAATTTACTTTGTGTAAATTTTTGTTATTTTTCCGATAAAGATCATTTTTATTTAAAATGTTGCATTTTAATTCAAAACCTCCTTTTAATCCGATTTATTTATATGGATAGATTATATTTTTAATTTATATTAGAGTTTATTTAGTATATATTTTTACCATTTAATCTAATGGTGGTTATTGGAATTAATTTCACTTTGAAATTGGACTTAAACTAGTGTCAATCTTTTAATAGATATTGTTTCTTAAAAACACGCTATTTGTTTTGACAACGGGAATTAATTATTAAATTAATTAATGAAACATATATGTTTTGAATTTTTTAAAATATACATCATTTTTGAATTTGGAATATCAAATATAGCTTAGGGTGAATTTTTGGTATTTTTCTGAAAAACTTCAATTTTTGATGAATAGTGAAACCACTAAGTGGTAGTTTAAAAACTGATTTTTCATATAAATGAAACTTTACCACTTCTGTGATTTAAATTTCAAAAATCTGACATACATGTTTGTCATTAGGATGTAAAATGTGGTTCAATGGGATTAAAATAATTTTTTGGTGAATAGTAACTTTTAAGTTTTTAATTGTGATTAGAGGTAATTAGTGTAATTTAAGGTAAAAATAATGTTTTAATAATATGAAATGACCTAGACACATGTTCTACCCTTATTGGATGTGTCATGGCCAACCAAGACAATCCATGTGTCAACTTGGGGACCCCATGGAGCCACTTTGGTTGGAAAATGATATAAATAACTTTTTATTTTAAGTTAAAATAAAAATGTCACAAGCATGAGTTGTTTTACTAAAACAATTTTTAAATGGGGTTATACAAGTCATATTTTTGACTATAAATATTAATTAGAAATATAAAAAGATTTCATACATCATGATATTTTTTTATAATTTTTATAAATTAAATAAATTAAATTATTTATGACATCATGATGATGCAGCGATTACCTCATTAACAAAGGATTTAAATAAAATGAAAAGATAATGTTAAAAATATAACTTACACTTGTAAAAGACATATTGGATGAGTATATTTAGAACCCTTACCACATTATACTCTAAATACATCAATGTGGGACCTTTAAAATCCGAAACACATTTGAAAATAAAGTAACATTTTGTAACTTTCCAAGAGTACCCCTCCTCTCCTCTTATAAAAGGTCCCAACCTCTACCACCTTACCCACATCTCTCAAGCATTTGTCTCGGCCAAAAACTGCTCATTTTTTCTCTCCACATCCCTCTATTACTCCTAGAGTCCTCACTTTTGGCAGAAGTCTTCCCAAAGAAGCCTTTGAGCTCAAATCAAAGAGAGATACCCGATTTTAAGGTAATGTCTTCACTTGTGTTCTTTTGTTTTATTTTGCTTCTCCAACCCCCTAAAATATTTTTATTCATTTATTTTGTAACAACTCCAGTATATTCAATATACTAGGATGTTTTTATAAGAAGTATTAGAGCTACACTTACACACACCTATATCTAATGGTTAATGAACATACTGTTTCTGTGGATGGTGAATTTCTGCCTCACGAAACGATGATTGTTCAATATTCTTTTAACACATTTAAAGGTGGCCATTAAGATGTCACTATATTTATATATGATATATAATATGTTTATTTTTTACTTAATCTTATGTATTTTTCATTTATGTCCTACCTTTATGGTTTACATTATGGTTAAACGCGATATCTTCATTTTAGGAAGTGCGGACTACCGCCCCCTTAAAGTGATTTGATTTGTTAATTCCATATGTGGTACGTATAAAGGATATATTTAATGATATTATATATGATAACATACTAGAATTATAATACTATTATGTATCATTATGTTTTAATTCCATTAAATAAGAAATAGAAATGGAAGTAGCGTTCATGCGTACGTACGGCTTACCGTCTCCATGAACGGTGAATTTCATTTCTTACCTCTAAATGTTATGTAATATTATAAATGCATGTATATAATGTATATATATGATATATATGATATCTAAATAATGAATATAATTCTGGATATAATATATATTTTACCACATGAACAACTTTCAATTATAAAGAGTTTATTTTTGACTCAAGTAGCAATGATCTACATAACGACCATTATTAACTTAAATAATTACATAGTGTTCATAGCATGGTAGTAAGTTATATAAAAGGAATAATGAACTTGAAAAAGGTTCTTAAGAAAGTAGAAATTAACTCAAGTTTATTATTCAGGAGTTTAAATAACGATCGAGTGAAGTCGGACTCGAGGTAAGGGATCCTACCTCTCTCTTTCTTTTTAAGTACACTCTTTTATGACATTCCTTTTAAGCTCATATTTATTATGATTGGGATGTTATTTTATATTAATCTTACTGTACTTTTTATGTTAATTTGATTAGAGATTCTATTTTCTCTCATCAATCTATTTTGGAAGTTTTAATTGGCGCTGTTAGGCTGCCGAAATTTCGTAAGGGGATTTTTATCTCACCTTGTGTTTTCGTGAGATTCATGCTACATTTGCCAATATTTCCTTTTAAATGGTGTATGTACTGTCCATTATTCTACTATTTGTGTAACATACTTTAGTTTATGAGTATTTACATCAATTTTTTATAGTCCTTCTTTCATGGGGTGTACGTTTTGAAAGTTACCCAAATCGGTAAGGGAACCTTTCACCCTCCTCTTTTTAAAAGACTTCTTTTGTTATGTCTTTTAATTTTCATATTATTATGTGGGGATATGTTCTTATATATCCTTATTGCATTAAATTTTATGTCCAATAGATGAGATACCATTTATCTCTCTCATCAACTCTTTTTCTAAAATTTTATGTGACGTCGTTAGGCTGTCAAGGGAACTTCTTAACCCAATTTCGATTTCTTTGGGTTCAACATGTAGTTATTGAATATGTCATCCTTTGAATATGTTTGAATGACCTTTGATTATTTTACACTTAATATACACTTATATTGGGTGTATTTATATTTGTCGTACATAATTATGAGATTGATTTATCATTAATTTAAGGATACCATCTTTATAATGGATTTCATCTCAATTTACATTTCCATTGAGACTTCATTGTTGTTATGCACCAATTCACTCTTATATGGTGTATATACTGTCCTTTGGAATATTATATAATGAATCCCTTTATTCTGATGATATTATAAAGTTTTGATTAAATGTTATTCCTCAATTATTGTATTCAAGTGTCTCTCATTTTGTTAAAACCCCTTTAACTAAAATATCGTTGTAAATGTTTTAATGATTTAATCTTATAAATATTTCTCATTAATATCCATGTCTTCAAAATGGTTTTAAGTATTTATTTATATGGATATTAATGGTTTAAAATGTTAAAAGCTTCAATGCAGTATGGGACACTTTGATTTAAAAATATCTTTATTAAATGTTTAAAATGGTTTTGAAAATGGTTTTTAGAATGGATTCATTATTTCAATATCTTAAAATGTTATATTGTTATTACAATGTGGGAATGTTATCTTTCCTTTATGCTTAATTTATGTGCTATGATTATGTTATGGTTCTTGGGCATTGTTATGAAGACGAGTAGTTCCGTGATAAACTAAGGGCGGGTGAGCCCGATATAGCTCTCCAATGCATTGGGTAACGTGAAGGAGTTAAACGCTAAGGTTTATCCGAAGAGATTTAGGGAATATACTGTGATGGGTATTCCAAACGTAACCAAGAGGGTTACTCCCTACGTAATAATGTTATGAATGCCTCAAGTTACCTTTATGTCTTATGATTTCTATGATTTATTCATGATTTGATGAGGTATGTTAAAGTGCTTATGTTTTATGATTAGAGTATGATTTAATTGATTCTTATGTATACATGTACTCATGTTTCCTTTCCATATTTTTATATCCCTTACTGAGCTTTTTCTGCTCATCCCAAGTTTTTGAAATGTTTTCACAGGTCAAGGGAAGGGTACATGATATGATGATAGTGTCAAGGAAGTGTCAAGCAAGAATCCATGTTTTATTTTAAATATGTTTTCGTTGATGGGAAAAAATGAATACTATCTTTTATTGTAACCACTTTGTTTTAATGTGGGATGTAATTCATGTTTTATGATCTAATTATCTAAAACACTAAACCTGAAAAGATCTTCAATGTGTAATCTTGTAATAACTCAAGATTAAGTAAGGTTTAAGGCTGGGGCCTTATAGAAATAGTCTCCCATGTATTATCATCATATGAAGAAATAGTATCATGTGTAGATAAGATAACTAAAGAGTTTACTGAGTCCTATGGATTTAAAGGGAAGAAAAAGAAGAAAAGGATGGAAGAGAGAAATATGGATAAAGGGAAGAGGTAAAAGATGAATTTCCCCATATGTGATAACTATGGGAAGAAACACCTTGGAACTTGCCTGAAAGGAATGGGGGTTTGTTATAAGTGTGGAGGAGAAGGGCACCAAGTACGTGATTGCAAGGGTAAGAAAATGGTTTCAAATGTACAATGCTTCATTTGCAAGGAGTTTGGACACTATGCGAACCTATGTCATAGTCATCAGACTATTCCACAAAGGATGATATTGGATAATAGTCAAGTTATGATACTACCACAGATAAAGAGGAATGACTAGTGTTCTTATGTTGTTATTTTGGAATTATTTCATTGAAGTGTTGTATCAATGATGTACTGGAAATAAATAAGGATTGTACTGTAGTACTATTTCATTGAGGATTTGAGATTTTATGGTACTAAGAAAAGTCACTCTAAAATGAGTTAAACTTTTTGTAAATTACATGGTTGATGGAAAGATAAACCTTAATATGGTCCTAATATTGAGGTACTAATTTTGGAATAAGATATGGTTGAATTGGGTAAATTATATTGGATATTCTTGACTGCCTTGAAACTAATTAAATATTTGTATATTCCATCATTGTTGGAGTTTACAACATGTTTGGATGGATGAAGTATATCCAATATTCTATAAGGAATAAGGGAGCATGAATGTAATCAATAAGGTTTTATGGTAATTCAGGATGTTTCAGTGTTTTAAAAGAATACATAATGAAGGTATTCACATGATATTACAGGGTAAAAAGGATCTTCATTGTGTTTACCTTCCTTATAAATTTTGGACTGAAGTATTTTGGATAGTTCTAGTTTGGATTATTTTTGGATTACCATAAATGGACAACCTGAAGGTCGGGCGGCAACCCGTCGCGTCCGGTAAGGCCGTGAGACTTGAACCCACAATCGAAGGGCGATATGGGTGTATCACCTACCACTGGACCACATGATGTCCTGGATTAAATAATGTAGTTTTTTTTAAAGATCTGGTAGATTAATTATAAATTCTTTTTTTGGAACCCTATACGAATAGGATAAATAGAATTTTTTTTACGTTCTATTATCTTTTAGAGTGAAAGATGAGTTTGTGGTAGAAATTAGTTAAAGGATTGAACTCTACTTGTCAAGAATATATTTTTCTTCCTCTCTTATTCTATGAAGAAATTAATTCTTATACTTTATTTAAGGTATCCTAAAACCAAAAATGTGTTATCCTAATACCTTATGTTTTTTTGAACCGATGGAATTTTAAATCCTCATAGATTACTGAATTTAAGGACCTCAATTTTAAACTTGTTTAAGATTGATGACCTCAATCACCACCTATAAATATTTATGTTTTTACTACAATTATTTGTCTCTAATTTCCACCAAATTTCTCCTAATCGAGATCATCATTTTGTGTTGACCCTTTCATTTCTCTTTTCCTCTTATTAAGACTAAATTTTATTAACCAAATTTCCGATGCGGGTTTTCCCACAAAGATATTTTCTATTTTCAACCTTTATTTTTGAAGAAGAATATAAAATTGTGAGGACGCAATTTATTGAAGGTGGGAAGAATGTACCACCCCAAGATTTCATAGTATGTACTTCTTCAAAATAATTCAATAACTTGCACTACACGTAACACCGAGTTCAAGCGCACCATGAATTACCAAACTAGCCGTTCAAAAGAGGTTACGAATAGTATTAACTAAATTTTGAACCTTATATAATCCTTATAATTTTAGAATCCATATTATGAGTTTATTAGACATAATGTAAGAACAAATTCCTTTTTTTCAGATAAAAGAAGTATTTTTCAAAAATGCACTTTTACCAACTTTAATAGTGAACCCTTTTTAAATCCAATATTTTAAACTTTTATATATTCAATTTGACTAAATAAATTTATTCTTTAGAATGGGTACATCAATAATTTACAAGGTAACACCCCAAGATTCCATGGTACGCTTCTCTTTAAATAATATAGTAGCGTGTGTTGTACGCAACTTCGAGTTCTAACACACACTACAACCAATCAAACTATCAGTTATGAATAGTAATACCTACTTTTTAAAATTTTAGAAATTTTATCTCTCAAAATGGACTTCATTTTTGGATTCGGAGTATCGAATTTATCCTAGGGTGAAATTTTGGTACTTTTCGGATAACATTTATATTTTGATGAATAGTGAAAATTACTAAATTTTAATTAAAAACAACTTTTTTAATCAAAATAATTGGTAGTGATAAATTATGAATTTGAGTGGTTTTAAAGTATATTTAGAATATATTTTTACCATTTAATACAATTTTGTTCATTGGACAAAATTTCACAATTAAACCGAACATAAACAAGTGTCAATCTTTTGATAGTTATTATCTCTTAAAAACACGCTTTTTGTTTTAACAACAGAAAGTAATTTTAAATTAATTTCTGCCACTTCTGTGTTTTGAATTTGGAAAAATGGATTCCATATTTGAAATCAGGATGTTCAAATTGTGTAAATAGGTAAATTTTATTTTGAGACATTTTGAATAATTACTTCGGTAAATATTTTATTTACCATGGTTAAAGGGTAAATCCGGTAAATAAGGGTTAACAAATAATATTATAACAATACAAAATTACCCTAAAACTTGTCCTAAAATTATTTTTTGATACATTTCCGACCATGGGAATCTTTGGGTAGATTTTGGGACCCCATGGAGCCACTTGTAAGTGATAGGGACACTTTATTTTAATTAAGTTAAAATGAATACAAAAATGACACAAGCATATATCTTTTAGAAAAAAAAATTTAAATAGGGTTATATATGTTGGATTTTCAACTATAAATATTCATTAGAAAGATAAAAATATTTCCTACATAATGGTATTTTATTTATAATTTATATACATTAAATAATTTAATTTATTTATGACACAATGGTGATGCAGTAAGTACCATAATAGTGAAAAATTAGAATAATTGATATTATAGATACCCAAATAAATTTAATTTGAGACTTTTTATAAATACCAATAATTTTATAGGTTAATATGTAATGTTAGGATTTATTTAATTACCTTTTTTAGAAGTAATAATTCTGTTATAAGTTTTAAGAAAATCAATTATTGAATAGTTTCAAAATTGACAAAAAAGAGTTTTTAAAACAAATATTATATTATCAATTGATATTAAATTCCTAAAAAATCTAAGGTTTGTCCAAGAGACTTATATCATGATATGTGTATCATTAATGGACCACTTTAGGGTCTCTTGGATGTATATAGTAGGTTTATTAACCATATAATATAAAAATACAAAGAGACATTGTAAAAGTGAAACTAATTAAGTAAGAGTTAATACTTAAAGATTAGGTAGTTATAGTGACCCAAACCTGTCTAAATTCTATTGGTTGAGTGGTTTTAGACCCATACCCAATTTTAAATTTAAATAATACACTTTTTAGTCATTATAAACCTAATATGAATTTATTATAAAATAATATTTCTAGCTTTTCCAAAGGTTCCCCTCACCCCTCTTATAAAAGGGAAATCCCCCTTCTCACTAATTCACACATTCAAAGCCTTTTGGTTCGGCCAAACCCTGCCCAAATACTCTCACAACATCCCTAAATTCATCTTAGAGGCCTTAATTTAGTCATAAAGCCAACCTAAGGATCCCTTTTGATCAAATCAAAAGGAAGAACCCGAAGAAGAGGTAATGATTTCACCACCCTTTTTCAAGTTCCTTTCTTCTTCCACTTCTTCTTTCTTTGTTATTAACATTATAAAATAATAACTCCAGTATATTATGTATAATTTGGTGTTATTATAAACATGGTACAACCATATTTCAGTATTCTATCCATCCTTTGAATTACATATCACCATACGTGCGTACGTACGGTTTACCGTCTCCACGTCGTGGTGTAATTGTTATTCAAAACATTATTATTTGGATGGGTATAATAATGATGTATAATTCTTTTAAATAATGAATATAAAATGATAATTATTCTTTATATGTGATATAACATCCAATTATATATTATTTTAATATCAAAATAATGATATTGTCGCTCGTGCGTACGTACGGACTACCGTCTCCACGAACGCGATGAGATTCATTCTCCATCGTATCCATTCAAGTATAATTATCATTTGATGATTTAAAAATAATGTTTAAGGACTTGATATAATTATGGATATGAATAAGATACAACCTATACATAACAAACACATCTTATGTAACAAAACATATAAAACAAAACGAGTAAGTTAACACCCGAAATGACGATAATACTAAGATATTATTAACAAAGCAATGTTAAAAGATCATATATCATATCATATTAATATATATGATTATTTTATAATTTAATAACAATTATTTCACCATTATACAGTAGGTTAACCTACCCCCAACCAAGTAAAAGTACTTGGTAAGGTTTTATTTTACAATCTCTTCATTATCTGAGGTTGTTTATACGTAATTATCTACTGGGATCTCTTTATCATCCACATCCATGTTCCTTAAAAATGTATTAAAAACATTTTTACTATTTACTAGACAATGGGTTAAAGTCATTTATACCCTTATGTGTTTTGAAAGGAATCTTTCCGTCGTTTTCCAAACAAGGTACTTTTTAACCTTTTCGACAAATTTAAGGTAAGAATGTATTTTTAAACTTATACGGTGGGTGCGTTTGTTTTCCACCATTATAAAATCATTGAAGCTTCCCTTACAATCTTATAAGAATATTTTCAAAGTAAATGTTTTATTTTATAATTCTGTGACTTTTAAATGATTTCAAAATGAATATTTTAAGAATTTTTGAAAGGTACTATTTATCAAGATCATAATTTTAAATGTTTTAAAGATTTATCTTTCTAAATATTTTTAATTAATGTCCATGTTTTCAAAATGATTTTAAGGATTTATTTATATGGGCATGAATGTTTTGAAATGATATTTCTTTTCAAAAGTTTCAAAGTGTTATGGGACACTTTTATTCAAAAATCACTTTTAAATTACTTCCTTTTTAAATGTGTGACTTTTCAATGATTTTGAGAAATGAGATATTTCTCTCAAATAGTTTTGATTTCATCTATGTCAACATCCTTTGATGGATTTTAAGATTCTTTGAAGTTGATTTATTATGATACAAAACTTTTGTATTGTATTGAAGGTTTTGTGATATGTTTTACTGTGGATGTGTTATTTTTATACCATTCATGGTTTATGGAGAAAGTATTGACATTTCGTATGCTAGTTTTAATAAGAATTTTTATGTTATGTTTAAAACTTTTCATATGGGAATGCATTGGACTTAGTTAGTGACGGGTGGATCTCTCTATAGCTTCTCGATGCATCGATAGGTCTCATGAGACAAACTAGTGTCTTGGAACAAGGCCTTGACAAAATATTATTTGTATTCTTGGCATGAGGCCTTGGTTATGTGGTTATGATAGTATATAATTATGCATTCCATCATTATGAAAGTGGTTATTGATATTTCATGTGATTATTAGATTAGTAGAATATCCATGTGAATAAGTAAATGGCATTATTTCATTTTATTTTTGTCATACTATATTGAAGTTTAAGTTTAAAAGGATTTTGTTTTAGTTATACATTTCCTTAAATGTTTATGATTATTTATGAAAGTTTATGTTGTATTTCTTACCCTTACGGAGCATTTGAGATCACCCCTTTCTATGTTTTATTTTTCCCAAGATTCCAAGAAGTATATTGTGATTGATATTCAGGGTTAATACAGGGGAATAATGGCATTCATAAAAGATTATTTATGTTGTTTTGTATGTTATGAAGTGTAATGTAACATTCATGTATGTAATCTATTTTCCAAGAATGCTAAACTAATTGGTCCTTTGGGACTTGATTCCTTGTAATCATGCCAATGTATTAAAATAATGTACTGACTCTGGGTAACTGGGGTTGGGGCGTTACACATGTAAAGTAGTTTTACAACATTAGCATACATTTATATATCAAATATAAATAAAAAAGTGAGAAACATAGTTATTTTCCAAAAGGTATGATAGTATTAACCATCTATAGGATTCTGCACTCTCTAAGTGATGTCATAAAAATTAGTAAACTCATGTCCCCCTGACACTTCTAGAGGTGAAACATCACCCTCCCATCGGGGATGTGACCCACCACAATTATTTTCTAGAATGTTGTAATAATGCAGAGTGTATCCAAATAACTCACAAACTACCTAAGTCTTGAATTTTCTATTACATGATGGGAAATTTATTTTAAAACTGGTTAAACTACAATTAAATCCCATTATTCCATTTCAAAAATACCAATTTCATTCCATTTAAAACCAAAACGGGTTTTAATAAGAAAATATGTTCTTTCCACACTATAAAACCATTGGGTTTCTAGGGGTTTCTATCAAATCATTTTTAATCCATTTTCAGAAGTTTGAAATCCATTAAAAATCAATTTCATCCTTTTCACAATTCATTTCCACAATTAAATTCCAAATTTTAATTGAAAACATTTCCATAAAATCCACAATTTAAATCATCCAATTTCTATAAACACACCCCAATTCCAAGGAAATTTGGGGTTTTCCAAATATCCATGCCAAAACCATTTCAAATATCCCGATTCATTAAAATTGGGTTTTTATAAATTTAATTAAATGTAAGTTTGGGTAGTTGAATTTAAATCACCAATTGTAATAAATCATGAGATTTAGGAATAATTAATTTGGTAATTCAGGATGGAACCACCCACCTCTTCCCGAAAATAAATACTCACAACGGCACATGTCAATGATAAAGAAAGTGCATAATACCTTGAAACTCAACCTAGAATCAAGATTAAACACCATAGGGCATAGATCTATCAATTACAAGATGACCCATTAAAAAACCAAGAGAGGAGAAAGAGATAAACATAAAGAAAAATGAAGAACACTTATCCTAATATCACCTGCCAAAACAATGAAGATTGATCACCAAAGTAATGGATCAAAAAAAGTTTGAAGGCTCCAAGAATAACTAGGGAAGGATTTGGGTCGAGGGAGAGGAAACTAGGGAAGAGGATGAGAGACATGCCAAGCGCATTGTTTCTTTTATAGGTTGTTTTTGGGGCATTACAAGGCGTCTAGACCAGTTACATGATGTGAAAGATTTAATTTTCATAACGGTGAAAATGCTTCGACACTATAATTCCCCTTTTAAAAATAGGGTATTAGATGATGTGTAACCCCTATTCACATCATGTAATTCCTGATATTTTAAACTAATGAAACCCCCATCACTACACATTAAAAACTAATCTGAAAATACTTCTCGTCATGTAAAGGGAATTCTTGGCGTATACCCATCACACTAGGAACCACGCTTCATGGATTGCACCCGGTTGTAGCTACACGACATGCAACCTAGTTATATAGTGTGTAATAACTTAGATGTTTACAAAAACAACCTATTTAAAATTGAAAAATCCAAAAAGTTTTAGACTTTACCATTATAAGTATCCTCCCAATCCAAACTCAACCCTTACCCACTCAATGAAAAGGAAATCCATGACAAGTTTTAAGGTGTACCTATTAGAGTGGTAATGGGACATTGCATCATGGGTACTTAACTCCTTGGTGTATAGGGACCTTTTCGGTTCTTGACCATATCTTTTATCTTGATGATTGGTTATCATTACCTCTTCAATTCAAAAAAGTGAATGTTATACTTTCCCTCTTTCATTATAGTAAATGGGTGACTCTGATTCTATTTATCTAGGTAGTTGGAATCTTGTTTCCCTTGAGTCAGATGCTTCATTGATTTTTTCCAATATTTTCATCTTGGTATAAGAAATATAATATATTATAACACTAATTAATACCTTTTTTATGTGTTTTATAGTAGCATATTTGGGTTTGTGAGGAGTATTGGGAAGGGGACATCGTTATGTTGGACTAGTGTTTTGAGATTCTATTTAGAAACTGTTTTCATCCAATTTTCCAAGTATTGAAATCATAATGTTGCATATAATTTGACATCCATGTTTATGGATTCCTTTATTTGAAATATTTTTTATGTTATAATGGGTCTTAGGTTGGTATCATAAGTTTTTATAGGGGGACATGGTTGTTTATTATATTTTTGGCTCATCGGGCTTCAATATGATGTGGTGGAGACTGTAGTTCAGGTCTTGGTCTAAGTCACATGGCTACAGTGGGCATAGTGGTCGGTTAATATGTTGTATAGTTGGACACATGGTCTTATATGTCGTTCAAAAGGGTGTGGTGTCCACATGAATATGGGATTTATCCTAGAATAGGGAAATTCCATCACCATGACATGTGGATTCACATTTTGGAATCCATAATTCTTACAGGATGCACCTATGGGAAATGGGTGGAGTATCATGGGAATGGTGGTGACTGTGGTGGGGTTGAAAAGTTTTTGCATGTTAGAGCTAAGTGGGAGTGTTGGGAAATTACCATTAGGGACTCACCATGTTGTGGTCTTGGTCATAGAGATGTAAAATGACTAGGGAATTCTCCCTATGTTGTGTTGTTTGTGCATGGTTTCCCTTGAGTGAACTATCTAAAATGGCCTGGGAGAGTACATGACATCATGACCTAAGTCATGGTTCCAGTCAAAACATTTTTAAACCTCCAAAACCACCATCATTTTTTTAGGGGGGTGTTATTTCAAGTAGGAAATTATAGTCCATATTTTTAGGGGAAATATAATTCCATTTTGACTCTATTTAAATCCATAAAATCATTCATTCTTCCTCTAATTTTAAGGTCTCTCAAACTAGATGATTTTCATAGGTGGATTTGGGTGATTCTCCCTCCCATATCTTCTTATTCTTGGTATCTATTTGATGAACCGATTAAATATTGGTGGATTCTCTCTCAATGTCCTTTTGATAATAACTTGAAGTCTAAGAGTTTTAAATGTAATTCTTGTGCATCTATAGTTTATAGTTTTTTCACTATTTAATGATTTTAGAAAATTCTATTAAATTTTTTTTTATTTAAGGAAAGATACTCTTGATTGTATTACTCTTGTTATTTTGTTTTCAAAGAAAGTTTTTTGTGTCTATTCGGTAAAAAAATTAGAGGTATGTTGGATTGGAATGGGTTGGTGTATGTTAATGATGCATTCTACATGGCCTTTTTGGTTTAGATTTTGTTGTCGGTGAACAATATAGAGGTCACGTGAAGTTACTCCACCAAGATACATCCTCAGTTAAAGGAGATTCATTCCCCTAGTGAGTTTAGGTCTATTCTAGGAGTTCCACGTTGGTGGGGGATTCATGCATTGGGTGTGTTTCTTCATGGCATGTGTGGGTGAGTTTTGTTTTTGGGTGGTTTGGTGGAAATTATGGATTTCAAAGGAAAATTGGTTTTGAGGTAGGTTATCTATATGATTTCTTATCTTTTTTATTGTATTACTCTTCTCTCCAGTTTTATACAAATGTTAGTTAACTTGTTCTTTTTTAAGTTTAATTTATGGTAAATATCTGGTGGATTTTTTACTAATTTTATATAAACATCATATGCATATGAAATTCATTGCATATGCATTCATTTTTATTGATGATACTAGTAAGGGGAGGACCTCATACATTCTATTGGGATATACTAATGTTTTGGATTGGGATAGAGATGGGATCTTTGTGTTAGTTGTCATTTGCAGCATGAGAGTGTTCCGTGTAGGCATCCTGTATTTTTTTTGGGTATTTCAATCCTATAGTTTTTTTATTATTGATGGTCAATGAACTTTGGTTATTATATATGGATGTGATACTTATTAGAGTTTGTTCTTGTTTCATTCATGCACCATGTATATACATTATATTGGGATGTCATGGTATGATTTATTTTATATGTAAGGTTAAATCATTCCTAATGATATTAGTAAACCCTAAGAATTTATTTCCAACCATTGTTATTCGGTGAATGTCACCTAAGGTTAGTGGAATCTCATATTTTCTTGAGTTGTGGGGTACAAGTTAACATTACATATGCAACAAACTACAAGATACATTCCACAAAAACATATATATGATGCATGATCCCACATAATACCAAAATACAATAAATAATATCAATTTACTATAATCAAAGTCGTAGTATAAAATAAGGCATACAAATAAGATTACAACACCAAGACTAAGTAGAATGAAAACATGCCAATGTGACAAACTCCGATGCTCCACAATACTCCTACATCAAATCTCTCAACTCCATCCCTAAATACCCCATACATAGAGAAATCCTCTAGAAAGGTAAGAGGTATCCCCTTACCTACATCATACCAAAAAAAGACTACATACACACCAAGATGCATATACAGGAGGTGATTTTACAAACATGGTAATAAATCCTTTAAATAATTCTCACAAACTCCACTTAAATAAGAACAAGTTATTTAAAATATTACATAAAACAAGCGATAATAGAATTACAATACAAAAACCAAGAAAATAATATAGTTCACTCACACTAAAACCCTATCTTCCTTTGATATACACAATTTCCAAAAAGACTACCAACACCATATGTCACCCAAAATTTACATGAACTCACACACCCGATGCATACGTCCCTCCCAAAAGGGACCAAAACTCACATGCAGAAGCCCATTCCTTTGACCCAAGGCATCACTTGGAAGAGTAACATCCCAATGTGACTTAGATGGAATTAAATCCAAGTCTGAATCAATAATGTCCCTTTAATATGCATCATGAATGTACACCAACCCACGTCAACCCAAAATTCCCCTTAAGTTCAGTACTAGAAGCCAAGTAAGGCCAACAAGGCCCCACACATGCAAGATATGAATTCACCCCAAACCATGCATTCAAGTTTACACATAAAAAACTTTTATTTGGAAAATAAATTAAAAATAATGATAATTTTAATATTTTTCAATTATAATATTTCATTAATAGAAGTAGAAAACTTTAGATACAAAAGATTTCAAGTTTGAGATATAAGTGGAGAGGAAGAAAGGCCACCTACCTCTGATCGGTTCATCCAGCGGAGATCAAGAGGAAGAATCTTTGGGAGGGTGGATCATGTAATTCTCCCTTAAAAATTTTCTAGTTAGAGATACCTCACAATCATAGGAATAATGAATAATTTTATGGGAGTTAACCAAGTCATAAACGAGTTAATATACCCCCAAATTTATCGCATAGGGTTCCCCTTAAAAGATCACAACTCCCTTCCCCCCCACCCCCACCAAGATACGATGGTTGATTTGACAATTTTTAAAAAACAATATCGAAACAAAACTTTGTTCTATGACATGGTATATTCTCTGAGGACGTTTTAGATAGACCATATGAAGCCAGCCCCACAAAACCACCATAGGAATCTACCATGACATAGGGACATTGTTGTAATAGTGGGTTTCCTAGAATCAACTAAACAATATTTTTTGATTACTATATAATATATACAGTGAGTTATATATGATTCTTAATAACCAAAATGGTTTTGATATTTTTGAATCCACTATTTATATGGTAATTCACATAGATTATTTTTCATATCAAAAGGTTATAACAGTTCTCAGTCTATAATGAGAACCTAGAGATACTATGACATTAATCTTAAACATATGTCCTATGGTATAGATACATTATTCTGACTGGACATAAATGATGTCTAATATCAGGTGTTGGGGGCTCAAAAGCATTGATACTTCTTCTCATGAATTTTTAACTTAGTGATCTTGAGTAGATGAGATCATGAGTACTAACCCACCAATGCGAACACCGCATGTTTCAGGTGTCATTGGTAGTTACTATATGCATACACATGTAATGGTATCTTGACTTGAGATTGTTATTCGTTTATACCATTTGATCACGTACTTTTATGTAATGAAAAAACTATGCCATTTAATTAATGGAGAGGTAGATTGCATTGGGTGTGTCATTGGTGGTATGACATTGATTCAATAATAACGAAAGAATTTGTTTCTTCTGACAGAAATATATATCTTGGTCCTAGATGATCAATATGGTAGCACCTTCACCAAATCCATGACCATGGTAGAATAAGGTAAGTCTATATAGTAAGTTAAATGAATAATAATGCAAGAAAGGATGATGACATAAAGTGTGCATCCTGATTTATGAGATATCATGAGACAAAGAGATTATATTATATTGTGTGTGTTCATTTGATGTTTATTGTTGCTATGACTACACTTTATTTCTTTAAGGGCCTTGATGGGTTGCTAGATGCCACTCTTGGTCTATGAATAGTATTAAATACTATTGAGAAAAGGTCATAGAGGGTTACACACTAAGTGTATTCAAAATTCATCCATGTTCTGATGAATTAGAATATAGGACATGGTGGGACCCACCACTAGGGTCTGAGTGATGTTCAGGAATTATTGATCACCAAGAAAGAAATAAATTAATATTATTTGAGTTTATAATAATTGATATTGAATTTATTTATTAAATTTATTTAAAATTATTAAAATAAATACATGAAAAATATTTTATGAATGGATATTATATTAATATTCAATGTTCGTTTAATTTTTTTCAGAATGAAGAGCCAAATTAATGGCTAGATTTTATCATGTAATATATTTATTATATTACATGAAATGGATAAAAAATATAAATGATTTTTATGACTCAGTTAAGTAGTCACAGGAATCCCTTTATGGATAATTTAGTGGGTAATAAATATTTGGGAGACGAGGCACCATTTTAGTTAATTTTATAACTCACTATATATAGAAGGAGAGAGGCACTCACATGGTAACTATTCATTTCTCATTCATTGAAATAATCACTCGTGTCTCCTTCACCCTAGAGAGAGAAAAACTAATTCCAAGAAATCATATTGATCTCTCCTTCATGCATCTTTGGAACACTGATGCAGTGATCGTCAGGATATCGAAGGCATCATAATATTGCCATGCTAGCACTCAAAATTTGACTATCGACACTCTCTTAGACTTTAAAAGATCATGCGAATAATATATAGGGAATTATATTTAGTTCCATTAATAAATGATCATCAGTGATGATGAGATGTTGAGCATGGATTCATATTGGAAAAGGTGTTTTTTAAAATTTTGTGCTTAAAATTCAGTACGTGGAGATTGTCAGGACTTTATCTAGGAAAACATTTGACAGTGATGATGTATTTACTTAGATTCTGGAGAAAATTTTTAAATCTTCAACCCATCTACTTCTACTATGTTCCCCAGTATATTCAACTAGTATCAAAGTGATTTCATGATTTATTAAGTTGATGAAAAATTAAATTTGTAGTCAATTATGGTAGAGGGCATCGTAAGAGTTCTAATGTCATAGATGGTGTTTTAATCCAACATTGGATGACCAAGATGTGGTCATATTAAATTTTTAATACAGATTGGAATCAGTTTTTGTGGGGTTAAATAAAACAAACATAGACATACACACGTGTGTGTGTGTGTGTGTGTGTGTTTTTAACCAAATTCAATGACTGGTGGCGTTTACCAACAAAAACCCATTGTTTGGCAAGATTCTGGTAACTATAATAGGATATTCTAGCCATGAATTTTTCCTTCTGGTAGAAAGAAATTCCACACACCTTTGGAAATGAATAAAATAAATTAAGTTATTTTGTTATTTTATCAAATTTCTTAATATCACAGGCTTGAATTTTTTAGAGAAGAAAAAAATTAAAAAAGGGGCAGTTGGGTGATGGTCAGTAGAATACAACTTAAAAATTAAAAAATATAGACCAAAATGACCTACAAAATGGTATTTTAATAATTAAAAAAATTAAAAAATGGGTGCTTCTATAGGAATCCACCTGTTGCGGCCACCCTTTCCCCTCCATGTTTGCATCCTACCTGAGCCATCGTAAACATCCTTGTAACCACTATCACCACCACAGTCCTCCACCCCTATAATCTCGTTCGTTATCGAAACCTAGTGGAACACCCCACCCTTAGAAACCCGTAGGTGATGCCAAATCCTGCACTCCTCTATGCTTTCATGTTTCCAACCCCATCGATCATAAAATAAGGTATGAAAATAATACAGCAATACCAAGACTCAATGGAAGGACAAAGTGCCAATGTGACACACTCCCATGCTCCACAAGACTGCTACCTGAAATATCCTAAATCCATCCCTAAATAATCTGTCCATAAAGAACTCCTCTAGAATGGTAAGAGGTCTCCCCTTACCTACATCATATCGAATTAAGACTACATGCACACCAAGATTCATATACATAAGGTGATTTTACAAACCCAATAGGAAATCCTCCAGATAATTTTCATACACACCACTTAAATAACAACAAGTTTGGTAAAATATTATATAAAACAAGTTAGAATAATTTTACAATACACAAACCAAGAAAATCATATACATCACTCATGATAAAACCCTATTTTCCTTTGAGATCCATAGTTTCCACGAAACCACCCACACCACATCTCATTCACACTTTCAATGAAATCACACACCCAATGCATTCATCCATCCTAGAATTGACCCAAAATCACAATAAGGAAACTATTCCTCTAACCCAAGACATCACTTGGAGAAGTAACATACCAATGTTCATCGGATGGAATGAAATCCAAGTATGAATCAATAAGACCCCTTCCATATGCATCGTGAACACACACTAACTCATGTCAACCCAACATGACCCTTAATCTTAGTACAAGAATATAATTTAAACTAACAAGGCCCCACACATTAAATATATGAATTCACCCCAACCCATGTAGTAAAGTTTACACATACAAAAATTTTCTTTTGAAAATCAATTATAAAGAAAAATACATTGAATAATTTTAATTAAAATATTTCTTCAAACAAAAGCAAAAAACTTTAGATACAAAAGACTTCAAGTTTGAGATAGAATTGGAGAGTAGGAGAGGAAAATTACCTCTAATTGATTCATCCCGTGGAGACGAAGAGTAAGAAGATCTAGGAGGTATAATCACCTAATTTGCCTCTAGAAACTTTCTGGTTCAAGACACCTCATAATCAAAGGAAGAATAAATGTTTTTATGGGATTTAACCAGGTCAAAAATCAGTTAAATCCCCCCAAAATTATCGCATAGGGTTTCCCTTCAAAGGTAATAACTCTCCCAAGATACAATGGTTGATTTGATCATTTTAAAAACAAATTTGACCAGAACCATGCCTTTGTCTATGATGTGGTACATTCACCTAAGACATTTTAGACAAACCACATGAATCCAACCCCACACAACCACTATAGGAATCTACCATGATGTGGGGACATTATTCTAATAGTGGGTACCCTAAACTCAACTAAACAATACTTTTATATTACTATTCATATATACAGTGAGTTATGAACGATTCTTACTTTCCATAATAGTGTTAATATTTCTGCATCCACTATTTACATGGTAATATCCATAGATTATTTATTGTATCATAATGGTATATAAATTCTCAATCTATATTGAGAACCTCGAGATACTTTAACATTAATCTTAAAAAAATTACTTTGGTCTAAATACGTCATTCTAACTGGACACAAATGATGTCTGACTATCAGGTGCTAGGGGCTCATAAGAATTGAGACTTCTTCTCAAGAAGTTCAAACTTTATGATCTCTATTAGATGAGATCATGAGGACTAACCCTCTAATAGGAACACCACATGTTTCAAGTGTCATTGGTAGTTCCTATTTTAAAACATGTGTAATGGTCTCCTAAATTGAGATTATTATTAGTGTGTACCATTTTATCACATAATTTGATTCAAGGAAAAAACAATGGCATTGAAGTCATGGTGAATAGTTTGTGTTGGGTGCATCATTGATGGTATGACATTGATTGAATTATCACAAAAGAATTTGTTGCTTCCAAGAGGAAGAGATATCTTGGGCTAAGTTGATCATGATGGTAGTGACTTCACAAAATCCATGACCATGGTAGAATAAGGTAAGTCCATATAGTAAGGTCATTGAACAATAATGAAACAAAATATGATGACACAAATTATGCATTCTTCTTTATGAGATATCATGAGATAAAGAGATTATATTACATTTTGTGTGTTTATAAGAAGGTATTCATTATTATGACTACTCTTTATCTCTTTAGGGGCCTTGATGGGTTGTTTGAATCCACACTTGGTCTATGAATAGTATTCACTACTATAAAGATAAGGGGCTAGAGGTTTACACACTAAGTGTATTCAAAAGTCTACCATATTCTTATGAATAGGAATATATAAAATGGTAGGCCCCAACACTAGGGTCGGGGTGATGTCTGAGAATTATCAATCACCAGGAAATAAATACATTTATATTATTTGAGTTTAGAATACTTGGTTTTGAATTTATTTATTAAATTTATTTACATGTATTAAAGTAAATACATAGAAAATATTTTATGAATGAATATTATATTAATATTCATGGTTTTTATAATATTTGTGGGAAATATGAGCCAAATTAATATCTTAATTTTATCTTGTAATATATTTATTATATTACATGAAATGTATAAAAATATAAATTATGTTTATGACTTAGTGAATTAGTCATAAGAATTCATTTTTGGATTATTTAGTGGGTAATAAATATTTAGGGGTTGGGATGCTTTTTTCAAGTAACTGTATAACTCACTATATATATGAGGAGAGAGGATCTCACATGGTAACTATTAAGAGGGATAAACTCTCTATCCAAGCAATTGGATAGAGCTTTTCTTCATGAATCACTATAACATTGATGCAGTGATTGTTGGGACGTCAAATGCATTGTCGGATTGCCGCGCTAGCACTCGAAATTTGAAGATCGATGCTCCTGAAGACTTTTTATGTGTGTGACAAATCTTAAGGGAATAAAATTTGATTCCTTTGAGTAATGATCATCGACGATGGGAATATCTTGATCATGGATATATATTGGAAGAGGTAATTTTTGTTTTAAATTTTGTGATTAAAATTCATTATATACATATCCTCATTCCTTTACCGAGGTTGTGCTTCGCCAATGATGATGTAGTTACGTCAATTGCCTGAGAAAAAATTTAAATCTTCATCCCATATTTTTCAACTATTCAATCTGTTACCTTCAACTGGTATCAAAGAAATCACATGATTTATTAAGATAATGAAAAATTAAATTTTTAGTGAATTAATGTTGAGGGCATTGTAACGGTATCGACACTGAAAAATACATTTCAATACGACATCGAACGGCCAAGTTATGGTCATATGAAATTTTTAAAATGGATTAAAATCATTTTTTTGGGGTTAAATTGAAATAAACACACACACACACGTGTGTGTGGGGGGGGTCATTTTAATCTGAATTCAATGACCAGTGGTGTTTACCAGTGAAATCCCATTTTTTATCCAGATTTTAGTAATTAGAATAGAATATTCTAGCTAGGTATTTTTCCTTTCGATAGAAGAAAATTACACAAACCATTGGAATTGAATAAAATAAATTAAGTTATTTTTTTATTTTTTCAAATTTTCTAATATCACAGTCTTGAATTTTTTAAAGAAGACAAAATTTTAAAAAGGGGTAGCTATGTTCAAGTCAGTAGAAGATAGCCTAAAAATAAAAACAAGGTAGACCAGCATGACCTTCAAAAGGGTATTTTAATAATAATAATAATAATTAAAAATGAGGGTGCTTCCACAGGAAGCCACCTGCTATAGAAACCCTTTCCCCTCCATGGACGCATTCTACTCAAGCCCTCGTCGGCCTCGTATCCATCCTGTAGACACATTTCCAGCTTCCCCTAGAAGACCCCATGCACTACCCCACCCTCATATTCCATCATTCATTCGGCTTTCACCACACGTTGTTCCCATCCTCGACCAGTCCAATAGTTCAAATAGCCTCATACTGAGCCTTCCTATCCCCAACCGGCCTCCCTCCACCCAGGTGCATGTTTTCTGGTCCACTTAGCCTGATCCAAGTGACCCTGACCCTAAATGCTCTAGGGTGGGTTTTACTGACCAAGAATGGGTCGAGATAGTTCAACCCAACACCTAATTAAAGTTATGTGGGGTCCCAAGAACAAAATTTTATATATTTATATATATATATATATATATCAAAATTAATTTATTTGTTTTGAAATAAAAATTTAAAAAATTAATTTACAATTTTTGGAATACAAATTGTGAATGAGGACCAAGTGAATTTTATTTGAATTAAAATTTTGAAAAAATTATTTTAATTCTAATAACTCTGAAATAAATTCATTTCAAAAATTAATTATTCATTTAAAATTTCATGTCAAATGATCTTGAGCAGTGACCGATCAATGTATTTCTGGGCTTTTAGTTAATTAATTAACTATTTAAATTGTGTGTGATGCATGTAATTAATTATTTAGATGATATGCACATCGTCAGTATTCATCATTATATGTATAGGGTCTTGTGCACCTAGATAAAAGAAATTTATTTTTATTATACACTCTCAAAATCCCATCACCTGCATGCAGGTATTTTTATATTATGAAGAAAATGAAGTAATACATGGATCATATCGAGATAAGGTGTTATTCTAGACAAAAAAAGTAACACATTGGATCAGGGTGAGAGATGTTATATGAGTCAAGGCCCGACTCGAGTATTATACCCCTTAGGTCACAATTAATCCATTGAGTATAAATGGATCGACCAATATCAAACTCTCAACATCATTCACACAATTTATTTAATTTATGGATTACTTTGTTATTTTTATGAATATGTTCGATTGCACAATCAAAAAAAGTAATAAACATAAAAAATTAATATAATTTATGATGTGGTAAATGTTTTTTTATTTATTATATAGTCAATTGTGAGTGTGATAATATAGAACATGCATATCAGATAGAATATGATTTCATTAGTCAATAAATAATAAAAACCCTCAAAGAAATATTAAGTCATAAATTCCTTCCATTGTTTGAATTTAAACAAAAACTATGTGTACGGGGTGCTCATCAGCCTTAGTTGAGGGTGTATCCTACTACTAGAGAGTTCTTATGAGAACGATGAGTTGACTTAACTAATGATGGAACAAAAAAAGTAACAAAATATAGATTGCTTCATCATTAGAGTAAAATCATTGATAAATCAAATTATTAATTTTCGAAGCTGGGAATTCACTCAACAGATCTAGGAGCCATTAGATAATGTTGTTGGTCTATCAGACGCCTACCTTGAAACTCTATGAGTAGTGGCATAGCCAAAGCTTATATTATAAGGATATGTTTTAGGAATCCTTTCCACTAAAATAATATAACAATGGGGTATTATGAATCTAGTAGTGAGGGATAATAGGGTTTTATAAAATAGTGGGATACATTTAATTACTTCATTAGTAATGTCTAATTAGAAATCAAGATAAAAGTACTAATCTGCTAAATTTTTGTTTTTGTAGAAAATGGCATGTGATACTACAATCACTCTAATATTAATTTTGGAAAAAGTAAATATCCTATCCTGCATGAATTTGTAATAGTATTATAGGCTCTTATGCATGGTACTATGATATAAGAAATTCAAGGTGTTAAAGTCCCCAATACCTGTTGAACCACCTCAGGAAGAGAGGGTGTGAAAGATGCTTATAGGGGACTCATGTATGATGAATTTTATGTTTACGTCATAATATTATCATAAATGTACAATCGGTTTTTGATAATTCATGAGTATGTGGATGATATTATATATTTTCTCAAATCCCAGAAGCTAATGAGGAGAAAGTAAAGAAAGATATGAATCTGATGATTATTATACTGGATATGTGTAAATTTAAATATGGATTATGATCTTTCAAAACATCCCATTCGTATATCTTTTTACCCCAATTACTTCAGTTTCATTTAATATTAAAAAAAGGTATAGAAAAATGATTCATTACCTTTGGGTAAGGTTCACCAATAAAATAAGAACTTAAATAAATTTTAATCTTTAGTTATTATGGTGAAAAAGTTGAAAGACAAGGTGAAAAATCTAATAGAGAGTGTGATGAAAAAGAAACATTTTCAATGTCCTTAAAAAATATTTTGGCCATCATACATGAGGTTGTTTTCTTCACATATCTTGAAATAACTTTATGGAAGTTTAAATGCAATTAACTAAATTGAAAAAGCAAGTAATAGCGTATTCTTCAGGTATATTCGTCATTGTATGTAATGTTTCAGTTATACTTCATGGGTATTGAATAAAATATGCCTATCACATATGATTATTCAAATATAGTAACCAAGTAAGTATAGAAACATTACAAGAAGAAAGTTTAATTCTATAAGAGACTTATAAAAGGTGATTCCTAAGTCAATGGTGATAAGAACAAAACTTATAATTTCCAAGATTAATGATTATTGTTGAACTTTTATTGAGTATAACCAAAACTTTTATCTCAAATTTCCTTTGTATATAAGGATAAATTATTCAACTTCTGTAATGAATATTTTTGTGGTGTCTAAATACACAATTAATAGTTCATTAATACTTGAATCATTAGAAATACCTGATGAATATAAATTGTACAACTTAGTTATACCCAATTGTGGAATGATAAGTCTTTGTCTAGTAAAACTAAGTAGTTGTCAAGGATATACCTAGTATGGTTTTATAATATTTAGAGTTAAATACCTTAGGAATTATCAACACACTTACATATTTTGTTTTAGACAAATAAACCTTTAATCATAAAGGACAGTCACATAGCTTTTAAAATTAGTAAGACTAGAGAGTGTGAACTTCTCCAAGGTAAAGATAGTGGCAAATATACTTCAAAATTTTTTTTAAAATATATTTAAGGAATTTAAAATTGAATTATGAAATATGCATGGTCATAAGATATGATTTGTTTTGGGCCCATGTGTCGAATAATATCTCGACCATGCATTCATCGATTATAAAATGTAGCGTGGAGTAATTCCTAAACACACATTTCCTTATACACATCAAAGTTATGATGTTTATAAGAAGGATCAATGATGATTCTTACATGTAAAAATCAGTCATAAAATGTTTCATGGACTAATTCCTAAACACAAATTTCCTTATACACATCATATCCATGATGTCAGTAAAAAGAGTATAAAGGTTGAAACTAATAAGCATTATAGAAACTTACATTATATTTTGAGACATTCTTCACAAATAATGATGTTATCCTATAATCATATGCCAACTATAATGAAAAATTTATATCATATGATTAATAGTATGACATAAATTTTATCATGTCATAATAACATATTTTTATATTCAAATATTTTGTTAGGATATAAAAAAACTCAATGTGCATTTAATTAATTATCCTAAAGTTTTTTAAGGATATTATAAAAATCCCTATGATAGAAAGGATATAGTTAAGTGATATAATATATTTATATAAAAGGGTAAAAATATCTATTCGAGATAGTGGGAGAAATATTAACTTTGATTTATTAAATTCCTAAGATGCTCAAATAATTGGAATAGGAATATGTTCCATAAGAGTCTATTGGAAAGGGGATGTTCCAGAGACACATACTGTGTAGGAAGGATAAAACCATGGTAATGGATTTTTATTCACCACGGTCGGTGATACATTATTCATTGAGAATAATGAATACTATAAGAAATAAATGGAAATAATCTAAAATTGACATGATCAATTAAAATTCAATAATGGGTTTCATGTATCAAAGTAAAGGGGATTATTATTTTGAATATTATGGTGGGTATTCAAGTTAAACTATACATGGGTAGTAAAATCATGGTACCAGTAAGGTTTGATTGGTAATACTACGTCATTATACCTAAATACATTATAATTTTACTTATCATAGATAATTTCTAGGATCAATATATTGGACATTAGATGTCAAGACCACCAATCTTGGAAGGTGTCTATATGATATAACCAGAAAGGGTTGGTGACACCATATAATGTCAGTAAGGGGTGAAAGTTACTAAAATAAAATTTTGGATTGATGTAAACAATGAGATCATTTAATATTCATTTGGAATTAATTTTTATCATGTTTCTACAATATTTTAGTTGGATCATCACTATTTTAATGGAAAATATGTTTGATAACATATAGAAAGCAATTATTGGTCTTATAGTTAGTTAAGACTCATGATGAAAGTAACTCTCCAAATATTAACATAAAGTAGAAACTTACATTATATGGAATGATAACTACTATGGTAGATTTAACAGTTTATTAGACCAATTCAAAATTACATACTAAAAAGGTATTGATTAAATACAAGTTGGAATAATTTGAGAGAGAATTGTTACCAATGTGACATTGAATAAATCTATCCAAGAAGACATGCATAGAGTATTGGAGGAGATTAAAGAGTTGATTATAATTACATAAGCACCAGAAATGGATATATCACATATTCCATGTTATTCATGATGTATTGTATTTCCAAGATATTCTTAATGGTAGGAAAATATTAGTTATATCTAAGATAACTACATGGGAAGCAGTCAGAACTATCTAATTGTACTTGAGAGAGTATAAGAGGTTTATTCCTAGTACTTAGAGAGGAAGATAAAATAGTTTTAAGGGGTCATATACTAATATTACTTTGGATCAATATGATGTACTATCATAGTTAGACTAGGATAATGAGAATGAAAATATCATTCAAGACAGTGGTATCCATAACTACAAATACCGAGTGCATTGTAGATTTTTGAGCCAGATAAAGAATAAATGTTAAATAAAAAACTATTATTTCTAGTTATTAGAATCACAATTAGTAAGTAAAGTTTTATCATAATATAAATTATAATAATTATAATGCTGGTACTGGGCAAGATGTTAAATTTTGACAGTGGAAAAATGTAACATACTCAGGGATATCTTCTCTTGAAAAGTTTTACTCAAGGAGGTGAAGTCACATATAGCAGAGTATCCATGAATCGGAAGCATGGAAGGCCCATAAAATAAATACATAACTCAGTAGAAACATGATCTTATCATGTGAGAGCTAACAAGTTTCATTATCAAGTTATCTCTATTATAAGTGAGATTTTTTTAATAATGGGTGCCATATACCCAACTAAATAGTATTTTTCGATTACCATATCTTGTATACAGTGATTTATAAATGATGATTACTAACCATAATAGTGTTTAGATTTATAAATTTACTATTTACATGGTAATTTCCATAGATTATTTATCATATCAAAAGTTTATAGAATCTCCTAGGCTATAATAAGAGCCTTGAGATACTATTACATTAATTTTAAACATATGACCTATAGTCTAGATACATCATTATGACTGGACATCGATGATGTCTAACTATCAATTGTTGGGGGATCATAAGCATTAATACTTCTTCTCATGAAGTTCAAACTAAGTGATATCAGGTATATGAGATCATGAGGACTAAACTTCCAATAGGAACACCACGTGTTTTAGGTTTTATTAGTAGTTCCTATTTTTGAACACGTGTAATGGTCTCCTAACTTGAGATTATTACTAGTTTATAACATTTTATCACGTACTTTGATGTAAGGAAAAACTATTACATTGAAGTCATGGTGAGGTATCTTACATTGAGTGTGTCATTTATGGCATGACATCGATTGAATAATCAAGAAATAATTTTTTTCTTCTGATAGGAAGAGTTGTCTTAGGCTTAGTTGATATGGATGGTAGTACCTTCACTAAATCCATGGACATGGTAGAATAAGGAAAGCCCATATAGTATGGTCAAAAAACAATAAATCAAGAAAAGTAAATGACACAAATTGTGCATCTTATATTATGAGGTATAGTGAGACAAATAGATTATATTACATGGTGTCAGTTCGTAGGAAGGGTGTAACTTTTTTCATGAAAAATATATTGATGTACATGTGAATTTATGAACATTACAATATATTGATGATAAAAAATATATTAAATAGTTTTTTAATGACTTGAAATAGTAATTTTTATTAATATTGAAAATTATTTAAAATATCAACTTTTCACACATAGAATCAAAAACTCAACACAACCTTTTTATAGATAGAACCTACATTTTTAATGGTATAAAACATTACTAGGACTCATCACCTTTAGTTTATTAATTAATAATTTAATCACCAATTTTAAACCATATAAATAGTCCTTAGACATTATTAATTTGAATCAATCCCCTTTTAATTATGTATATAAACTCCCACAAGAATTAGAAAAACATTTTTGTAACTTAAAGGCAGACCAAATGAATTTGTGGAAGATTATAGGATGAAATTCCTTACTTTTAATCATTGAACATTACAGAAATTTCCATATAGAATCCTTATTTAAACACTTCTTATTCCCATTTAATAACTCATTATCTCCCATAAAACTCACACATCATTTAATCACCTATACCACTATTAATATCAAGTTTTAATAAAATTACAGTACAACACAAAATTTATTCAACCCAAACAAGATATTACATCCTATAAAATCCCTTTTACTTCTCAACATGCCACATGATGATTTAAAAAAATATTATAGATCATTAATGATCACTCACCACACAAAAAACACTATTACACCAAAAAAATCCAACACATTATTATGATTTAGTGTTATTAATTCAATAAGTGACACATTTATTATCATTAAACATTCTTCCATATATTTAACCTTTAAATACCATGAAATTATTATTAAATTCCATATAATTAGTTTTTATAGCATAAATTAAATAAAATAAAACATCATAAAACATTTTATTCCCCTTAAAACAGGCACTTTTATCACCTTTAAACATTATTCCATAAATTTACCCCACAAAGAATGATTATATAATTCTATATAATAAAATTTTCATAGCATAAATTTAATAAAATAAAGTATCATAAAAAATCTATTCCACCTAAGTACTATATTAAATAGAAACTCATTTTATTCTATAGCATACATAATTCCTTATAATATTATAAGTAAAACATAATAGAATTTCACATGTGTTGTCATTATTAATCAATAAAAATCATGTTAGAACATCTTTATTTGAATTATTAGAAAATTTCATTTCAAACAATTAGAAAAGAACTAAATTCAATTGTCAGATTAACCATAATACACTAGAGTAGTGAATTATAAGCTCAAATAATTTCACAACCACTTGCCTCAAGGTATGTTACCATTCCTCACAAGGATTAAAAACCTAATTCTCACTCTAATTATCAAATATCAAGAATAAACTAATAACTAAAATAAAAACTATAATTAAAAAATAAAAAACTAAACCTATTTTCCTTTTACCTAAACCATAAGGAAATAATATACAGTATCCCAATTTCAACATAACAAACAAATTGTTAATATTTCTAGACATGAAGGATAAATCACTAAGATCAGTTGGCGAGTGTTTGAGAGGGATTTTAGAGAGGAAATTTTTTCCCAAATAACCTTTTTAATTATAAAAAAATAGATTAAGACTCAAATCCATTGATAAAAAAAGATAGAAATTAATTTGAAAAAATAAACTCCCAAGCACTGCACTAGGTACCCAGTTAATTACCATTGTAGGTCAGCCTAATATTCCCCCTTCCATGTCACCTACACCATGAACTCAGTACCCCACACTAGGTACTTGATGATTTTTTCAAGTGTTTTATAGAATTAATCACCACAAAACCCTCCTCCCAAGACATTTATCTACTCTAAACCCGCAATACCAACTCAAAATAGATTCAAAATAAATTCTAATACATAAAAATTAAAATCATGTCATGCCTCAAAAACCCTATAATATAAAAATCTACCCACAATAATGTTTCTCATCTTTGAAAATAGTCTTTGAGAATCTCCAGTGACTGACTATGTCCTCTAGACCTCACTTTACTTTCTATTCTCAAACAAAAATTCAAATATCTCATACTCAACGTTGAATTAAATCCATAAAAGGTTCCCCTAATATAAATTCCCATAAAAAATTAATACTCATCAATATTCACTTCCCACATGAGAACAAAAGAGTAGTGGTACCTCATGAAACCATGTTATAACTAAAGATAACATAATAAAAATTCAATGTGAAAGTTTAATTCATCAACAATATCATCATACTAGGTCTATACCCAATAATTTATATGGTTTTAACTAAAATTACTATAACTAAACATAATTTAAAACTCCTGAAATCATTATCCTGACTCATGCCACGTACACCTCACTAATCCTTAAAATAAACTAAAAAAACTTTATAAATGAGTGAATCAATTAAAATAATTATTTAACTTTGGTTAAATAATATTCTAAAGTAATCCAATAAAAAAATTCCCCCTTACTAAATTTGAAAATTTAAATCAAGGATTAACTCATCACAAATCAAAATGAAACATTAAAACAACCATAATCACAAAGAAAATTTTGATTCAACCAATAAAACCATTTAAATAAGCATGATTTTTATAAGATATAAATAAACACCAACAAAAAAAATATTAAAATTAATCACTTCACTTTAAAATTATCTTTAATAAGATAATCATACCATGTTAATTTAATTTTTATTAATAAAATATCCCCAATAAAAACACATGGTAGAACATAAAATTTTAATTTTATATACTCTCATCCTAACTAAACATTAACATTATTTAACCAAATAAATAATAAATCCAATTATTTCACATGTCTTTTTAACAAAAAAAATACCAATACCTTTTATCATCATTCTCAAAACAACAATTAAATATTTTATCATGTGAATAAAACTTTTAAGAAAAACCATAGTTCCTATTATGATTTCTTTATGTACAATAAAAATCAACCATTTCCACATTAAGATTTAATTTATTCCCATATTATTTTAGAATAACATACTTTCATTAATTAATATATCTATAATATTCTTAACCTAAACCAAAAAATTCATACTATCATGCATTATGAATTTCTTAAAATTATGGACTAATATAACAAGATTCTATACAAATAAATTTCATTTGATTTATTCTAATTCACATTTAAACATTCATCAAACATCCATTAATCACCTCAATTTTAAAAATAATCATTAACATAATATTTTATTACCTAACAAACAATAAATGGAATTTGCTTTAAACCAACTCAAAATATACACATAAAATTCACATTGACTATATGCTTTCATAAATATCCATCACTGAAAAATTTACCTTGCTTTTCCCTATTTTAACCACATTCAAAATAAATCATAGAAACATAGAAACAACCAAATACGAACACATCTAACATAAATTTCAACTTTACATTTTACTATATTATACATGTATTTAATATTCAATTTTTTTAATAAATTCATCCCATTTCCATTATTCTATAATCATATTTCCCTTATATTCATGGAAATAATATATACAAATATTAATCCTTAAATTCTACTTTAAGTTAATTTATCAAATCATTATTTAATAATATTCTCAACTTTCCCAAGTTATTATATAAAATTTCTTTTATTAACCAACACATATCATACTGGCACAAAGTAATCAATCATTGTAAAATATCATATTACATAATCAAATATATACATTTTATTTTATGTATGAAATTCATTATTAATAACCTAGTTTGAATAATGGTTTTTTACATTCAATGACATTGTAGAATGCGGCTTTGAATATTGAAGTACGTGTGCCTTGAACAAAATTGTTTTTCTCAAGAAAAAAGAATAAATATGGAATCATAGTAAACGAATAGACACAACAATAGATTTTAAGTTTTTCTTAGTTAATTTTAAATTATAATATCTATTTTGTAACTAAATAGTTCATTTATATTTGTAATAGTGTGATTTGGAGGATCTTGATGAGTATGAAGATGAAATATTTGGGCCAAATGATTATTTGAATCAAGTATTAGGAGATGAACATAGTGGGAGAGTATGATATTTTCCAGGGAATAGTATTGTCCCCACGATATAATGGTCCACTTCAAGTGCCAGTTCTGGTAGCATTAAGTTGGAAATAGCTCATTCTGAGGTAGCATAAGATCATACCGAGGTAGAAGAGGCCAAAAAATGTTCATGTACAAGTGTGAATGGAATCAAAATGCCAATAATGAATTTATGAAATTTATGGAATCCTTATTTCCATAACTTCCACTAGATACCATCATGGATTGTGATGCATATATATATAAGATGCATACATTATATGTTTCTTCGAGCAATGGTGTTAGTGGTGCTTAAGATGATGAAGTTCCTAGAAATGGTGATGGTGATAAGGATGACAATGGAAATGGGGATGATTATGGCGAGGATGATGGTCATGATGATGATGTTGATGATGATGAAGATTATGATGATATTGGTTATGATGAGAGAGATTTATCCTTTACATTTTGATTGATATTTATGAAACATGATTTTGAAGATTTGTTATGAATAAATATATATGGTTTTTTAAATGTTTTTTATCATTAGTTGAATGCATTAATTATTTTATTATGTTATAATTGTTTTTATATAGTTTGGTGATGTTTTTTGAAACTTTTTGGTGATTTTTATATGTAATTTTCCAAGGTGGGGGTGTTACTGCCTATTTGTTGATTTCTGTATGTGATCTATACCAATGGTTTTCAAACTATTGGTATAGACCTATAACAATGATTTCATACAAACATTGGTATATCTTGTAGTTAAGAAACACTATTCCAATGATTTATAAACCATTGTTGTAGGGGTTTTTCAATTATTTTTCAAAACCATTAGTAATTACATATACCAATGGTTTCATCATAACCACTAGTAAAATGAAACACAAGGAGGCCTATACTAATGGATTATTATAAATCATTGGTACAGGCCTATAACCATTAAATTATATCCAAAAATTTAGAGAAACATTTCTATAGCCTATACCAACGGTTTTGAACCATTGGCATAGCCCCATTTTCTAACAGTGAGAAAATATGGACAAGAAATAAAAGATAAGGTTTGGAATGAAATTTGGGTAATAGAATTTTTTGTAAATAATTTACAATTTATTTATAAAGTATTATTGTAAATTTTTTTAACATTCAGATCTGATATGAATTTTCAGATGCCCTGCAAGCAAAGATACCCAGGTTAGTGGAACTAGGTGAGATGTGATAGGCCTCCAAGCATGACTTCTATCTTAGATGAAAAAAGAGAATAGGTACCAATTTTTAAAATATATCAATCTTCAATGAATTTAAACTTAGACAATACAAAGACTTAGTTTCATACTAGATCAGTTATTATTTAAAGGAAATTTATTGAATTTTATATTTAATTGAGTTTTTTTCTATCAAGATTCATTATCTATTTATAAGATATAAGATTTGTTTGTATTGAAACTATAGTTTTTGAATAAATAATAATATTTATTTGAATGTTTTCAATCAATAATGGTGATAATCATGGATTTGAAATTCCAAATCCATGATTCCATTAATTTATTATAAACACACACAAATATAATAGATACATGGGGTTGTGAGTTCATGAAAATTACTAAAAGGGGAATGGGTAGTAGGTACGCTGCTCTCATCCTATGTATCCACATGCATAGGGGTCTGGTAAGAAGGATCACCTAGATCTCTAACCACCCTCGAATCCTCTTTAGATGCCTTTGAAATCTGGGTATAAGAACCATGCTCTAGACCGTTGGTCCAAAAACATTAGCCTGCATTGATCTACTTTGGAAACAACCAATGACCATTTCTTCAGCATGATTTACCTATTTAAAGATGGATTATATCCATTAAATGGTTGAATCTAGAATTTTGTTTTGAAAAGATTTTACTTTATTTGAAAATTATAGATTCAATCTCATTATTTTCATTAAAATACATTATATTCTCTAAATTCATTGGAATCTATTCTTCTAAAACCATTTATAACGTATCTTTCTCCTTTTTAATGATCCCTATTTCATATAGAATATTAAGGTATACCATGAATATGATTATATATTCTATGACTATCATAAAACGCTTTGAATATTTATCCACTATGTATTCTATATGTTGTTAAAGATCACTCAACTAGGAATTTTAAATAGATAAAATAAACAAGATCAATCCTAAGCAACAAGAATATCTATAAGTATCCTATAGCTTATTCAATATAAAATTTGTTTTATATACTAAGAAATTATTGAACTCCTTGTATATTTGTGAAAAATATAATCATTATTTTTATAATTCATTCCATTTTATCTTTATGATATAAATAAAAATATTATACCACATATGTTTTCACTAAATATATAATATAATTCAAATAAAAATAAACATAAATTTTTTAAACAATATGTTGATATTTTGTTAAACAAATAAGGCCTAGTGATTTGTACCATAATAAAAAATAAATAATACATTATTATAAATAGAGGAATGAGATTTTGAAAATATTCAGTTATGAGATATTGAGTAAGGAAATGTGGAAAAAATTATGAGAAAACTAGAGAATAGGAGAGCCTATAAAATTATTATGTAAAGGAGATAGGGAATAATATCACATCCATTCTAGCTACTATTTTCTTGATCTTTCTTGTTAATTATTCATCATGGATATCATCTTTTATTTTTGGGTGACATTTTGATCCTTGTTTCAAACTAGATAGGTTAATCGGTATTATAAGATAGATAAAATTTCCACATTCCATTATGAATGTGTTATATTTTTCGAAAGATATAAACTTATAGTAAAAATTTTATGTTTTAGATTAAAAATAAATCTGAATTTAGTCATAAAAAATAAAGAATAATTTAAATAGTATTTTTTTAAAAAAATTAAACAACGTATTCAATATCTCATCCTATATTAAACATTAAATAAAAATATATATAACTCTTCATACTTTAACACATGAAAATAATAAACAATACATACTTATGATGTGTGAAAATAAAAACTGAATACTTATACCAAATAGGTAATGATTTTTTTTAAAAAAAATAGAACAGTATTGAACTTGATTTAAATTTCTCAAATGTACTAAGATAGAGTTCACCTGTTCATTTTTGTTTTTAAAATAAATTTCTTTTCTATTTTAAATTAATTATTAATGATGGTATAATAAATACAATTTGCTTGTTATTTTTTTCATTGTTCAGTGGTGACTTTTTTGGATGACTAGAAGTTAATATATTATTTTCATAATCAATTAGACTTTTTTAGTTGGTTTTTTAATTGAATTTAAATTTTGTTCTTATGAGTGTTTTGTTTTATGAAATTTAAAAAACATGAATATTTGAGTTTCGTCTCGAAATCATTGAATTATTAAGTTGAAATGATGATGTTTTATCCCATGTGACTTGTTAAAATGTTAGTATATTTTTTTCTTATTAATAGGAATCGTCTGAAAGGAACATAAAAAATAATACTATCTCAAAATATATTCATACATTATGGTGAAATTTAATCCCATATAAATAATTTTCATAGGTAATGTAGCATCCCATTTTATACATTCAGGTACTTATTAACCCTATTTTGATCTCCTTTTGGATGGGTCTTGTTTCAGGGATATTTTTTGTGAAATTTAGAAAATTGTGGAGGATTTTTTGCTATGCATAGTTGGCACATGGTTTTCCCAAACCGTGTGCCCTAGTGAAAACCTTGAAACCACAAATAGTGTGGGAATGCACAATTGGTGCACAGTTTCCCAAAATATGTTCCCACCTCAGGGAAATTGTGTATCCTTAGACAGTGATTCCATAGGGGGTTCATGGTTAGGACACATGGTTTGTCTAATCATGTGGCCCTCCCCAACCATGCATACGGTTTTAAATTAATCCAAAAATTGTTTTAAAAATTATCAATCCCATGTTTAGGATTCCTAATAACCCTTATTGACACTAATATAATTGAAATGGTTCTAAAGGATCCCTAGAAGTGATTTTTTCCCCTCCAACCTCCTCCTTTGGAAAATCAAAGTGTTGGTGGAGGATCTAATCCCTCTCCAATAAGTGGATATCCTATCTAATTGTTTATTTTGATATATCCTTCCTTCCACATTATAGTTTGATGGATCATCGCATATTGGATAGATCTAAACTCTATTTAATTGGATCTTGACTCTATAATTGATTTCTATATCTCCTTCACCTTTAATCTATGTTTGTGTTCTTATTGGGGGTATGGATCATTTTATTTCTATTATTTAAAGGTAGGATGTTTTTATAATTTATTTCCATATAATTGAAATCTATAATTGCTTGATTAAATTGAAATGAGTTTTTAATTAACTTAAAAATATGGGATTGTGATGATTTGATCCTTGATTTGGTATGGGAATGTAAATTGATAAGAAAAAACCTCAATTTTAGTGCAATTTAAATTATGGGATGGATTCATGTAAAATTATGGGTTGATTTTGGAATTTTTTTTGATAAAAATGATTTGATGATTGATCTTGAGAAAATGTATAAAATTGAAAAGTGATTTGAAATGGTATAAAATGATGAAAAACTATGTGTTGGTTTTGAAATGATAAGGAATTTTGAAAACTGAATTTGAGGAATTTTATTTTAAATTGTTTTAAAATGGTTGATTTCTAATTTTTTTGATGTAATTTTCCCTTTATTAGGAGTGGATGTAATTTTCCCTTAAGTGGGAGTGAATGTAATTTTCTATTAAGTAGGAGTGGTTGTAATTTTCCCTTAATTAGGGGTACAGTTGTTTGATTTTATATACATGTAATTGATTTATGGAACTGTTTTATTCATGTCAACTGATTTATATAAATCGTTTTTATAAAATGTTCATTTAATCTTGTTTAAAAGTTGATTGATATATCTTCCATATTTTTTAAATGAAAGCATGTTTTGGTTTAAAATATGAAAAATAAAATGCCTTATCTTTCCTTGTTTGATTGAAATTGATATAATTAATGTTAAATTGTTTTGTTATTGATTATGTAACACTTAGTGAGACCCTAATAGGCCTTATATCTCACACCCTACCTTTTCCTTTGGGAATTTTTAGATTTTCTTATACCAGGTCTGAGCAATGGGAAAGTGCCACTTGGAGATGGTGGATCTTCTTGAACCTTTAGACTATGGAGTGTTGATAGAGGTGATATGTGGAGATGTTATCCACTTACTATATGGGATATATGAGTTTGTATTTTGTTATATTATGAGTACTTTGATGATGTACTGCTTTAGGCTTTATTATACATGTTTCGTTTCAAGTACTTCTCCCTCGAGAGTGTTGAATATACTGACTTGTAATCTTTTTTCTTCCATTGTTTTATGGAAAATTCATTCAATATTTATTCTTGTATGATGCCAGGTGACATTCTCCAACCCATGGGGATCAGGAATTCCCTTCAGGTTATGTCAATGTCAACTTGGGTATCATGGTACTAGGGTATCTAGGCCAGTTCATGAAAAAGTGGTATCAAATGTATAGGTTAAGCATCTTTCCTTAATGTTAGTATTTAGTTTTGGATGTCTTTTAAAAACTTAGGAGGTAGTTTTGAGTGAGTTCTTATCCATATCTCATTGTAATGAGCCTTAAGTCGCTATAGGTGTTTGGGGAAAGGCATATAAAGGAATAATTTAATATGATTCTAGTATTTTACCTACTTTTGATTTAGATACAGTAAAATCAAAATACTGATATCTTATCTGATGGGATTGATATTCCAATTTCGCTTATTTGAGTTGTTCATTTTAGTAATCTTATGATGTATTCAGTGTTTTTTGTTGATATTATGTTACATCATGCCTCCGAGAATGCATTTGAATAGTCTTTAGAAGGAATCTGCTAGTTAACAACTATGAGTGGATCCTCCTGTAAACTAGAATCTTGTTGAGATTGTTGTGTGTGTTGTATAAGATTTGGGTAAGGCACCTACACCTATTCCCATTCAGGCTCCAGTTGTGGAACCTCAATGGGATGAATCTCAAAATCATGCTCAAGAGTTTCTTCATTAGAAGACACTGGTATTCCAAGCCTTTAAAGATCCTAAAAAGGATGAGGAGTTATTGAGAAAGATAGAGATTCTATTTGATTTCATGGAAAAACCTGATTCAATTAAGTTTAAATGTGTCACCTTCAATCTACAGGGACCTAGAAGGAGATGGTGGGATATGATAGTGATGAAGAAGAAGAATGAGGGTTTAGAGAGGATGGAATTCAGAGTTCTTTTCACTGATTAGTTCTATCTAAAATCTATGGTGATGGATAAGGCTATAGATTTTTTTAAACTCGAACAGGATGACAATACCATGATGGAGTATGTGTACACCTTTCCAAGCTTTTCTAGATTTCATCTTAGATTTTATCAAATGATAAGATGAAGACTCGATGGTTTGATATGGGTCTTCAACCTAATATTCATTCTTAGGTTTTCTTATTAAAGTTTTCTTCTTATGATAATGTGTTGGATAGGGAATTAATGATTGATCTTGATCTGGATAGTAATTCAGGGTTGAAGGGAGTTCCTTTTTCTCTCAGTGGTGGTTCTATGAGTTTTTTAATGGAAATAGGAAGAGTGATGAGTATCATAGTGTTTCTAAATAGAAATTATCCTCAAAACCTCCTACAGTTCCTAGAATAGGCCCTTGACTTGATTTTTATGTGGAAAGGTTGGTAATTTGAGACATGTTTGTACTGAGGCACCAAATATCTATAGTTCTTCTGGTCACTCAGGACACCTATAGAAATTATTCCATTTCTTTTTTCCCCACATAGTGGAATGATCTCAACAGTACCTAAAAGTACTACATTTAAATTAGATGATTTCATATATAAGGGGTTCTAGCCACAAGTATCTTGAATACAGCTTTTTCATGTAGTGGAAGAGTCTCTTGAGGATGGTAATATAGTTCTAGTGATTGTGAGAGGTACCATCACTATAACTTCATATTTTGTGACTACTTTATTTGATAATAGTGTATCTCACTTGTTTATATCAACTCTTATTGTGAAGATGCTAATTATTATTATAAGTATTTTTTCTTATGTGATCAATATTACATTGGAATAAAGAGATATTAGGGTCCTCATTTTCCTACTTGCGTTTTCTATTTATCAAAAATTGAACTTGTCTGAGATTTTATGGTTCTTGACATGAAACCTCTTGATTTCATTTTATGGATGGATTGTCTCATTGATAATAAGGCCTGAATTGATTGTTATCTTCAATGGGTATCATTTACTATGCCCTATGGGGTGTGACATGTATTTTAGGGATAATTAGACTAAAGTTTGAGTAGATATAGACCTTATTATCTAGAGTTGGATAAAGTGATATCAGTTTTTTCTTTTGATCTAGAGAGGGAATCTCTGATTTGTGATATCCTTCCAGTTGTCATTGATTTTCCCAACATGATTCCTTTTTATTTCTCTAGATTTACACAGATAATAGTAAGATTTCTCTATTGATTTAGTGTTTATTACTCAACAGGTGTCTATTCATTCTTACCATATAGCTCTAGTTAAACTGAAAGAGTTGAAGACCCAGTTGAACAACTTTTTAGATAAAGTATTTATATTTCCTGATTGTGTCAACTTGGGTGATTTTTGTTCCCTTTCTGAAGAAATACAATGAAACACTCTCCTTTATGTTGATTACCAAAAGCTAAAATAGGTTACAATAAATAAAAAGTATTTTTTTCCTTGGGTAGATTATTTGTTTGACCAATTTAAAGGGGTGAAGTGGTTCTCAAAGATTGATCTTTGATCTTGTTACCACTAGTTGAGAATAAAATAATTTGATATTCATAAAAATTTCATCCGAAGTAGGTATGGCCATTATGATTATCTATTCATTCCATTCAGTCTAACCAATGCTCATGAAGTAATTATGGATTTGATGAACAAGATCTTCCATGAATATCTTGATATGTTCATGGAAGTCTTTTTGGACGACATCCTAGTTTACTCTCATAGTGAGGAGGATCATGTGCATTATTTGAGATTTATTCTGTAAATGTTGGGAAATCACCAAATTTATGCCTAGCTATTGAAATGTGGCTTATGGATTCAGGAGGTGAAGTTATTACAAAATGTGGTATTGGAACATGGCATATTAGTTGACCTTGAGAAGGTAAAATCTATCATGAAATGAGAAAAACCACAAAATATTTTTGAGATTCAGAGCTTCTTGGGTTTATCGGGGTATTATCATTAGTTTGTAAATTATTTCTCGAATTTGGATTCTCTGATGACTGTGCTAACTTGGAAGGGGGTTAAGTTTTCTTTGGATGATAAATTTCAGAGTTATTTTTTCAATTTGATGCATATTTTGACTCCTACAATGGTATTGACTCTTCTAATGGCCGGGCAGGGCTTTTTGGTCTTCTATGACACATCAGGTTCAAATTTGGGTTTTGTTATTATGTAGGTCGATCATATGTTATCCTATGGATCTAGACAACATATCCCACATGAGAATAATTATCTAACCCATGACCTTGAACTCATATTTGTGATGCATGAACTTAATAATTAGTGGCATTAACTTTTTAGAGAAAGGTTTACCATGTATTCTAACCATAAGAACTTGAGATATATCTTCTCTCAAAAATATTTAAACATTTAATAGAGGATTTGGGTAGAGTAATTACAGTCTTTTGATTTCAACATCACCTATACCCTAGGGAAGGGAAATGTCAATGCATATTCTTTGAGTAGGAAACTTCTAACCCAGGATGTACCTCCCTTGGTTTCAATTAATTAACCCTTTATCTATTTATTTTAAGTATATAACATATTTGAGTTATGTTTGGGAAGCTTTGGTGGAGTTATGACATGTTTTTTCAGATTTTATTGAGGTTTATGGTTTTATAATGGTTAGTATAAACCGTGAAACACCCCTAAGAAACCATACAAGGGGAAACAAAGGTTATTGGGAATGGTCATGGTTGGCACATTGTTTCGTAGTTCCTTGAAATGTGCATTCTAGATTTAAGAATCACTATTTTCAGGCGGTTTCAATTGTATTTATTCATGGAATCGGAAACCTCCAACAGTTCTTTATCCAAAGAGGAACTGCTTTCCAAAGGGAGGCATTCATTAAGAGATCATAACATCATCCTCCAATAACAGTACCTCCTTTGAGATCCCCACATACTCTTTTTTATAGCTCCACCTCCCTGGGGGCCACCTTGGACTCGCCTAGTAGATCCATGATCACAGCTCTACCTCTACTCTGGTGGTCCATCTTCTATCTATCTTCCCTCCTCATCATGTCGGGTTGGGAAATCACATTCCATGTGACCTCACCCGATACATGCATAACATCACCCCTCTCTAAGTTACCCTGGTACTCTATGTGGTCCTTGAGCCATATGACTATCTGCCTAAGTTTTTTCATGAGGAGGTCTCCTACATCAAGACCCTACTGACCGATGCCTGTTAACCACTGTAAAAGAATCAGTCCTCTAAAAACGACTTTCAACTCTAGTTTCATGAGTTCCCTCATATAAGAATCTCTACATCAAAAAAAACCTGCTCTAACACTCCAAAAATATGAGGTAATTCATAGTAGTACCACACTAGTTGGGATGTCTCTATGGATAACCCTCTCAAAATTCCATGCATGAAATTAAACATCCTAAATCATGTCAAGGGAGTACTGTGTAAGGTCAGTGAACCTCATGGAATACTCAAAAAATTTCATCCCTCCCTGATAAAACTCCAAAAGATCATGAATCTGAACTAATTATAATAATGGAGGATAATACTCCTCATGAAATACCTATTGTAAGTTGGACCATGAGAGTACCAAAATTTCATGTGTTTTCATGACTAAACTCCACCAGCACCCAACTACTCCATGGAAAAATATTGCTACCAGAGCAACCATATGATTAATTAGGGTCCAAAAAAACCTAAAAACTCAGATCATAAACTCAATCCAATCCTCTATTTCATTGGGATATGTATCATTGTAGAACCTCAGTGGCCTATAGCATTGGAACTTATGAAGTGTTCTAATCCTGCATGCATCCTTAGCCTACTCTGCCAGTGTAATTTGTTGCTAGATAGTTGGGGGGTGATGATACCTACTCACATGGAGGAAAGATATCATGTGATGGCCCCTAGACTGAGGCATCATCCCTCATTGGATCGTCATCATGATCCTGAAGCAATAACCTGACTGGGTGTCTATGCAGAGGCCTCCTAAAAATTTAATCAAGGCGTACCACGGTTAGATGAATATATATATATATATCTGTGTGTGTGTGAATTAAGAAGGAAAATAAAAGGAATCAATATTATATGATGCATGTAATAATGTTTTTTCAACCAATTTCTTGGTATGCTGAGTTGAGAAGTAGGTAGTCAGAGTCCTGGTGAATAGATACATCAGTCTCCATACCAACACTGGGTTTCTTATCCTAAAAACCACACTCAAGACACTTTGATATTGTTTCCCTAAGTTCCCAACCAAACCTCATAATGGGATAAAACTCCAAACACAGTATTGAGTTCAAACCACCTTAGATACCAATCTTTCGTGTATGAACCCACTAGGTTCATCCTGGTTGGAAGAAGGTTGAGCCACAACTACCCAAAGCCCACCACTATAGGCTAGGGTATGTCGACAAGAATCTAAAGACTTAACTACTATAGGAGAATTTTTTCTAATGTGCTTATACATAAACACCCAACCATATCCATGAAGAAGTAAATATGAATAATAATTAAAGACAGTAAAATCTAGAGTAGAATCCATGCATGCAATAACCTCCAGGGAATACAAAAGAGTATAATAGTGTAATATAAAAAGTAAAGGGGAAAATACATGCCCAACCAGAAATGATTTCCCAACCTAAAAACAAATATAAAAGATATAATGATAGAGGCCGACTCTAGATATCCAAGCACCGACCATCATATGTATTCAAATTCACCCAAGTATCCCTATTCTCCCTTGAAATCGCCACTGACATGTAGGTCATCTTCCTAAGACATGACACATGCAGAAAAATCCCATGCATGGGTGAGTATAAACATACCCAATAGGATGCCGTAAAAAACTATAGAGGGATCAATAGGATACATGATAGAAGTATTCATCTAAATCCAAATAAATAGGGAAACAAAACCCAACAAAAAATATATATTTTGTCATATAATAAACTCGAACAAGAGAGAAAAGGGTATCTCTATCTCATAGCTCCGATCCTAGGATGATGAGTCTGCCTGAAGTTCCAAGAGGTCCATCAAGGATGCCCAACATACCATGTGTCTATTGTAGGAAGTAACCTTGTGAAGGAAACACACCTCACCACTTTTCCACATAGTCGAGGGTACATAATCTCTAATTGGAGGACCCACACCCCAGTGTATCGGGGGGTACCACTAAGTGGGTAGAGGATCCACACCCTAGTATGATAGGGGGGCTTTACTCAATGTATGAAGGACCTGCACCCTGTTCTGCCAGGGGGTACCACTCAGTAGATAGGGGACATATTCCCAAGTCTATTAGGGGGTACGACTCAATATATAGTGGACACATGCCCTAGTCTGTTAGTGGATACTACTCAGTAGATGGAGGACTTGAACCTTAGTCCATCAGGGGGTACCTCTCAATAGATAGAGGACCCGAACCCTAGTTCGTCTGCGAGGTACCACTCAGTAGATAGAGGACATGTAACTTACATCAATATTGGGTTATTATTTGGTGAATAATGAATTCTCCAATGAGAGGGGAGATCCGCTGCATTTTTTTTCTTTCAAACTAACTTGATCTCATCATCAATCTCCATCTGATCTCAATTCACCAATAAAGGATGATGAAACCTCTTCTCAATGATCCCGAGGATATGATGCTAACCCTAGATATTTTTCATAACCACGTATTTATAGAGGAGATTAGGTCTTGGTTATTAAATGAATTAATAAAATAATTTAATTCATTCATTCATTTAACATAACCATAAACAACTACCTCATCTAAACTTCCAGCACCAACCAACTTTAGTTCATTCCTAGGGTAAAACACATACTTTAGATTCAACCATGATCTTAGATTTTTTATCTGAGACACTATTTAGTAGATATTAAACTTTATTTGAAAAACTGTTTGTGCATGATATCAAATATATTTAATATTTTTATAAAATTTATTCCAATATCATCGAGCCTTGGAATCATAGGTCATCTCATTACCTGGCTCCAAAAATATTTCTTAATACATTTTAAAGTATTACAATTAAAAAATAGTCTCTATAGTATATTGAGGGGTTATGCAGTAATTTTATATCATTTAAAGATATTATTCAATGTTTTATTATATTCCCTACCAAACTCCATTCCCTTCATTCTCCCAGGAATACTCTTTATATTATAGAGTTGAGTGTGTTTGAGGGATAAAACAATATTCAATAGAGATGGGTCTTAGAAGGTTCCATATTCCTGATCAAGATGTGTTCATTATTATTGACTATTGAAGGAGGTGGGATTTTGTGTTCCAAATAGATATCCTAGGCATGCTAAGTTTTTCACTCAATGTAGGGGATAATAGTTCATGTATGATGGGATGGAATACCAATAGAGGTGGGTCTTGGAAGGTTCCACACTCTCGATCAAGGTGTGTTCATTGTTATTGGATATTGAAGGAGGTGGGATTTGGTGTTCCAAATAGATATCCTAGGAATGCTAAGTTAGAAACTAAATGTAGGGGATAATAGTTCATGTATGATGGGATATACTATCAAATAGAATTTACATAATAATAATGGATAATTAAGGAACCCGTGTAGCCGACTTAAGGACTAGTTTCTTTCTTACTAACACATTCATTTTATCTATATTTTTTAAATGCATGTTACTATCAAATATTTTATTTCAATTTAAAAAATCCCTCATATTTTAATTATTTTTCATAAAATATAAAAACACCATAATAAAATTAGTAATTTGATTATTTTATGATTGATTTGGAAACCAAAGGCTCCTCAAGAGATATGACCCTTGCAAACAACTATTCTACACTATGAAAAATATAAATAATATTTTTTACAATCCCATGATAGGTGTGTTAAAAAAATGTTATAATTACTAGAAATAAAATATAATCAATGACTTGTACTGCCTTTTATATTTTGTAAATAAATTGTCTTAATTTTGAAAAAAAAATCTAAAAAGACATTGTTTAACTCACTCATACCATGGATGAGATTTTTTCTTCACTTTTTATACAATTGAGGAGAGCCTAATGTTTATCTTACAGAGAGTAGTAGCTTGTGAATGTCATAAAGGATATTAAATAAGACATTGAGCACCCAATTATAGAACATTTGGATAGGTAACTAACTGATTTCTCCCGCTACATTCCAAAATTCTATCAACAAGTGACTAGGGAACTTGAAGAGTCTCTCTCATTATCTCCCACATTCCAAGAAGATATTGAAGATATTGATGTTTCATTGTTTGACCACCCACATACCTATCCTAATAAAATCCTTTCAAAGGAATTCATTCGAAAGATAGATATTGATGTAGAATCACTCAAGGGAGTAAACCTTTCAATAGATTTACTTAATTTATATTTACTGTAATAACTTTTATCACTCTACTTTTGATGAAATTATAAATATTATTGAGTTATAAAATGCCTTAGAAAGTGATAAAGAGTTTCAAGAAGTTAGAATTGAAGATAAATTTATTCTATAATTTGAAGATAAATGGATTTATAAGGACACATGTGATGAAACATCTTCTAAATCTGCTATTAATAAGGGAGAATCATATCTAAATTCAGATTTCATTAATTTATTTAAATATAATTATTATATGAATTTATCTAGGTTGAAACTTTTCATAAATCACATCATTATAAATCCTAGTATAATGAAGAGTTTTTTTGTGGAAGTAGTGGAAGAAGTGGTAGAGGTATTGTACATTTTTCTCCCCCATTATGCAATAAGTACATCATTTATAAAGGGGTGGATTTAATTTACTCTATCAATGAATTCCTCCACAGTCAATGAAATATGAAAATCACTATAGAAACTTAATTTTCGTGGTTCCTATTAAAAACCACATCTAAATTTAGATTGGGATCGACCACAATATTTTATAGTTATAGGTAGTATAAACACAACCCCTTTTGGGGGATTACCAAAGTTTATCTTTACTTTTTTTAAAGATTACTGCTTTATTTATTTTTTGGTAATTATATTATTTTATTTTATAGGTTGTAAAAGGTGGTACTTAGGATCTTAACACATGCCATAAAATTCAAAAATAAACTATATTGTATCACTTCCCCTTATTTGATTCTTGTCTTATATCTTAGAAGTATGTTGTTTGTGATTCAATTCAAATGGGAGGTTTCATTTAAGTATAAGGGGTCTTAAACTGTTTAGGAATTTTTGTTTTGTTTTTTTATGCTTTTATGAAATTTAATTTTAATTGAATATTCATTATCATTTTTCACACTTGAATTTACATTGTGATATGTGACAATATTTATGGAAAAAATTATTTTTGAATGATTGTTGACATGTAAAATTTTACAAGATTTTAATTTTCAAAGATTTTTATGAATTCGACTAATTTTTGAAATCCATCCCATGAATAAATTATTAAAATTATATGTTCTTTGTTTTGTGAGGTATTATAAACCATTTTTTACATATTATTTCTAATAAACTCCCTATCTTGAGAGAAAATTGGATTTTGTGTGAGAACCAGAACTTTTGATTATTTAGATTTCAATGCTTTGGAGCTCATGAAATATTTCTAAAATGATTGAGGTGCTTAATTGGATATCCATGTTTTTAGACTTGATACTTATCCTTTATATCTACATTTTTTATCTCTTAGAATCCATGGATTTTTTGATAGGTATAAGTTTTATTATAAGTTGGTTTATCCTTACTTATCTTAACTCTTAATATTTATTACATGCATATTTCAAGTTTGAGTGTGGGGGAAGAGCCTTTCGTATGAGTTCTTTGAGAATAAACACATTGTTAGATGTGTAAGGTGTGTTACTATTTAGGGAATCTATTATAGGAATGGATATAAGTATATTTTATCCTTGTACTTCATTTATTCACATTGTTTTCTTTGAGAAAAATAAAGATAAATAATAAAATGATGAAAATAAAAAATTGGATATGAGATTAAATTATTGAACTTAGTTATATGACTTGTGTCCCTCTCAAAAATCAAGTGCATGGTATTTCATTCATTCACTAAATTTCTTTAATTTTATATATAAATAAAAAAGATATGAAAAATGGGGATAATTTGGATTAAATAATTCATTATATTTATTGATTGACTCCTATCCCATAAAATTCAAAAAGTGGTATGGTGTTGTACATTTATAAGGGGGATTGGGTGAGTAATTTATAATGTTTCACTTGAATATTCATGTAATGGTATTTAAGAGTTAAACCTGCTCTTTTCAACCTTAAATTTTTAAATTTTTTTACCCATAAACCCTTAGACATCAAAACACCTTATTATGATCTCATGATTTATAACATTTTAATGTCTCATGGTGTGGAGGAATAGAGATTTCACAACCATCTATGATACATGAATTTTCTAAGTATGAACATAGATGTATATTGTATATCTCTTGAGTGAATAATGTCATAGAAAATCCAAGTGAGGCAGGTTGTTATTGGGTTATAGATGAATTTTTAAGGTTGAAAAAATATAAAAGTATGAGAAGAAAATGAATGTAAAATTATTTTTCATAAATGTAATGTGATAAAATCCCATTAGATTTAGGTCCAACCAATATAGCAACATAGGATATCAGAACAACCACCAAGAGGTAGTCGACCAATCACAATTGTGGCTCCTAACATGAGCGAGTATGGAGTAAGGGCAACAAGGGTTAAAATTGGACCTAGGAGAACGAACCCTGCACAAGTCACCACTAGGTAAAGAGGTGATAACCACTTTGTGGGGTGGTATGGATGACTCCAAGAGCAAGTCGAACACAAGATATTTTTACAGTGTTTATAAGGAGCACTAATGTCAGTAAAACCTCCCAACAACACTACCTATGAAACTCCCATTCACGTCATGAAAATATCTTATAATCTAACAAGGTATCCAGTAATCCATCTTCAAATCCTCCCAACACCACCACCTATATAATTCTATCTCAATGGTGTTTTCCTTTTTTTTTTCCCTAAAACATAGTAACACAATGAGTTCATACAATCATGTCATAATATGTTTTAAGAATCATTATATCATTACTTTAAATTCATGGTTAAATTTAAAAAAGTGGATTCATGTTCAGAAGTTTATATATAATTGATTAATGAAAATTTGAAACTAATAGTTATTAAAAGAGAAGTGTAATGATGAATAGAATGATATGATAATGTAAATAGAGTCTGAAAATAAAAATAAAAATGGTATCAATCATTATTCATGAAAAAAACATATTTATTCAATAACAGCACATCATATAAATCATGAAAATATTACACTAACAATAACAGTGAATTTTTATGATAATAGTGATGACTATAACTGATAGTAGTGATTGATCAGTAAAAATTCATAATGAGATAAATATATATATATATATATATATATATTGAAATATGATAAGTCGAATGATATCGCTTCTACTGGTAGAAATGAATCCTACTAAGAGATTTCCAGATAATAAATTCCTATATGTTATTTTGAATAAAAAATATGAAAGATAAATGAGGTGTTAATACAAACCAAGGAGTATGTGAAGATCATAGTTAATTTTTCACTCCAAATGCATTATTAGTTATATTTGAAGTATTAGATGTAACAAAATTATATGATGAACCAAAATTACTATTTATAAAATTAAATAAACATGGATAATAAAAAATAGAAATATATTATGGAAATGATATAGTCAACATTATACAGAACAAATATTATTTAGTTCACTGCATGGGGGTTGGAATGTTTTCTGACATGCTTCTCATTCATTTTTCTAATATTTTACTTGAAAGCATAGAGAATCTTTCATTTTGGAAACTTGAAAGAACCTTACTACCTAAAACAATATCATAACTAGTAATAATAATATAAATATTTAGACAAATTATTTTAGGTTAAAATTAATAGAAATAATAAGACTAACCAATTGACAACAACCATGATAAAGGAAAGATGTTCAAAATTTCTTCATTTATGTTTGTACATATCATTATTTTCCTATTTAAAGTGGTTTTTTTTAGAATAAGAAGGTAAATTAGTTAAGGAATAGATAAAACTATAATGTGTGTGCAAAATTAAACAAAAAATATATCATTGAGATAGGAAAGTGAAATAAAATAATATAAATTAATTTTATGAAAACATGTAAACAAAAATAATCCTATTTATAACCTTATCGCCTTGATGTTTTATTTATTATTGGAAGGAATATATTCCATCTCTGTAATAATATGATAAGATATTTCATTATAATAATTTCCATATTGAAGAATCTATTATTAATTAATAACAATTATTAAATAGCAGGTCATATAGCTAAAATTAATATAAAAACATACTTTAATTAAATATAGATATTATTACTGATATATTAAAATTGAATCAACATGTACTGGTAAAAGTTTATGAAATCAAAATACATTTCATAGAAAAATATAATACAATAAATACATCAAATGAAAACATATCATAGTAGAATAGAAATCAGTTTAAAAGATCTATTTAGAAGTGATGGAAATTTACATAATAGCATAACCTTGAAATACTAGTCATTAACCCATGAAAAATAAAAATAAATACAAAAACAAATGAATGTAAAAAATATATTAAATATTAGAAAATAAAAATTAAATGATGATATAAGAAGGATTTACAGGTCACAAAGATTATGTTTCAATTGATGATGTTTATAATAAAATGATTATAATAAGTTTTCACATTTCATAAAAATTAATATGTTTAAATAAGATCATAATTGAACAAATCATGTTTTAATAGATGATGATTTCAAAAACTCATAGCATAATTGAATAAAAAATCTTGTCTTAGAAAAAAAATCTAAAAACAATCATAGTATGGGAACCTACTAAAAAATAAAATTCAATTGATGATGGTTTTGATCAATGATGATTTCAAACACTCAAAATAAATGTCATTGTAGGATATAACATATTTTTTACATGGAAAGAAATCAAAAAATCCTATGAAAAATTTATGAGAATGTAAGAAAAGAAATATTAATTTGAAAAAATATAATTAATGAGGAATGTAATCTGTTTAGAAGAATTGAAATTAGTTTAAAAGAGTTGATAGTTATCATTGTAGGAAAAAAATTATGAATAGAGAAAAAATAAAATATTAAGAATATGTAAAATTACCAAAATACATAAATTATAATAATAATAACTACCTAAATACTTTTATTCCTAATGAAAAATTGATTATTCAAGTAATTAGACCATAATAATGACCACAAAACTCTAGAATTCTGTTGGGAACACTTCTTGAGTTTTGATGGAAACATGAATAACTAAATTTTTGTGTACATTAATAATATTAAATAATATATTTATAACTAAATTTTTAAAATCAAAAGATTAATTTAAACATGAATAACTAAATATATAAAATCAAAGGTTTAATGGAATCATTAGTATTAAAATAAAAATGAAAATAAATCAAAACTAACCTTCAAGTGGTGGTACACTTCACCCATTTTCATGGCCTCTTTGAATAATGAAGATCCCATAGTAAAATTTTTATTTGTGATAAATATATATCAAATTAAAATGAAATATTCAAATAGTGTACGACATTAATAAAAAGTATAATTTTAGGGCATTCCCTTTTTGGGAGGCATGAATTCAAATCTAAGTGTTATGATAAATTGTAGTAAATGATGGAAAAAAAGTCATATTAATTCACACTAACATCGCTATTTTTTCAATTTATAAAACTAAAATAAACTTGATAGTTCATAGAGGGTGAGAATTAAAATATTAAAATACAAATGAATCATTTATAATCATACAATAACAGATGAGTTTAAATGAGTATAGTAAACAATGTGCCAAAGTATTGTTGCTCTCCAACATTAGTAAATTGGAATACACTAAATCAAATTTTTTCATTAAAATTCTATGTATCTTACTCCTACATTGAAAAATAAATAAATAAAAATAATATAATGATAATTATATGCTATTGTGAACATATTTAAAAAAAATATAATATGAAAATAGAGTCAAATGTTAATGAAAACCAAAAAAGGAAACAATACAACTAATAATCATTTTTCATTTCTAATTGATGATTGGTTTTTATACATGTATTTAAAAATTATGTAACATATATCAAATAAATGAAGTCAAAATATTTATATCTTCAATGGGTTAAAATTAATTTAAATTTATGAAATGTGAATAAAAAACTAGTTACAATAGTAAATGATGTCAATGATGTCAAATGTGGCCTTAGAAATATAGTACTAAGGGTTTAATTTTAAAATAATTCTTTTTCATTATTCTATTAATTTTTTATGTATATAATTAATTCAATTACCATGAAAAAATATGATTAGTAAATAATCAACTGATGAGTAATTAAAGGCAAGCATTAAATTAAATATTTTTTTGTAATTAATATGCAGAAACTGGTTGTGCAGTACTCAAAATATAGAAACAAAAATTGAAATTTTACCAATAAATAATAATTAAAGATAAAAATTATATAGAATATTGAATTTAAAAAAATCAATGGATGAATGGTAGGAAATAATTTTAAATCCTAACTATTTTTAATGAAATTAAATTAGGGAAAAAGATTCACATGACTTTGGAATAGATAAATAAACCCCAAAAAATATTCAATAGATATATTTATTAACTATCATAGAGATAAAGAATATGTAAAACAAAATAATTTTATAAATTCCAAAGGTTTTTATGTCATTTTCAAGGTAAGAGAAGTGGAATTAATATCGATTATAGCGATAAGATCACTACTACCTAAATGTCTGAAAACAGTGGTCTCATGGGGACATAAGATGAACGATGATATATGATAGATAATTATAATATATGACATAAATGTGGGGAAAGATTAATATGAATAGAGGATGGGTTTGGTAAAGTGAATTGGAGGAGGATTAATCATAATATAGATGCACAGATATGGATCCTGATTTGTAGTGGTAGTGATCATGGTTCACAGAGAGAGAGATGAGAAGAGGTATGGATATAGAAATTGTAGGGAACCACAGTGTAGAAGTCATTAAATGAGGTAGATGCATGATACCTGGGTCATGTGGAGAAGATAAACCCTGTAGTTAAAATTTTGGATAGATATGGATGTAGGAGGTGGATACATGTGTACTGGAGGAGCACCTGAGTTTAGTAGAATTAATAGATTTCAAAAAGTCTCATGGTCATTTCACAAAATCTTAACACATAAAAAAATTCCATTTGATCTTATAAACATTTCATTAAATATTTATTCCAAAGTTATACAAAGTATCCCTTTAACCATTCTATCAATCCAACCAAAGATCCAAACTAGGTTAAGTTTGTAATCGACATATTTCACCATTTAAAGCCCCACTTTACCATTTTCAAGAATCAGTACACACCATGATAAGTTTTAGTTTTAGTCTCATAATATCTAACAGAATATATGGGATTCATGGAAGTTTTAATGGATCAATTTAAATCCCAAAACTATTTTCATAAAACAAGGAACAAAATGCATTACTCATTTCATTTTTTGGACATAATACTTACACATGAAAATTATCGTGACTGGAAAATAAATCTTAGACCACCTACCTCATATGGAGCATTACCAGTTAATCCCAAATACTAGTGGATCTTTTAAAGAGTTTCCTAGCCTCGAACAAGATACTTAGAATCCAAATGAGCTCACTTCAACCACTTGATCTCTAACCACATATCAAGCAATAACAAACATTTAATTTCAACACTTAATAATTAATTTAACCATTTAAATTAAAATATAATAAAGGTATCCAATCTCAATTGGTGTATTAACCTAACAAAACTCTATGAAACCACTAAGGGAGGTATAAAATGGAATCCTAGAGTTATTCTTGGTAAAATGCCTAATATGAAGCACCATTACAACAGTTAAATTAATTTATTTCATTATAAAAAACCTAATAAAAATCACCACAAACACAAAACTAAACTAATAAAGAGATAGAGGAAGCTAGAAATTATTATAGGACATCATCTATATTTACAAAGAGTAATCCTCAAGAAAATATATTGATTCCACCATGGTCTTATGGAATTATAATTTAAACCCTAAACTGAAAAACCAAAAATTATAACATAACAAGGGATATGAATAGGGGAGTAAACCAGAAGATTATCTCACCTCAAATGCTGAATAATTTCATCAAAAATACCTCTTAAGGAAGTGTATCAAAGGAGAAGAGTAGGCGTAGTTGTTTTGGGTCATGTGAGAGGTAAATAAATGGAGGAGGGGGTTTTCCCAAAAGGATTGAGGGATAAAAATGCAAATGTTTCCCCTTTAATGACCCAAATGGTTTGGTCATACGATTTACCAAATCATGTTCCAATTGTGTGAACTTCACCAGGTAACCCAAACACCTCTCATTATTTTACAACATGATTATCCAAACTGTGTGCTAACAGTACCGTCAGTACTACCTCCCATTTACAATTCCTCACATGGTTTGTCTCTAAACATGAAGATGTTGTGTACCAACACCCAAGTCTCTACCAAGGTTGCACAGTTTCCATGAAGTACTGCATAGTTAGGCCTTAACCATTCACCTGAATGGTTCTCAATTAAAATTGAACTAGAAATTCCTAAATATTCAGGGTGATGTATGGTTTCTTCTAAACTGTTTGCACCAAACTGTGATCTTAGGAAAAGCCATCCCAAAACTTTCTAAATACAACCTGAAGTTCCCAAGATTTTAAAAAACATTGGAGGAACCTCCTAATACTCAACCATGTATGAAAAAAATTCTTTAATACATTCTAACCTTCATAATTCTAATTTTAATTCCAAAACATAAAATGGCCAACCAATGGAAACAAAATTTAAAATCACCCTAAAAATTCATCCCGACCTTGACACAGGATCTTATAGATCTAGAATTTTAAGAAGGGGGTCATGGTTTCATAAATTTATCTCTATGGAAATTTTGTATAAGATTTATAAAGATAGGGAAACTAATTCCCAAGTACATCAATCCTTTTTATATATTGGAAATAATTAGAGTTATGGATTACCATTTGGAAATGCCACACAACCTCTCTAAAGTGCATGATTTGTTCCATGTCACATTATTGATGAATTATATGTCAAAACCAATGGATGTAATCACTTATAAAGAACTATAATTAGAACCTAATTTATATTATTGGTAATATCCTATCCAAATTCATTACACTAGAGATCAAGTGTTGTATAATCAAACGACTCAGCTAGTAAAGGTATTATGGAGAAATCATATCATAAAGGAAGAAATGTGGAAACCTATAAAAGTTATGAAAAATAATTACCAACATTTTTTAATGAGGTGGAATTTTTTAAATATATAGGAATAAATTTTTGAATGGGGTAGAATGTAACACTTGAGCTTCAATTATAGTAAGTAAATATTTCTTTATAAAGAAACTATAACACAATGCACATAACATTATTCAAGAATGTGATTAAAATCTAAATTTCCAAATTTTGTAAATTTAATTTAATTTAATGAGTTCTATTTTTGAATTCATCATCTCAAAATTATCTTAGTGTGATTTTTTGATATTTTTCAGAAATAGTTGATTTTTAGGTCAATAGTGAAAAATTATTGATTTTACAAATAATGTCACTTTTATGAAATTATCATGATATAATAGTGACTTGAGATTTTTGGAAACCATTGTTATAGAAAAAATATATATTTAATAATTAATATAATTCATTTAAAAATATTATTTTTAACTTATAAATCTATGTTTTACATTTTGAAAATTTAAGTAATGTGTTATCCAAATAAAAGACTATTTTGGTTCCTTTATTTAATTAAGTAATTACAAGCATATATCTAATTATGTATTTATTTTAAAGTCAAAAATATCTCTTTTTACTATAAATAATTCAATTAATACCAATTTAAACAACATTATTCTATATTTTTGTGTAAAATCTTTTTTAAGTTTAAAATGGGGTTTTTTCAAAAAATGATTTCTCATTGTGTATTGTATTCTAATATTAAAATTCATTTCAACTAATTATAAAAATTAAATATTAAAAAATGGATTAAATATTTATAATTATTATTTTTTTAATTTATTAATGAGGTCAATTTCATTTTTGGTCATAATTAATAGTAACTAAGGTAGAATTTTATTACTATAGTAAGAGTAAAAAAGGAACAATCAGGGGTTAAACTAAATAGACAAGGGTTAAAATTACTTAAAAACTTATCTAGAAACTATTGGATGAATTTATTTAGACCCTATATCATCTCATATTCTAAATTTAGTCATATTGGATCCATTTTACCATGAAAGTGACCTTATATTATTTTAAAGTTTAGAATAATTGCAAGTGTGTTACCCGCCTCACTTATAAAAGGGAGCCTCCTCTTATCTATTATTTATACCTTATTAAGAAATTTATCAGAATGAAACTCTACCCAAATTACTTACCAACTTACATCTATATTTCCTATATGTCTTAGTCTCACCAAAATAAAACTTCAGGAAGGATTAAGGTGCAATTCAATGGAGTTTTCCTAAAGGATAGGTAATCATCTTAACTGACTCCTTTCAATTTATTTCTTCTTATACCTCCTTAAAATATATTTTATCCATCTTAAAATAATGAATTCATAATCATAAATATACTGAAATTTTATTATATTAATGGAATAGAAATTATCTACCTCATTTCCATCTAATGGGAAATGAAAGCATCGTTCATGTGTGTGTACGAACTACCATCTCCATAAAGAAATGTATTTCATTTTCCATCACTACCTATCATGGATGTTTATTATGATGGATTTGAGATATATACATATATATATATATATATATATATTATTTATTAAATAATTATTTTTAATTAAATATAATATATCATCTAACTTCATACCCTTCTATTCATTGGAAAATAATAACGTCGCTCGTGCGTACGTGTAGACTACCACCTCTACAAATCGATGTGATTCATATTTCATATTTAACATAAATGGATGGTAATAAGTATATATTTCATGAATATATATGATATTTATGATATAAATATGATTCTATAAAAATTAATCATTATATAATTTCTTTCCCTTTCAACCATTAGTAAAATGAAGATGTCACCATGTGTACGTGTGGACAACCGGCTCTATGAATGACATATTTTGTTTTTCTATTAAAACTGTGATTGGATAATTAAAAAAATTATAAAATGAATAAAAATTATATTCATGACATTATCAACATTTTTTGGATAATTTAACCATTTCATAACACCTTTTACCATGGTCAACATAGAGAAGTAGTTTTTGAAAAATTGATTGAACAACCTTAAGTTGTTGAAGTACGTAAGATATATACAATGAATGGATGTAAAATAATTATAAAATAACAATAAAATATAATATAAATGAATTTTTTTAATAATGAAGTAATTAATAAATTACATTTTCTTACTTATGAGGATATAATGAATTTGACCACATAGGAATATAAGGTAAGGGTTTTCTATTTCAATTTCACTGCATTGAGACATATTTTATATCATACACCTAATTTAATTTATATGGTGTATATATTAACCCTTTTATATATTATATCATGAATTTATATTTATTCATGGTATTTATTGTTTCAATTTAATTTTTATTATTTAATGGGTTCTAATTCAAAAGTTATTAAATCCATAAAGGTTTATTTTACAATCTCACTCTTATTTGGGATTGTTCAATATAAATTTACATTGGAATAATTATATAATATTTATTTATTAAACCCCATATATTTTCTTATTCACTATTTATTTCAAGGATTTCAATGTTTTTCTTCCAACTTTTCATCTCTTTAGTACTCAAAGATCGAAATAATGTTTTAAAAACAAAACCGACCTTATTTCTATTTTTTTCCAGGAATATTTCTCTTCCATATTTTTATTATTCAAATTGTTTTATGGGATAATTTATCTAATTTTAAATTATTTTTAAAGTAATATTTATACTACCATTGAATTTATTTATAAATTTTTAAAAGAAATATTTTTAAAAATTTTCTGAATAAGACTTTTAGAATTTTTAAAAAAGTGTGAAAGGAGTGTTCTTTTTAACACATATGGCATTCATGAATTTTCCCACCACCATATAAATTATTCTCTATTTAGTTTCCACTAAAAGTTTCTATGTTTTTTCAAAGAAAATTATTTCTTGTTATTCTGTGAATTTTTAGATTTTATATTATAATAAAAATAAATTATTTTTTTATAAGATGAAAATAATTTAATTAATGATCTATAACTTTTTTTAACAATAAAGGTACAAAATATTTAAGGGAATTTATTTTTTAAAATTTCTCTTACATTTTCCTATCTAATTATCAAAATAATTTTCTTTATTTCAAACCTTCATTTATAATGAATTGATTTTCTTCTATCTTCCTTTACTGATTTATGGTTTATACCTTATTTTGAGATCATTCACTTTCTTGTGATCATGTTCTCTATCACTATCCATTATTCATTATTCATTATTTTTCTCCTCCATGTGCATATTTTTAGTATCATGAATATATTCAGTATCATTTCTACTACTTCAAAATTTTCTTAACCATGTACTTTTTGAATATACGGTGTTAGTTAAAGGATTGTTATTAAGAAATTTATTTCATTTACTAGGAAAATATTGGTGTTCCGTATTATTGATTCAATACATATATTTATTAATTAATAAGTAATATTGATTATATATTATAATTTTCTTCAATAAATGAGTAATTCATTGGATATATGTAATTGATAGGTGGTTCTTGGTTATAGATAGCCCCTTGATGCATCGATATGTATCATGAAACAAACATATGGCCAAATTAGTTGGGTATTTTTTGTATACCTAACCATTCATTAAAATGTTTTGGCATAAGCCCTTGACAGTATAGTTCATGTTGTATTGTCATGACACATTGATAGAAAGATCGTGATTTCTAACACTATGTGTTTACTTAATTAATATTTCAGTTATTATTATCTATGTGATTGTTATGTTTATATTATCCATTGATATATTTTGAAGATAAAGTTATTGATTAAATGGAATAGGTATTGATTATCCACTTTGTCATATTGTTAATACCTTATCTACTCATGATAGCTTTTTTTGTACACTTTCCATTATTTTTTATCTGAGTGCACCCTTTTTTATGTTTTCCTTTCCATAATATATGAATTAGGAATATTTTAATGATTTTTAAGGATGTAAGAATTTTTTACATGCTATGTCTTATTTTTAAAATTTTATATAGAAATAATGTATGTATTTAATTTTCCAAGACTACTACTGATCGATCTTTGGTGGTGTGATACTCTGTATCTTGTATTAATATAATAAAGTAGACATAAACTTTAGGTTATTGTAGTTTGGTTTTTTACACCACCCACACCATATATAACCCACACTTTCCATGAATTCACATACCTAGTGCATATATCCCCGCTATTACATGACTCCTAGAACAGACCCAAACTTGTGAGAAGAACCCCATTCCTCTGACCTAAGATTTCACTTAATGGATTAACATCCTAATGTACCCTAGATGACCATACAATTTTTAAATAACAAGGATCTTACCATATTCATATTGAATTCACACAACCCATATCAACTCAGTATTCCCCTTATGTATGGAAGTAACAGTCAATTATGAACCAACAAGGCCCTGCACATGTAAGTTATGAATGAACCCCAACCCATGTAGTCGAGTTTACACACACTAAACTTTTTTATTTGAAAATAAATTATAAATATAAATACCATAAATTTATTTTAACTTGAATATTTCATCCAACAAAAGAAGAAAACTTTAGAAACATGAGCCTTCAAGTTTGAGATAGAAGTGGATAGGAAGAGAGGAAACCTACCTCTAACCATTTATTCTAGAAGATACCAATAGAAAGAATATATGTAAGGTATAATCACCTTAATTTTCCTCCAAAAATTATGTAGTTTGAAATACCTCACAATCAGAGGTAGGTTGAATTCTTTTCTATTAGTTAATCAGCTCAAGGGCGAGTTAAATACCCCCCCCCCCAAATATCACACACGGTATCCCTTCAAAGCATACAACTTGACCCCAAGATACAATGATAGATTAAACCATTTTAAAAATTAATTTGACCAACCCCATTCCTTGGGATATGAAGTATTTCATTCCCAAATGCTGTTTTGGATAGCCTATACAAAGCCTGCCTCACACAGCCACCATGGGAACCTGCCATATAGTAGGGATGTCTCCTTAGTAATTTTGACCTACCATGCCAAATAACACAACTACCCATAAGTATTTCAAGGATATAAATTTTATATAGATGACCCTCCACATCCGAAACACCCCCTAAAATAGTCTCCCAATTCATTTCACTCATATTGGTGCGCCCAAACACCAAATTGACAACTCCAGTCACCCTTATGTGAGATAAAAAGAAGTTGAGTAACCCTACTATGAATTTTAATTGACCCTCATTTGAGATCATATCACCATGATTTGACTGATATCTACCCTGACATAATCCTAAAACCACCCTTATGGTACTATAATCGACCCTTATATGAATTTTGTTTACACTGAAATAGTAAAATCAAAAGTGTCTTACCCTTACGCTATGCGCCACATCCAGAAAAACCCTTGTATTCCTAGGTATAGTGTCCCCTATGATAAGGTAGACCCACAAAAATATCCCTATAACACCACAACCACTCCCATGGAATAATGATCCTCCCGAAAACTAATGAAAACCACCACAAGAATTAATGATTCATTAAAAACCTATAACTCGACAAACCAAGGGGTGTCACATTCTCCTCACTATTATGATTTTTTTTCTTCAAAAATATTGGTATGGTTGTCTAAACACATCTTATCTCCCTCATTCAGCAGAACACTATCTGAAAATTCCTCATAAATCCAATTATAAAACTACAATAGACAAACCACAAATACATGTTATCCTATACAAATCTTATCATGTCCATCTAAAGATACAATACATGGTGAGAACCCAATTGAACATATAGTTAAAGAAAAAAAAGACTCAAAAAACATACAAAATAGATTATAACTCATTATTATACCATTAAAACATGAAAGGAATCATATAATACACTTTTTAAATTAGAGAGGTACTGTTAATTGAGAAGTAACCTATGTGATACACTCATCAATATCAAATTTCACAATGCACTAAGGAGTTAATTACCCCATATTACCAAGATGGAAACTCCCTAATTGTGGATAAACTCATTAGAATAAATTATTTCTCTCTATTAAAGACCATGGAAAACAATGATTGGTCAAATAAGGTATCCACCAGTTCCAAGATATAGTCATGATTCTCTATAGAGTCAATATTTTCATAGCCTGTCACACAAGACTTGTCCTAAGGAAAGGGATTATTTGAACCACCACCTGAACATTTGGGTTTGACACAAAGGACCATAAAATGATCTCATTAAAACCATTTGAAATATTTTTGGATATCCCACAATGGAAAACTATGGTATCTATTAGGGATGGTGGAAGTCATTACACCATACAACTACAACAATTCCCAGATATATAACCTTACTAAATATTTTATAGAATTCATCTCCCAAATTTTAATGAAATGTGTTAACTCAATGATTCATTCAAGTGTCACCTTGATATCTAAATGTATCATCCACTAGAAATTATCCTAACCTAAGGAGGAACCATAATTATCCCTTGAAACGCAAGAGGTAATTTTTATCCTCTACCCACCCATCAATGAATCCCCACCATTAAGGTTTAACCTAATTCTAAGATTATAAAATCCACCCACTAAAATTCCTAGGAATTTTTTCACCCAAATCAAGAATGAGATTCACCAAAAGAAAACTATTTAATTATCCTATTTTCCACATCCCAAGTACATTTTATTATTATATCCCATAAATAATCAAAGATAAAACCCTATATTTACCCTTCACCCAATGACATGCGAGTTAATTCATCCACTACCCAATAGATCATGAAGTGCCAGACATAATTAGAGCATCCCTTTGTGAGACCGGACTTTAGAATACATAAATAAGTAACTATGAATAACACACTATGTGTAAAGGGTAATAATATTCAAGGTGTATAAGAATGATACCATTTAATTGTTCCAAGAAAATGTCTCACACATTGCTAAAGTCACAGATATGACCATGTACTCACCCATACCATGGAAACTTTAAAAGATTTTACTAGTCTTGAAACTACTCCTGATGAATGATACCTAATTGAAAAATCAACCCAATTTGGTTCTTAATAAGGAAGGTGAATCCTATTTTTCAGTCCCTCCCCCCAACTTGACTTTAATTTTCCACAATTTAGTGGGAAATATGTAAGAGATAGTTCTGACCTATCTTAGCTACTCCTATCTGATTCATGTCTCAGCCCCATTTAAAATATAAACAACTCCTTCATAAGATGTGAGAGTGATTCTCCAAGTGTATAAATCAATATTCCATTTAATGATAGAAACGACAGCCTTCTCGAGGTCATAGAAATAATAATTATAATAGAATGAAACCCACTAAATCTAGAATATGTAACGGTTAATTGAGTATGGTGACCAATTTAGATCCCAAAATCTATTATTACCCATGAGTTGTCATGATACTCATCCCATGAGACATCATTTCTAAAATAAATATCTATCCCCTCTTCTGGTTATCATGTCTACCAATGAACAAAAATAACCATCCCAACCAACACAACAATCACAAATAGTATGGAAACACAAACAATACAAAAATCACCATAAGTTTAATAACAAAAATAAAAACTATTATATCAAGTGTACAATATAACAATCACAACAACCACAAAAAAAACACAATAATTCCGATTAAAAAGTATTCATCCACATATTTCCTATGAACAGTAACTATGTACATTCAATTATTGTAAGAAACCATAATGCTTCCATCCAATGATTCACCACATTAAAACAATCTTAAAAACCATTTTCAAAGTTCTATAATTTCCAAAATAATCACAAGGTTTCCATTAAAAAAATTATTTCATAGAAACTTCATTAATGAAACTTTTTAAATCCTTTCTAGAGATGAATACTAGAATAGTCATTCAGAGATCCATTTATAAAATCACTATAAAATGGTATGCAACAATTTCAACATTATAAAAAAAAACTTCTAAAAACATGACAATTATATATTTGAAAAAAGTTCAAGGTTTCCTTTTAACAATTATTTCCCCCATGGCCCATTTAAAGTGAACTCTTTAAATATTTAATCAAACCATAAAACCAAAAAAAAATATAAAACATTTTATAAATTCCTTTTTGTAAAACTAATTTTAAATCCATAAAACATTTCTAAAAAACCACCAATGAAATTCTTTAATTTGAAAACCCTCTTTATTAATAAAACATGACTCATCAAACCATATCACATAAACACAAATAAACAAATCCCATTCATTCTAATAAGAAAAAAATCAACAACATGAACACCTCATTCCATTCTATTGCAAGGTTTACTATATTCAACATAAAATTAATAAACATGTTTAACATAGTGGATAATTATTCCATATTCTAAAAAATCTGAATCATATCCATTTAGTTCTAACTTGGGAGAAAACAGTTCTTTATTTTATCTTCTTTTATAGATATATTTCATGTCATAATGATCTATATTGTAAATTTTATCAAGAATTTTCTATTATATATACTATATTATCAATTAATTAATAGTTTTACTACCCAAGGTAACATGTCCAATATTTCAGGCATGCTTCATTAGCAGTATCTAATAATCATAAGAGTTCCAATACAATTTAACCATTTCAGAAGGCTATCCAATGATACATATAACAACATTACTTTTTATACAAATAATTACACTATATTTGTTTTACTAATTAATTATAGATCATGGGATAATAAAAAAAATCTATTCTTTTAATTTCTTAACCCAAAACAAAAATGATCAAACTTCTAGCATGATTTTTTATCTTATTACAGTTATCATAAACCCAATTTCAAATTATCAAATTTATATCAACACAAGGAATATTATAAAAACATAAAATATAAGGGTGATATAGATTGGTTTATTATGTTTTAAAGGTTTTCTAAATAATATATATATCATCAATCATTAGTAAACTAGGAAGGTAACATATGATCATGCATTTAGATAATCCTCTTGAAATTGTTAACATTTTCTTAGTGTAACAAGGAATCCAATTAAAATTTAATTAACCATATCCCATAAGATTAATTACTAATTAATTTTTCAGTTACAATCCAATTCCATTCTCATTTAAATGATAAAATCACACAAAATATAAAAATTCAATTTAATTCCAATATAAATCAATAGACAATACAAAAACAGGCCATATTTTTCAATGTTTGGAAATATTTTTCTTAGAATATATTAATTTAATCCAAAATAAAAACCATCCATTCATGTTGTTTGAATCATTTTTCATGGGTTTTTGGTTTGGTGGGTGTATTGGATGGTGACCCACATGATCTATTATGAACTTTTAGAGGGTGTGGTGTCGTCATATGGATAGAAGTTATCCTTTCATTAGGAGAGTCTATCACCAAAACATACAGATTCATGTTTTGGTAGTCATGGTGCTGGGAAGATGCACCTATGAAAAATGGGTAGAGAATCATAGGTTTGGTGGTGACTGTGGTAGGGGTTATTGAGTCTGGGCATGTTGATGCAAAGCGGGTGAGTTGGGAAATGAACAGTAAGGTCTCAACACACCATGGTCTTAGGTGTAGTGAGGAAAAATACCTAGTGAATTATATTTATTCCATGGTGGCTTCTCTTGATGTTTGTGTGGAGTTTTCCATCATAATTTTTTCAAAAATTTCATAGGATAGTAAACCATGTCCTGGTCAAAGTCATGGTATCAATCAACACATTTTTAAATGGATGAAACCACTGTTTTTTAGGGGGAATATGTGAGTTTGAGAATTAAATCATGGGTGATGTTTTTATAGAATATTGAATTATATTTTTACTACATTTAATTTTGGAAAATATTTATTATTTCTTTGGTTACAAGGGATCTCAAACCAAATGATTTTCAAAGACAACTTTAGGTGATTCCCCCTTTCGAAGATTCTTCCTCCTGGTTTATATTGGATGAATCGGTTAGAGGTGGTTGGATTATCTCACACTATCCTTTTACTAAGAATATTAAGTCTATGGTTTTTAAATTAAATGATTATGGATTTATGGTTTATATATTTTTCATTATTGAGATATTTGGGAAAATTCTTAAAAGTGATGCATTTTATTTGATGAAAGATTCTATAATAATACTCTTGAATATGATACTCTTGTTATTAAATTTTCAAATATTGGTTTTTGTGTGAATGAATATTACATATATATGGGGGATTGTTGGTTTAAACTTTTCTATTCATACTAAAATTGATTGTATAGTGGATTGGAATGGGATGGTGTGTGTTGGTGATGTGTTGTTCAAGGGATTATTGGATCAAATTTGGTTTTTAGTGAAATATATATAGGTAATTTGAAGTTATTATTCCAAGTAATGATTGGGTTAGAGTAATGGGGTTCCTATTGCAAGTTTGGGTTTGTTTTGGGAGTTTCTCATTAGTAGAGAATGCATGAATTAGGTGTGTGGGTTCATGGAATGTTTGGGTGAGTTGTGGGTTGGGTGGTTTTGTGGAAACTATGGATTTCAAAGGAAAATATATTTTTGTGTGGGTTTTCTATATGATTTTTTAGCTTGTGTATTTTATTAATATTATCTCTTGTTTTATATAAATGTGAGACAAATTATTCTTGTTTAAGTTTCTTGTGTGTGAAGTCTCAGGTGGATTTCCTACTGGGTCGATATACTCACCGCCTGCATATACAATCTGGTGCATATTGTCACGACTCAACCCACTGGGGGCCCACCTCACTAGTGATGATCTGAGTGGGACTATCCCAATCCCACATCTAATAGTTTAGGGGTTGATGACTAGTGCTAAGTAGGAATAACACTGACATGGGAGGCCTTAGCCTAAAGTTCCTACACAAACACACACCCATCTCTAAGAACATACAATACTGAAATATAAAATACAACAGATACCAAATGCATGAATACATCTAAATCCCACAATAAGAGTATGATAATAATACTAGAAAGCATAAAGGGCCAAATACAAGCCCACCAAAAACTGTAAAGAGTTCCAACCTATTAGAAGTGGGGAAAATAGTAAAATGTGACTGCTTGTATGATCTATGGCCTGTCTAGACTAATCTAATCTTTTTTTTATCCTAGTGAGCCAATAATCCCATCGAATGATCGATCATCTATATAAGACATGATATGTGTGGGTAGATCCCATGTAGGGGTGAGTATAACAATACGTAGTAGGACACCCAGAAATCACTAAGCATAATGAATCAAGATAATATTATTCATATTATCACTTTGATATGTTAATAAAAATATTATTCATACATTTAACGTACAAATATAATCATAGTAGACACTAAGTCTCAAGGTAAGGTCACAATTTCATTTCCATCCTAAGATTATGCTCGAGAGCTTGTAACCACACTCACCTAGGAGAACTCACTCCAAGAGTCTAATAACATTGATGGAATCCATATGAGATGTAGTGCTCTTCAGGTCTCACCATAAGAAAGTATTCACTAGATGTATGAAGAGATTGATACATGGATAAGGGATCACACCCATGGCCACGGGGGACTCTGAAAATCCTAAATGTATTAATCCACGGAGTAGGGGATCGATGACTATGTATTGTTGATCAAACTGATCCTAGATTCCACACTTAGGTAGTAGATAATAGAGTATACCACTATATGGGACTAACAGAGGGATACTAAATTTATCATCTCGCCCCTCAACCTTTGTATTAGGAAGAAACGGTGGGTGTTACTAGCATTAGGTGACATCCCCAAGACACCAAAGGCTTGAAATAAATTCCAAGGTATTTATAAATATTTAGGGGTTGATTTTTCCTTCAAAAAAAATAATCGAACCACAATAAAATAACTAAAAATCATTATATGATGTATGAGTACAAGTAAGTACAACCCAAAGTATAATCAAACCAACAAAAACATCAGATTACAAGAAGAAATCATAACCAACAATACTCAAAGACACCAAATAGAAACTCCCAAACTACTCCAAGATCCAAATCCACATGCTCAACCCAATATATCAAGAAGAATCACTAAATAACTTGGATAACTTTAATTTACTTATGTCTCAATAGATAATATTTTCAAACACAAAACAATTCACAAGAACGGGGTAAAGTATAAAACTCAATAGGATTTTCCCAATGACTTATCATCCCATGCCACTAAGATAGAACATGTTAGCACATTTATAAAAATAGTCTAAGAAAAATTTAAAGTAGGTTATAAAAAATCCAAAATAGTTTTCCAAAGAAAAACAGTTTCTATGGAAATAAATCAAATAAGCTTTTAAAAACATTTATCAAATCCCATTTGGAATACCCATTCCAAAAATCCACACATGAATTCCCAAGTGAAAGTTTCATACTCATGAGTGGTCTCTCATCGATCTACCAATTCATCACAAGTTAACTAATACCAGGTGTCCCAATGGAACACACCCCTTCCAAAGGGTCATGTCTAATGAAAATGAACTCATGCAAACCAAATATAACAAATACTATAACAAACCAACCATACCAAGTCGTTTAAATAAAAAATAAATTTTCTGAAAACAATTCTATAAACTTTTTTCTATGAATCAAAACAAAACCATTATTTTAAAAAATTTATTTTAAAATCATGAACCAAAATCACTTTTCCTGAAACAATCCAATTTCCACCATTTGAGGAAAATATTACAAATGAGTTTTCCATTAAATCACACAAGGGTTTCATTATAATTACAAGAAATTAAATCAATTTTAAACCAATCCTTAAAGTTATAATTAAGTGTAATCTATAGAGAATCCACATACCTCTCAATATTTGGCGAAAATGAAGAACAACACAATAAATTAAAAAACCCATCTTGAAACTCATAAAACTATCATTAGATCTTGTTCCCTTAAATCCAAAAAAACATATCATATCAATATTGAAATCACAAAGATATATCCCCAATTAACTAAATCTATGATTCGAAGAGAGTGAAGAATAATATATCTAAGGAAAATGATGAAGAACGAGCACTTACTATAGAATCTAGATATCCAATAACTTTGTAATGCATAAATATAGCTCATGGATTGAATTGAATCACCTCTAAAGAATTATGAGGAAATGAAATTTTGGATTAAGATGTATTATGAAATTAAAAGGGGTCCTGAGACTTAAATCAAGTTAGATCCAAAATTTTCAGATCTCAAACTTCACTATGCATAGTGAGGACACATGGTTTGGAAAATAATGTGCCAACTGTGTGGGTGCTACTACCTTAATTCACCCCTCACATGGTTAGATTGCATGGTTAAACAAACCATGAACCAACCATGTGTTATACACAATCCCAAATGAGGCTCACATGGTTTCTCCTGTGCATCTGCATGGTTTGGCCAACAATGCACCTACCTATTTCCCACTGTTTCCCCTTTCACGGTTTCCTAGAGGTATTTCATAGTTTCTACTAACCATGCTCAAATATTGAACCTCCCAGAAAACCTCGAACAAGTTTCAAAACCCCTCATAACCTCCCATAATATATGATTCATCAATTCCATAAATTAGGATGTTGTATTTGTAAGACCAAAAGGCATAACAATGAACTCATAATGGCCATATTATCTTATGAATGTTGTTTTTTTCAATATCCTCCTTCTGAAATCGTAGTTGGTGATATCCCAAACACAAGTAAATTTTAGAGAACCACTAGGATCCACTCAATTGATCAAAAAATCATGAATTCGTGGAATATAGTACTAATTATTTATTGTAACTGGGTTAGGCTTACAATAATCTATACAAATCCTAAGATTACATCTACCTTCTTCACAAAAATAATTGATTCTACCCACAGAGACGTGCTCAGTCAGATTAAACCATTACTTTTTAATTACTATAACTTATCATTCAATTACCTCAATTATGTTGTTTCCATATGATAATACAGAAGGGATATAGGATTGGTCCCTGGTAAGAGATCAATTGTAAACTCCAATTATCTTTTGCATTGAAACCCCAAGAAATTTTCAGGAAATCCATCAATAAACCGGTCCACTATGGTTAGAAAATCTTTATTTCCAATATCATCTACCAAATCCAAAGAAACTTATATAAATTCGTAACAGATAGTCCTAACCAGTAGTAATGAGGGTTCTGCTCTACTTGAATCCACTACCCAGTCTCCTTTAAAGAGATGTGTAACACCATCAGAAGATTTGAAACTCACATACCATGCATAATAATCTATATGGACCTCAAATTTAATCATCCAAACCATTACAATAATTAAGTCATAGAAATCCATCTCTATCACATAAAAATCCCATACCAACTTGGTCTCATCAATTTTTATTTAACACACTACAAATTTCTAATCTCAACATTTTCGTTGTCCCAAAGGTGTTTGGAGTTTCAAAACAGAAGGAATCATCTCAACATGTAAACCCAGAATATCAACATCATGAGAAGAAATAAAAGAATAGTATACACCCATATCAAACAAAGCTTGCATAAGGGTTGAATTCAGAAGAATCAAACCTCTCACTATCAAATTTTCAGATTTATCATCCATGATCACTTTCTAAACTCTATAAAATTGCTTACCTGCTTCACCTTTATCTTTATTATCCTCTTGAGATTGCGTTGGTTGATGATTCATGGTAATCCTAGAATCACCTTCTTTTTCTCAGTTATGCTAAAGAGAGATATTATTCTACACTCATCCCATCAAAGCATACGATTCCTAAGAAGCATGATATGTTTCCCTATCACCCAACCTTGGAGCACTTTGATAATATAATTGAATGTGTCCCATATAGTTGTAATTGATTCATCATATTTCCCTACACTTCTTCTTTTTTCGATTCAAAATCATCCTAAATGATGGGTGGATTATGGTTTTTGAACTAAACTGAATGATCCACTTTCTATGTTTCATCCCTTCTATTTCCTCTATCCATAGCCTAAAAAACCTGGAAAATACTCTAAACCAACTGTTGGTTCACCCATGGCTCAGGTGCAACCAAATTCTCAGCAGCCTCTTCCGATTGGTTCCTACAATGCATACTTGGTGTCATTCTCTATAACCAAAACAAACTCCATTTAGTATCACTCTCTAGCAACTAAATTCTTATCAATTAAAATTTACAACATCATGCATATCACAACAAGTCTTTCCAAAATTAAACAAATTCCACTTTCAAACCATTTTTGAAAATTTCACCATGCTTTTTGAAAATCAAATGATTTTCAAATATTTTCATAAATAAATTCTTTTTCAACAAATAATAAATAATTACTCAAAATTAATTATGCAATCCTAGTGGTAATTAATTACTATTAATGAATTTTATTCTTTTATCATCGGCTAAACCCATGATGATGAGGTGAAAACTTCTAGAAGTGTCTCAAAACACTCATGTACCCAAACTCCCTAGTAATTTTAAGTTCCTCATAAATAGGTTAATTGTGCCTTTTTATGATCTACATTTCATGTTCTGGAAATCATAATCATTTCCACCATCCCAAAGATAGATGATCTTACTCATACTAATACTCAAGGATCGAACAAACTAATACCATTTGTAGAATCCCTCCCCTCACCCATTAGTTTGTGAAGAGATGGTAGGTGTTACTAGCCTTATATGACATCCCAAATAAACCAAAGGCTAGAAATAAATTCCAATGGATTCATAAACATTTAGGGGATTATTTTCTCTTTGAAAAATACAACCAAATCACAATTAAATAACTAAAAAACCACTATATGATTCATGAGTACAAGGAAGTATAACCCAAGGTATAACCAAACCAACAACAACATTAGAGTAAAAGTGGAAACCAAAACAAAAAAAACTCAAAGACACTAAATAGAAATTCCCAAAATTCTCCAAGATAAAAATCCACATGCCCAACCTAAGGTATTAAGAAAATTACTAAATAATTGGGATACCTTTCCTTTAATTGTGTCTCGATAGATAAAATCTTCAAACACACAATAGTTCCCAAACAGGTGGTGAATATAAAACCCAGTAGGATTTCCCCAATGACTTCCCAACTCATGCCACTAAGATAGAACATGTTATCACATTTATAAAAGTAATTTTAAAAAAAGTAAATTTGTTTATAATAAATCAAAAATAGTTTTCCAAACCAAAATATTTTCCATAAAAAAGAAACAAAATAATAAAATAATCCTTTAAAAACATTTCAAAATTACCATTTGGAATACCCATTCAACACATCCACACGTGAATTCCTAGGTGATAGTTCAATATTTATGAGTAGTCTCTTGTCAATATACTAATTCATCGCAAGGTAACTAATACTTGGTTCCCCATGGCATGATCCCCTTCCATAGGGCCGTGTCTAATCAAAATGAACTCACTCTAACCAAATATGAAAAATAACATGCCAAACCAACCATAAAAATTCATTTTAATAAAACATTCCATTTATTGAAAACAATTTTATAAATATTTTTCCATGAATCAAAACAAAACCATTATTTTAAAATTTACATTTTAAAATCATGAACCAAAATCACTTTCTATGAGACCATCCAATTTCCACCATTTCAAGAAAACATTACTAAATAGGTTTCCATAAAATCACACAAGGGTTTCACAAAAATTCCATGAAATTAAATCAATTTAATGTTGATCCTTCAAGTTTCAATCAAGTGGAATTGAGAGAGAAGACACCTACCTCTCAAAATTTGGAAAAAAGGAATAATGACACAACAAATTCAAAACCCTGACTTGAAAATCCTAAATTCATCCTTAGATATTGTTAACTTCAATCAAAAAAATTATATTTGATCAATATTGAAATTAGAAAACACAGATCTATCCCCAATGGACTAGATTCATGATTCCAAGAGAGGTAAGAAGAAGATATATAAGGAAAATGGTGAAGAACAAGCACTTATCGATGAATCTAGATATCCAATGACTTTGGAACACCTAATTATTTTTCTCAGATCAAAGGAAATATCCTATCAAGAAATGGGAGGAAAATGAATTCAAAATTAAGATAGATTATTCAATTAAAAGGGGGCCTTGATCTTAAACTGAGTTAGATCCATAATTTTTTTATATGAAACTCCATGGTTCATGGTTAGGCCGCATGGTTTGGAAAACCGTGCACCAACCCTATAGGTGATACTACCTTAATCCACCCCTACCATGGTTGAATTTCATATTTAGACAAAATGTGTGCTAACCATGTGTTAGCCACCATCCCAAATGATAGTAGGCTATCACGGTTTCTTTTAGGCATCCACACAGTTTGGACAAACTGTGTTCCAATCATGAAATTACCCACTACCCACTATTTTCTCTTTCACAGTTTCCTAGAGGTGTTTTATAGGTTCTACTAACTTAATTCAAACTTTACACCTCCATAAAATCCTAAAAAAAAGTGTTAAAACTGCCCAGAACCTCTTGAAACTTAACCCAATCATTATATATACTTAAAATACATGAATAAAGGGTCAAGTACCTGAAACCATGGGTGATACACCAAAAATATATTTGAAATGAGTCTTATAGTGGGGATCTTAATCATGTGATTAGAACATAATGTCATATTATACCCTCAAGGAAGGACTAAGGGAGCACACCCTAAGGAAACCGGTCCATGCTAAAGAGATGAAGGGATCCAAGTCTTCTCTAAATAAGTACATGGTGTGTACTATTAGTGAAAGTAATGACACTTTGGAACTACGTTAGCCCATATATCATGGCTCATTCCCATTTTTATTCCCATGTACACCTGGTCATGCTTGTGTACTAGGCTATACTCGTGTACCAAGCCATGTACGAGTACACAGCTCAACCCATGTACTCTGACTGTGTCTTGTACTTGGTCGTATCCCTTCCCATGTATCCTCTTAGATATATTCTGAGACACTAGGTTGAGTTACATAGTGATGGACACATGTCACATGGTGTATGGTACTTTTTTCTCCATGGAAACCCTAGCACCGTAGCCAAGGCCCCACATGGTGTATATCTCTGGATTATACATAATATAGTTTGGAAATTTACAGAATCTATAGATATTTATACAGCTTACTCCTCCACCACTACCATCTATGATTCTAAGTAAAAATATCACCAAGGGTTTCATATCTTGTTTGACTAAGTCTTCTCATCACCAGAGATCTAATTCCAACTGTCTGAATCAATCGAGAAACCATCCCCCATCAAGTCATCCCATCACTACATGTCAAACCATGAATGTACATCCGCAGTCCGGTGTCTTCCCATCGTCATCACTGCCTTATATCAATACCATCATAAAAATAAAACCTGGACTACAGTATCAATCCACTGCACCACAGAAAGGGTGTGCAACGATTTATTTTACTAGTATTTTTTCAAACTGCTGGTCAAATGAAACACCAATGATGAACACACGAATAATGGGGAAGGAAATGCATTAAGAAAAAACATGAGGAACAAACCTCATCCAATTTTTATTTTGTTTATGATTCATCACTATTAGAATAAATAATGAATAGATATAATTAATCATTGAAATGAAATCCTAAAATCCTAAAGAAAAATCTTGTACCACAAAACGATCAACTCAGAAATAAATCTGTTGGTTGATTTATTTGCGTTTTTCATGGGAGAAATAAATAAGAAATAAATCCACATGAAAAAATATATTACCTCAAGATTGGATAGGTTGTTGATGAATAATGGTTTAGTTCTATTTTCATTGATGAGATATATAGGTTTTTTGGTGAAATTATTGCCAAAGCATGATCCTTTGATGATTGTCCATAGAATCCCCTTCATTGATTCTTCTCTCAAATTCCATTATTATGAAGAAAACCCTAAAATTTGGTAATAAACAGGTTAAATTATAGATCTATTAGTTATCTATTCCAATAATTGATAAATAAATAAATTTATTTTATTTATTTTATTAATCAGGCCCATGATGAATTTTAACATATGCCTGACACTGGAAAATATTATATCATGCCTAGGGTAAAGCTCACATTCCATTCCCAATGATAGTATTATATTTTTGATCTAAGACTCCATTTAATAGTTATTCCACTTTTCTAGTAAAAAACAAATATGTGATATTAATATATTTAATATTTTTAAAATATCAATTCCAGGATCATTGAGTCTCAGAATCTCACCATGTCTCAGTGCATGGATCTGAAAATATTTCTAGATATATTTCAAATATTTACATGGAAAAACTGAGATATTACATTCTCCCCATTTTTTGGATTTTCATCCCAAAAAGAAAAAAGGAATACTCAAAATATGTGGGTATTGATGTTGAATCTGGGTCTCATGCACCCAGGTGCTCTCCCAAATATTCTCATGCTACCACTGGACATATATCAAAGGAACCGCTCACCTATGGAGGATCTTCTCCTACTAATCCTTGATCTGCACTAGGTACTCTGCAAAGGAATCACTATCCTCGATATTCAGCTCACCCCAATTGATAACATGTGATGGGTTGTGCACATACCTCTTTAGCTATGACATGTGGAAGACGCCATGTACTCGGTCTAACTATAGTAGTAGAGCCAAGCAGTACACTATCTTACCGACTCCACATAGTATCTGTAAAGTGTTAATGAATCTGAGACATAACTTGTCACCCTAGAAAAATCTCTACAATCCACATCAAGGTGAGACCTTTAGAAATTTATTGTATCCCTCCTCAAAATCCAAAGGTCTTCATCATTGGTCCACATGACTTTTTATGGATCTGTACAGTCCTCATATATTCCTGGATGTTCTGCACCTTCTCTATCATAGCTCACACCAACTCTAATCCCATGAGCCCAGACTCACCTAGAATAGTCCAACATAGTGGTGAGATGCAGTTCCACCCATAAAAATCCTCAAATGGTGCCATAATGATAGTGGAATAGTAGATGTTTTTGTATTAAAACTCCATAAAGGGTATGTAATCCTCTCTACTATGGCCAAAGTCCAACACATGGGATACGAAATTTCCTTTGATACCTAAATAGTCTACTCTTTATATCCATTAGTCAGTGGGTGAAGCACCATGCTCAAACATAATGAAGTCTCAAAGGATTTTAGTAAACCTCTTCATAATCATGATGTGAAACGAGCATCATGATATAAAATGGTTATTGAGGGAACTCCAAGCCAGAATATCTACTGCACATAAATGTGTCTCAAGCTCTCTACTAAACTCTACTCTTGAATAGCTAGGAAGTGGGATGACTTGGGGAGTTGGTCTATGATCACCAAGACATCATCGCATCCTCTGGATGTACCTGGTAATCCCATCACAAAATCTATATATATATCATCCCACTTTCATTTTGGAACCTTAAGGGGTTGATATAAACCCTATGGAACTTGGTTCTCACCCTTCACTTGATGACATGTAGGGCATCGAGATACAAACTTTGATACCAATTCTTCATGACTGACCAATAGAACTGATGTCACAGGTCCTTTCCCACAACTAAATTTACCGCTAAAGGGGGTGTATGAAACTCCCTCATCACCTCATCCTACAACATCATTGGTACCAATTTTCATCCTATGAAAAGGATAACATGATATTAACCTTTATGAAATCTATTACGAACATGTATAGTGGATATCTAAGTATGTAAGGTATCACAGTCAGTATATCCATTCTGATTTTCCCTAACACACTATAAAAGAGGTGGAGTAACAACCATAAACTGAAGATATGATGCAACATCCTTTTCCACTAAGGAAAACTACAATGAGGATAAATTATCTTATTCCTTGATCAATAACTTTGAACAAGATCTCCTAATAAGAGCATCTTACACCAGATTATACTTCCCATTAGTATAGACTATCTCAAAGTCATAGTCTTAGAGGAACTCTATCCATCACCTCTATCTCATGTTAAGATCCTTATGAGAGAATATATACTTGAAACTCTTGTAATCAGAGTATATGATAAACCACTCACCCATAAAGTTTCATCACTACATATTTAGGTATAAGACTACCACTTCCAACTTAAGATCATGGGTAGCATAGTTCTTCTTATGCGGTCTCAACTATCGAGACCCATAGGCAATCACAACCTGCCTCTCCATCAGCGCCCAACCAATTCTGATCCATAAGGAATCGTAGAACACTACATACTCAACACCCTCATCCAACAATATCAAGATGCAGGGATCATCAAACTCTATCATAACTCTTTAAAATCTTATTGGTGCTTTTTTTTCACACAAAAGGCCTCCCTTTCTGGGTTAATGAGATCAAAGGTGTTGATATCCTAAATAAACTGGGAAAAATCTCTTGTAGTAGCCTAATGACCCAAGGAAACCTATCACCTCCATCACACTCTTGGGTGGATCCTGAGATAACATGGCCTCGAACATTTTTGGGTACATTACTACACACTGTTAGCTAGATTACATGTCTCATAAAGTGGACCTTATGAATCCAAAACTGAAACTTTGAGATCTTCCCATAAATTTAGTGTTCTCAGAGTGTATTTAGAACCATCATAAAGTGTATCTCATTGATCATACTTGGAATCCAAGTACACTTGGATATTGGTTATGAAGACTTCCATGAATCATTCTAATAAATGATAAAAGATCTGGTTCATGAGTCCCGCAAACACTGCTAGGGTTTTTTCATGCAGAAGGGAATCACAAAGTACTCATAGTGACCATAGTAACATCTGAATACCGTCTTTGGTATATCCTCATCTTATAATCATAGCTGGTGATAGCATGATCCAAGGTCAATTTTTTGAGAACCATTTCTCCCCTCTCAACTAGTCAAAGAGGTCATCGATCCTCAATATTGGATTCTTGTTCTTCATAGTGTTAGAACCTAGGTGCGTAGCGGAAGCTTGTGGGAATGATATTTTAAATTTTTTATTGTTATGATGATGGAAGTTGTCATATTTAGTGACCCAATCTCTATTATAGTCTGAGGATCTCACATGAATTAAATATATCATGGAAATATAAAAATAATGTGTACCTCTATTAGCACCCATATGGAAATGGAAATCATGGAGGCTTTTGCTTAGTTTTAGGGGATATACCTTGGGCCCTTATTGTGCCCATCCTAGAACATTCCTTCCAAGTAGTTTCATATGCCTTTTCCAAAAAATTATGGTCATCCACTAACCAGCCAGACCAACTCTACCATAGGTCCATGTGGGACTAGATGTCAACCACACCCAATGGGAGTCATCATGGGCCATCCATTAGACTAGAAGAGTGTACTATATATCAACCACAACCAATAGGAGTTATCCTGGGCCATCCATCGAACCAGAAGAGAAAGCATAGCTCCCAAAGGAAGCAAGTTGGGCCATGTATTGTTCCCATGGTGTGTGAGACTGAAGCCATGCATAGCATGGGAACAAATCCCACAGGGACGAAGTCTGGGTGGAGGTGATGCGTGTGGTATGGGTGTTAACCCTAATACCGAATTTCTAAAGCAGAAACTGAATCCTTCCTTATATACCAGAGGGAGGAAGAGAAAATGTTTTGATGTGGGATGATTTTTTTTGTAGAACTTAAATCCTAACCATCGGATCATGCCTCCTAATGATCTGGATCATCTGATCTCACCTTTTGAAAATATCATCCATCTTTTTTAGTCTATTGCATATCATGATAAATAAATCATCATACACTATGAAAATTGGAACTCATCCAATTCGGAACAGCACAATACCTCCATCATCAACATCCCACACCACTGGTTTCACATAGAAAGACACTCACTCGATATCACTGCCATCTCCAAACCTTTGCTGATAGATGCATGAGTCCAATACAACCAATAGAAGACACCATAATCTCCAATCAAGAATGATATTGGAATTCCTTGAGATCTCCCACCCATTCTCGATTCAATCGCATGATAATCCTTTGATCATGCGATCGAAGTGAATACAAGTGAAAAAGGCATCGTGAGCAGTTTAAGATTGTAGACCCTTCCGCCTGAGGCATATTTTTTTCATCCGAATTAATTCAAAATTGTCGGAAAATGTGAAATCATGGGAGAAAAATCTCATTGTTTGATCTTCATAAGATCATGTGATCTCATGATAGGATGATCATGTGATTTCCTTGTGGATCAAAGCCTCCAAGAAGACATGAACTCCCCTGTGAAGTAGAATTTTTAGGCTATGAACCTCCATCATGGACATGTAACTATGATACACATATGAACCAGTAGGAATGTTCCTCATAGTGTCGTGAACCCTCTCTCTTATAGTGTTCCTCTACTCAATCTCATAGTGCATACATTAGGACATGTGCCACATATTCCATGCACTCTTCTTTTCCATGCAATGTAAATCATCACCCATAATCCATGATTAGAGAACCCATTGTGAGACCTCTTTGAGGTTATGTGGGTTGTGAACCTTCATAATAAGCCTTGTGCAGACCCTCTATAGTGCGATCCATTCTTGCGAACTTGTGATCATGCGAGATACAACTTTTTATTTTACATCCAAGATAGATAAACCCTAATGATTTCCCCTAGTCCGGTGTGAGAAGCATTTGTGTGTCGTGATGCCTGCATGTGGCCTTATAAGCAGACACTTTGAGATGTAGCACTCTCACAGATACCGCTGCCATGGAAAGAAAATGAAAAAGATGTGAGACTAAATTTTCATATATCTTCTCCATGCATTGTGAACCCATGCATACAGAGGCCTTGATATACAGCTCTTGTGCATGAGCACAAAATCCATAACAAGACCTATTTGAGGTCATGCAAGTCATGAACCTTCATAGGGAACCATTATACAAGACATATAATCTGGATCAGACCCTTGGCAGTGCATTATTCTGCCTAGAAAAATTGGTGCCCATATGAACTTGAGGCATGATTCCCTTTGTACATTCATGTCAAAACTTGGATGGGTGCAAGATCATAGACATGTCTGTGAGACCTAGTCACGTGAATGGTTTAAGGAAACGTGGTCATAAGACCCTTTTGTGGTCACATGATGACCTTAAGTGACCTTGGACATGTCATGTTGGTCACAAGACAAACATAGGACAAGTCATATTGATCATTCGAAGCCCCTTGGGTTTTTATGTATTGGTCATGTGAAGACATCCAATATAATTCACTTTGATCATGCGAAGGAGTTATTGACATTTTTATATGATCATGTGATTGTCCATCGACATATCAACATTGTCAGGTGACAACCTGAAGACAAGTCATTGGGTCATGCACAAGACACCATACATGTACACTCTAATTAATGTGAAGGAATCTGAGACATTTTAGTTGGTCGCATGTAAGATCCCAAACATGTCAACTCTGACTCATGCAAAGGCATCCGAGACAAGTAAAATGATTATGTGAAAGACCCTAGTTATGTACACTTTCATCATGTGTAAGATCTTATTCATGCCATTATAGGTCATGTGAGGCATTGTGAACATGTTGTGAAGATACCCTTTGACATTTCTACCATAATAGATTAACACTCTGGATATGTTAGGCATACAATCGGGACATGTTCAACAAGCACCCAAGAAATGTCATTTATTCGTGCAGACACCCTTGGAAGTGTCTTCCTTGTCAGGATGATTCCCCAACATATCTGGAAGAAAATCAATACCTTTCTAGAAGACAATCAATACATGATATAAAAATCTCATAGGACATGTAAACCTTATCTGGAAGACCCACTTGGACCCATACTGTGTGGACCCCAGCTAGGAACTTTCGGTCACATCCCCCTTTTATAAGGGAAGTGTCTTTTATGATATAGGGTTACACACCCACACAACCCTATTGGTGTCATGCTATTAGAAATACATTTTAGGATTTCCATATCTCCTTATCTATCAGAAGATAAAGGATGATTATAATATAGGGAAACCTAAGTGCATAATCCATGATTACCAACATAATATAATATGTCCCCAATCAAAGGGAGGCCTCAATGTGTAAGCCCTGGTCACTAGGGAATCCATCCTAGAATAATCCCCTAACATTCATAAAATCTAGGGGATGGTAGTAATGTCTTTGTTCGTGATCATCCACCTTAACCTATCATTTTTTTAAGGGATAAGTCAATTATGGGAAATCTGATTCCTGCCATAACCGAGATACGTAGGACACCTTCCTAATGCCCAAACACCAATTTGTATCCACTTTAGTGTAAGTCCCTTAATATTCCAAATATTTTTGTCTCATGGGATCAATCATCTCTCATAATCTCACCATCATTCTTCCCCGTTCATCAATGGATGAGAAGTGGGTTCATACATGGACATCATTTTATGTGTCAGTCCTAACCATGTCTTCAAGTACCTCAAGCTCATCAACGGGTTAGTTATGAACTGAACTATGAGAAATATGATTCATGTGATAATATGGATATGTATGATGACTTACCAAGGCTTGATATCCATACCATATCCTCCATTATATGGGTAATCATACCTCTCAAAGGAAAACATTAATGTGTAAGCCTTGTACGAATTTCCTCCCATGCACTGTGTCCAGTATTCTGTCATCTCTAATTTCTCACACCGGGTATGAATCATGTGGGATTTGAGATTGGATATGATGGTATCAACATCATGATGAGAATCCCCCAATTTAGTATCACTATTGGGATGTAATCCTTATTAAATCTCATCCTCACTCAAAGGGTCGTACTCTTAATCGGTCAATCAAAGGCAGCCATATATTCATAAGTCCCACCTAGGGGATCTATTATCATATCTCTAATGAAATAGATTCCTATTATAAGAACTATATAGACTCTAATTATTCTCTCAACCAGGATATGTAGGATGCCTCATCGAGGTCCCAAATCGATATTTACATCCTTATCGTATGACGTTAAACTGCATGGATGGGTCCAGTCACATGACCTTAAACTATGTCAGATGAACTACGTGGGTTTTGCTTCATGATTTTACAAGATACGTAGGATGCCTCATAGAGTTTCAATCCCATATACAAGACACCAACCACCTTCCAGGATGGAAATAAACTCTAGAGTTCCTAAATTTATCCATAACCCAAAGAATCATAAATAAATAAGATATTAATAGAGAACCTGTGATATATGTGCAATAATTGTTCCTATAAATGCATATTCGTAATAAAGCGGTTGACATGGGGGTAACTAGGTTCTTATTGGATCATGGGAAAATTTCATGAACATATCTTAAATGTATAAGAGATCCCTAGAGTAGGAAACAATTCCCCCCAAAAGGATTCGATGAGCCTGATCTCCCATCCTCTTGACTAATGTGAGTTCCCAATTGTCATTGGCTCTAAAACCCTAAAGGACCGCCTACCTTTGGACAGAAGTTTTGTACTCAGATATAGATGTGAGAACTGTTGGGGATTTCTAGGGAAGACTAAACAAATGTTTAAACCTGAATGTGAGCTATTGAGAAAGGTATTAAACCCCCTAAAAATCAATCAAACCATTAGGCTGAATAAACACCATCCACATCTTAGATATTGAATAAAAAAATGGTGAACCCGGTGTGAAGTTATTTAAATATGTCTCCCCTTTCAAGGGTTAAAATGATAGATTGTCCATTTCCATTCAGGTCTAGTTTCTTCTATACTCATCAGAAAACGAAATAGAAAACCCGATGTGTTTATTTTAACTCCAATACACCTTGCATAATAATAAAGGACCGCCTCTTTATCCTTTAAACTTTGAATGTTATTGATCAAACATGTACTCTTATATATGATGATGCACTAATAAGGTGTCTTATATCTTCTTCAGAACTTTATAGATTCCTTTCAATCAAGATGACATCATCAAATGTGCCAATGGATTCTGAGATCGCTGGACAAGCTGCTTTGGCCCTGAGGCCTTGACATATGCTGTCACCAAAACACTACTTCCAGTATCGTTTGGTGAACATATTCGGCCAGGAGTACCACAAAAATCAGTCCATCCCAACTCTAGAATCGACTCATGAAATTCTTTATTAGATGAGTTCCCATCATCTATCTTTCCCACGATAAGCCGTAGGAGAGGAATTGTTCTTTATTTCCACATTCAACTACTTTGGGAGCCTATCCCTAGAGCGTGGAAATGCACACATTCACTACCTTAAGGATGTAGATGAGGATGTTCATCATGAAAACCCAATCACTCAATAGATTACTAGGAGGGATCCCATATACTCTAGACATCATCGCTATCATGTGACCCTGATTCCATAAAGAGCTATAGAGGAGGTTGTGCCTACACCAACTATCTAAGTTGGGGATTCCAATAAGATAGACCACCATGGGTATCTAAACAATGTAGATCCGAAACAGTCTTATATCCCTGCTACTGCTAATCTATCTGAAGCCCACTAGTGCATCCTGATAGTATCCTGGAATTGATCTCATATCACTGCTATCCAGGATCCTCTGACTTCATCACAAATATCCTTGGTAACTATGGAATCCAAGGGAGCACCCTATCCCGTTGTTTTGGGGTCATTTTCATCATATTTTACCATGGTATCATATTTATCTTGGAAACCAACCCCTAAAATGGTATCATGGGCATCAACCCACCAAACGGTATATTATGTCAATTAGGAGCACTATCCCACATGTGTCTCGGTCAATATGATATCAATTAGATCCAAAGACTCCTCATCAGATCTCAGAGAGCACAATCTATAAGATTATGAACATATCCTCCTACAGTCAATTGAGTTGTGATAGGTTTCTCTACCATCTACTGCTGGTGAAAGAAAATAAAGGCTCATAGGTGTCATTCAGACATCTATATAAGGTGTTACCAACCATGTTGGTATTTCAGAGGGTAAAAAAATATAGCACATGGATAGTGGTGGTGGTGGATTTAGTCTTTGGGATCCACGTCATAACTCTCATCATCATCCACTCGCCCTACCACCGATAGAGGAGAGGGTGTTTCCATAGATCCTGCCAGCCATCCCCTTGAGGATGAAAAGGAAATTTCTAAAGAAGAATAGATCACTCGACTCCAATGAGAGTATAGGAATCTCTAGGAAATAATTGTGGGAATAATCCTGAGATCTCTACCTCAAGGTGATGTATCGGTACCTACCTATTAAATCCTGCCTTGTAGTGAAGTGCCCCAACCCACAGGGCTAAGGGAATTATTATATTTTTCATACCCTCATCAGATGAAATACCATAATTTTTTCCACCTCTCCATATCCCACAAGGCTGGGAGAATTTCCATATTTTCTACCTCCTCATTGGGGATATTCCAAAAACCATATTTCCTTAGATGTCTTCACAAAGCCTCCAGGAGGGTCGGGACCTCTTAATCACTAGGAAGATTCTATGTCATCCAAGACCCCTAATAATTTAGCACCTACCCCTGGACTAATCAAGACTGAGAACCTGTACCTTGGGCTACAGACTCAACCATGTGACCACACCAATGGAGGTATGGATAACATGTGAGAGAAGCAGCATGATCACCAATATCTTTAAGATAGACAGCAAAGGGTATATTCCATCCAATCAAGACATGTTCCATGGTATTTCATCCATGATATGGAAAATGGTTTGATAAATCTCTCAACAATGAGGAAACTAGATGAGGTAGGTTTGGTAGGCTGTGACGATTATTTCCCCTACCATCGACGTCTTGAGCACACAATAGGTGATTGTTTTTCCTTTAAAGACTATCTTCAAGTGCAGATGGACATGGGGATATTGGAACCACTAACACCTAAATCCACACCCCAGTCATCTAATCACTTTGAATAGGACACACTAGTTGTGATGAGGAGCATGATCCACATACCTATTAGGGGAAAGCTACTGTCTTTTAAGTCAAGATTGGAAAAATCATATTCTTTCCAAAAAAGCATGTCACCAGGTATTTTGATTGTGCCCTAGAAAATGGTTTCATGGAACTTCCAATAATGAGAATGCCGAATGAGGCAGGGATGGTAGGCTATGATAATAATTTCCCCTACCATCGACTTCTCAGGCACATAATAGAGAATTGTTTTGTCTCAAAGATTGGTTGGAGGGGCAGGTAAGTTCAAGATTAATAGAGTTTAAGGATCCCAAAACTCATGTAATATGTATAAGAGTTATCCAAGATCCATAGAAAGAGATACTATCTTGATACGAATATAATTCATCCTTATTTAAATAAATTAAACTACACATCCCATCATCTTTACCAAATGATGTTAAACCGCATGGCCCCTCATCCTTACTGCAAGACGTTAAACTACACGGCCCCACATCCTTACCGCATGACATTAAACTGCATTGAAAATGTCCTTTACTCATGACATTAAACTACATGGGTTTTCTAGAACTATGTATGACTTGATTCTCATCCTGATGAGATATGTAGGGATTCTAGGATCCTATGTCCTGGCCCATCCACCCATATTCACATCCTTACCACATGAAGTTAAACTGCATGGAAAATGTCCTTTCTACGTGACATTAAACTGTACAGGTTTTCTATAACTAAGTATAGATCTATTCTCATTCCTAATGAAATGCATAGGGATTCTAGGATCTTATGTACTAGAATAACCACCTATATTCACATCCTCAAGACACGACAATAAATTTCATGGAACATATATTGATTTGAACCCTATGATGTTTGGGATATAGTGAAGGGTATTTGTATCCCACAAGGCTAACCATTCAAGGGTATGATAGGAATTAGCAAAGACATATTGTGATCAGTTTGGGGATCTCACATCTAATGCTATGTTTATGGTGATTCAGAAAGACACCACATATAATGTCCTGCTCAGAAGGCCCTATCTCCATAGCCACTTGGAAGTACCTTCATCATTCCATAAATTTCTAAAATACCCCATCAATGGAAAATTAGGAATATTGTATGGTGATAGTTCTCCCCTTAAAGACTTGTGGAGACACATATGTGGAAGAAGAATTATACAATAGAGGAGAAAAACAACCAATAATGGATGATGATATATTTATTGTATCCCCCAATGGCTTGAAAATCACCCCTGTGAAACCATAGAGTATGATCGACAGTGACTATGTGCTCCCCATAAACCTAGTTGAGGTGATAGACTTGAACCCATAGGTCCAATCCCCTATTATACCCAGTGACGGTATGAAACACAACCATCTCTGACATTTCTCTATAGTTACTTAGAAAATAGGAGATGATAACATCTCTTCTAATGGTCTCTCTCACCCTGATAATGATAGAGATTCCCCCAGATTATCATCTCCATATGAGGATGTCTCTATGGACTCAGAGGTGGAAGAATATGAGGATGATCTCAGGAACGCCCCTCCCATATTTGAGGAAGATGTCTCCACCACCATCGACAAGCTCAGGAAAATAAATTTGGGGATAAAATAATACTTTCATCCTACATTGATTAGTGTTTCTATTCCCCTAAAATAGAAAGATATGTACATTGAATTTTTTAAGAAACACCAATATGTGTTCACTTTTAATTACACTGAAATGATTAGGCTAAATCTAGATGTGACTACGCACCATCTTGGCTTACTTAAAGTCAATCGAAGCTTCGAGCAAGCAGTTAGAAGGATCAACCCCTCTCATTTTACCAATTTAGAGGCAAAAATTGACAATTTTATCAAATATAAAATTTTTCAAGAAGTTAAATACCCAATATGTCTTGACAACATCATCCCCGTCAAGAAAAAGAATGGGAAATTTAGGGTCTACATCAACTTTAGAGACCCTAATCAACACTTCTCAAAGGATGAATTCCCATTACCGGTCATAGAACTCTTGATTGATGAAAATTATGGATTCCAAGACCTTTCCTTCATGGAGGGGTACTCAGGGTACAATTATATAAATATGGCCTCTGAAGATGAAGAATACATAGACTTCAGAGCACCTTAGGGGATATTTTTCTATCAGGTCATTCCCTTTATCTTAAATAAAACCGGCACCACTTATCAATGTGTCATTCATCATATATTTAATCCATTACTAGGATAGATAGATAGATGTTATGTCTATGACCTGGTTGTTAAATCCCAATAGCAATTTGATCACTTCACAAATTTTCAAACAATCTTTAACAAGTAGAAACATCATAGTCTGAAGATGAATCCACTGAAATGAACCTTTGGGGTAACATTAGGGAAGTTATTTGTCTTTGTGGTGTTCCACCATGACATCAAGGTAGACCCAGAGAATACTAGTGCTATTTTAGTAATTTCACCCCCTAGAAATCTCAAAGAATTTAGGGGGTATAAGGTTACCTCAACTACATTCAGAATTTTATAATCAATTTGGCCGACAAAGATCTCCCCTTAACTGGGATGATGAATAAGGGAATTACCTTTCAGTGGGACAATGACTGCCAAGAGTCCTTCAAAAGTCTCAAGAATTACCTTCTTCACCCACTAGTTCTGATGCCTCTGGTGGAAGGGAGACCACTCATCTTATAAGTGGCATCCATGGAATGATCACCAGGCACCCTCCTCGCACAAAAGAATGATTTGGGGAGAAATAATATTATCCAATACTTCATTTGAACAATTCCTTGTACAGATACCTGATACTATAATGTTGATAAGAACTTCCTTTCTCTCATCTTTGTAGTGAAAAAATTGAGACATTACTTATAGCAGCACAAAGCACGTCTGTTCTCTTGTATTGATATGCTAAAGTATATACTTGGCCATCTAATGTTGACTAGGAATATATCAAAATGTGAAGTCATTCTTTAGTAATATGGAATTCTATTCATATCACATAAATCAATGAAAGGTAAAACCCTGGTTGATTTCCTTACAGCACATCCTACCCTGAAAAATACATTGGTGGACACCGAGCTTCCATATGAAGAGATGTTTTATGTTTATGAAACTCCCAGGACATGGGATATGTATTTTTATGGTGCCTATCAAAGTCCCATTAGAAATATCATTGAAAAATTTAAGTTCATTCATGTTGGATTAGTGGTCGTATTTTTCTCTCCTCATAAAGCAGTTTTTTCCTACTCTTTCTCACTATCTGATGGATGCACAAATAATGAGGAAGAATACAAAGACCTCATTGATGGCTTGTAATTTTCCTTACAACTTCAAATATACAACCTAAATATAAAATCAGGTTTGGAGTTAGTGATAAATAAGATCAATGGAGAATATGCCATCAAAAAGGAAGAATTGGCCCCCCTTACTGGCTATATCAGAGGACTGATGGAGGAGTTCCCTTTTGATCCCACATTTCATCATGTTCCCTGGTAATATAATTCTTGTGTTGATGTGTTGGATAATGTAGACATAGTCCTGGAAAACCCTGATCAGTAGGAAGAAATATTACGTACTATACATCAAAGAATGGTCTCGACAATCATCATCTGTGATATGGAAGAAATCAATCAAGTCAGCACCACCCCAAATCATGATAAACCAATGTCTAGCCCTGGATTGATAGAGACCATAATTGGCTATCTTCAAAATGGAACTCTCCTAATAGATAAATTTGAAAGTGAACAGATTAATTGCCATGCAGGGAATTTTACCCCATAGAATGGACCAAATGAACATAGTGACCTCTACAAGCGTGACTTTAATGGAATCCTCAGATGCATAGTATAAGGAGTGATTCTCATTGTCATGAAGGAAGTCTGCATAGGCTCCTGCGATGCTCATCAATCTGGAACCAGACTCTCCCATCAAATCATGAGGCTGGGTTACTAATGGCAGGCCATGATACAATACTATATGGAATTCGCTAAGAAATTTCATGCATGATAGATCCATGAAAACTTCATCTATAAACCCCCATAATTTATATTTATGGCTAAATATTACTAGCCTTTTTCTATTTGGGGAATGGATGTTGTGGGGTCGTATCCCCCATCCATGGCCAACCAGTTCAAGTATAACCTTACAACTACCAACTTCTTTTCCAAATGGGTTGAGTAAATAACCCTCATGGAATTTGGGATGAATAATGTCATAAACTTTTTAAATTCCAATATCATCACCAAGTTTAGAGTCCCTCACAAAATATTGATAGAAAACGACACCAACTTATATTTTACATAATTGAAGAAATTATTCCAGGAATAAAACATCAAGTATAATCACTCATCTTGCTGCCATGTAACAGTAAACAGATAGATAGAGGCCTTTAATAAGACTCTATCAAAAATACTCCAAAATAAGGTGAATATGGGGATAAAAAGTCATGGTCATAAAAACTCCTCCATTATTTATGGGACTATCATACCACCATGCATACCGATACACAAGCAATGCCATACTCATTGGTGTATGGGACTGAGGTAGTTCTACCCATAGAGGTCCAACAAACTTCACTCTAAATAGCCTTTTGCGGATATCTCTCAGATGATGAGCAATCAAAAAACTGCTAGATGGATTGGAGTGGGTCGATGAGAACATGCTATACACATTGCACAACCTTGAGGTCCACCAGAATCGGATCACACAGGTCTTTAATAAAATGGTTTTCCTCTATTTATTCCTCCAAGGAGATGGTGTTGGCTCTCAGATTCCCGATGATACCTTGGAAGAATCCTCTTAAGATGGAACCCAAATGGGAGGTACCTTATATAATACATAAGTTTTATCATATCGGGGCTTACATACTGGCCATAATGGATAGGGAGTGTGCCACACCTCCCACCAATGTGAGGTTTCTCAAGAAATACTTTGCATATTCATCACTTAGAAAGGGAGTTTGTATCAGTGAAAGTCTTGTCTCTCAACATGGGCATCCACATTAGTATAATTCATGACATTCATCTTGATGACATGATGTTAAACTGTACAATTTGTCCAGAACATATGATGTTAAACTATACAAATTTTTTCTGGAAGTAAGACGTTAAACTGTATAGAATCCCTCTTCCTTACCACATGACATTAAACTACACAAACAATGTCCTCACCACATGACGTTAAACTACACAAACACCTGACATCCATCTTCATTCACATCATTCAACCCACATACTTGTTTCATGAAGTTAAACTACATGGTTTCTCAAGAAATATGTATCGATTTATTTCTTCAATAAATGGATATGTATTGAAGCTCAAACCTTTAATTTTGGGCCCACCCACAATGATTCTTTACATTAGGGGACCCACACCCTAGACACATGACATTAAACTTAATTGTTTCATAACATCCCTCCTCTTTCACATTGAGTTTCCCACGTCCTTATCACAAGATGTAAAACTACAAAAATCCATAATATTACTTTTCTTTCACATCAGGTGATCCACGTCCTTACACATGATGTTAAACTGCATGGAAGATGTACTTTCTGTGCGATATTAAGCTACACAGGTTTCCTAGAACTATGTATGGATTGATTCTCATTTCCAATAAGATATGTAGGGATTCCAAAATCCTATATCTTGGTCTATCCACTATAGGATACAAAATCCTCCTATAAAATCCTTAATTGCTTCTGCACGATGCTAGGGATCCTTACTGTTCCTTATTTATCACACCGAGCCTAGATCATGTGATCTTGGAAATTTTAGTAAGGGATTCCCCACACAAACAAGTCATGATGGACCATGATAGTCTCATCTTAGTCCTGAATGCAATACATTCAAAGGAATACCATGAGGCCTCACCATATGATGATAAACTAAACGGTTGATGTCCTTACCACATGAAGGTAAATTGCACAGTTCCTCAAGAACTACATGTGGCTTGATTCCTACCATCACATGATATGTAGTAACACCCAAATCTCTAATCATGGGCCCAGCTAAAATCTTTAATGGAAAAAATGACCACATCTTTATACAAGTCAAACTTGCATAAGGTGTTTCCCATTCAAGAAATATGTGTGACTTGATTCCTGTCCTAAAAGGATATGTAGTGATGCCTAGAACTCCAACTTCTAGTCCAGTCATAATAAACAAATATAAGAATACCCCCTCCTTATGTACGATTCAGACCTATGTAGGAAACTTCATTCAGAACAATGTATTTCTGTATCCTTATCCCCATGTGTTACGTAGTGATTCCTAAACTTCCACTCTTGGGCCCAGCCGCAACACCTCCAAATTTTCATGTTGGTCCATCTTTTTCCTTACCGCATGACACTAAACTTCATAGACTCTCAAGAACTACGTGTAGCTTGATTCTTATTATCGCGGGATATGTAATGACACCTGAATCTCCAATCCTAGGGATAGCTACAACAACTGATAAAAAATGCACCCCAACTGCATGGGGGATAAGTTATACAAGCTCATTTGTCTTATGTACAATTCAATCCTACGTACATCTTATTATTTCATATAATATTCCTCGCACAATTGTTCACATCGATTCCCATGTCATTACCACATGACGTTAAACTGCACAAAAGTATGTCCTTACCACATGATGCTAAACTGCAAGGTAAATGTCTCGGTTTCATGACATTAAAACTAAAAAATAGAAATATCCTCACCACATAATGATAAACTGCACGGAAAATGTTCTGATCACATGACATTAAAACTGCAAAACAAAAATTTATTTACTGAATGATGTTAAACTGCACAGAAAATTTCCTTACCACGTGGAATTAAACTACATTAAAGAAAGTGTGTCACAACTTCACAATGATAAAATGTGTAGTTCATAACTCATTATCATTCCTTATCAAATTACCACAATATCCTTATCCCATTCAATGAGAGTATGGGGTGCTTCTTCCATATTTTAAATCCCCTAAATCCATATACCACACTTCATGTCTTGAGTGCCTTGGGTCACCAAAAATCTCTCATTTACCTTGTAAAGTAAAATATATCTCTCGGTTCAGCCATGATATTGATGAAAAATTGATTTAGACCCACTGAATGGTGACATCTTAGCCCAATATAAAGGTCCTCCTAATCCTCATGATCCTGATGTCATTGCGGTGGAACCCAACACTCGAGGGTGTTTTGGGTCATCCTCGGTATGATTGTCCCATATCATTACTCATGACCTGAGAACCTTTATCCATGGTTTACAATATTTCCATCCCCCACTCAGAAGGATGATGGGGTACTCTTGATCTTGGGTATCCTAATTGGGCTATTTTGTAACATCCCTTGTATTAATTCCATGTGTGTCATGACCCTAAACTTTCTACACTATTGGTTAAAATTTCATGACCCTAAACTCTAGCCTATAATAGTCCAAATTGAAAGACTTTAAACTTATAGATAAAGATACACAAAACTTGTCAGGTTGAAAACCCGCAAAGGGCATCCTAAGAAAAAGTTCAATCTTCTATCTCTAAACTCTTCATCTTAAAAGTTCAGGAAAAAACTAGGGCACAAATAAAAAAATCATAAATATCATAGGTTCTACTTTTTATCCCTAATAAAATTCAATCTATGATCATTGGACCCCCTGGTCTAAGAAAAAGTTAGAGTAATGATTTTTCACATCATCTCACCGCAGAAACATGTTCACTATGTGGTGACACAACTTTTAGGGTGCTCAAACCCTTCTTGGATATTACATTTTCCATGAACCACGCTTCATGATTTGAGCACTTTGGGTTGCCACAAACCTATCATTTCCCTTAGAAAGTAAAGGTTATCTCTTCGTTCGGCCATGTTATTGATGAAATAGGGATTTAGACCCACTGATTGGTGACATCTTGGTCCAATATAAAGGTTCTCCTAATCCTTGTGAGATTAACTTCACCGCGATGGAACCCAACACCCAAGGGTGTTTTGGGTCATTCCCATTATGATTGTCCCATACCTTCCTCATGACCTAATCACTTTGAAAAATGACTTACAATATTCATACCAAACTATCCAAGTGGATTCGATATCCTCAATGTTATGTAATTGTTTTTTACCTCTTCTCAAAGCAAGAATTACACACTTCATTCCCAAACCATTCATGTCTTGCGCTTCCTGATTTGAAACCACATGGTGTAGGGATCGAGCATCATAATCAAAAGCTAAATTTCCCTAGGGTGTCATATCCCTTCCTGGATAGCTTTCTTTCCATACCCAATTTATTGATAAGATTCTTGAGTCTTCATAAATATTTCATGACTCTCTAAAAGGAGGGGATTTTAGCTTTGTTTTGCCATGATATTGATACATAAGGGGTTTAACCCACCAACTAAAGAAATCTCCTCCTTGGAAGAAAGTAAATCTAATCCTTGTGAGCCCCAACGACACCATGGTGGAACCCAACACCCCGAGGTGTTATGGGTCATCACCAAAATTTTATCCCCATCCCATATTCATAGACTCAAACCTTTGAGTTATGATTTACATTACTCGTATTCCAACTATCTTGGTGGACCTAATATCCATAGTATTTTTTTCTTCAATCATATTTCCTTCCATAAATCTTCCATGACCCTTGGAAAATAGTGGAGATCAAATTTTCTTGGACATGTTTTCAATGCATAAGGGGTTTAACCCACCAACTAAAAAAATATCCTCCTTGTAATAAAGTAACTTCAATCCTCATGATCCCTAGAAACACCATGGTAAAACCCAATACTCCCAGGTGTTTTGAGTCATCAATGTTCTGTCTACCCCATTCCATATTTAGGTCCAAGTTAAAAGACCTTAAACTATAGAAAAACAAAGGTCCAATCTATAAAATCCTAAATTATATCACAATAAATGTCTGATCTAGAAGACCCTAAAATAAATTACAACAAAGATCCAAGCTAAAATACATTAAACTAAAGCACATATGAGGTTTGATCTAGAAGACCCTAAACTAAAGAACATATAAGGTCTGAGCTAGAAGACCCTAAAATACATCAAAAAAATGGTCTAGCTTGAAATACCTTAAAATATCCAACTAAAAGAGGTATAAATATCTCCATATTGAAAACATGATAAAGTAGCCCTTGGAAAAAATCAGTTCTCTTCTCGCTGTACATGAAATTTTTGTGATCCAAGAAATATTGAACATTTATAAAACATAAAAGGAATAAAAACATGTCAATTCTAAAACCTGTAAGAAGGCATCCTGAGAAAAGTCCAAGTACATGACCACTAAGTCTTCCTACATATGAAGCTTAGTAAAAATTTAGGCCAAAATAAATGAAGAGTTAAAAAGCTTGTGGGGCATACCATATGGCCTTAGAAAAAATAATTCTATTCTCCCAGAGTCCCCTGATTTAGGGAGAAATTAGTGAATTCTAAATTTGGTAAGGATACCTTCTAGGAACTATCCTTGTAAATTAGACAATCTCAAGACAACTAGAGAAGGTTCATCAATGAATAATTTCATGTTAGTGGGAATTCATTAACATTTCTCAAAGAGAAACCTATTGTAAGTTAAGTACTCAATTCCAGGTGATTGGATTTGTTTAGCATTACACACAAAGTATGGGTATCATGGATGATACGAGCAACATATCCATCATAACATGGATCCCTACCCAGGATTTCATCATAAAACAACAATATTCCCCCTTCTATGTATGAGCTAGATCTATGTAAGGACATTCATCATAGAGTTATTTATCCATGAACCTATATTCCCTATGCATGATTTTGAACTGCACGATGGTATATTCCAGAAATATATACTTCTTGATTCCCATCCTTGTGGGATATATAGAGATGCCTAAAGTACCTTACTTAGGATCCATCCACAAGTTCCATCCCACCCAATCCCTATTCCATTTTGAATTCATACACATTCCAATTTAAGGGTATCCATGATCCAAGCTAAATACACTTCCTATCTCAGATTTATCTAGGCACTCATGATCAGAAACCTCCTATGTATAGCACCTAGAATTCCTTAGTGGCATACTTGATATAGATCCTCTCAAGTAGCTCGATATAAAATATCATCATATATTCATATATGTGTCAAAGTGATCGATGTTTACCTTAGAATCATATTCTTTTCATTCTGAACGAATCTTATTCTAAGGGGGCATTTTTTTAGTACCCATAATTGTGAATCTTTCACTTTTACATTAAATATTTGAGGAATGAGAAGACCGTATCAAAAATTGAAGTAATTTACATAAATAACATAGAAATGGTATACATGGAGGCTTATTCTTGGTTTAAGGGGATATACCTTGGGCCCTTGTTTCACCCATCCAAGAATATTCCTTCAAGTAGTTGCACATGACTTGGACAAAAAATTATGTCTAGCCACTAACTAGCCAGACCAAATCAACCATAGGCCCATGTGGGACCAGATGTTGGCCACACCCAATGGGAGTCAACCTGGGCTGACCAATGAAATAGCTTAGGGATCATAGCTTCTGTAGGAATCAATCAGGCCTATGTATATGGAATGTGGTGCACGAGGTTGAAGTCATACATAGCATGGGAACAAAGCCCGCAAGGCCGAATCCTGGGAGGATGTGATGCATGTGGCATGGATTCTAACCCTGTTGTTGGATCAATGAAGTGAAAACTGCATCCTAACTTATAAATTGGAGGGAGGCAGGGAAAATGTTTCAATTTATGATGAATTTTTTTTCATATTAATCAAATCCTGACTATCCGTTCATGACTCATGAAAATATATTCTATCTAATCATTCCTTATACTGATCCAAACTATCTGCTTTAGTCTCACGCATTAGGTGATCAAAACAAATCATTTTTTGCTGTGTAAATTTGAACTCATCCAATACCATGCCACGTGGGACTTCCATATTCAACCCCCTATTCCATTAGTTCTACATAGCAAGACACCCAATCAACATCACTACCATATCAATAACTTCACCAATAACTTCACATGTCCAAGAAAATAAATAGATTCCACTGTGATCTCTAATCAAGAATGCTAGTGACATTACATGAGAGCTCTCACCAATTCTCAAGTCCATCGCATGATCATCCTTCGATCATGTGATCAAAGTGAATACAATTGACAAAAGAGTCATTATTAGTTTATAACCACATAACCTTCCTCCTTTGGCATATTTTTTCATCCTAATTAATTCATATTTATCAGAACCCACGACATTGTAGAAGAAAACAAAGGGAATGAGGATCACACGAAGTCACCTCTCAGTCATGTGATGTCAATCTAGAAAATCTCTATCACCTCATTTAGAATACACAGAATCCTCTACATGAATATAGTAATCAAACTCAACCTCCCATTACTTATAAAAACCCTACTCCCATTAAGAAAAACAATCAAAAAGTGGGGGAGAAGAGAGATCTAGAAAGGAAGGAGGGAAGAGGAATAAAATATGCTAGTCAATGCATTTGGAGATCTTATCTAGGTAAATTAGGAGGCTCCATCTCACAATAATCCATGGTGGCATGTAATCTCAAAATATCATTATGTGATATTTATAAGATCACATGATCACATGACAAGATGATCATGCGATTACCTTGTGGAGAAGGGCCTCCGAGCAGCCATGAACTCCCTTATGAAGTAGTGTTTCTATAATGCAAACCTCCATCATGTACATGTAACTGTGATACACATATGACCCAGTAGGAATGTTCCTCAAGGTTTCACAAACCCTTGGTCTTGTAGTATTCCTATGATAATCCTCATGGTGTAGGCATTAAGACATGTGCCACATATTCCATGAGCTTCCCTTCGTTGTGTGATATGAACCCTCACCCTCGGTGCATGATTAGAGAACCCATCCTGAGACCACTTTGAGGTCAAGAAGGCCACAAACCTTAATAAAAATCCTTCTATGATCCCTCTATAGTGTGATCCATTTTTACAAACCCATGATCATGTGAGATTCCATCTTTGTCTTTGATGTCCAAGATAGATAGCCCATAATTTTTTCCCTTAGTCTAGTACGAGAATCCTCCATGTCTCATGATGCTTGCATGTGGCCTTATAAGTGGCCACTTTGAGAGACAACACTCCCGTGGACACCCCTGGCATGAAAAAAATGATAAGGGTGTGTGATTCATGTGTCATGAATCTTTTTCATGTGGTTTGAACCCATGTATATAGAGTCCTTGACACACATCTTTTGTGCATGAGCATAGAATACATCACAATACCTATTTGAGGTCATTCGAGTCATGAACCTTCATAGAGAACCATCACGCAAGACCCCAGGAGGTGCAGTCTAGATAAAACCCTTAATGTTTCATAATCATGCCTATAAAAATTATGGCCTATATAAACTTGAGTCATGATTTTCTTTGGACATGTATATCAACACTTGGATGATCACAATATCATAGACATGTTTTTTAAACCCCTCCATGTGAATGGTTTAAGGAAATGTGGTTGAAAGACCCTTTAGTGGTCTTTAGATGACCTTAGGTGACCTTGGACATGTCATCTTGGTCACAAGAAAAGCCTAGGAAATGTCATATTGATCATGCGAATCACCTTGGGGTTTTACGTCTTAGTCATGAGAAGAAATCCAAGACAATGAACTTTGATCATGCAAAGGATTTATTAACATGTCTCCATGATCATGCAATTTTCCATTGACAAGTCACCATTGTAAGGTGACAGTCTGAAGATAAATTAGTTGGTCACATGCAAGACCCCAGACATGTCCTCTTTGATTCGTGTGAAGGAATCTTAGACAAGTTAGTTGGTCACATGAAAGATCCCAGATATTTACACTCTGACTCATGAAAAGGTGCCTGAGACAAGTCAGTTGATCATGTAAAATACCCTAGTCATGTACACTTTCATCATGTGGAAGATCTTAGGCATGCCAAATTAGGTCATGCAAGGCATTGTGAACATGTCGGGTAGACACCCTTTAGTGTGTCTTCCATAACATATTAACACTCCAGATATGTTAGGGAAACAATTGGGGCATGTTCAAAAATCACCCAAGACATGTCATTTATTCGGGCAGACACCCTTGGATGTGTCTGCCTTGTCAGGTTAATTCCCCAATATATTGGGTAGACAATCAAGATCTGTCCAGACGACAGTCAAGACATGACAGACAAATCTCCTAGGACGTGTCAACCTCATCTGGAAGACCCACTTGGACTCATACCATGTGGACCCCAGTCATGAACCTTCAGTTGTATTCCCATTTTATAAGAGAAGTTTCTTTGATGAGATAGGGTTACACACCCACACAACCCTATTAGTTTCAGGATCTCAGATAGACCTTTTATGGTTTCCATATCTCCTTATCTATAAGAAGATAAAGGATGAGTATAAGATAGGTCAAACTCAGTGTGTAATCCCCAATTACCGACATAATATAATATGCCACCAATCAAAGGGAATCCTCAGTGTGTAAGGTTTGATCATTAGTAAATCCATCTGGGAGTAATCTCCTAACATTATGAAACCTTTGGGGTATTAATAATATCTTCACGTGTGATCATACACCATAACCCATCTGTGGGAAAGATATAAGTGAATAATGAGAACTATGATTTCTACCATAACTGCCTAAGGTCCGAGCTCCAATGGTCATCCACTTAATTATAAGTCCCTTTATGTTCCAAATATTCTTGGATCATGGGATTAATCATATCTTATAATCCAACCATCATTATTTCTTGTTCATTAGTGGATGAGAAGTGGGATCATACATGGGTATCATTTTATATGTTAGACCTGACAATGTCCCCAAGTACCTCAATCCCATCAGTGGGTTAGGTATGAACTGAACTATGAGAAATCTGATTCCTATGATAATCATGATAGGTAGGATACCTTACCAAGGCTTGAGATCCATACCATATCCTTCATGATATGGGTAATCATACCTCTCAAATGGTAACTTTATTTTGTAATCCTCATACGAATGTCCTCCCTACATTGTGTCTGGTCTTCTATCATCTCTTATTTATCACATCGAGTATGACTCATATGGTCTTAGAGATTGGCAATGATAGTATTAACAACAAGATGAGAATCCCCCAATGGGGGATCACCATTGGGATATAATCTTGATTTCATCTCATCCTTGCACATATTCGCAATCAGTCAATCAAAGGCAATATTATATGCATGAGTCCCACCTAGGGCCTCTATTTTCTTCTCTCATGACATAAATTCCTTCTATAAGAACTATGTAGTCTCTGATTCATGTCTCAACTAGGATATGTAGAACACCTCATTAAGTCCTAAGCCTGATATTTATGTCCTTACCACATGACATTAAACTGCATGGATGGGTCTAGTCACATGACCTTAAACTATGTCAGACAAACTACGTAGGTTTTGATTTCTATTTTCACAGGATACATAGGACACCACGTAGAGGTTCAATCGCATATCCAAGACACCAAATACCTTCCTGGATGGAAATTAACTCCATAGTTATTGAATTTGGTCATAACCCAAAGCATCATAAATAAATACAAGTGATAGAGAACTCATGATATGCATGAAAAAATTATTCATATCAATACATGTTCATAATCAAGTGGTTGATACAAAGGTAACCAGCTCTGTATCAGATCCTGTGAAGATTTCATGAACATATCTTAGATCTAAAAGAGAGTCCCAAAGTAGAAAAAAATTCCCTCAAAAGGGTGAAATGATTCGGACCTCCCAACCTCTCAACCAGCGTGAGTTCCTAAGCATTGTTGGGTCTGAAACCCCAAAGGACCACCTGCCTTTAGAAAACAAGTTTGTACTTAGCTATGGATGTGGGAACCATTAGAGGTTTCTAGGTAAGACTAAATAAATGGTAAAACCTGGACATGAGCAATTGATAAAGTCATTGAACCCCATCATAATCAATCAAACCATCAAGCTGAATAAACACTATCCACAGCTTAGATCCCAACAAAACAACCTTGTTCGATTCGTCGGCGCGTTCCACTACAGCATGTCGTCAGCGATCGTTACTCAAAGTATCTGAAGTTTAAGCCCTCTAGATAATCCACACATGCTCCAAAAATCCATATTCATGTCTTTCATCAAATTATGGGTGCTAGTGTGGATATTTGATAATCTCTTTGACATCACAATGATCGCTATGATCCCCTACCTTTGATCCATGAAGGCATGCCTGGACTGGTGCTTAGAGAGAGAATATATCTCCCTCTCTCTAGAAAGTGGTAGGATAAAGAATCTATCATTTCATTGGCATGAATATCACTCACTTGATCTTCTCCTCTCCTTCTTATATAGTGGATCAAAAAAATACCCAGAATGGTTCCCCGACCCCTGAAAATAAAACACCCAATAAATAATCAATAAATAAATAATTATAGCGAAATAAAATGTGTCATAGATGTTATTTATATTTTATCACATACCTATAATATATATTAAATATATTATGTAATAAACCTAAGTCATTAACTCGACTCATAATTCCCACTTAATGTTAAACAAACCTATAATATTAAAATAATATTTGTTTGTATTATATTTTTCTTTTATTAAGAAATACCTCATGAATACTTTTAATAAATAAATTCAAACTAATTATTATTTACTTGAATAATAATGAATTTATTTATTTATTAGTGATCATTAATACTTGTACAATTCTCAGACCTTGTGGTGGGGTCCACCATGTCTTATTTACCTATTCACCGGAATTGGGCATATTATTGAATATGCTATTGTGTGTGACCTTCTAGGACCTTATCTCGATAACAGTGAATAATATTCACAAACCAATAGAGGAGTATAAAAACCCATAAAGGCTCAAAAATAGATAAGGAGTATCCATATAAATGATTTCCAACCTATGAATATGTGGTTTGTAATGTAATATATTTGTCTTTAGATATCTTATAAAGAAGGACCGTCACTTGTTTCATTATCCTTTCTTACTTTTTTTTTGATCTATCTGGATATACATACCTCCAACTACCTTGTCCAATGATTTATGAAGTTATTACCATCCTAACAAACCAAGTCATGGATATATTACTTCCTCAACTTGGAAGCAAAAAATTATATCTTGATCATTCAACCAATGTCATACCAACAATGATGCACCCAACACAATATACCTCACCATGATTTCATTATCATGGTTTTTTCTTTACATCAAAGTATGCGATCAAATGGGGAACATTGATAATGATCTCAAGTTAGGAGACTAATACACATGTATATATATATGAACAACCAATGACACGTAAAACATGTCGTTTTCCTATTAATAGGTATGTACTTATGATCTCACCTACCAGAGATCACCAAGTGAGAACTTCATGAGAAGAAGTCTCAATGCTTATAAGCCCCCAGCACCTGATATCTATCCATTATCTGTGTTCAATTAGTAGGATGTATCTAGGCTATAGGACATATATTTAAGATTAATTTCATAGTATCTATAGGTTCTCATTATAGCCTGGGATCTTCTACAACCCTTTGATAAAATAATTAATCTATGGACATTACCATTTAAATAGTGGATGCAAAAATGTCTACACTATAATGTTAAGAATAAATCAGGTAAATCTCACTACATACATGAAATGGTTATCAAAAATTACTATTTATTTGGGTCTAGGGAACCCACTATTACAACACTACCACTAGAACTAGAGACAACTTTCTAACCATCCTTGTTAGATCTCACATGATTAAAATCATGTTTATGTTGAGTCACAGATTTAGTTTCTAGGTCTTCAATGCCTATGATGTATGGTTATTCTACTATTTGAGACCTCATACCTCTGAGTAAAACACATCAAGAGATATAAACCATGATTATAATCATTTTTCCATTGTTAAAACATGAAAAAAAATTCTATTAATTGTAATATAATTATTATAATGATAAAAATTTACTTACTAGGTGTGATTCCAAGAACTAGAACAAATATTTGTGTTTTATACACTACTTTTTATCTACCTTAGAAGCTGCAACATACTCGATATTTTTAGGTATGGGTTCTACTAGATTTTATGAGTTTTTCTCACTCATTACCTTATCCTGACTGCAATTTTAGATCACATTGATCTAGGAAAGACTAGTTTATATCCTCTCAAAACTAGTATCCCTTCCTCTCTACATACCAAGTACATATCCTCTATACTTTCTTAGTACTATTGGATAGTTATGACTACTTCCCTTACAGTTACCTTGGATGTAACTAATATTTTTCTACCATAAAGTATATGTTGGGAATATTATTTATTGTACATATCATGGAATATGTGATTGATCCATCACTAAATCACATGGAATTAAAATCACCATTTTAATATTCTCCTCTGGATATGCATGTATTCTTAGAGAGATATATGCCATGTGACACTGGTAACAATTCTCTCTCGAATTATTCTAACTTAAAATTATAAATACCATGTCGGTATATGTACGATTCACTATATCTAAGAAACCATTAAATCTACCTTAGTATATCATATTCCCTAGAAATTAGGTTTCTACTTTAAGTCATTCTATGGATTATTTATTTTATTTTGGTCTTAACTAACTGTAAGACTAAAAGTTTTTTTCCATATGTTACCAAACATATTTCACTTGGAAATAATGATGCTCCCACGAACCTCTTGTAGACATAAAGAAAATTTTCCTTCCAAATGAATGTTATAAGATCTTGTTGCTTACTTTAATCCTAAAAAGGATTTCAATAATGTGCACCCCTTATTATAATTATGACATTTTACCATCCCTTTCTGGTTATGTCATATAGATACCTTTCACAATTGGGGGTCTTAACATCCAATGCTCAATAATATGACCTTATAAATTAGCTATGACTAGTAAAATTTTAATGGATTTAGGCATAATGACTTGGTATGACCAATAGAGACTCGTTGGTACCATGCTTGTACCACCCATGTATCGCCTCACTTGAATACCCACCATCGTACTAAAAATAATATTCCCCAACAATTTGATGCATGTAATCCACCAATGAATTTTAATTGATGTTGTCAATCTTAGCTTAATTCCATATACTTCTTACATGTAGGAATTATTATTATTAATGAATAATGTGTCACCAACCATGGTGAATATAAAACCATCACTATGGTTTTATCTCTCCAATGCAGTATGTGTCTTCATAATATACTTCTTCTACAAGATCTTGTGAAATTTGTTCCAATGTCAACCATTTGTCCATCCTAATCATTAACTAAATCCAAGTCAATCTTTCTCCCACTATCTCAAGTAGATATATTCACCCTTTTATAGAAATTTAGTCTATCACTTGAATACAAACTTTTTATCATTAGGATTTATGTAATATCCAAAGAAAATTTAGGATAATTACTCTAGACACACATTATGTTTTCTTTATGCACTTTTGTTTAAATCCCCAACAAACTCATTTCATCTAAACACATGTTCTTATAAAATTATGGATTCCATCATACTATAAATTACTTGATATCCATTTTTCATGATAGTTGGAATATTATTATGGGATTTATCCATTAATTTTGAAGCGCGTCATGAAATATAATGGAATTTTATGCAATGCATATATATATCAACATTGATTCCCCTTATAGTTACATCATGACACTGATATATATAGTGAAATTTTTATTTAGTAATTTCTCCACACTATATTTTTTTATCAATGTTAAAATGTAAGAATCATCATCAATTCTCATTATAACCATCATAACATTGATTTAGATAATGTAATTTTATTTTAGGAATTACTCCATGCTACATTATAATGATATAAAAATTCTTGGTCAAGATATTCTTTGGCATACCAGCCTAAAGAAACACATATCATCTGACCATGAATATACCATAATTCTCTTTTCCATTCCTTAAAACACTTGAATGAATATTATGAAGTATATTTACCACTATCTTATCCTTGGAATATTTCATGCTCTATAGTTGAAATAATTCTTAATGCTTTGTAGCATACCTTTATTTCTAAAGGTTTCTTTTTTCAAAACTAAATAAGTATATATGTATATAATACCTAAGGTGTTTATCTCCTTTGAGTCTAAATACCATAATGATTATATCAATTATTTCCACTTTTATTTTTACTCAATAAATAATTATCTTTCCATGATTGGGTATATAGGTCTTACGTTATATATTCATTAATTATTTCCTATGATTCATGTACCGCTGAACTATTTTTTGAGTATGAAACACCACAAAAAACATATGTTCCTAAACCAGAATAATGTATCCTTATGTCCAAAGGACACATGAGATAAATTTTTTGGTTATACCCAATAAAATTTTTAATATAATCAATCACTTGGAAATTAGAAGTTGTGTGATTCTCATCACTGACTTAGGAATCACCCTTTCTCAACCACTTGGAGAATACACCTTACTTCTCGTAATGATTATATACATAATTGGTTATAATATTTAAACACACATATTTGATAAACATATTGTTTTTAATACCAAATGAGTATAATAAAATCATTACTTTCAATTATTAATATACATGAATAAGAAACGACTACTTGCTTCTTCGATTCAGTTCATTGCGATTAAACTTACATAGATTTATTTCATGATATGAGAAGAAAATAAACTCCTTTTTAATACATTTTTCACTTGAAGACATTTCCAAGGATCCTATGATGTCACTCTTGTCATTGGACTTTTCTCCTTGTCTTTCAACTTGTTCACCATATGAATTAAAGGCTATACTTTATTTAGTGTTCTTATTTACTTAGAGAACCTTACCTAAAAAGTAGTGAAGTGTTTAATCTATAATATTAATTTTTAATTATAAACTAAACTGGATTAATCATATGAAAATGATATGATAAAGGGATCCATTTAAAGATCGCGAACCATCTTTCAATTTACACATATCCAGTGTAATCATCAATTTTTATATCTGTGTTTCACTTTCTCCTCACTGTCATCTTGAAGATGAGACAAAATGTATAATAATCAATGTCTCGATGTTTGTATCAAAAAATCACATTGGGAATTGATGTTATAATTATGACATAACCATCATATACTACATACATGAGTCTCTTGTAATCAATTTTACACCCTCACTTCCTTAGGTGTCTTAACAGGTATTAGGGACACTAACACCATGATTTTTCTATATCATAGTATTATGCACAATCACCTATATTAAACATATAAATTCATGATCATTTGGATATTTAATTTATCTATGATTATTATAGTGTATCTTTTAGCATTACTTTCCATTTTCTACAAAAAATAAAATCTAGGAGATTGTAATTTTTTCTTCATTATCAATTTAGACATTATTGATTAGTCATTAAATATATCCCACTACTTTATCAAATCCTAGGAACACTCTGTACTAGAATCATAATACTCTATAGATTGAGTATTATATTTAAAATTATCCTTGAACCTCTTCTAATAGTCTACAAGCTTTGATTACACCACTACCCGAAGAGTTCAAAGTAGGTATCTAACTGGACAACCGCACTAACTCGTGGCTCCTTGATCTGTTGAGTGAAGTCTGAGCTTCTAAAAATCATAAATATGATTTGATCAATGCTTTTCTCTAAAATTTTATCAATCTATATTTGGAAACTTCTTTGCTACCAACTTTAGTTAAGTAAACTAATCACTCTCATAGGAACTCTCTGGAAGTAAGAGGCATCCTCAACTTTGGCTAATGAGCACCCTGAACACTCAATTTTTTTTAAATTCGAATGATAGAAGGAATTTTGAAACATAATATTTCTTTGAGGGTTTTTATATATTTTTCTCAATTAATGTAATCCATTTCTATTAATCTTTTCATTCTATGTTGTCTTTGTCACAAATGAAAATTAATAGAAAAATCATTCATCGGTTCTTTATGCATTTTACTTGTTTATTATTTTATATGTTTCCCAATATCATGAAAATGAATAAAATAATAAGAAAATTAATAGAGGAAATAAATACAGGACTAGTCTTGAGAATCTAAAACTAGTTGATCCATTTAAACTTAATGAATCAACCACAACCTAAGGGTATCATGCCTCAGTCGCAGCTTGACTCATGATACAGCTCTTCCCCATCCAGTGTGCCCACTACTCATCTAGATTCTGCCTCAACTTGGCATGGTCCACAACTTAATACATCCACATCATGGTATAAAAATACTCACACGTAGGTGAGGGGGTCTCAGGGGTAAAAAATAAAAATTAATAAATTGTACGTGCAGGACATTATACATATTAACCAAAAATGAGACGATCTGTAGACCATCATATTTAATTACAATCATCGCACACAATTAAATAATTAGTTAAATAAATAAATAAAATATAAATACACATGGTCGATCAAATTTTTGAATACCAATCAACATAATTAATTTAAATCATGATAAAAATTAAATTGTAATAAGGGAATTAATTAAATTAAAAGAATCATTTAAATTCAAATAATTTAATTATATTCATTCAACTGTTAATTTAATTTTAATTCCAAAAAACAAATTAATTTAATTTATTACCAAAATTAAATTAATTATCAAGCATATTAAAATTATAATTTTTAAAGCAAAAATATTATTTTAATTAATTTAATTTAATACTAAAATTAAATTAATTTTTGGTTAAAATGAACCCTGAAACCCCACAAAGGGTCAAATCTGTGTAGGTTGACCCCGCGCAGGCCCATTCCAAGCCGGTCAGAGACCGTGTGGGGATGTTCTGGGCCAGGTAGACCCGCATTGACCCATTCTGGGTTGGATGAATCCACCCAAGCCCATGAAAATTGGTACCAGGTGAGTAGAACCTAGTTTAACATTCATATTGACAAAATAGTGAAACGGAACATGACAAGGGTTACTGTATGTAGAAACTTGATAGAACCTCCATGGTATGGTCATCCAATGGTAGTGGCGGATTGACACATTGTCAAGTACTACCAGTAGAAGTGGTGGTCCTCAGGTGACATCTGATAGGGGACCCTGTGGTAGTGGTTAGCTCGGTCGGAAGCTGGGAGGATGGATGCGGCCTCGTTTGAGGTGGGTCCATCCAATTGGTATTTTAAAACCTCTGTAGTAGTGTATATTGAAAAGGGACAATCCATAAGAGTTGGATGCAGCATAGGGGCTCTGATAAGGGTGGTATGAGACCCTGATGGTGGTGGTACCAACTATCGAGGATGGTGGTGTTCAGTCGGAACCCTGTAGAGGCTGATGTGAGGTGGGTTAGTGAGAGGACATAATGGGATGGTGGCACCACCAGATCCAGGTAGTATCACAAGGGTGGCTCGAGGCAGAGAGGGGGTCCGACGGGGAGCTCTGCAACTAAGAGGAGGTAGTGCCTTGCTATGGGAATATGGTGTTAGGTGGGTCTAGATAGGCCTCGATGGAAGATGAGGGTGACATCCAGGTGGGAGTGTGGTAGCAACAATTGGGGTACAACTGAGGAGTGTGGATGGATGAGTAGGAGGAGGTGTTTTCCCTCTTGCAGAAGTAAGTAAGAGACAAGGGGGTTCACATGGACCCTTTTTTTAATAAACAAAATTTTTTGTATTTTTTTAAATAATTCATTTTTCCCCTAGACTTGTTTTGGGTTTTTTTTATTTCATATGTGGATTTCTCCACACTCATCAAACCCATACCCCACTTGATTAATTTGAAAAAATTTCTGGGTTTGTTAAAAACCATAAAGGAAGCCACTCATTTTTTCACCAAACAAAAGTGAAGTAGATTTTTTATTAATAAAAATTGATTCCATATAGGGTGTGGAAATGAGGGTGCCATGTGGAGAAAATCAAATCATTTAATTTTAGCTGGACGTGGCAGGAATAATTTTCCAGGTCACCTGTAAATAATATTTTTGAGATTCATGTAAATTTAAAACATATAAAAATAAATTATTTAATTTTAATACCCAAATTAAATCGATAAATGATCCGTATCAAAAATTTAGGATGGTCATATGTTGTCCATCTGATATTGGATCAATGCATGGTATTTTTTTTGTTGGGACCGAATCAAACACCTCTACTTAAATTTAAAGATAATTTAATTTTCTTGGGTCAGAAAATTCATGCATCCCTCTAATACCAATTTTTGGTACCAGGGAATGCAGCGAAAGACGGTGGTCCAGGAATTTTAAATTTTTCATCATTGGGATGGTAGAACTTGACTTCTCTGTTGATACAAGTCCTAGTATGGTTTGGGTATCTCATGTGAATTAAATAGATCATGAAAAAATAAAAAGAACATGTACCTCATTTGATTTAGAGGTGTGTTTGATTGTAGCAACTCACAGGTGATCATTGCTCGAAAGATCCAATATTGAACCCCTATATATCATCCACACACAATCCAAGAATCCTCACACACATTTTCAAATTATGATTTTCATCATGGAGCTTCAACGATCTCTTCAATGTCACAAAGATCACCACAATCCCCTAACTTTGATCCAAGAAGGCATACTTGGATTGATGCTTAGAGAGAGACTCTCTCTCTAGAAGGTGGTAGGAGATAGAAGCTATTATTTCATTGGCATGAACAACACTCAATTGAGCTTATCCACTTTTGGTTATATGGTGGGTTAAAAAAATACCCAGAAGGGTTCCCCAGCCCCCGAAAATAAAATATCCACTAAATAAGAAATAAATAATAAATTATTATGAACTAAACTACATCATAAAAATTGTTTATATTTTATAAAATATCTATAATGTATATTAAATATATTACGTGATAAACGTGAGTCATTAACTTGACTTTTAATTCCCTCTTAATATTAAACAAACCTGGAATATTAAAATAATATTCGTTCATAAAATATTTTTCTTTTATTCACAAAATACCTCATGAATACTTTTAATAAATAAATTAAAAACAATAATCATATATGTTAGGTTATTGGGGGAACAATTACATTTAAACATACACACACCATACACATAGGCTGAAAAGGAAGGTCATAGCCCCCCCAAGGGGATTTCCTACCCATAAAGCCTTATTTATTCAATACATGTCTCGTAGGCCTAGTGGGCATGAAGCCCACTGCATGGAACATAGGCCTAGTGGGCATTAAAGTCCATTACATGGCTCATAGGCCCAAATTTTTGACCCAAAGGCCCATTGGTGAATAGTGATTTTATAGTACCTAGGTTGTTATAGTACTAGATACAGTGATGTTGCTGCTACATTTCCTACTATAGTTCCCACCAATGCTACAGTTTCAATTATGGTACAGTTCCACTGCTACTATAGTTTTTCTACAGTGCTACTATAGTACCTGTGACCAATGGGTTTTAAACCCCCAACCTACATGTAGTATTATGGAGTACTTCCACTAAGCCAAACCCCAACTACATAAATCCCATTATTCTTTACTTGAATAATAATGAATTTATTTATTAATTAGTGATCGTTATTACTTGGACAACCCTCAAACCCCTTGGTAAGGCCCACCATGTCCTATTTATCTATTGACCAAAATAAGGTAGATTCTTGAATATGCTACTATGTGTGACCCTTTAATACCTTATCTCGATAGCAGTGAATAATATTCAGACTAAAAGTGAAGTCTAGCAACCCATCAAGGCCCTTAAGGGGATAAGTAGTATTCATAGAAACGACAACCAACCTACAAACACGTACTGTATAATATAGTATCTTTGTCTTTATTTATGTCTCATAAATAAGGATGCACACTTGTATCATCATCCTTTATTGTTTTATTGTTTGTTGATCTATCTGGATGGACTTACCTCCTACTTCCTTGGAAAATATTTATGGAGGTACTATCATCCAGATCAATAGGGCCCAGAATATATTACTTACTCAACTAAAAAGAGATAAATTTTTTCTTGATCATTCAACCAATGCCAAACCACTAATGACACACCCAAAAAAAGATACTTCTCCCTGATTTAATTATCATGATTTTTCCTTACATCAAAGTACGCGATCAAATGGAACACATTGATAATGATCTAAAGTCAGGAGACCAACACCCATGTATATATAGAGAAATAACCAATGACACCTAAAATATGTGGTGCTTCTATTAGAGGGTTTGTCCTTATGATCTCACCTACCATAGATCACCATGTGCAAACTTCATGAGAAGAAGTCTCAATGATTATGAGCCTCCGTCACCTGATAGTCAGACATCAACTATGTCCAGAAATTATGATGTATATAGACCATATGAAATATATTTAATATTAATGTCATAGTATCTCGAGGTTCTCATTATATAATAGGGCTTGTAATAACCATTTGATACAATAATTCATCTATGGACATTACCATTTAAATAGTAGATGCAGAAGTTTCTACACTATAATGGTAAGAGTACATCATGAATATCTCATTATATGCATGAAATGGTAATAAAAAGGTACTATTTATTTGGGTCTAGGTCACCCATTATTTCAACACATAGTCACCTAGTTTTGGCATTGATAATCTAATATAACCCCAACCTGTTGTATTTTTTATTAGAGAAAAAACTGGGGCTAACTAGGGGAAAACACTGAGTCTTATAAATCCCTTTATCTAAAAATCCTCCAAAGAATAAAACTAATAGAAGTAATCATATTGAGACACCAAAGAATAAAACTGATATCCCATATCATCTACTTCTCAAAGAGTCATTCTAGCCAACTGGTGAGTAATTGGCTGCACCCTCCTATGTATGAGTCCATTCTGCTCTTCCTAGGTCTCATTCTCACCTACAAATGAAAACATCATCTCATCAACATGGATTCACATCATCCTCAACATAAAATAGTTAATTTGTGCATAAACGGTGTATAGATATTCCATGTATAAGATGATTTCATAAGGAATCCTCACTACCATAAGGATATTACAGGAGAAAATCTCTCCTACAAGCATCAAATAACACTATCGGAAAAAGTGTGTGATCGTTGATTCATCTTCATTATGAGTCTCCAAGCATAAGGGTCGATCCAAGAGCTCAACCGAAACCTCTAGGTCTCAAACTAGGTATGTAACATGAAAATTGTGGCTCACACCTATGTCTATAAAAACTATATCTAAAGTATAAAAACACATATCATACCACTAATCATCCCTAGATAATCTAGATTATAGACATTTACGACATGCATCTTCCCTCTACCCTATACACTATCTCCCTGAGCCTAGTGAGGACCACCTAGGGGTGGTGGTAGCAACAAGTAAAACCATATTCTACTTCCTATTTCTCTTCTTGTTCATCTTCCATGTATGTCGCCATGAGGACCTCCCTTATCCTATCACTGCCTCTACCTAAGAGGCTTATCCAGTGTCTCCCTGTCAGTCATACAATGGGTTAGAAAATCCTACATGATATGTCCCCTGACATCATAAGAGTAGCACCACCTCTCCCTATGATGACTAGAACCATCCTGAGAGCCCTAAACCATAAACCCTCTATCCTGAGATCACCTCCTAAAATGACTCGCATGTCTAGATCCATACATCAACTTTCAAATGCCTTTCGCCAAAGTCTCATCCCCTATGTTACCACTACTAGCACCCACTACCTATTTCTTCTCAACTTGAAATATCTCTATTAACAAATCATGCTCCAGAACCCCATCATAGGTGGGAATTCATAAAGGTATCATGTTGGACTAGATGTCTCTATGTAGACCTCTCTCGAATGTTCGTTCATAAAATAATGAATCCTAAACCATATCCATTGAGTATCATGATAGTTTGGAAAAAACTTTATGAATACTCAAACATAGTCATGCTTTAATATTGTAGCTATTGAAGATCCTAGATACGCACTACTCACATCGTATCCGGAGAGTACTCCTCTCTAAAGAGATTCTCAAACTCTATTCATGAGAGAGTTGTCTCATCATATGATAGAACTACAAGGCTCCACCATTTCCCTATATATCCATGAATAAGGCTCACTTCCAAGACCACTAACTAATCTGTAGGTGTCCTGATTGTTACGACCCATCCCTGAGGTCCCATGTCGTGACTACCCCAAGCCCGCCTTTCATAGGTCAGGGGCTGGCGACTAGCACAGGAAAGGCGTATCCCTATAGCGGGAAGGCATTGCCTTTAAACCTATACAAACACACAATCCAAGAACACAGCAAGAACCAACCATGAAGTAAACTATTGTAGTAAAAAGTGTAATAAAAGTAAAGGGGTCAGAATACAAGCTCAACTGGAAAGTACAAGTACAAATGAAAAGAGAAAATAGCTCATGGATCATCCATCGAGGATCCTAATTGAAGGGTAGGTACAACTCATGATTAGTAGTCACTATGGCATGTCACATCAAATGTTCCACCTCTGAGCACCATCTATTCCTGGCTCCCTTAGCCTTGATCAATATTGTTCGTCATCTTCACAAGACATAGCAAAGTACAGGAATAGCTCGTGCAGGGGTGAGTATAACAATACTCATTAGGGACCCCAAGACCCCCAAAGGTCTCCCAAATTCCCACAAAGGAAAAACCACAAACCAAGACCTCAATCACAAATCACGAAGTAGTCATCAACTCTACTTAGGTATATGCCCATACATATACCTAAGTTATTAAAATATACTTGTCTCATACATGAGGAAACTTAGGGATCTAAATTCTAAGCCATTTTCAAAACTGGTCCACGAGGGATGAATACCACAAAGGTAACACCATGAAGGTAACACCATGAAGTTAAAAGTACCACAAAGGTAACACCACAAAGTTAACACCATGAAAGGTAAAAGTACCACAAAGGTAACACCACAAAGGTGACACCATGAAGGTAAAAGTACCACAAAGGTAACACCACGAAGGTAAAAGTACCACAAAGGTAACACCCTGGTGGTAACACCGCGAAGTTAAAATTACCACAAAGGTAATGAATCATCTCACACCATTTATATAACTTAAGTATAGAAGTACAGATGATTAGTCATAAATCTAGATCATCTTATTCTGTTGAGAGGCTCTGCTGCTGACCCACACAGGATTGGTAGATGATGACCCACATAGGATCTCTAGGAACTGACCCACATAGGATCGATAGATACTGACCCACACAGGATCGCTAAGCGCTAACCCACATAGGATCAATAGATACTGACCCACACAGGATCGATGTTCTTTCTCCACGTTACAGCTAGCCACTAGATTCCCACACTAGGAACACTTGATTCTGGGAGGAATTTCTCCTCAATACATTGATCATACCTCAAATTCCATGAAGTTCCATGAAGAAGTATCCTAAAGGACTACAATGTCATAATGGTTCCAACTCGACAAACGGCACGTCAATCAAACGCCTGGTTTGTGATATATAAGCATTTTAGTAATGAGGGCCTAGTTGGATTCAGGATTGATCCAACCTGTCCATACTACAAATTTCTACAAAACTCAAGTGTATTAAACCAAATCGACTATCGCACTCCAAGGATCCCAGCACCATAGACGTTTCGTCAAATGGATTTCTGATTCACAAGTTATGGCTCTTTTAGAGAAACTTGTCCTAGAAGGGTCCGGGTCTGGTCCGACCCAGCCCAACCCAGCCCGAACCGGCCTAGGCTGGGATGCAGACTGGCCCATCCCTCCTTGGTGGTTTGGCCTACTAGGCTAGTGCGGCTCGGACCATGGAGGGGTGCGGCTTGTTGGGCTTGCGCGGCCCGGCCCTCGGAGGGCGCGGCTCGCTGGGTTTATGCAGCCCGACCCATGAAGGCATGGCCCGCTGGGCTAGTGTGAATTTCCCCACAGAGGGTTTGTCCCACTGGTCTCACATGTCCTAGCCTACTAAGCTAGCATGAGGGGTAACGCTCCCCCCCCTTCCCCAAACGTCTATGTTTTTCGAGAAAAGAAGCAGCAGTGACACGTGGTGTCGCCCGGTCATTGCAGGACCTGTAGGAGGCGGGTCCCTTCTCCACCGCGACTTCAACCCACGGCCACCTCTAGTGGCACACAACGGCACACTGCACCGTCTCTATGGTTGTCCGGTGTCGACCACCCTGTTCGACCACCACGACTGAAAATCCATGGCTTCCTCCTTCTGCGGTGCGGGTCGCTGGTGTCGTCACGCCGATGTCACACCAGTGGTCTTCCTTGGGTCGCCAGGTGAGCTCCGGTGGCCCGTTTTTTCTATATGAGGGTATCAACGGCCTCCCCGGGACGCCCTCTTCGCTTCTTGACCCACCGTTATAGGTTTCGTCCAACCTGAATAAATTTCTCGTGAGAACACGTCAAATTTCAACAAAAGGAGGAGGGTCTAGGCCTTGTTCATTTGGCATGCGCCCTCTGCGTTATCTTGATAGTAAGAGGGTAGTATAATTATTCAACAATTCTTGAAATTAGATAATAAATAAACCCTACCTCAAGATCTTTAGAGAACTTCCACGTTTGAAGAAGATTTGGTGTTCGTCGGTTTGTGATTCAGTGGCATTCCTCACCACCCGCTGGAACTAGTTCTGTCCTCTAAGTGGTTGGCATCACAGTATTTTTCCATAGATTCATCACTTGGTGAATTCTTGCCAATACTCCTCCCCAATATACATATAAATAGTAGGGGGAAGAGGCAGGTAATGTCATTAGAAATTTATGAGGTTCATTTAATTAATGAACCTCCCAAATTCCAACAGTGCTATTACAAGGATTGGGGAGTCAATCCAATTAATGGCTTGACATGTCATTAGTCCTTCCACCACTGCTTTTCCATTGGAGGAAAAAGAAAAAGAGAGAAATAAAATACCTGTGTTATTTTATTATTTCTTTAAACATCCAAAATCTATTTTTTCTCCTGACCTACTACGGTCAAAGTGAAGCCTTCCTTAAGTGAATCCCGGCACGACGAGTTCAACAATTCCCTCAGATTTTTAATTCGAGTACCAGTTCAAAAGTTAGAAAATTCTGCTCATGATTCTACTAAACATAACTTTAAAAAATGTTCATAAATTCATTCCGGGCACACCGGGCCTCAGAATCATGCGCCATAAATTTTCTTAGACTTGTAATAATTCCATATAATTAAAAAAAATTACAAGGAAAATCATGGCATTTACACTGATGAGATGAAAGACTCACGTAACTTCCTTAAGCTAATCCTAAACTTCCTATGGGTCTAGCTCTCCCCTAAACCTGAGGGGTCATTGATGCTGAAACTCATCAATGGTGCTCATCCTATGAACCTTATCCACTGGTACTACTAGTACCATCTGCTTCTCAATGAGTGGAGGTATGGCTAGAAAACTGCCTGAAGGTACTACCTCCTGAACATGTCCCTATATCGAAGAATCGTTGCTAAGGGGATAATCCTCATGAATTTGATACTGAATCCTAGCTATAAATCATCATGGGGACATCCTGAAATAGACAATATGTGGCACTGTTAATTAGTATATCTGGAGAGCTCACTCGAGAAAGATATGTACAAACAAACCATTCATATATGATGCATGTACCAATATTTTTCCATGCAACCAATGTATACATGTATTGAGTTGAAAGGCAGGTAATCAAATTCCTAGTATATGGATATGTCGGCTACCACACAAATACTAGATTCTTTTTCCTAAAATCTGAACTTGAAACACTTAACATTTTTTCCATAAAACCCAAATGAATCTCATAGGTACACAAATATTCACACTCTAATCCTAAGATGAAACACTCCACTAATACCAATATGTCATGATCCAACCCACTAGGGCCTGCCTGGATGGAGATGAGATGAGTGTGACTACCCCAATTCCACCCCTAATAGGTCAGAGGATGGTGACTAGCGTTGAGTAGGAATAACACTCACATGGGAGGCCTTAGCCCAAGGGACCTGTATACACAAACACATCTCTAAGACTATAAAATGATGAAATGTAAAATAAAACCAATTCCAAATTCATGTATATATATAAATCCCATAATCAGAGTATGAAAAAAAATACTGGAAATCATATCAATCCCGCCAAAAACTATAAATAGGTCCAACCTGCTATAAGAGGGGACAAAAGTAAAATGTGACTCCTAGTATGAACCAAGGTTTATCTATAACTATATAATATCCATATTATCTTGGTCTACCAATAACCCCATCGAATGGTTAGTCATCTGTATATTCCATGATATGTGTGGGAAGATCCCATGCATGGATGAGTATAACAATACCTAATAAGGAACCCCAAAATTACTAAGCATAAAGAATAAAGATAATAGTAGTTATCTTATCATAGGGATATTTCAATCAAAATATGATACATATAATAAACATATATAGATATATATATATATATTCAAATTTGAAACTAAGTATCAAGGTAAGGTCACAAATTCATTTCTAGCATAAGATTCTGCTTAAGAGTTTGTAACCACACTCACCTGGGAGAACTCACTCTATGAGTCTAATAGCACTGATGGAATCCATCCAAGTTGTCATGATCATCAGGTATCACAATAATGAAGTATGAACTGGAAGTATGAATGGATCAATACATATATAGGAAATCACACCTAGGGCTATGAGGGACTTCAACATCCCTAACTGGATTTATCCACTAAGTAGGGGATTGATGCCCGTGTAGTGTTGGTCATGCTAATTATGGAAACCCCACTTAGGTAGTAGATGATAGAGGATTCCTCCCTCAACCTCACAAAGGGATACCAAAACTCTATCCAAAATGATCCCTATAGAGGGTATCACAATCCTATGATTATGACATAATTCCATACTATACCCTCATGGAAGAAAGACTGATGGAATAACCCCTAAGGAAATTTGTCCATTCTAAAGTGATGAAGGGTGCCAAGCCTTCTCTGAATAAGTACATGATGTGTACTGTCAATACACAGCGTGTACCTTCATCACTGGGTTAACTCGTGTATCATGGCTGGTTCCCATGATTATGCTTATGTGCACCTGGTCATGCCCATGTACAAGGCCATGCCCGTGTATTAGGTCGTATCTGAGAACATAGCTTTGCCAATGTACTCTAACTATGCCTTATACATGTTCATTACACTTCATGTGTATCATTTGAGATAGATGTCATATTTTCAGATCAATTCACATGGTACATGGCACATTTCACTTGGCATGTGATACTTTTCTTCTCCACTAAAACCCTAGCACCACATACAGGTCCCCACATGGTGTGTATCTTCATATTACACTCCATGTTTTTCATAAATTTCATGAATCTGTAGATCTTCATTTGGATTCCTCCTCTGTCAATTATTTCTATGATTCTCACTACCAATATCACTTGGAGTCATGGATATCATCCAAACAAGTCCCTTCATCGTCAAAGATCTGATTTTGAGCATTTGAATCTAGCAGGAAACCATCCCCCATCAATTCGTCTCATCACCACATGTCAAACCATGAACAAACATCCTTAATCTAGTCTTGATCCATCTTCGTTGCTTCTATAGCTCAATCCCATCATCAAAATCAAACCTAATCCACAATATCAATCCATTGCACCATAGAATGGGTGTGAAATGATTGATTTTGGGGTATTTTTTCAAACCATCAGTCAAACAAAACACCAGTGATGAATGCATGAAGAATGAGGAAAAAATGAAAAAAAACAAAAACATGAGGAATAAACCTTTAACAATCTTTATGTTGGACTAGATTAATTTCTATTAGAACGATGAACAAAGAGATATAATTAGTCAATGAAAATTAATCATCAAATCCTAAAGAATAATATCGTATGAGTAAAACAATCGACCTGAAAATAAATCTGTTGGTTGATTTATTTTTCTTCATCATGGGAGAAATAAATGGGGAAGAAATACACAAAAAACAAACATCCTACCTATATATTGGATTAGTCATTGATTAATAATGGTTTTGATCCTTTTTTATTAATGATATCCATAGGTTTTGTTGGCGCACTGATCGCCAAAGCACAATTGATCGATGATCATCCATGGAAGCTCTTTCACTAGTTCCTCTCTCAAATTACAAGATTATGTGGAAAACCCTGAATTTTGGTTATAAAACTATTTATATAGATCTCCATTAAGTTTTTTCATAATTAATTAATAAATAAATAAATTTATTTTATTTATTTTCTTACTTTTTCCCATGATGTATTTTTTAAAAATGCTCGACTTCGACAAAAATTATATCATGCCTAGTGTAAAGACCAAAATCTGGACTCAATGGCGATATTAGATTTCTGATATGAGGACCCATTTAATATTTATTCCTCTTTTTAATGAAAACCACACATTCTTGATATTAATATATTTAATATTTTTAAAATATAAATTTCGGGCTCACCGGGCCTCCGAATCTCATGTCGTCTCCATGCCTAGCTTTGAAAATATGACTAGATATATTTCAAATATTTACATGATAAAAAAGGATACATTACACAAATGTGGTCATTTTTATTAATGATGTTGTAAAGGGGAAGACTTGTTATGTGCTAATGGGGAGTTTTAATGCTTCAAACAAGGATAGAGATGGGATCTTGGTGGTGGTTGTCATATAGAGCATAAGATTTTTCCATGTGGGAACCTTATATTTATTTTGGGTATCTTATCCCTATAGTCTTTGTATTACTAATGGTTGCTGCATTCTGATTATTATAGATGGATATGTTTCATATTGGAGTTTGAACTTGTTTCATTCATGCATCATTTATATACATTATATTGGTGAGGTTTTCTATGAGTTATTTTATATGTATGGGTAAATTGTTTCCCAATATATTACTAAACCATAAGAATTTATTTCAAACCTTTGGTTTTTGGGTAATTTCACCTAAGGCTAGTGGAATCTAGGATCTTCCCAAGCCAATGGGATAGGTCTCGAATGTTACCAATGGTATCAGTTTGGAATAGACCATTGGTTGGGATGGTAAGTGTGGTGATCGGATTTGTCAGAAATTGAAATGTAGAGAATAAAAAGTCACAATTAACCTCTTTATTATAAACATCAAATTACTGGGTTGGTCCGAGTATAAAAATTATTGTAAGCAATTTTAGGTGTGTTATAACCTCATCATCATGGGTTTAGTTGATGATCCACTAGGATTCATACAATCACTTAGTATTTTATTATTTATTGTTTGTTAAATGGTAAAAAGATGAATTTTATTAATGTAAATGGTCGGTTATGCTTTGAATGAAACTGGGAGTTTCTAAGAAATGTTTTTCTGAATATGTTGAAATATGGTTTATATTTTTATTATTTGTTGAATCCTTCCAGAATTGGTTTATGTTCATGAAATCCTTGTACTTTTATCATTTAAAGGAGTATAAAATTGGGTTTAAAATAAAAAATTAATTAACAATGACTATATTTGGAATAATTTATTAAATAATATGTGAATCCTTGTGATTTCAAGAAAATATTAATGTTTTTTAAATAAGTATGGCTTGATTATGTATTTGCAACCCATATTTCTTAATGATTTGTGAGATTCCCATAGCCTAGGTAATCTTTATAAATAATATAGTGATTTGTTTCATCCTTATATTTTATTATTTATAATATTTCATGTGTAAAATTAAATTTTATAATTTGAAATTGGGTATAAGATAACTATAATTAGACAAAAATATTGTTAGAAGTTGAACTATTTTTGTTTTGGTTAATTTGAAAACTTGATAAAGAATAGTATTCATCATTTTATGTAAATAATTATTAAATCATGTCTAGTATAATGAGTATTATAATTTTTAATAAATTTCTATGTAAAATGGGATATATGTTTGAAATATTTAAATTATTTTGGAACACTTACGATTGTTTGGCACTGGTTATGAAACATGCTAAAAATATATAACATGTTAATTTGGGTTATCAAATTGTTCATTAATTCATCATGTTGAATAGGTAATAGAACATCCTCAGTAAAATATTAATCTAGATCATTATGACATGAGATATGTCTATAAAAGTATAGTTAATAAATATCTATTTTCACCATGGTTAAAACTAAATGGATATGATTAACATTTTCAGAACATGACATAATTTTCCTCAATTTTAAACTGGTTTATTAATTTGATTTTAAATGTAATAACCCTTACAGTGAAATAAAATGAAATGTTCATATTATTAAGTTGGTTATTATTCTCATGTATGTGATTTGTGTGTTTGCGCTTATGGGAATTTTTTGTTGGTGTTTATTTGATCTAGTTTGATGAGCCATGTTTGGTTGATAAAGAGGTTAACAAATTTTGAGGTGGAACTTGACCAACTCATCATGTTATTGCATTTCATTTCAATTTGGTGGATAAAGTTTATGAATATTTGGTAGTCAGGTATATTTGGTAAGTGTTGGCATTATATGTTGTACCAATTACCATAGTCTTTAAATAAAACCTAGTTTTCTTTATAGGGTAGTGGTCATTGCATTAACTGTTGGGATCTTGTTTAACCAAGAGTAAAATATACCACCTTCAATATAAGGTCTGGTTAGAGTAATATTTAGTCCAAAGGTTGTTCTTAGAGTTGATAGGATGAACTTTGGTGGTTGGTGGAATGATCATTTACCTTTTCAGAGTTCTAAAAGGTCTTAAGTATCCACAATTATTAATATGGACTTATTTAAAAGTTTGTATGATTATTCATGTTGATCACCAGTTCCTTTGAATAGGGAGTTATTATTTTGGGTAAGCATGGGTAATTAACTCCTTGGTGTGTTGGGAACTTTGGGATTCTAAACCATATATTCAATATTAATAATTAGTTAGAATTACCTCTCTAATTCATAAAATTGAATGGTATCCTTCCTCTCATGTATTATAGTATAAGGGTGAGTCTGATTCTATTTATCTAGGTAGTTGTAATATTGTTTCCCTTGAGTCGGATGATTTTTTGGGTTTACCTGATAATTCATATATTAGTATAAGAAATAGAAGATGTTGTAATGATAATTAATACCTATAGTATGTGTTTTACTGTATCATAGTTGGGTTTTTTAGGAGTCTTACGAAGGTACACTGTTATGTTTTACCAATTTCCTGAGATTCTGTTTAGACACAATTATCCTCCAGCATTCCAAGTACAAAAATCTTAATGGTGGGGAGAATGTGACACCCTGAGTTTATAGATTCCTTTATTTATAATTTTTTTTAAGTTATAATGGTTCTTGGTTTTATCTCATAAGGTTTTAAAGGAGAACATGGCTGTAGAAGATATTTTTGGCTCACTGGGATTCACTACGATGTAGTGGATACCGTAGTGTAGTTTATGGTCTAAATTGTGTGTCTATAGCGGGAATGGTTTCTGGTTAGTATGTTGGATAGCAGGACATAGTGTCTATTATGTCATTTGAGGGGTCGTGGTGAAATCATGAGGATGAGAGCTATCCTGGCATTTGGAGAGGCCATCACCACGACTTGGGGATTCACATTTCAGAATTCGTAGTGCATTGAGGATGAACCTATGGGAAAAAAGTGGAGCATCATGGTCATGGTGGTGAATGTGGTAGGGATGAAAATTCTGTGCATGTTAGAAATTAGTGGGTAAGTTTGGAAATGACCATCGGGGTCTCACCATGTTGTGGTATTGTGTGTAGTGAGGTGAAAAAACTAGGGAATTCTATCTATGTTGTGGTGGCTGTGCATGGTTGTCCTTGAGATAACTATCTAAAATGGCCTGGGAGAGTTCATGATTTCATGAACTTAGGCATGGTGCCAGTCAACACATTTTTAAACCACCAAAACCACCATTATTTTTTAAGGGGGTATGTGAGTTTGAGGAGGAAATTATGGTCCATATTTTTAAGGGAAATTGAATTATATTTTGACCCCATTTAAATCCATAAAATCATTCATTCTTCCTCTAATTTCAAGGGCTCTCAATCTATATGATTTTTAGAGGTGACATTAGCTAATTCTCCCTCCCGTATCTTCTTTCTCTTGGTATCTATTAGGTGAAATGATTATATGTTGGTGGATTATCTATCAGTGTACTTTTGATCATAACTTTAAGGTTATGGTTTTTAAATGAAATTCTTGTGCATCTATAGTTTACAAATTTTTCACTATTGGATGATTTTGGACAATTATCTTAAAAGTTTTGTTTTTTCTTTGATGAAATATTTTGGAAAGATACTCTTAATTATACTACTCTTTTTATTTAGTTTTCAAAGAAATGTTTTGATGTGTGTTCAATGAAAAAATTAGAGGTATGTTTGATTATAATGTATTGGTGTGTGTTCATGATTGATTCTATAGGGCCTTGTTGGTTCAGATTTGTTTTTCGGTGAAGAATATAGAGGGAATGTGAAGTTACTCCACCAAGTGACGGCTTGGTTCAAAGGAGTGGAGTTTTAATTATGATTTTGGTTATATTATAGGATTTCCACTTTGGTTTGGGATGCGTGCATTGGGTGTGTGGTTTCATGGAATGTGTGGGTGAGTTTTGTTTTTGGGTGGTTTGTGGAAAGTATGGATTTCAAAGGAAAATTGGTTTTGATGTGAGATATCTATATGATTTATTATCTTGTTTATTGTATTACTCTTATCTCCAATTTTATATAAATGTTTGTTAAATTAATCTTTTTTAAGTGGAATGTTTGAGAATTATTTGGTGGATTTTCTACTATGAAGATATACTCATCCTATGCATATGAAATTCAATATATATGAAGTTATTGTTCTTGATGACACTGGTAAGTGGATAACCTCTTATATTCTAAAGGGATATACTAATGTTGTATAGTAGTATGGAGATGGGATCTTGGTGGTATTTTTTATTTGGCTCATGGGAGTGTGCCATGTGGGAACCATGTCTTTTTCTGGGTATTTAAGTCCTATAGTTTTTGTATTACTTATGGTCAATTCACTCTGATTATTATATATGGATGCGATATGTATTATAGTTCGGTCTTTTTTAATTCAGGAATCATGTATATACATTTTATTAGGATTTCCTTGTATGATTTATTTTATATGTAAGGGTAAATCATTCCTCATTATATTACTAAACCATGGGAATTTATTTCCGACCTTTGGTGTTCAAGGAATGTCACCTAAGGTTAGTGGCATATTAGATTTTCCCAAGTTGTGGGGTACAATTTAACATTACATACACTACAACCTATAATAGACAATACAATAAAACATATATATGATGCATGATCCAACACAAGACCAAACTACAATACATAATATAAATTTACTATAATCAAAGTCACAGTAGAAAATAAGGTATGCAAATAAGATTATAAGACCAAGACTCAATGGAAGGAAAAAGGTTCCAATGTGACATGCTCCCATACTCCAAAATACTACTACCTAAAATCTTCTAACTCCATATCTAAAGAACCCATCCACAAAGAACTCCTATAGAAATGTAATAGGTCCCCCCTTACCTGCATTATACCAAAAAAACTACATTCACACCAAGATGCATATATAGGAGGTGAGTTTACAAACTTGGTAGGAAATCCTCTAAATAATTCTCACACACGCCAATTAAATAAGAACAAGTTAGATAAAATATTATATAAAACATTAAAGAAGAGTATTACAATACACAAACGAAGAAAATCATATAGGTCACTCACACTAAAAACCTATCTCCTTTGAGATCCACAATGTCCACAAAACCACCCACACCATATCTCACCCACACTTTACATGAACTCACACACCCAATGCATTCATCCCTCCCAAAATAGACCAAAACACAAAAGAAGAACCTCATTCCTCTGACCCAAGCCATCACTTGGAGGAGTACAATCCCAATGTTCCTTATATGGAATGACAGCCAAGTATGAATCAATAAGTCCCCTTCCATATGCATATTGAATTCACACCAACCCATGTCAAACCATTATGCCCCTTAAGTTCAGTACCAGAATCCAAGTCAGAACAACAAGGACCCACACATGCAAGATATGAATGCGCACCAACCCATGCAGTCAAATTTACACATAAAAAACTTTTTTTTAAATCAATTACCAATAACAATACTTTCAAGATATTTCAATTTGAATATTTTATTAAAAAAAGTATTAAACTTTAGATACAAAAGCCTTTAAGTTTGAGATAGAAGTGAAGAGGAAGAGAGGTCACCTACCTCTAATCGGTTTATCTAGCAGTGACCAAGAGGAAGAGCCTTTATGAGGGAGAATCACCTAATTATCCTCTAAAAATTTTATAATTCAAGATACCTAAAAAAAATAGGAATAATGAATGATTTTATGGGTGTCAACTAGGGTAGAAACGAGTTAATATCCCCCCAAAATTATCGCACAGGGTTTCTCTTTAAAGCGTATAACCCCCCCCCCCCCAAGATACAATGGTTGATTTGACCTTTTTAAAAACAAATTTGACTAAAACCAAACCTTATTCTATGACATGGTACATTCTCCCAAAACATTTTAGACATATCATATGAAGTTTTTCCCACACAACCACCATAGGAATCTACCACGACGTAGGGACATTGTTGTAATATTGGGTGCCTTAGACTCAACTAAACAGTAATTTTTTATTACTATATCATGTATATAGTAATTTATTTATGATTATTACTTACCATAATAGTGTTGATATTTCTATATCCATTATTTATATTGTAATTTCTATAGATTATTTGTCGAATAAAAATTTTATAGTAGTTTCTAGTCTATAAGGAGAACCTAGAGATATTATGACATTAATCTTAACATATATCATATGGTTTGGATATATCATTCTGACTGGACACAAATGATGTCTAACTATCAGGTTTTGGGGGCTCATAAGCATTGATACATCTTCTCAAGAATTTTTAACTTAGTGATCTTGAGTAGATGAGATCTTGAGGACTAACCCTCCAATGGCAACACCACATGCTTTAGGTGTCATTGGTAGTTCATATTTTCATACACGTGTAATGGTATCCTGACTTGATATTATTATTAGTGTATACCATTTGATTTCATACTTTGATGCAATAAAAAAATATTCCATTGAAGTCATGGGGAGGTATATTTCATTAGGTGTTTCATTCATGGTATGACATTGATTGAATAATCATGAAAGAGTTTGTTTCTTCTGACAGAAAGGAATATATTGGGCCTAGTTGATCAGGATAGTAGTACCTTCACTAAATCCATGACCATGGTAGAATAAGGTAATTCTATCTAGTAAGGTAATGAGTAATAATGCAATAAAGGATGATGATATAAAGTATGCATCCTTATTTAAGATATTTTGTGAGACAAAGAGATTATATTATACTGTGTGAGTTTATATGAAGTTTATCATTTCTATAACTACTCCTTATATCTTTAGGGGCCTTGATGGGTTGTTAGAGTTTTCTCTTGATCTATAAATAGTATTCACTTCTATTAAGATAAGTTCCTAGAGGGTCACACACTAAGTGTATTCAAATGTCTACCATATTCAAATAAATAGGAATATAAGACATGGTGGGCCCCACCACTAAGGTCCGAGTGATGTTTGGGAATTATCGATCACCAATAAATAAATAAATTTATATTATTTGAGTTTATAATAATTAGTATTTAATTTATTTATTAAATTTATTTAAAAAAATTAAAATAAATACATGGAAAATATTTTACGAATGAATATTATATTAATATTCAATTTTTGTTTAATATTTTCAAGAATGATGAGCCAAATTAATTGATATATTTTATCATGTAATATATTTATTATATTAAAATAAAGTGATAAAAATATAAATGATGTTTATGACTCAGTAAAGTAGTCATAAGAATCCATTTATGGATTATTTAGTGGGTAATAAATATTTGGGGGTTGAGGTGCCTTTTGGGTTATTTTATAATTCACTATATATAGGAGGAGATAAGATCTTGCGTGGTAAATATTAATTGCTAATTCATTGAGATCATAACTATCCTCTTTTGATTCCTATAGAGAGAAACTCTCAATCCAATTAATCATATCGATCTATACTTCATGCATCATTGTAACATCAATGTGGTGATAATTAGGACATTGAAGGCATCTTCAAATTACCATGCTAGCACTTGAAATTCAACGATTGATGATCTTGAAGAATTTTGAAGTGCATGTGGACAATATAAAGGAAATTAGATTTAGTTCCTTTAAGAAATGATCACCGATGATGAGAAAATTTTGATAATGGATTCAAATAAAAAAAGTTAATTGCTTTTTTTAATTTTATGCTTAAAATTCATTACGCATGGATCCTCATAACTTTACTAAGGCAGTGATTTGCTGATGATGATGTAGTTACTTCAATTTCTAGAGAAAAATGTTAAATCTACAGCCCATCTTCTTCCACTATGCACCCCAGTAAATTCAACTGGTATCAAAATGGTAGAAATATTTTTTAAGGTGATGAAAAATTAAATTTGTAGTGAATTAATGTAGAGGACATTGTAATGGTTCCAATGTCACAGATGGTGTTTCAATCTAAAATCGGACAACCAATTTGCGGTCATCTAAAATATTTAATATGGATTGAAATCATTTTTTTTTGGGTTAAATAAAACACACACACATGTGTGTGTGTGTGCAAGTGTGTGTTTTTTTTTGTCTGAATTCAATGACTGGTGGTGTTTATAAGAAAAACCCCATTTTCTAGATGGATTTTGGTAACTGGAATAGCATATTCTAGCTAGTAATGTTTCCTTCTAGTAGAAGGAAATTTCACACACCAATGGAAATGAATAAAATAAATTATGTTATTTTTTTATTTTTTTCAAATTTCATAATATCATAGGCTTTAATTTTTTAGAGAAGAAAAAAATAAAAGAGGGGCAGATGGGTGCTGGTCAGTAGAATACAACATAAAAAAAATATAGACAGGCATGACCTGAAAAGCGTATTTTAATAATTAAAAAATAAATAAATAAAAAGGGGGTGCTTCCACAGGAAGTCACCTGTTGTATCCACTCTTTCCCCTCCATTGTTTCATCCTACCCGAGCTTCTGTTGGCCTCCTTGTAACCACCATCACCATCACAATCCCCCGCCCCTAGCATCACATTGGTCATCAAAACCCAGCAGCACACCCCACCCTTCCCATCCCTCGACTGATGCCAGATCACGCACACCTCCACACTTCTACTTTTCCAACCCCATCAAGCAGAAAATAAGGTATGAAAATAAGACTGCAAGACCAAGACTCAATGGAAAGACAAAGTTCCAATGTGACACACTCTCATGATCTACAATACTACTACCTCAAATCTCCCAACTCCATCCCTAAATACACTAACCACAAATAACTCCTCTAGAAAGGTAAGATGTATACCCTTACCTACATCATATCAAATAAAGACTGCATACACACCAAGATGCATATACAAGAGGTGAGTTTACAAAATCGGTAGGTAATCTGCCAAAGAATTCTCACACACACCACATAAATAAGAACAATTTTGGTAAAATATTATATAAACAAGTGAGAGTAGTATTATAATACACAAACTAAGAAAATAGTATAGATCACTCATGCTAAACCCCTTTTTTCCTTTGAGATCCATAGTTTCAACGAAACCACCCATGCCACATCTCACCCACCCTTTCCATGAAATCACACACCCAATGCATTCATACCTCCATGAATGGACCCAAACTCATAAGTAGGACCCCATTCCTCTAAACCAAGACATCACTTGGAAGAGTAACATCCTAATGTTCTTTAGATGACACACAAACCAAGTATGAATCTGTAATTCCCCTTCCATATGCATCATAAATGCACACCAACCCATGTCAACCCAACATGCCCCTTAAGTTCAGTACTATAATAAAAGTAGAACTAACAAGGCGCCACACCTTCAAGATATAAATTCACCCCAACCCATGCATTAAAGTTTACACATACCAAACTTTTTTTTTAAAAAAAAATTATCAAGAATAATACGTTCAATAATTTTAATTAGAATCTTTCATCAAACAAAATCATTAAACTTTAGATACACAAGCCTTCAAGTTTGAGATATAATTGGAGAAGAAGAGAGGCCACCTACCTCTAATTGGTTCATCCAGTAAAGACCCAGAGGAATAATTTCTGGGAGGTATAATCACATAATTTTCCTCTGAAAATTTTCTGGTTCAAGATCCCCCACAATTAGAGGAAGAATGAATGTTTTTATGGGAATTAATTGGATCATAAATGAGTTAAGATCCCCCCGAAATTATTGCATAGGGTTTCCCTTTCATGGGAATAACTCCCCCTCCCCCAAGATATGATGGTTTATTTGACCATTATAAAAATAAATTTAATCGTAACCATGCCTTGGTCTACGGCGTGGTACCTTCTCTAAGGACGTTTTAGACAGACCACATAAAGTCGACCCCACATAGACACCATAGGAATCTACCATGATGTGGGGACATTATTCTACTAGTGGGTGCCCTAAAATCAACTAAATAGTACCTTTTGATTAATATGTCATGTATACAAGGATTTTTTCATGATGCTTACTTACCATAATAGTTTTGATATTTTTGTATCTACTATTTACATGGTAATTTCCATAGATTATTTATTGTATCATAATGTTATAGAAGTTCATAGTCTATAATGAGAACCTTGAGATATTATGATATTAATCTTAAACATATGTCTTATGGTCTCAATACATCATTCTGACTGGACACAAATGATGTCTGACTATCAGGTGCTAAGGGCTCATAAGCATTGAGAATTATTCTCATGGAGTTAGAATTTTGTGATCTTGATTAGATGAGGTCATGAGGACTAACCCACCAATAGGAAAATTGCACTACTAAAAAATAGGCCTTTAAGAGCATTGACCTTTATCAGTTCTTTTTTTAACACTGATAAAGGGTACCCTTTATCAACGCTCATAAAGGGATCTTTTATCAGCACTTTTTTAGCACTAATAATGGTCTGAATGAAATGAAATAATTAAATAAATAAATTGAGAAAAATATCAAACACTTTATTAATTAAATATTTATTGATAATATTAATAAATATTATATATTATGTATATAGATATACATGAATGTATATAAATATGATTTATATAGTACAAAATATTTATTTTTTACATTAAATAGTCATATATTTAGTGAATAATGGTTTATAATTAAAAATTAATATGAATTGAAAATACTAACTAATTGCATCGAGTAATGGACATAATTGAATGTCGTTTGACTTTTCAATTTAACATAGATAAAAAATGTGTTATATTGATTTGACATATACATAATTAATTCATTTTTATATACAATGCACACACATAAAAATCTAATTATTAATGAAAACTTATATAAAAACACATACACCTAATATTTATCTAATTTATTCAAATTTTAGTATTCATTTTAGAATTTCATTGTAACATAATATATTTAATATATCATGTATTTAATCATAATAAATTTTATTTATTTACTTTTAATTTTATTATAGTTGGGTATTCATTCATTTTTAATATTTTTTATTTTTTATTTTTTATTTTTTATTTTTTATTTTTTATTTTTTATTTTTTATTTTATTTTGGAATTTAGTCAATTTTTATTATTTATTTTATATATATTTATTTACTATGCTTTGATATTTTTAATATGTATTCATATTTATTTCAATATGTATCCATATTTTTTAATAATTTATATTTAATTAATAAAACTTATCCATTTTTTCAATATTATTAAAGTGTACTTATTTTTAATTTATTAAATTTCACTAATTTTTAACATGCATGCACTTAAGATTAAATATTCATTAATAATGTTAAAAATATACTTGTAAAAAAATATTTATAGATATACATATTTATAAATATACATTTACTATATTTATACATTTATATATTCACTATATTTATATTTATATATATTTATTATATATATAATTATATAAATATATATAAATATTATTATTATTAAAGTAATTATATAATTATAAATAAATAATTATATATTTAAATAATTTTAAATTTATAATAAATATATTTAAATAAAGAATATATTTACTATATTTATATTTATATTTATTTATTATATATATATAAATATATTTACAAAAAAAATATTTATAATTATAATTATAAATCCATTATCAGTGCTTATTACTTAAGTACTGATAAAAGGTGTCTTTATCAGTGATTTTTTGGAAGCATTGATAAAAGTGTCCTGATCTATTTTAAGAACCCTAACCATCATGAACCAGTTGTGATATTCAAATCTTTCCACAGAAGTCAACCTCTATCGGTACTCCTCCTCAGTGAATCAAAGCTCAAATCAAGGCTCAAATCAAGGCTCAAACACTTCCAAGACTCAATTAAAGGCTCGAACGATTCAAGGGTCGAATGAAACCAAGGCTCAAACGTAAGTCTTTCTCTATTTTCTCCCAAATTTAAGTCTTTCTTTACTTTCTCTTGGGGAACTAGGGGTGTAAAACATCAATGGTTCTAGATATGGTGGAGACTCTGTTGCAACTGTGAATGTGGTGAGTTATCCATTTTGGATATTTGGTCGTGGAGATCATCTATTTGGATGCTTGTAATTTTTAGAGTGTAAAACACCTATACTATGATCCTTCCAAGCTTTACTCTCAGGCTATACGAGTATCTCCTTCCTTCAAAATTATAGTTTTGAATTCATGTAGGGGATTTGTGATCTACTCTTTTATTTATGTGAAAGTTTGGATGAATCATGATTTATTTATGTTGGATAAATAGTGGAATTAATCATATGGTAGAATTCCCATCCCATTTTACATCATCTATATAGTTTTGTATGTATTAATTTCCATGATGGTGGTTGGGTAGCTTATGAGACTGCTTCCTAATGTATTAAACTAACTATTTGTTTTTTTATTTATGTATTATAGACTTTAGTTGGGGAGTTATGTTTTATAGATCTGGTAATTTTTTTATTCCACTTATATTTCTGAGTGAAGTTAGTGTAGTCCACTTAGAAAATGTGACATTGCAGGAGTTGTTCCATCTCGGTAGAGGCTAGTGTGTATGGGATAGATGTTGCAAGGGTTGGTATGTTTTTCTCCCTTTTTTTGATATATCTTGTTGATGTGTATTATTAAATTATCCCACATTATTTATGGACCTTCCTATAATATTAAGGATGGTAGAAATGTGTATTATATGGCCTCCCTATAATCCTTCAAATGGGTAGATCTGATGTGATAGCCTCCCTAGAATCCTTGGGATGGGTCGGTGTGGTGATATGACATCCCAAGAGTCTTGAGATATTTTCAAATATTTTATATACCATTAATATTAAATGTAATTATTCCTTAGGTTGTCACATCACTTGTTCCAAAAAATAGAATAGAGGTTATCAAATTCTATGAATTAGAAATTATTTTGATTTATTCATCATTTTAGGTCTACTTGTATTGGTTCCACCCCTAGGAATATTTTATTTCCATCCATGTATATGAAAAAACAATTTATTTATTAAAATTATTTATCAATACATTTTTATATCTTCTAGTTGATTGAATGAGAGTTTATTATTATTGTTTATCATATTTGGGTTACTTATTACTCCTTAAATATTATATTTTCATTTGTTTATGGGATTTAAGAAAGACTTGATGTGTGTAAAACAATAGTAATTATTGAAATTTTTTGCTTGAGACTCTTTCCCCGTCTCTTTTATAGACAATTGTCATCCTCATCAGTTTCATCTCCCAGATAGTTATTTCATTTTGTTACTTGAGACTCGTCCCCCATATCTTTTATGTTTCTTTTACAACTCTAAGTTGTAGTCATCCTATGTATTACTACCACTTAGAGTATTTCAATCAACATAGGTTCATGTCCACAAGAGATGGATGATGTGTGTCAAACAACAAAATGCAATGACAAATGTTCAATAGATAAGCTGATGAGCATGAAATTTTTCTATAACTTTCACCTTTGAATGAATTTAGGGGATAACACCTGCCATAGTGGAGTAATTATTTCCTTAAATTCAATTACCCATTTTCTTCAAATCATTCTGAAATTCTTTGAAACAATCAAATGTTGAGTTTCCCTTATTAGAATTATCTATAACTTTCACCTTTGATAATGAATATCTTATGTGGATTTATTTATTTATTATATAAAATTAATATTTTATGAACCCAATAGGATGGATATGAATTGCAAATGTATGCATTATAATCATTTGAAAATATATTATGAAGATAGAGTTAAAGAGTTCATCAATTTTTCAATAGATCATGCATAAGACCCTTCTTAAATACTTTGTCTATGATTATGTTGTTGTTATTCAAGAAAAATCAGTCCTTAAGAGTTGGAAAACCATTTTATTTGTCATAGAATAGATCATAGTTATAAATTTTGGACTAAACATGGGTAAAAACTAAACATGCACACCGATTGGGATGATACTATTGTTTATGGGTCATTTGATATGAATACCAATGTAAATTATGATGGATATCACATGAAATAGATGAAAATGGTAATTGAATATGACATTCATGATTGTCCAAAGTTGTTTGAGAAGTAAAATAGATGTTCCAAGAAACCATTGTATTCTAGTTTCACTAAATAAATAACATTGTCAGCTATGTTGAAGTTATATAATTTGAAAGATGGAAAAGGATATAGTGACACTAGATTTACTGAACTAATTGGTCTCTTGAATGATACTCTACCAGAAGAAAATGAACTACCATGTTGAACATTTGAAAATAAACAAATTTTATGTTCAATGGGCATGATCTCTATAAAAATTATGCTTCTTAAAATTATTTCATATTGTTTTTCAAGGACCATGGATCACTCATAAAATGCCCTAAGTGTGGTGCAAATCAATACAGGAAAAATTAATCAAGTCCTTCAAAATGTGTATGGTACTTTCCTATCATTCCATAGTATATAAAATTATATGGATTTGAAGAAACTATGAGAAAATTGACATGGAATGTAGATATAATAACTAAATATGGTAACTTACATCATCTAACATATTCTTTTTAATGGAATAAAATTGATTATGAGTATCTTGAATTCATAAATGAGATGAGAAACTTTCATCTTGTGTTGTCTATAGATAGAATAAATCCTTTTGGTGTGCATAGTAGTCCTCACAGTACATGGCCCTTCATGTTGGTAAATTATAAGATACCTTCATGGTTATGCATGAAGTGAAAATACATTATACTATCTCTACTTATATCTAAACCAAATCAACCTGGTAATGATATTGATGTCTATTTGGATCCATTGATCTAAGATCTGAAATTGATGTCGGGTATAGGTGTTACAATGTATGATACTCATATAAGTGAAGAATTCACATTGAGGGTCATGTTGTTTGGGACGATAAATGACTTCCCCTATTATGAAAATGTATATGGCTATAGTATTAAAGTAATGTTGGGGTGTCCCATTTGTTAAAAATGCACACACACTATTCAGTTAAAATATTCCTTAAAGACTATGTTTTTAGGAAATCATAAATTTTTACCTCAATGACATAAATATTAATCATGGATGACATAATTCGATGAGAATATCAAACAAGGTAGAACACTATCTCCAGTAACGGGTGATCAACTGTACGATAAAATAAAAGATATTGACACTTTTTTTGGTAAAATATTTTCTAAAAACCATAAAAAATAGGTTGGAAGAAGAGATAATTTTTTTTGAATTACCATATTGGAATTATTTGTATGTCATACATTTTATTTATGTCATGCATATAGAAAAAAATGTATTTTATAGTGTTATTGGCACATTAATAAATGTTCCTGGAAAAATGAAATATAGAAGCAAGGTGAGGTTGGACATGACTGAAATGAGGATAAGGTAATATTTCGAATCGGTGAAGGATAAAAGGATTGATTTTCTTCTTCTAGAAGCTTACACTCTATCCAGATAGGAAAATTTTCAATTTTGACTTCTCCTTAATAGTTTAAAAGTTCTAGAAGATTCATCAAATACCAAGAATGTTGTGTCAATGACTAAGTTGAAGTTACAAGGACTAAATTCACATGACTGTTATATTTTGATGCAATATTTAATGTTTTTTGCTTTCTGTTACATTCTACCTACCATATGAAATAAAGTTATAGACCCTGTGAAGTTTCTAATCATGAATAAGGAGGTTGCAGTCATATTATGTGAATTAGAGATGTTCTTCCCACCATCATTCTTTGACAAAATGGTCTACCTGGTGGTTCAATTGGTTAGAGAGGTTCAACTATGTAGTCTTATCCATTACAGATGGATGTACCCCCATTAAATGGTATAGAAATATTTTGAAAGGGTATGTAAATAATCAAAGTTGGCTATAAGTTTGTATTAAATAATGATATATTGTTGAATAAGCTACTAAATTATGTATCGACAACCTATCAGATGTTAACAACATTGGCCTCCCAAAGTCTCATCACAACGGATGCCTTATGGGTGAGGGATTTCTTGAATATATGTTGTTACAATTACCTTGATAGAGTAGGATCAAGCACACATTTACATTTTATATAATAGTGAAGATGTTGATACATACATTGAATCCCACAAATAAATTCTTATAGATTTAAATCCATAAAGGGTTGAAGGATGGATATCAAATACATGTGATCAAAAGTTTATAGGATGGTTCCAAGATCAAATTTATAAGGATTTATCTGAATATATGAATTTAGTTGTTGAATTACTTCAATGGATAAATAGGGGAATGAATAAAAATGTTAATATATACATTGGTTTTGTAATCAATGGTTATACATTCTATACAAAAGAACACAATGACTGTAGTATAATGAAAAATAGTGGTTTTATGATTATGGTGAAAGCAATGAACATATCTGGTTCTAAGGATAGAAATCCAATTTATGAAAATATTTAATATTTTAACATTATCGAATAGATATACAATTTGTATTATACAACACTTCAAGTGTTGATATTCGGTTGAAAATGGGTTGACAATATGAGTGCAGTGAAATTCGATGAAATAGGCTTTGTGATAGTGAATTTCAGTGTTCAAGGGGGAAAAGATGAGTCGTTCATAATGGAATCACAAGAAGTGAAATTATTTTATGTCTCAGATCTAGTAAACAATAATTGGTTGATTGTCTTGCTAGGGACTAAAACAAATGTCGGGTTAGATTAAAATTCAATCGAGGATGACCCTTTAATTCGGATATCACAATCAATTCATATTGGTCCCAATGTAGACAATGTATTATACGTTATAGGGGACCATAAAGAGAGGATTTTGTTTCTCAATAGAAGAACCAAATCCCTAAAACCTTAAAAAAAAGAAATGGAGTTCAATGAGAAGGTAAAAGTGTTTTTTAATATACTATGTTTTTCCTCATAATATTATATGTTTTCTACTAAAATAACATAATATAAATTAAATTCTTGACTAATCATCTAGATAATGTATTCAGCACATGATGATGTTACCAATCCTTCAGAAGAACAAACTAAAATGAAGTAAACCCTTTGGGAAGATGTAAAGGTAATGTTACAATATACTTTCTCTATTTTACTAAAAAATTATATAATGAAATGTTGATTTAATTTTCATCATTTCATGCAGAGTTTATTTATTTTAAAACATTTATATCCATATTTCATACCTTTATAGGAAGAGAAATGATTATGCCTTTGCTCAATCATAGAGGTAATCTTGATCTTCCAAAAACTTCTTCTCCCTCAAAACCTTTTTACCCCTATAGTGTTTCATTTATCACTTTCTTTCAAGTTCCCTCCACTTCCTTTTCAGGAAGAGTAACGATGTTATATCTACTCAATCGCATAGGTAATCTTTATGTTTTTATAGTAAAATAATTTTCCATATAATTAATGTATTGTTTTATATTTATGTTTAATTTATTTATTTTTATTATTACTCACATAAGAATTATTTTCTTATATAGTTGGATTCATTTGTTCGAGTTGAGGTGTTCTATCCATCTTTCATGACTTTCTGCACCAAAACTTTCACATATTTATTATCCCTCAAAACCTTTTCACCCCTACAGTGTTTACATTTATCAATTTCCTTCAAATTCTCCCCACTGCTCAATCACAGAGGTAATATTAATATTTACATAGTAAAATCATTGTCCATAGAATTAATGTATTATTTCATATTTATGTTTAATTTATTTCTTTTAGTATTACTCGTATAATAAATATTTTTTTTATACAGGTGGATTATTTTGTTTGAGTTGGGATGGTTTGTTCAAAGCTGCTCACGCTCATGAGAGATTGGACTTCAAGCCTACAACTGAGATAATGACAAAAAATAAATGCATCAAGAATGCATAAAACCATCATAAAAAGGTGAATTCCTACTACTTATTTAATTAATTTTTTCATCATTTTATCTAATATTTGTAAGTTTATTTCCTTATCATTTTTATCTAATACTATAACAGACCAGTCTATCCCGCGATCATGATATCATCCACTTTGGGTAGCCTACATGATTTTACATTCCCTAGGCACAAGGCCTCAATTATCCCCCTAAAAAATCCTCATGATGGGAGAGGTATCCAAACCACCTTATAAAGGGGTGCTTCTTGCTCCTCCTCCTTCGATGTGTGATTTCCATAATCCTCCCCAGAAGGACCCAACATGCTCACTCGCATATGATGCCATTTGTAATATCCCATTCTGGCCCACAGTTATGTATTGTCCACTTTGGGTATAGACCGCACAATTTTTCTTTCCCTGGGCTATATCCCTTAGGTATCCCCCCAAAAAAGGCCTCATGATGGGATAGGTATCCATGCCACCTTATAAATGGGTGTTTCATGATCCCCCTCCTTCGATGTGGGATTGCCATAATCCTATTGTAAGATTCTGACTTTTCTAGAGATTTATCAAGATCATTTAGAGGTATTATTTTTCCTTGATTTGAGTACTTTTCATTTGGGTTATATCTTGGGGTGTGTTTGGGTGAAAGTTGAGAAATTTGGAAGGAGGAGGGCATGTGCACGATCGGGCATGATTTTCCCAAATCGTGAACCCCAGCCCATCAAACCATGAAAACACAAACAAAGGGGATTAAAATGGTTTTTCAAACTATTCACCCTCTTAGTATAAACCATAAACCCCTATAAGAGTCGCATGGTTAGAGGAAATCATGTATCCCATCATAGAAAACTATTCATGGGAATTTAATTAACCCAAAAATTAGATTTTAATTTCCCAAACCCCCAATTTTAAACCCTATTCGACCCCAATCACCCCAAATGAAATAATATCAATTTTGGAGGCTCCCAGACAGATTCCAAGCCCTCCTGACCTCTATTCTTAGTGAATCAAAGGGATGATAGAAGATTTGCACCTCCTCGAGTAAGTGGTTCTTCCTGTTTAGATCTCTCTTTCTCTCCCACTCCTCTTCCCAGATAAAAGAGGGATTTTTATCCACAGTTGGATATAGATTTAGATCTAGGTTTGTTAGATCTTGATTCATTTTAATATTGGATCTAGGAATTTAATCAAGATCTCGTTCTACATCATTATTCCCTTAAAATTTCTATTTTCCATCGGCGAGCATTCTTCGTCACCGTTTGTGAGGTAGGTGGTATATAATTCAAATCTCAAAGTCTTGATTACAATTATGTGTATGTAATTTTATAATTTCTATTATATTTTTAGCAATTGATCTTCTTAGATTAAATTAATTAATTTGGTGAATTAATTAATTGAGGAAAAATGTAAAATTGGGGTTATTGGAATTTTATATTATGAATATTTCATTGATGAATTAATTATGGGATAATGGAATAGAGATTTGAATAATTAATTGATAAATTAATTATTGGATAATGAGATTGTGAGTTAGAACAATTAATTGAGTAATTAATTGGGGTATTAAAAATGATTGATCTAGAAAAATTAAATGATGAATTAATTGGGAATATTGTTTTGTTTAGTTGAAATAATTAATTGATGAGTTAGTTATGGGGTTTTTTTCATTGTTAATTGGATTAATTAATTGGAAAATTAATTAATGGAACCTATGGATTAATTAATTTTTGAATTAATTAATAGGATTGAATAAGATTATTTAATTTTGGAATTAATTAATGGGGTGGGTGGAATTAATTAATGGAAGAAATATGATTATTTAATTATTGAATTAGATAATTGAATTAAAGAGAAAAATTAATTGGTGAATTAATTGATGAAATTGAATGTGATTAATTAATTGTGGAATTAATTAATAAAATGATGTGAACAATTAATTGGTTAATTAATTTAAGGGATTAAATGTGACTAATTAATTGTTGAATTACTTAATGGAATTGGTTGGGATTACTTAATTGATTAATTAATTAATAGATTTAATGTTATGAAATTGTTTAAATGGATTAATTAAATGGTTAATTAATTAATGGAATGTTGTGGTTATGAAACTGATTTAATTAGATTAATTAATTGGTGAATTAATTAATGGAATATTGAGATTATGCAATTTTTGAGTTGGATTAATTAATTGGTGAATTAATTAATAGAACATTAGAAATAATTAATTTTTGAATTAATTATTAAGATATTGTGATTGTGAAATTAGGATAACTAATTGTTAAATTAATTATTAATATATTGTGATTTTGGATTTAGAAATAATTAATTATTGAATTAATTATTGGGAATTATTGTGAGTATGGAATTAAGAGATTGAATTAGTTGATTTCTAAATTAATTAATGTAATATTGAGATTGTGGTGTTGGATTAATTAATTTCCAAATTAATTAATGGGGAATTGGGATTGTTTAAAAGGAATAATTAATTACTAAATTAATTATTGGGATTTAAATATGATTGTATAGGATTAATTAATTGTCGAATTAATTAATAGAATTTTTATGATGAACTAATTGTTGAATTGGTAATAGGATTGAGACGATGAATTAATTGTTTAGTTAATGAGATTGAGAAGATTAATTAATTATTAAGTTAATTAATAATAACGAGAAGATAATTAATTTTTGAGTTAATTAATGAGAATGATATTAATTAATTGTTGAGTTAATTAATGAGAATGAGATGATTAATTAATTGCAGAGTTAATTATTGAAACTGATGTGACAAACTAATTGTTTAATTAGTAATGATATTGAGATGGTTAATTAATTGTTTATTTAATTATGAAATTATGAATGGTAACATGGTGATTCAGTTGTGAAATGATGAATGGTAACATGTTCATTCAATTATGAAATGAGAAATGGTAACATGTTCATTATTGTGAAATTAAGAATGGGAACATGGTCATTCAAATTGTGAAATGAAGAATGGGAACATGGTCATTCAATTGTGAAATGAAGAATGAGAACATGGTCATTCAAATTATGTAATGAAGAATTAGAACATGGTTATTAAATTGTATATGGTATGAATGGTAACATGGGAATTCAAGTATGAATTAAAGAATGGTAACAAAGGCACTCTGAGATATGACCTCATTTGGGAATACTTCAGGACCCAATTTGAGCTGAAGCAGGTATTGAGAAGTGATATCACCTTGGAATACTTTGGGCTCCTGCATGAGCTGAAGCAGGTATTAATATATGATATTACTTGGGAACACTTCAGGATCAAGCATGATCCAAAGAAGACATTGAGGTACAGGTGTCCTCAGGAACTTGGGAGTTAATGTGGTTAAGTAAAGAATAAATGGTAATGTGATAACTATTTACTTATGCATTGTACTTATTTCTTTATATAACTACACATACTATTTTTGACTGGATATCGTTTTAGACACTATTGGTGGTGGCCTAATGAGTTTTACTCACACCCTACTCAAACTGCCTAATTGGTACCTGAATATATTACGTGATTGCAGGACAATTTAAGGGAAAAGGCCCTGTGTTGGATAAATGATTTGGGGATGGATCATGGATGAGGGAACTGGACATGGTTCAGGACCCACTTGGGAGTCTTCAATGTATTTCTTTTGAGTTTTTATTTTAGAAACTTGACACGTACATTTGTATGGCATGTTTTCTATTTTAGTTTTTATATTTTATTTTGATATTTAGTCATGTTGTGATACAGTGTCATTTGGTTATTCATTTGATTATTGTTATTTATTTCTACCATCGTATTAATCTAATGAATAAAAAGATGTTATAGTCTCCTAATTATTGATAATAGACCCTCTCTACTAGTCAACAACCGCTGGTGTATGGGGAGATATGCATGAGGTAACATAGAAAACCGACTTAGGGCATCGGCATGTGGCACTTGGGTCAGGACGTTACAAAGTGGTATCATAGCTCAGTTTTCTTTTCTTTTTATTTTTTCTTACTATTTGGTAAAGGTATATAGAATACTAGGAAGAGTCGGTCCTTGGTTATGAGCTCGTGCATGGGATTAGATACCCCATGTATGGGGGAAAACCCAAGTACCCGAGGTGGGATTATTGTTATTGTTGTTTTTTGTTACAGTTGAATATTATTTCACCTTGGGTGATATACTTGTGGTGTGATGTGATTATTGTTGTTGATATTTTAAGAGTTTTGACTTGTGAACTTGAATGGAATGAGAGTTGAGTATGAATTCATCATTCTAGGCACTTAGGATTATTTTGTAACATGCATCCTTTTAGGCACGCACATAAAATAGGTTTTGGGTAAGTTATTGAACTTGAACTGATTTCCCTTTCTTATGAAATTGAACTAAAATTGTGCCTAATGGGTAATTTATAAAGATTATAAAATGGTGTAAGATGAGAATAAATGGGTGTCTGATTAGCCACTAAATGAGGATAATATTCACTGTTAATATATATAATATTCATGTTCTTTATTATTCATAAACACCATTTTAGTGCATTTTACACTTTGAACATCATTTCACATTATGATTGTAATACCTTCTTAAAATGCACTATTATGTGGTACATTTTTTAACATCATTTGAAGTAACCAATGATTCATTTGATTTTAAGGGATATAATTATACATATTTTAATTTGATATTTTTGGAAATTTATCTAAACTTCAATATGAACATGTTTGATTCAGGTATCAATGGAGAATTCATGGAAGAAGATGTGGATATTTTGTGATGAAAGGAAACAATTATGGAGAAGTCAGATTGGACACCAGCTCACTGATGAGATTGTGGGGCCCAACATACAAGCCCAATGAATCCCAAATTTCTTTGGATTCTATAATAAATGTATAGGAACAAATCACTCTTCAGTATCCAATGCTAATTCGGCCTCCATGGTATCCATTTAGGCGGCCCAAGTTAGAGATAAAATTCTGGGTCAGATTCTTCGGCCTAGAAAAATAGTCCACTAATCTAATCATATCTCCTAATCCACAACTACAAATGGGCCCAAATTTTACAGGCGGGTAGGAGACATCCGGGGAGACATTTTATTTTCTATGGACCACTCTGATTCGGCCATATAGAAGGACTTACAAGCACGTCTTTTCGGTAGAAGCAAGCTGGCTTCCACCTCGGGTCAAGGGTGGAAAAGTCTCTTCTCTCTTACTTTCCACCACCCTAGGCCTACCATACTCAAGTGGGATCTTTTGTACTATTTGAGGCTCGACCCAAGGCTCCAAAAATTCCTATTTAAGGCAGTGGTTGTGAAGGATTTTATAATCTTTGGGTGCTTGGTTTCATTGTAGTGTTATGTTTCCGCTTTGTGTTTGTAATCACATTTCTTTCTCATGTAAGTTGTTTAATTCACCTTAGTTTCTTAATAAAAGTTCTTCCTTTACTCTTATTATGTTATTATACTTATCACTTTTATAACGTTGGTTCAAGGTGTGAATTTATTCACACCATACTTTGTGATATTTATCACACAACGGAGGAGTGATCGATTTTTGTTGTTGTTTTTACTTCTTCAATTCCACCCTCGTAAGTCTACTTCCCGCTTCCGTTGAAGATATGTCATCAATGGAGGGCTAACTATTTATGGGTTGATCAAAGGGAGTAGAAAGGGTGTATATTGGATGTTATTTATCACTCCATTAATGGCTAATCACTTCTTTTAAATGAGATTTTTATTTGATTATTTTAAAACCTCTTCATCCATATTGAATTTAAGGTCACACATTTCAAGTGCTAATACGAACCTCTACCTTGGAGTTCTCAAAACTTTGATCCTTCAAGTTTATAGGTGATTAGTATTAGGGTTTGTAGGCATTAAACTAGTAAGTGATGATTTCATTTGATCTTCTTAAATGAATCCATATCAATTATAAGAAATTGAAATCATTAAAAAAGGAATTCATCCAATCCACCCCGAGCGATAACCTAGGATCAACTCATTACCTTAATTTGAATTAACTTAAAACTTTTAGTGATACCTTAAACCCATCTAAAATAAACCCAAGTTGTCCACTTCATAGACAAAAACAATCTATAAAATGTACGTGTCTTTAGGTTACTTCTTAGGTATTTGAAGATTCGATAACCCAAGCTAGACTACAAGGACCGTTCTACCTTCATCTCTTGGGTAAATTTGAGCAAGAATCGGTGTCTAATGAGAAAATTGAATAATGAGAATGATTTTACCTTTTTTTAACCATGACCTAGATGTAGGATGGTTAAGGATAGTGTGATAGTGAAGTTTTGACCATGTGGAAGGAAAAGGGGGGAAATACTTGTTGTGGTTTTATGTAAATCCATCTTGTTAATTATGTTAATTTTGTGAGATGATAATAATTTGTCCTGTTTATTTTTTCCTTGATGTTGGTGGTTTGGTTAGGGAGAATGCCCTAGTTTTAGAACTTGGTTGTAGGTTTTTCGAGGGACTGTCTGATTTTGGATCGATGTGGTGAGATGTTGGTGTGCAGGGAATCCCGAAACCTTCGAAAGATTAAGTTGTTTACATAGTGGGAGGAAAAAATTGGTGATTACGGATTTGTGGTGTTTTTCATAGATAACTTGTTAGCATACTTTTAATTAGAGACAATCATGTCCCCTACCTTGACATCATCCTGGGTATGCTGAGAAAGTTGTGGCTTTATGCCTAGCTACCTAAATGTGTTTTAGTTGGATATGGTGCCTCTTGGAAGTTTTTCTTATGAATCAATATTTGTGGAACTGGATGGTGGGAGGTATGCCATCGATAGTTTATAAATGAGGAACTTGTAAGGAGTATATTTAAATTCCTTGGGGAAAGGTTAGGTGGACCTTGGAGGTAGTGGATGTACATCCTTTATAAATGGTTTTTGATGGAAAGGTTGAGTGATAATTTTGGATGGTGTTATTGTGGTTTTTGGGCATAGTGAGTTGTAAAACACGTTGGGTATGTTTTGTAAGTTAAGATTGATAATGATGCGTCCTTTGAGGAGAATCTGATACATGTTTTGGATCTCAGTGAGAATGTGTTGTGGGGAAAGATTGTGTCGATAGTTTATATATTATGGAAACATGGATGTGTGTAAAAAGAAACATGGGAGAGATAAGAAGATATGCGGGTTTAGTGTCCTGATCCTTTTTTACTCGGAATCGTAGAAATGATTAGGAGTACAGCTCGAGGAAGAGTTGTTATAAAGTGGGGAGATTGTAAGATCCCAACTTTTCTATAAATTTATCAGGCTCGTCTATAGGTATTATTTTGACTTTATTTGAGTAATTTTTATTTTGGTTATATCTTGGGGTGTGTTTGGATAAAAATTGAGAAATTTGGAAGGATGGGGACATTTTAACAGTTGGAGCACAGTTTTCCCAAGTCGTGTGAACCCAAATAGAGGGGATTCACATGGTTTATCAAACCATGAACCCTATTAGAAGAAATAATGAACCACCCCCCCCCCCCCCCACCCACCCACCCCCCCCCCCCCCCACACCCCCATAGAAGAGGTGCACAGTTAGAGGAAACCCTGCTGCCTACCTAGAAAACTGTTTGTGGGAATTTAATTTGCCCGAAAATTAGATTTTAATTTCACGAACCCCCTATTTTAACCCCTATTCAACCCCAACTCACCCCAAATGAAATACTCTTGATTTTGGAGGCTCTCATATGGATTCTAAGACCCCCCCCCCCCCAACCTCCGTTCTTGGTTAATTGAAGGGCAGATAAAAGATCTGTACCACCCCGGGTAAGTGGTTCTTCCAGTTTAGATCTCTCTTTCTCTCTCACTTCTCTTACTGTATAAAAGAGGTATGTTTATCCATGGTTAGATATATATTCAGATCTAGATTTTTTAGATCTTGATTCATTTAAATTTTGGATCAAGGAATTGAATCAAGATCTAGTTCTACATCATTATTCCTTTGAAATTGGAGTTTTTTGTTGGCGAGTGTTCTTTGTCACCGTTAGTGAGGTAGGTGGTCTATAATTGAAATCTCAAAGTCTTGATTATAATTAAATGTATGTAATTGTATAATTTCTATTAGATGTTTAGAAATTTATCTTCTTAGATTAAATTAATTAATTTTGTGAATTAATTAATAGTTGAAAATGTGAAATTGGAGTTATTGGAATTGTAGATTATGAATAATTAATTGATGAATTAATTATAGGATAATGGAATAGTGATTTGAATAATTAATTTATAAATTAATTATAGGATAATGATATTGTGAGTTGGAAAAATTATTTGAGGAATTAATTGGGGGTATTGAAATTGATTAAGTTGGAATAATTAATTTATGAGTTGATTGGGAATAATATTTTGTTTAGTCGAAAGAATTAATTGATGAATTAATTATGGGGTTTTTGTCATTATAAATTGGACTAATTAATTGGATAATTAATTAATGGAATTGATGGATTAATTAATTGGTAGATTAATTAATGGGATTAAATAAGATTAATTGATAGTGGAATTAATTATTGAGATGGGTGGGATTAATTAATTTATAAATTAATTAATGGAGGTAATATGATTATTTAATTATTGAATTAAATAATGGAATTGACATGAATAATTGATTGGTTAATTAATTAAAGTAATTGAATGTGATTAATTAATTGTGGAATTGATTAATGAAATTGATGTGAAAAAATTAATTGGCGAATTAATTGAAGGGATTAAATGTGATTAATTAATTGTTGAATTAATTAATGGAATTAGTTGAGATTAATTAATTGGTAAATTAATTAATGGATGTAATGTTATGAAATTGTTTAAATAGATTGATTAAATGGTGAATTAATTAATGGAATGTTTTGGTTATGCAAATTATTGAATTGGATTAATTAATTGGTGAATTAATTAATGCAATGTTGAGATTATGCAATTATTGAATTGGATTAATTAATTGGTGAATTAATTAATGGAACATTGGGAATAATTAATTATTGTATTAATTATTGATATATCATGATTGTGAAATTATTATAACTAATTATTGAATTAATTATTAATATATTGTGATTTTGGATTTATAATTAATTAATTATTGAATTGATTATTAGGAATTTATGTGAGTATGGAATTGAAAATTTAAATTAGTTCATTGTTGAATTAATTAATTTGACATTGATATTATGGTGTTAGATTAATTAATTTCCAAATTAATTAATGGGACATTGGGATTATTTAATAAGAATAATTAATTGACGAATTAATTATTAGAATCGTCGTATTGGATTAATTTCCAAATTCATTATTGTATTGGATTAATTAATTGTAAAATTAATTAATAGAATCGTCGTGATGAACTAATTGTTCAATTAATAATATGATTGAGATTATTAATTAATTTATGAGTTAATTAATGAGATTGATAAGATTAATTAATTATTGAGTTAATTAATGAGAATGAGAAGATTAATTAATATTTGAGTTAATTAATGAGAATGATATTAATTAATTTTTGAGTTAATTAATGAGAATTATATGATTAATTAACTATGGAGTTAATTAATGAAATTGATGTGATAAACTAATTGTTTAATTAGTAATGATATTGATATGGTTAATTAATTGTTTAATTAATTATGAAATTATGAATGGTAACATGCTTATTTAGTTATGAAATGATGAATGGTAACATGGTTATTCAATTGTGAAATGGGTAATGGGAACATGGTCATTAAATTTTGAAATGAAGAATGGGAACATGGTCATTCAATTGTGAAATTAAGAATTGGAACATGATCATTAAATTGTGAAATGAAGAATGGGAACATGGTCTTTCAAATTGTGTAATGAATAATTGGAACATGTTCATTCAATTGTATATAGTATTAATGGTAACATGGATATTCAAGTATGAATTAAAGAATAGTAACAAAGGAACTCTGAGATATGATCTCTCTTGGGAATACTTCAAGCTTCGGAATGAGACAAAGTAGGTATTAAGATATTATATCACCTTGGAATACTTTGGGTGCCAACATGAGTCAAATCAATTATTAAGATATGATATTACCTGGGAACACTTTGGGATTTGGTATGAGCTAAAGTAGGTGTTGAGGTACGGGTGTCCTTAGGAACCCGGGAGTTAATGATGTTAAGTAAAGAATAAATGATAATGTGATAATTTTTTACTTATGCGTTGTACTTATTTCTTCATATAACTACATACACTATTTTTGACTGGATATTGTTTTAGATAGCATTGGTGGTGGACTATTGAGTAGTAATAACACCCTACTTGGGATTCCTAATCAGTGTCCAAATGGATTACATGATTGCAGGATAGGTTAAGGGAAGAGGCCCTATATTGGATAGATAATTTGGGGATATGGCATGGATGGGGGAACCATACATGGTTTAGAACCATCTTGGGAATCATTAGTGTCTTTCTTTTTAGTTTTCATTTTTAGACACTTGACACATACATTAGCATGGCATATTTTCTAATTTAGTTTGGATATTGTATTTCTAACTTTAGTTACCTTGTGATAAAATATCATTTGGATATTCAGTTGATTATTGTTATTTATTTTTTGGGTGCATTAATCTAATGAAAAAAAAAGATGGTATATTCTACCCATGGTCGATAATAGACCCTCACTGCTGGTCGGAATCCTATGGCATACCAGGAGGCATGCCTGAGGTAACATAATGAACCAGCTCAGGTCACTAATATGCAGAACCCAGGTTGGGATGTTACAAATACTTATTTAGTTTTTTTTCACATATATTTTTGGAATTAATATTGACTCAATGTTCTTAGCCCAAAAATCTTCATCGTTGAAATATAGAAGAGTAGAGGAAGATCATGTGGTCATTATGGTTACTTATCGTGATATAATGGGCACATGAGCTTCCTCTACTCTTATAACTTTAGACAATGAGAAACATTTTTCCTCTAAGAACATCGGGTAAATATACATTGTTGGTAGTTCAACAAATAAAGGCAATGGAATCATCTACACCTCAATCTAATATAGGGTGTGACTGTTATAACTCCAAGTGATTCTTTTTATTTAAAATTGACATCAATTTTAGTAAAAAAGAAAATTTAAATACTCAAAACTGAGAAAACATATTCATATTGTTTTGATACTGTAATATAATGATCCATAAGTTATTTGTGGCATGTAGGAATCATTCGCACCTCAATCCAATACACGATGTGCCCGGTATGACTCAAAGTGTGTTATCAGTTTAAAATCGATATTTTAGTTAAAAAAGTGTCATTCATTAAAAACCAAAAAATAGACTCTAGTTTTCTTGATAATTTAGAACATCAATTAATAAATCATTATTGATGTGTATGAATTGGTCTCATGTCAAATTGATGCATGTTTTGATCGGTGTGAGTAAAATTACTTGTTTCTAGTTTAAAATGACGTTTTATTAAAAAAGAAAACAAATATACTCAAAACTAAGAAAATTCATTTGGATTTTTTTTATACTTTAATAAAATTGTCCATAAGTCATTTGGGATGTGTAAGAATCATCTACACCTCAATCTGACGCACGTTGTGGCCAATATGACTCCAAGTGAATCTTTTTATTTAAAATTGACATCAATTTAATAAAAAGGACAACCAACCTACTCCAAACCAAGAAAACACATTCATATTACTTTTATACTTTACAAAAATTATCTATAAGCCATTTGTGATAGGTAGAAATTAGTCTAACCTCAATTTGATACATGATATGCCCGGTATAACTCAAAATGTCTGTTATCAGTTTAAAATCGACATTTCAGTTCAAAAAATGTCAATCATTGAAAAATAATCAAACACACTTAGATTTTTTTAATAATTTATTCAAAATATTCATAATTCATTTTTGATGTATAGGAATCGATATCACATCAAAATGATACACTATGTGATCGGTATGAGTCAAAGTGTATGTTTCAAGTTTAAAATGATATTTTAGTAAAAAAGAGAATTGAGATACTAAAAAAAGAAAATTAATTAGTATTGATTTGATACTTTATTAAAACAATCCATAGGTCATTTGGGGTGTTTAGTAATCCTCTACACCTCAATCTGACACACGGTGTGACTGGAATGACTCCAAGTGTGACTTTTTATTTAAAATTGACATCAATTTTAGGAAAAAGGACAATTAGACTACTAAAAACCAAGAAAAATCATTAAAATTATTTTTATACTTTACATAAATTATCCATAATTCATTTTTAATGTTTATGAATTAGCCTCACCTTAATCTGATACACGATGTTCCCTTTATGAATCAAAGTATCTGTTATCAATTTAAAATCGACATTTCAGTTCAAAAAGAATCACTCGCTGAAAAATAATCAAAAACACTCATATTTTACTAATAATTTATAAAAAATATTAATAATTCATGTTTATGTGTAATAATTTGTCTCACATCAAACCAATACACGATGTGATCAGTATGAATCAATGTGTGTATTTCCAGTTTAAAATGATATTTTAACAAAAAAGAAAAGTGACATACTCAAAACTGATAAAATGAATTATGATTATTTTTATACTTTATTAAAATAATCCATAAGTCATTTGGGACATATAGGAATCATCCCCATGTCAATCCGATGCACGGTGCGACCGATATGACTCTAAGTGCATCTTTTTATTTTAAATTAACATTAATTTTATTAAAAGGGACAACTGACCTACTCAAAACCAATAAAACGCATTCATATTGTTTTTATAATTTAAATAAATGATCCATAATTAATTTTTAATGTGTATTAATCATCCTCGCCTCAATATGATACACATTTTTTCCAGTATAACTCAAAGTGTTCGTTATCAATTTAAAATTGACATTTCAGTTCAAAAAGTTTCATACCTTAAAAATTAATCAAAGGCACTAATATTTTTTTAATAATTTAAGAAAATGATTTATAAGTCATTTTTTATGTTTATGAATTATTCTCACACAAAACTAATGCATGATTTGATCGGTATGAGTCAATGTGTGTGTTTCCAGTTTAAAATGAAATTTTAGTAAAAAAGAAAAATGACATGATCAAAACCGAGAAAATGCATTCAAATTGTGTTGATAATTTATGTAAATAATAAATAAGTCATTTATGAACTATAGGAATCAGTCTCACCTCAATCTAACACATAGTGTGATTGGTATGACTCCAAGTGCATCTTTTTATTTAAAATTGACATCAATTTTAGTACAAAGTAAAACTGGCATACTCAAAACCAATTAAACACATTAATATTGTTTAATTAATTTAAAGAAATAATCCATAAGTAATTTTTGATGTGTATTAATCATACTCACCTCAATATGATACACGATGTTCCTGTTATGACTCAAAGTGTTCGTTATTAGTTTAAAATTGATATTTTAGTTCAAAAAGTGTCACTCACTGAAAACTGATCAAACATGCTCATATTTTTTCAATAATTTAGGAAAAATATTCATAAGTCATTTTTTATGTGTATAAATAATTCTCACATCAAACTGATACATTATGTGATCTATATGATTCAAAGTGCATGTTTCCAGTTTAAAATGACATTTTAGTAAAAAAACAAGTGATGTACTCAAAACTGAGAAAACACATTTAGATTGTTTTGATACTTTCAAAAAATGATCCATAAGTTATTTGGGATGTGTAGGAGTTATACTAACCTCAATAAGTCACACAGTGTGACTGGTATGACTCCATGTATATCTTTTTATTTAAAATTTACATCAATTTTAGTAAAAAGGACAACTGACCTACTCAAAATTGAGAAAATGCATTATGATTGTTTTGATACTTTAGGAAAACAATCCATAAGTCATTTTTGTTGTGTAGGTATCATACACAAATCAATATGACACATGATATGCCCGGTATGACTCAACATGTAGGAATCAACCACACCACCACATGATGCAACCACTAGGCTGCACCCATGGGGATTTATCTTATACTTATTTAATTAATTTTCATATAGATAATGCTTGAATAAAACAAGAAATGGTGTGATGTGTAAGAATCAACCAAAACTCAATCTGATACACAGTGTTCCTATTATGACTCAAATTTTAGTTTAAAATTAATACTTTTTATTAATTTATTTATTTATATTATTACTAATATAGCGCCCCGACCCCAAAAAGCTCAGATCTAGTGTCAAATACCATTACATTGGAATGATTACAAGGAATCAAATTCCAAAGGACCAAAGAGTTTAGTACTATTAGTAAACCAAATACATACATTAGTCTTGTATTAATAATTAATACAATAATTACAATATACTTTTTTTATAAATAACATCAAAGATAACTTTATTCTATCTAGTGTATTCTTGCATATCTTTCATAGTACTCTTCTTGGATTTCTAGGGAAAGGAAAAAAATAATGGTGAGATAAAATTCTTAGTAAGGGTAAAGTATAATGGAAGAAATAATGAATCAATGAGAATAATAATTATGGCATGGTAAATAAATGAACACACGTACCATGTAATCAAAAAACTGATAAGTAAATGAAAAAAAATATAGCAAGGTAGTAACTGGAAACACATGTAATTCAAATAACTAGATATTGAAAAATCAATATGGTAAGGTAAGAAACTGAAACACATGATATTTAATCAATGGACTGAAAATTAAATGTATCCATAGATATGTCGACACAAAATCTCATGGATGAATAATAACTAAAACAAACTGAAGGAAATGCTTAATTATTGGATGAAATGTCTAAGCCACGTGAAAACCTCTACTGTCAATATCTATCCTCAGAATAGTTTAAAACTATGGGTAGAACCCCATATATTATTATTGGAAACAAACTTTAAGTTTTTATCTCTAACTAATTTTGCCTCATGAGACTACCGATGTATCGAGAGGCTTACATTAACCAGTCCCCAACCCATATGAAATTTCTTAAATGGTCCCCAACCTATGTCTTTCATGACCTATGCATTTCTCATATTGGATAAACAATATGACTTATCAAATATTCATATTGAATAAAGGATAATGATTTATCAATATTTACCAAATAATAAAATAACTTTAAAATTAAACACTATATGAAAATGGTATACGGTTCAGGAAAAAATCATTTCCATGAAAAATGATATGGATACTTAGGAGAAATTCAATGTCAAATGATCATAGGAAATTAAATATTTCAAGGGGTCTGAAAGGAATTAGATAAGTGAATTTGAATACTATCCTTATCCAAATCAATCATAAACTATCTATAGGAATATTAAGTATGGTATCAATACAACATATACCATGTGGATTAAAATAAAGGGTTGTTGTCATTGATGAGTGAAAATATTATAAAAATATATTTTAAAAACATTCTTGAGGAAAATATCCTTATTTTTTAAAAAACCTTTTGAAAAACATTTTCTTTGAAAATATATTTTGAAAAAAAAATATTTAAAAAAGAAACATTTTTAACATGAAAAGAAATATTCTAAGAAATGAAGGTGGGTAAATTTTTATATGTCATACAAGGTAAAAAGAAAATTCCTTTTTTCATGGTAAAATGGTTATAAAAATTCCTTATTCAGGAAGCGATGATAATATTCCATTGAAAACATTGGTAAAATAAAAAAGGGGTAAAAAATTATTTAATAAATCATTTTTGAAAACATTTTTATAAAATAGGGTTTTTAGAATAAAAACATGTTCTCCAATTAAAGATAGAAATAAATTTGGGTTTTCTTAAAAAACATTTGAGTACCAAAGAGTGGGAAAATTGTATTAATACTTAAAATAGGTCATGAATAACTAGAGTAGAGAAAAATTAAATGTTTTATTGATAAATGGTCATATAATTTCCTTGAATGGAAATGAAATATTAAAAAAATTATTCTTGAGGAAAATAATCTTTAAACATTCCAAAGTGTCCCATACTACTTTGAAACATTTTAAATCATAAGCCTAATAAAGAAATTAAATTAAATTAAAGTTTTAATACCATAAAGATAAATTAATTCATGATATAATATATCAAAATGGATAATAGATACACCAAATAAAGAAGTAAGTGGTGAATATGACATTTATCTCACAGATGTAAAAAGTGAGATGAAAACCCCTTACATTGTGTTTCTTTTTGGGTAAATGTCCTTTAAATTATTGTATAATAAATTTATGTTAATTATATACATTATTCAGAACATATTTCGTGTTTATAATTATTTTATTTTACTTATTACCATGTTGTATATAACTACTTAAACAATTAAGTTTACGTTGGTTGTTTTGACCAAATTTGCTTCATGTGTTAAAATGACTTTAGTAGGTTGACTATGGTCAAAGGGTTCATTATATAAACATATACAGAATAATAATAATGAAATAATTATCATATTTATACATAAATTATACTTTTAAAACAAGTCATTAAATATTATTATGAAAAATGAACCAACGTTACATTCATGGAGACGGTAGGTCATACATACACATGAGTAACATTTCCATTTTTCTATGATCGTTATGGAAAGAAGGTAAGTAAAATTAATCTTTCTATAATTATAATTATATCATAAATACCATATTATTTAATCATATATACTTATATATAGAATTATTTTTATGTAAAATTAATCACCTTGTGTCGAGGAGGCGGTAGTCCACATGTCCATGAACAATGTTGTCACTTTTTAAGCATGTGAAAGGGTAATAAAGAAAATGGTTTATATTATATTTCCATGAAGTTAATTATGTAATTAATTTAATATATATCTTTTGTATGTATCATATGTTTAATTAATGCAATACTTTATTCATTACATGTATCGTGTGAATGAATCACATCGCTTTGAGGAGGTGGTAGTTCACACTTCCACAAACAACATTATCACATTCCACGAACAAAGTTGTCACTTTTTAAGCGTGTGAAATGGTAATAAATAAAATGGTTTATATTATATTTCTATAAAGTTAATTATGTAATGAATTTAATATATATTTTGTGTATGTATCATATGTTTAATTAATACAATCTGTTATTCATTACATGTATTGTGTGAATGAATCACATCACTTTGAGGAGGTGGCGGTTCACACTTCCACAAACAACATTATCATATTTACAAAAAATGGAAAGAATAAGGGAACATGTTATAAAAGAATTACATAATCATAAATAAATTATATATATCATATATATCATATATAAATAGTGTGTACATCATAATTCCCAACCTTTAAAAGTGTTAAAGGAAAAAATGAACAACTTCGTTTCATGAGATGGTAGTTTTTCATACACATAAACGGTAAGTTTGTTACCCCATTAGATGGAATTCTGTGTGAGTTTATGTTGAAACCTTAACATAAAAATATATTAGGATATTTATGATAGTTGTGTTATTATTTAATTATGAAATAATAATATTTTAGGGGTATATAATGAAAATAAAATAAAACAGCTTGAGGAAGAATGTTACCTATTATTCGGGTAACTCCTTTTGGTTTGCATAGAAGGGATTCCTTGGATTAATTTATGCCTAGGGTTAGGATTATAGGATGATTTTAGGGATTTTTAGGAGCTATTTGGGCAGATATTTTTTAATCCAAAGTGTATTTAGAGGTGTTAGGAAGTGGGAGAAGAGTAGGCCTTTTATAGTGGAGGAGGAGTGGCACTCTTGTAATATTTTGGAAAAGGAATTTCACCCCCATTTTTTCCATTTAAATTGGATTTAATAATGGTAAAAAAGTATATAAAATAGAGTATATGGTCGTAATATGGACATAAAATAGATTTTTTAAAATTTTATATGTCATTTTAGGCCTTAAGTTTAGGGTTTAGTCCCTTGTTAAGCTTAATTTCACCTTAATCGTTGTAATTAATTTTAATTACCTTCAATAATATTTTTGGTTAAGAAATAAGTTTAACTTATTAGAGATTATAAATTATGATGATTCAAAATATTTAATCTATTTTTCTAAATTATAATCACATAAGTGGCATAAATTAAATTAAAATTAATCATGTATACAGGACGACAATGCTGGTTTTTAAAGTAAAAACATTCAAAAGTTTGCTAGGTTTTTATACTCAGTTTCAAAGTGAAATTGATTCCAATGAACTAAATTGGATTAATTGATAAATAATTTATATAAAGTGTCTTTAAAACAAAATCAAAATATATTTTAACATAATAAATAAATTATATGAAAAAGCAGTTTTGAATTAATATTCAGTATTTTTCACTATTCATTAAAAAATGAAACTTCACAGAAAAATACCAAAAATTCACCCTAATCTAATTTTTATTTTATAATTTCAAATATTAAGTTTATCTTTACATATAAGATTTATAAAAGTGTCAAAATTGGATTTAAAATAGTTTCTCTATTAAAAGGCGATGAAAGTGTCTATAAAATGTAGGTTTTTATGTGTAATATTGGATTTGTTCTTATCTTATGCTTATAAAATCTATTGAATGAATATAAAAAATATTTTATTGAATAATATATATATATATATATTAAATTAATATCTCTCACTAATTGTAATTAATTTAATTTATTAGGGTAAAACAGCTTTTTAAGCATAAAAATATTTTTCTATAAAAATATTTCATTTATATTAAATTGGTTCTTATATTCATTTTCAATTAATTTGTTAACAATGAATTAATTTTATATTTTTTTAAACCATATATTTTCATAAGTTATTTAATATTATTCATAACCGCTAACTTAATGTCTAGGTTAAATCTTATTATATTAAATAATAATATTTTAATAATATATTGTTGTTTGGTAAAACTTTGTCTTGTGTATAACGCAAGTCATTGAAGAAAATCATTGTTGTGTATGATGTACAATAACTCAAGGTCGCATGCATTGAAAAATATGAAATTTATTTAATTTATTTAAAATAATAAATATATTATTAATTCTCAGGTATTATATTCCCTTACGTGCTTGGTGTTGTGTGTTATATATGCTGTCAAATACAATGTTCCTACATTGGATTTTTGGGGTGTTACAACTAGCATAATAATTGTTTTCTTATAGAGGTGTGTTATTTTTCTCAAGTAGTGGTGGTTTGTTTTTCAATAGCATGAGTCGGGTCAAGATCAATATAGAAAGAAACATTGATATTTTTTAATGTATGTAATAATTTGTACTTATGTAATTGTATAAACCAATGTTTGAAATGTCTACAATATAGTGTTTTTTTTCTTGTATTTGTGTTGTAACTTTCATTTAATTTAAATTCTATATTGTTACTTGATTTTTTTGATATTTGGTAGTTTTTCTAGTGTTGTGGTGTGTTGTTACATAACATTGTACTTTTGTTACAATGTATTGTTATATCACACTACAGTATTCCCCTTTATTAGCGCTTTTGAAAGCGCTGATAAATTGGTCCTTTATCAATGATTTTACAAATGATGATAAAGGTATCCATTATTGGAACTAAATAAAAGATCTAATAAAGGACCCCTTTATCGGTTCTTTTTTAGTGCTGATAAAAGAAAATGGTTTTTAATCTCGCTCTAGTTTCCATCACTTCTCTAACACTGATAAAGGCCATTTTTATCATTGTTAAAAGGACTATTTTGTAGTAGTGCCACATATTTCAGATGTAATTGGTATTTCTTATTTATTAACATGTGCAATGGTCTCCTGTCTTGAAATTATTATTATTGTATAACATTTGATCACGTACTTTGATGCAAGGAAAATACTATGGTATTGAAGTCATGGTGTGGTATTTTGAATTGGGTGCATCATTAGTAGTATAATATTAATTGAATAATAATGAAATAATTTGTTTCTTCCAAGAGGAATAGGTATCTTGGGCCTAGTTGATCAGTTTGTTAGTGTCTTCACTAAATCCATGACCATGGTAAAATAAGGTAAGTCCATATAGTAAGGTCAATGAACAATAATGCAAGAAAGGATGGTGACACAAATTGTGCGTCTTGCTTTATAAGATATCATAAGACCAAGATATTATATTACACAGTGTGTGTTCATATAAAGGTTTTCATTCCTATGACTAATCCTTATCTCTTCAGGGTCCTTGATGGGTTTCTATACTCCACACTAGGTATATGGTTAGTATTCACTACTATCAAGATAAGGGCCTAGAGGTTCATACATTAGGTGTATTAAAAAGTCTTCCCTATTCTAATGAATATGAATATAGGAAATTGTGGGGCCCGCCATTAGGGTTCAAGTGATGTATGAGAATTATCGATCCCAAAGAAATAAATAAATTTATATTATTTGAGTTTAGAATTATTGGTATTGAATTTATTTATTAAATTTATTTACAAGTATTAAAGTAAATACATGGAAAATATTTTATGAATGAATATTATATTAATATTTATGGTTCGTATAATATTTGTGAGAATGATGAGCCAAATTAATGTCTTTATTTTATCATATAATATATTTACTATATTACAAGAAATGGATAAAAATATAAATTATGTTTATGACTTAGTGAAGTAGTCATAAGAATTCATTTTTGGATTATTTAGTGGGTAATAAATATTCAGAGGCTGAGGTTCTTTTTTGGGGTAATTTTATAACTCACTATATATAAAAGGAGAGACGCTCTCACATGGTAACTATTAATTTATCATTCATTGAGAATATCACTCTCCTTTCCCGATTCTTAGAGAGAGAAACTCTTAATCCAAGAAATCGAATCAAGATCTCCTTCATGCGTCATTGGAACGTCGATGTAGTGATCATCTTCAATTCCTTTGAGCAAAAATTTTTGACGATGAGAAGATTTTGAGTACGGAATCAACTTTAAATAGATAATTTTTATTTTAAACTTTGTGCATAAAATTCATTATGCAGAGATCCTAAGGCCTTTACTGAGGTTGGGATTCACCAGAGATGACATAGTTATGTCGATTTTCAGAGAAAAATTTTATATCTCTAGATCATCTTCTTTAACTACACACCCTAGTACTTTCAATTGGTATCAAAGAAATCACTTGATTTATTTGTTGTATTAAATCCAATAATATTATGTTTAATGTTATTATAATGGTATAATGAGGGATAAACTTTTCAAATTGATGGACTTTGATAGTTAATTAAACAATCACCCATGAAAACTATTTTATCCCTATTTAAAGGGTTGTGTCCTTTCCAATTATGTTTCAATCACAATTGTGGTACATTCCATCAAAACTACTACAGAAAAGAGGATAGGAGAAGGATAAAAATACTTTTAAGTGTGATAAAATCAAGGAGACTCAAATCCATAAGTTCAATGGATCAAGGTATGCCTTTTATTTTGAATTTATTTATCTAGATATGTGATAAATACAGATTTTAAAGATCCTAATTTTAATGAAATTAACTTACATGTGGTATCAAAGTGGGGTTATTAAATCTGTGTTTTTTCATATTTAAATTTATTATGTGTTGCATTAAATTGAGAAACAAAAATATGGATTGCATTCTTCAAATAATTGAATTTTCTAAAATCCGAATTTGTTCTGCATTTCAATTATTATTATTATTATTATTATTATTATTATTATTTTGATAATTGGTTGTGATTTTTTTTATAAATTTGAAATTTATTGTGCATTTTTTTGAATCCCTAAACACTTTCTCTCTCCTAATGTGTTTTAAAATTTGAAAGTTGTGGTGTATTTTTTTCAAATCCCAAAACACTGCCTCTCTCCTCATGTGTTTTAAAATTTTAAAGTTGTGTAATTTTTTTGGGAATCCCAAAAATTTTCATCTCATCATGTTTTAGATTTTGAAATCTCTTATTTATTTATTATTATAATTTTTAAATGAATTCAAAATCCATGGGAATCCAATATTTTATGTTGAATTTTTGAGATCAAGGCTCTGCAAAAATTTTGAAATCACTATGCATTTTTTTATTGGCTCGTTTTTTTAGAAAAAATTTAATGATTGTTATTATGGTTATATAGTTTAATTAATAAATAAATAATATTAAACTTTGTAATGGATATTTGTTTTGAAATCCTAATATGTTGCGAAAAATTTTGAAATCCACCTCATTATTTTAGAATTTTGAATTATTTATTTATTATTATTATTATTATTGCATATTAAATGGGATGAAGTTGCAGTTTGAAAAAATGATTTTCATTATTTTAAGGAAAAAATAATGATTATTGTTATAAATTTTTTCCTATTTTAGACGTTGTAAAGTATTAATTTTTGTAATTAAAAAAATTATAATATTGATTTTCGATTATTTGAAATAATTATTAGAGTTTTAAGTTTTATGCCAAAAAAAATAAAGAAAGAGTAAAAAAATTGGATTTATGTTTATTAAAATTTCTTTGTATTTATAACTATGTTATGATTAGGATTTTTTATATTTTGAACATTACTATATGAGATTTTTAAATCACCAAAGTGGTCAAATTGTAGAGTTAAATTTTTTTCAAAATTATGTTAAAATAATATATATTGATTTCTCATAAATTTTATACTATTATGATATCTTATGAGTAATTAAAATTCATTATTATGAGATATTCATTAATTTCCCAAAGGCAATTTTTATATTCTTATAATTTATGAATATAATTGTTGGAAATATATATATGCATTATGATATTTATTTATATATCCAAACATAAAGTTAATTTAATAATGTATTATTGATGCATATATTATTTCCAAACATAAATAAATCTAATTAATGCATATATTATTTCCAAATAAAGTTAATTTAATTAGTATAAATTATGTTTGTGTATTAGTGTATCACCCATAGGAGAACACTAATACACATTTGTGTTAAATAATTTGTCTGAATCAATGTATTATTATTATTTCAAATCATTAATTTTAAGAATGTATTTATTAAAAATAGATTTTCATCATCATTACACTCATAAACATCAACTACTCTGACCTTTAATGGATTAAATTTCTCTAATTGGAGTGAGGGAATCCAATTTCACCTTGGTGTATTGGATCTTGATTTAAAACTCTGTGTAGAGAAACCTGATACTATAATGGATGACAATAGAGATGATGATAGATTATATTATACAACATGTCAAAGATCAAATAGATTAATTTTTATGTTCATGAGAATGATCATAGAAAGTAACATCAAGCCTGGTCTCCCTAAAACTGAAAGCACTAAAGAATTTATGAAATTTTTGGGAGATCGATCTCAAAATACTAACAAATATCTTTCTAGGATATTAATGAGTACATTCACAACCATAAAATTTGATGGTTCTCATAATATTAATGATCATGTCATTGAAATGAAAAATGTTCCAGCAAGACTTAAGTCTTTAGGAATGGAATTGGATGAAAGTTTCCTTATATATTTTTTCCTAAACTCATTACCATCTGGGTATGGACCATTCCAAATGAAATAAAATTACATGAAAAATAAATAGAATGTTCATGAATTGTATAGTATGATAGTTCATGAGTAAATAAATTTAAAGAGTGAAGAAATACACTCTGTCTATTATGTGCATCATCAAGGAGGAAAAAATCATTGTATAAAGAAGCATGGAAAAGAAAAGTTGGCATTTAAGGTTAATGAGTCCTCTAGAAAGAACCAGAAGAATGAAAAAAAAAAGATAAATTCCATTTCTATGGGAAAATTGGACATTTCAAAAAGGATTTCCTAAAATGAAAGTATTGGTTTGAAAATAAAGGTAATCAAAATTCTTATACTTGTTATGAATCAAACTTAGATGAAGTTACATATAATACATAGTGAATTGATTCTGGTTGTATGAATCATGTTTCTAATATGATTTAGGGATTCCTTTCAACCCAAATCAGAAGACCAACTAAAAATTTCATTTTCATGGGGAATAGAGTGAAGGTTCTAGTTGAAGATATCATGACTTACCATTTAATCCTTTATAGTGGATATAGTTTAGAATTATGTGAAACCTTTTATGTACCTTTTACATCTAGGAATTTGGTTTCTTTATCAAAACTCGATGCTACTAGATACTCTTTTAATTTTGGGAATGAATATTTTAGTTTGTTTAAGCATACATGCATGATTGTATATGGTTTATTGTATGATGGTTTATATAAACTAAATATTGATAATATGTATGTTGAAACACTTACGACCTTTTATCATAATTCCGGTACTAAACATGGTTTATTAAATGCAAAGTCTACTTATTTATGACATAAACATTTAGGTCATATTTCCAAATAAAGATCGGAGATATTGATTAAGATTGAAATCCTACCAAATTTGGATTTCACCGACCTAAAAATTTGCATGGATTGTATTAATGGAAACCAAACAAAACACACCAAGAAATGTGCCACAAGAAGTACTCAACTCCTTGAGATCATACATACTGATATATGTGGACCTTTTAATGTCAATTATTTCAATAAATAAAAATACTTTATCACTTTTATTGATGATTTTTCATGTTATGGATATGTATATTTATTGCATGATAAATCTCAAGAAATAAATTCCTTGGAAATTTATGTAAATGGAGTTGAGAGGAAATTAAACAGAAAGGTAAAGGTTATAAGGTTGGATAGGGGTGGTAAATATTATGAAAGATTTGATGAAAGTAAAAAAAACCCTAGTCCATTTTGAAAGTTTCTATAAATTCATGACATATGTGCACAATACACTATATCAGGTAAACCACAACAAAATGGTGTAGCAGAAAGGTGTAACAGAACATTAATGGATACGGTTAGGAGTATGTTAAGTAATTCTTCTTTACCCTTATATTTTTTGATGTATGCTTTAAAACTGTCGTATATTTATTGGATAGAGTTCCTGGTAAAGTAGTTCCAAAGACTCCTTTTTAACTTTGGACTGGTAGGAGATCTAGTTTAAGACACCTACATGTATAGGGTTGTCAGGCAGAAATAAGAGCATATAATCCACAACAAAGAAAATTGGATTTAAGAACAATCAGTGGACATTTAATTGGTTATCTAGAGAAATAAAAGGGGTATAGATTTTATTATCCTAACCATAGTATGAGAATTGTTGAAACTGGAAATGCTAGATTTATTGAGAATGGTGAATCCAGTGGGAGTGAAGTTCCACAAAATGTGGAAATTGAAGAATCTAGAATTAAAGTTCCATTTTCTTGTATTCCAACTTAACATGTTGTTATTATTCAAATTATTGCATCACAAAATAATCATATAGAACAATAACAGAATGTTTCCCAAATTCACAATGAAGAAATGGTTAAATAACCACAAGAAATAGTGTTAAGAAGATCTCAAAGGGAAATAAGGTCATATATTTTTGATGACTATGTGGTATATATGCATGAAATAGAAAATTATCTTGGTATTGATAATGATCTAGTATCATATTATCAAGCCATCAAGTGTGATAATTCTAATAAATGGTTAAATATCATGAAATGTGAGTTGAATTCCATGGGAAAAAAATAAAGTATGAGACCTTATGGAATTTCCTGAAGGATGCAAGAGAGTTGGATGTAAATGGGTCTTCAAAACCAAACATGACTATCTTGGTAACCTTGAAGGTTACAAGGCCATACTTACTACTATAGTATTCACTCAAAATGATGGTATAGACTATAAGGAAACATTCTCATCAGTTTATAAGAAATATTCTTTCATAATTATTATGGACTTGGTAGCTCGGTATGATTCATAGTTACATAAAATGTATGTTAAAACAACCTTTCTAAATGGAAACTTAGAGAAATATGTATACATTGATCAACCAATTTTTTATTCCATTGAAGGAAAGGAACACAAGGTGTGTAAATTAAAGAAGTTGATATATGGACATAAAAAAGATTCCCGACAATGGTATATTACATTGAATGATACCATTGTATCTTTTGGATTTAAGGAAAACATTATTGATCGGTGTATATATCATAATATCAGTGAGATTAAATTTATATTCTTGATCTTGTATGTTGATGACATATTTCTTGTTGTAAATGATCTTGGTCTATTATATGAGATCAATAAATTCCTCTCTAGTAATTTAGTAATGACATACATGGGACAAGCCAAGTATATGATTGGAATGGAAATATTTTATAATAGAACTCAAGGTTTATTGGGCTTATCATAAAAATCATACATCAATAAAATTTTAGAGGGGTTTAGGATGGAAAAATAAATACAAAAAATTGTGTACTTTAGAGGGGGTTATTTTTGAGTTGAGAATGGGTATAACCCCTTATAAAGACATTAGCAGTGGTTATAAGGAACCACTGATAATGTTCCCACCTACTATCATTAGAGGTGTTTTTGAGGAACTGCTGGTAAAATCATGATAACTTTAGTGGCGGTTACATTAGAGGTGGTTTAACTCCTTCTATATGATATATTTTATAAATAAATTATATTTATATATATATATTTATATAATATTTTATACTTTTATATTATATATAATTAATATTATATGAAATACAATTTATACAAACAAATATATATTAATGTACATATATAATATTATACAATTTTATTTATGTATACATATAAATACAATTAAATATAATAATATAAATAATTTACACAATATATTCATATAATATATTTAAATACATTTATATATAGTGTTTTAATTATATACATATATTATTGAATTTTTTTTTTAAATAGTGGGGGTTCACAACCCCCTCTAATTTAAAGACATTAGAGGGTGTTTTGAACCCCCTCTAATTTAAATACATCAGAGGGGGTTTTGTAACCCCTCTATTTTAATACATTAGAGGTAGTTTTAAACCCCCTATAATTTAAGATATTAGTGGGGGGTTTTGAACCCCCACTAATTTAAGATATTAGAGAGGGTTGTGAACCACCCCTAATCATATTGATTAGTTGCAGTTATGAACCCCCTCTATTTTCTTAAATTAGAGGATGTTGAAAACCCCCTGTAAAATTCTACCATATATTAAAAAAATAATGTTAAAAAACTAAAAGGGGTTTAAAACCCCCTCTAATGTAAGAAATTAGAGGGGGTTCTTAACCCCCTCTAAATTTGATGATTAGAGAGGGTCTCACATATCCCCCAATAATTTAAACAGAAAATAAATTTAGAGGGGGTTAATAACCCCTTATAAATTCAATTATTATAGGGGTTTGTGTATAAACCCCTCTAATTATACAGAAAATGAATTTAGAGGGGGTTCTCCATAACCCCCTCTTAAAAAAACCTCTAATCACCCTATTTTTTTGTATTGAATGTTCAACATAACTGGTTCCAATTCAGAAAGGAGATAAATTTAATCTCAATCAATTTCCCAAAAAATGATTTGGAATGAAAACAGATGGAAGGAATTCCTTATGCATCTATTTTTGGAATCTTGATGTATGATCAAACATTTACAAGGATAGATATTAGCTTTGTAGTTGGTATTTTGGGAAAATACCAAAGAAATACTGAACTGTATCACTAGAGAGCTATAAAGAAAATTTTGTGATATTTGCAAGGAACAAAGTATCACATTATTACTTATAAAAGATCCAATGATCATGAGGTGATTGGATACTCTAATTCATACTTTTCTAGTTTTGTTGATATAAGAAAGTCCACTTTTAGTTATGTGTATCTTCTAGCCAAAGGATTGATATCATGGAAAAGTGAAAATCAATCCATTATAGATACTTCGACCATGGAAGATAAATTTGTAGCATGCTTTGAAGCTACAATTCAAGATACGTGGTTGTGGAACTTTATTTCGGGACTTGAAATTATTGTTAGTATCACCAAACCCTTGAAAATGTATTGTTACAATACTAAAGAAGTATTCTTTTCTAAGAATGACTGATATTACAAAGGTGTAAAACACGTGGAATTAAAGTACTTTGCAGTTAAGGAGGAAGTTCAAAAAATGTAAGTTGTCAATTGAACATATTAGCACAAATATTATATTTTTTGGACCTTTGACAAAAGGGTTTTCACCCAAGACATTTATTGAACATTTTGAAAGTATAATAATTATCATTGAGTAGGTTTCATTGTATCTATTTACTATTATTAATATTATAGTTGACACATGGACTTATAAATGTTTTGATCGTGTTGCCTGTTTTTTCATTAAGTAAACATGATTGAATTGAATAATGATATCAAGTATATCCTTTAATAAAGACATTATAGTTGGGCCAATTATGTGTATCCCATTTTAATTATGATAGATAAAATGTCAATATTGTAGTACATGGAAGGGAGTATATTAATAGAGAATATACTACTGCAATGACTCATGTTGACACTATCCTTAATTATGACGAATGTTGTATACATGATAGAATATATATAAATGTGCATAATGACTGATTTAATATATTAAACATTATAAAGTAATATCACATGATTTAAGTGGAATAATTTTGGATTAACTCCCATAATATTATGTTTAATATTATTATAATTGGATAATGAGGGATAAAGTTTTCAAATTGATAGACTTTTATAGTTAATTAAATGACCACCCATGAAAACCATTTTATCCCTATTTAAAGGGTCATGTCCTTGACAATTATGTCTAAATCAAAAGTCTGGTATGTTCCATCAAAACCACTGCGGAATAGATAATAGAAAAATGATAGAAATCATTTTAAGTGGGAGAAAATCAAGGAGACTCAAATCCCGAAGTTCAATGGATCAAGGTATGACTTTTATTTTAAATTTATTTATCTCAATATGTGATAAATAAAGATTTTAAAGATCTTAAATTTAATGAAATTAACTTACATTATTAATATGGTGAAAAATTAAATTTGTGATTAATTGATGTTGAGTGAATTGTAAGAGTCTCAACGCTACAAATGACATTTCAATCCAACATCAGACGACTAAGTTGCAGTCATATGAAATTTTTAATATAGATTGAAATTAGTTTTTGTGGGATTAAATCAAAACACACACATGTGTGTTTGAAATTTTAATCTGAATTCAGTGATCGGTGGTGTCTACTAGTGAAACCCCGTTTTTTGGCCGGATTTCAGTAACTAGAATAGGATATTATTTTTACTTCCGATAGAAGGAAATTTCACACACTTTTGAAATTGAATAAAATAAATTAAGTTATTTTTTTATTTTTTCAAATTTCCTAATATATAGGCTTGAATTTTTTAGAGAAACAAAATTCTAAAAAGGGGAGGCTGGGTGCGGGTTAGTAGAAGACAACCTAAAAATAAATAAAAAGGTAGACAGTGTGACCTTCAAAAGGATATTTTAATAATAAAAAATAAATAAATAAATGTGTGCTTCTATAGGAAGCCACCCGCTGCAGCCACCCTTTCCCCTCCATTACCATATCCTACTCGATCCATCATCATCCTCCTTGTAACCATCACCACCATTGTGGTCGTCCACCCCTATCATCCCATTGGTCATCGAAACCTAGTGGTACACCACATCCTTCCCATCCTTCAGTTGATGCCAGATCCCACCCACTTCTACGCTTCTGTGCTGCTGACCCCGTCGAGTGTCATCGATCACAGTGTTCGGTCGCCCGACCCTACCTCCTTCTACCGCTTCGTGGCTAGGTTGTTCTATATCTAACAAGGTGACCCACCACCTTCAGTCACCTCGAATCTATCTTGTAGTCACATTTCCAGCTTCCCCTTCCAGAACCTATGCGCTGCCCCACCGTCCTGGTCCATATTTCATGCAGTTGTCACCACGTGCCATTCCCATCCCCGACCAGTCTAGTGGTTCCAAAAGCCTCCTACTAACCCTTCATATCCCCTACCGGCCTCCCTTCACCTAGGTGCACATTTTCTAGCCCACTAGTCCAAATCCAAGTGACCCACATCCAGAACAGGCTAGGGTGGGTTCTGCTAACTAGGAATGAGTCGGGATTGTTCAACCCGACCCATCTGATCTAATTTGGGCTATGCAGGGCCCGAGAACAAAATTATATATGTGTGTGTGTGTGTATCAAAATCAATTTATAAGTTTTGAAATAAAAATTTACAATTTTAATTTACAATTTTTTGAATAGAAATTGTAAATGGGGACAGAGTGAATTTTATTTGAATTAAAATTTTAAAAGAATTATTTTAATTCAACTAAATCCTTCAACATTAATTCTTTGAAAAAATTAATTATTCATTTAAAAATTCATGTCTACTGATCTTGAGAAGTGACCGACCAATGTATGTTTGATATTTTATTTAATTATTTATTTATTTCAATTGTGTGTTAGATGATCCGTGCATCATCAGTAATCGTCGTTATAGGTATAAGGGTTTGTGCACCCAGATAAAAGTTATTTATTTGTATTACACACTCCCGAGATCTTCTCACATGCATGTGATTATTTTTGTATTATGGTGAAAATAAAGTAAGACATGGATCATGTCGATACGATGAGGTATTCCAAATGAGAAGGTAACACATTGGATCGTGGTACGAGATGTAATAGGAGTCAAGACCCGACTCAGGTATTATACCCCTTAGGTCATGATTGATCCATTGAGTATAATTGGATCGACCAATATCACATTCTCAAGATCAATCGCACAATTTATTTAATTTATGGATTGTTTATTATTTTTATGAATATGTAAGATTACACAATCATATAAAATAATAAACATAAAAAATGAATAGAATTTATAATGTGATGAATTAATTTTTATTTATTAAATAGTCAATTGTGATTGTGATAACATAGAATGTGTATATCAGACAGAAAATGATTTCATCAATCAATAAATAATAAAAACTATCAAAGAAATATTAAGTCATAATTGTCTTCCATTGTTTGGATTTTAACAAAAACTATGTATGGGGTGCTCATCAGACTTAGTTGAGGGTGTCTTCTACTACTAGGGAGTTCTTATGAGAGTGATGAGCCAACTTAACTAATGATGATAGAAAAAAAGTAACCAAATCTAGATTGTTTCATCATTAAAGTAAAATCATTGAGTAAATCAAGTTTATGATTTTAGAAGCTGATAATTCACTCAACAGATCAAGGAGTCATGAGTCAATACGGTTGGCCTATCAAACTCCTACCTTGAAACTCTTTGAGTAGTGGCATAGTCAAATCTTGGACTATAAGGATATGTTTCAGGGGTCATTTCCACTATAATACTATAGAAACGAGGTGTTCTTAATCTAGTAGTGAGGTCTACTAGGTTTTGATAAAATATTAAGATACATTTAATGATTTAATCAACAATTTCTAATCATTAATCAAGATAAAAGTATTAATTTTCTAGATTTTTGTTTTTCTAGAAAATGGTATGTGATACTACAATCGCTCTGTGATCTTTTTTGGACAAAGTAAATGTCCTATCCATATTGAATTTATAAGAGTAGTATAGGTTCTTATTCATGGTACTATGATATAATAAATTCAAGGTTTTGGATTCCCCAATACCTATTAAACCACATCATGAAGCAAGGGTGCGAAAGATTCTTATAGGAGACTCATGTACGATGCATTTGATGTTTACATCACAATGTTATCATCAATGTCCAATGAGTTTTGGATACTTCATGAGGATTTGAATGATATTATATATTATCTCATATCTAAGAAGATATCAAGGATATATTAAAACAAGATATGAATCGGATGATTATTACACTGGATATATGTAAATTGAAATATGGATCACAATCTTTCAAAGCATCTCATTCACACTAGTGCAGAAATGATTTTTCACATCGTATTTTTTTTTACTTTTTTACATCTGTTATACAGTGACGTTATTGAATGGGATATTGTAAATATGTATTTAACATGGCTTAAAAATAGACGTTGTAAATGAATCATCAAATTGGTTTTTTACGTCGTCTATTTTGTAACTGACATAAAAACCTATTTAGAAGGGTTTTTTCACGTCATTTATTAAATAACTAGCGTGAAAAACTGTACATAGATGGTTTTTGACGTTGTTTATTTAATAAATGATGTTATTTTTTAAAAAATATTTCTTTTCAAACTTCCTCTCCATAACCGACCAAAAAATCAAACAAGAAAAAACAGCAACATAACAACTAGAAATACATTTACAATTACAATATTAAAAATTACAATATTTAGTAAAAACAAACTAAAATCTAACCAAACCACTATTATGATTTTCTCATTCCACTTGTAAGTGTGTGATATTTTATGTACTATAAATGTTAGAGTCATAAAAAATCTACAAATTAAAAGGAAATATTTAACATGTATTATGAATAAAACAAATAAATTATTAAGAAATAGTCTATAAAAAATCTAACCTAATTGAACTTTATAACTTTTACACTTGAAATTATTTCATACATAAATCTTAACATATAATATCTGCATTCTTTGATGCCTTATTGTTTATGAAAATTCTATTTAAATGAGTTTTTCAATTCAAAATATCATTTTTATGTAATATATCCAAAATTTACTAATTATAAATGAAAACTCACCTTTACTTTTACATATTTGATCTTGGTGATCTTTTTTTGTCTCTAGAAATAAATTTCATCCCCAGTTAGAAAATTTTAACAATGAAATAAATTTAAAATTCATTATAATATAAAAAAAATTATTAAGAAATTTACACTTACATTTCCAATACATCCTTAAAATTTTTTCAGACTTCTCCATGAATAGAGAATAACTAGTAAAGTGTCTTCTCCCTTGGACAGAAAATAACTAACATACAATGGTCACTGATATAAAATAAAATTTAATTTTAGTGGTTATTATGTTGAAAAATATATAACACTTTGTGAGATAAATTTTTCTTACTCTTGAAGATAGGGAAACATCCAACACTAAATAATTACATTCTTTTGAAATCTTTCAGCAGTATAAATTTTTCTTTCTACTTCAGTCATTGTCCTCGCTATACGTGAAATGAAATGAGGGTCCATAAATCCATAAACATCTGTAATATCATTCTCCTTACACATTGTATAAATTTACTGAATACAAAACAAACAAAAGTATAAAATTTCAAGAAATTAAATGTAGCGAAAGATTTATGTTAAGACTTACAGGGAACAAAATTGCATCGTGTTGATGCCCAACATATCTCCAGTTACAAGATCCATGATATCATTTTTCAAAATCCCCATAATAATTGCACGCCCACAAACATCATCTTCCATTGGAATCTCATAAATACCTAAAAAAATTTGAATATCATGAAAATCTATCAAGACTACTAGAATCTCTATCTAAAATCATATCTCTTTGTATTTTTTGTTGACTATATAATATTTCTTTACCTTTAAAGTATTCCTATACAAAAATAGATAAATATATAAAATTTAAAATGTTAAAACAAATTTAATAAAAAATGAAATAAAATATAAAATATACACATACCTCTATGGTAATATGTTTCATAAATCTAGATGGCCAAACTAAAAAATGGTTGATACTTTGTCCAACTATAGTCACCTTATATGTAGGTACTGGTACTCCAGCTGATCTATCTATAATATCCTGTATAGTAACCCTATGATGCTCTATTTCTATCTTCTGATGATGAAAAGTATCTCCAATATAAAATATCATCACATATACAATAATATGATACTAAGGATCATCAACATATAACTCATAGTAATTATAAATCAGCTAGATGACATATTTTTCCATCACATATATGCTGGATGACGTATTTTTCCATCACATATCTTCTCACCAACATGTCATCTTATCCTTTTTACATCATGTGAATTAGAAAATAAAAGTTTCAAATAATGAATTATAGGAAGATACCAAAATGACTTGGTAGGGGTCTCTATAACCTCTAAATCAGCCTATGATTTTTCTTTCAATTTATGTTGTGATGTAACACATTTAGAACACTCTAACAAAAAATCATATTCATTCCTATATAGAAAATAGTCATTCGGTCAGGAATGTATTTTTTTCACCCTAATCCCATCAGTCATAGTATTTTATTCACTTTATAATGTGAATCGGGAAGATCATTGTCTTTAGGAAGAATATCTTTCAAAAATTGAAGAAAATTAGTAAAACTTTTATCACTCTAACCATGTTTTTCCTTCAAGTTAATCAATATTAACACCGATGATTAAACTGTAAATTTTTTACAACTAGGATACAATGGTTTTTCAGCATCACCGTATAGATTATCAATTATTAGTTCTTTCTCAATTTCCTTTACTTAAATATCATGAATAGTTTATTCAATTTCATCAGAGTTGTCATATTGACAATCATCATCATAAATAGATTAGAAATTCAACTCAGTTTCACCATACCAAATCCATGGGTTGTAACTTGGATTAAAACCATGACAAATTAAATGATCTTTTATCTCTCTAATTTTCAATTTATTCGTATTTAAACATTTCATGCATGGACAGAAAAACATGTCATTGTTTTGAACATTTTTTTCATATTCTAAAAAAGCATGAACACCTTCCTCATATTCATCACTCATTCAAAGTACCGTAATCCAACTTCAACTCGTTATTACCTATAAAAAATATCAAAAATATATATCTTGTCAACATAAGCCAATTTTAAATTTATATGAAATATGTCATAATTTTAAAGTAACACAATTTTGAATATAAAACAAATATATGAGTATTTGAAAAATATAATTATAAATTCTAAACAATAATGGAATATAATTTTAAATATAAATGGTAAATCATAAAAAGATATGCATGGAAACAATTTACGAAAGAAAATCTAGTTAGACGATAAATTTTGGCATCTAATATAAGCTCATTGGGATATTAGATATGCACATTAATCAAGGTTGTAAGTTGTTTTGTCGATGATGGATTCAGTTAGGGAACCCTATGGAATGAAAATGAAATTGGTGTGGGGATTAAAAATATATGTTGATTCTCATACATTTAATGATATTTATCTAACTCAACTAATTCTTTGTAGGTAGGATCTAAAATGAGAACTCATGATTGGTTTGTTGTTTATCAATTCATACCCCCCAAAATGGTTTGTGATCTAGCCCCATAGTAATTTCCAATGACTAAAAATCCATAATTAAGCCATCACAATATTGATTTTCATGATCTATAAATATAATATCTTCAATACTGACAAGTGGAATATTGACCCATTACCTAATTTTTATCTATGATTCCATAGTAAATTTCCCAACTTGTACTATAGTACATGATTCTCATACTAGTATGAGATAAATGACGATATATATTACTAATAAGGTTTCTAGATTGAACACAATTAAAAAAGAGGTACTTATCATAGAAAAATCTATAGTCATAGGGCCTAAACTTGATCCCTTACTTAATTACCTTGAGTTCCTAAAACATAGTTAAATTGGATTGATCCATCAACAAGAAACTACATGATTCAGACATTTATAAAAAATAAACCATAATAAATAAATAAATCTCATGTCAAATACCCTCTCAAGAAATATCCCATTTTCACATTTATTAAAGTATCATATAATAATATAAAACTTCTCATCGAGGTAAAAAGTCTATACAATACATATTATATACCAAGGAGACAACAAATGAGGGTATAACAACATTAATAAAACCTTTTTATATGGTATCAACCAATCCTTTGAAGAGAAATTTGAAAAAAAAGTTACGACCATCCTTTGAAAACAAAAAAGGGTCAAAACTTTAGAAATAAATCATACCTCCCGTATTAGTTAGTTAAAAACCAAAAAAAAGTATCTTTAATTAAAAATAAACCATTAAAAATGGGTTACATTCATCAGAAATCAAAATAGGGTCAAAACCCGTTTTTATCATCAAATTCATTTAAAAATATCCTCATATTAATTTTCAAAAAAAAACATGGAATGCATAATTAAAGGAGATTCAAAATTATAATTATAATCATGGATACATGTAAAGGGAATATACGAGATAACATGAGGAGATTAAAAAATATGGTAATACGATATTTTAGCAAATGAAATCGAAAAACGGAGAGTTAGGGCATCTACGACATTAAATGACCGAAAGAAAGATGTGTGAGGCTTACTTGAGAGTTGAGAGTTGAATAAATTGAATGCGCCAACAAAATTGAGGATATATGAAGCTAGTAAATGAGGTTAGAGGCCACTGGACCGAAGAAACAAGGTTAGGGTTTCCACTTGAGAGAGAACCGATTCTACCTTCTCCTGATCGAAAAACACCGAAATGAATTAAAATGGGAATTCATAAAATTTTAAATGATTTATCATGTTAGCTATTATATAATTGACATGATAAAAAGAAATTTATTATATTTATCATGTCAATTATATAGAACCCGATGTGATAAATTAGTGGGATTTTCTTTATCACATCAATTGTTCTATAACCGACGTAAAAAATCTGTTTTATCACATCAGTTATCTAATAACTGATGTGATAAAGTGGGATACTTCATTTATCACATCATTTATAGGATAGATGATGTGATAAATCAATATACATGGATTTCTACATCAGTTATAAATAACCGACATGGGAAGTCTGACACAATAAATACTTTTTGTACTAGTGTCATATATATTTTCCCACAATTACTCTATCTTTGTTTACGATTACAAAAAAAACAATATGGAAAAAATGATTCCTTACCTTTAGGTAAGGTTCACTGAGAAAATAAGAACCTATAAATTTTAATTTTTAGTTCTTATGGTGAACAAGTTGAAAGACAAGGAAAAAAGTCTAATGGAGAGTGTGATTCCCAAGGCACCTTTGCAATGTAGTTCAAAAAATAGGTTGGTCGTCATATAAGAGTTTATTTTCTTCTAATATCGTGAAATAAATCTATAGAATTTTAAATATAATGTACTAAATTGTAGAAGAAAGTAATTACTTCCTCTTCAGGTATATTCATCATTGTATATAATGTTTCAGTTATACTTCATGGGTATTGAGTATAATATGCCTATCACATATGTTTATTCAAATATAGTAACGAATTAAGTATAGAAACATTATAAGAATAAAGGTTAATTCTCCAACGACTGAGAAAACATAGTTCCTAAGTCAGTGGTGAAAAGTACACAACTTATAATTTCCAATATTAATGATTCTAGTTGAACTTTTATTGAGTATAACCAAAACTTTTATCTAACATTTCCTTTGGACATAAGGATACATTATTCTAGTTATGGAATAAATGTTGTTGTGTTGTATAAATAAACAATTAACAGTTCAATAATACTTGATCATTGTCAATAACTAATGAATATAAATTGTACAAATTAGTTATACCCAATTGTGACAAGATAAGTATTTTTCTAATAAAACTGAGTAGTTTTTAAGGATATACCTAGTATGGTTTTAGAATATTTGGAGATAAATACCTTGGGTATTGTCAACACACTTACATACTTTGTTTTGGACAAATAAACCTTTAATCAGAAAGGTAAGTCACAAATATTTTAGAATTAGTACAGCTAGAGAGCGTGAACTGCTCCAAGGTAAATCTAGTGCTAAATATACTTCATAAAATTTCTGTAAGATGTTTAAGGAATATAAAAGTGAATTATGAAATATTCATGATCATAAGATATGAGTTGTTTCGGGCTCATGTGTCAATGAATATATTGACCAAGCATTCATCGATTATAAAAAGTAGCATGAAGTAATTCCTAAATGCACATTTCCTTATACACATAAGAGTTATGATGTTTCTAAAGAGGATCAATAATGATTATTACATGTAAAGATCAATCATAAAATGTTCCATGGACTAATTCTTAAACACATATTTCTTTATACACATCAGATCCATGATGTAAGTAAAAAGAGTATCATTTCTAAAACTAATAATCATTAAAGAAACTTGCATTATATTTCAAGACATGATTTACAAATAACAATGTCATCCCATAATCATATGCCAACTATAATTAAAAATGGATATCATATAAGTAATAATATGACATAAATCAATCATTTCATAATAATAATGTTTAGATGCAAAGAGTTTGTCAGGATATAAAAAAACTTGCACAAGAAAACACAATGTGCATCTAAGTAATTATCCTAAATTTTTTTAAGGATATTATAGAAATCCATAAGATAAAAAGGTTGTAGTCAAGTGATGGACTATATTTATATAAAAGGGTGCACATATCTATTTTAGATAGAGGGAGAAATATTGACTTGGATTTATTCAATGTCTTGGATGTACAAATAATTGGCATAGGAATAAATTCCATAAGAGTCTATTGGAAATGGGATGTTCTAGAGACACATATTGTGTAGGAAGGATAAAACCATGGTAATGGTTTTTTATTCACCATAGTCGGTGATACATTATTCATTGAGAATAATGAATCCTACAAGAAATAAATGGAAACAAGATGAAATTGACATGATCAATTAAAATTTAATAATGGGTTTCATGTATCAAAGTATAGGGGCTTATTATTTTGAATATTGTGGTGGGTATTCAAGTGATTATATACATGGGTGGTACAAGCATGGTACCAATAAGGTTCGATTGGTAATAAAAAGTTTTTATTCCTAAATCCATTATAATCTTACTAATCGTAATTCATTTCTATGATCATTAAATTGGTAATTGGATGTTAAGACCACCAATTTTGGAATATTTCTATACGATACAACCAGAAAGGGTTGGTGACACCATAGAATTACAATAAGGGGTACAAGTTACTAAAATACGATTTTGGATTGAAGTAAAAAATGAGATCATAGAATATTCATTTGGAACACATTTTTATCATGTTTCTATAAGATGTTAGTGGGAGTTTCATTATTTTAAAGGAAAATATGTTCGATAACATATGGAAAATAATTATTGTTCTTATAGTTAGTTAAGACCCATTATGAAAGTAACTCTCCAGAGATTGACTTAAAGTATCAACCTACGTTATAGGGAACGAGATATACTAGGGTAAATCTAATAGTTTCTTAGACCAAGTCAAAAGTACATACTGACAAGGTATTGATAAAATATAAGTTGGAACAATTTGAGAGAGAATTTTTACTAATGTAACATGGAATAAATCTCTCCAAGAAGACATGCATGGGGAATAACAGGAGATTAAAGAGGTGAGTATAATTCCATAAGCTCTAGTAATGGATCTATTACATATTCCATGTTATGCATGATGTATGATATTTCCAACATGTGCTCAGTGGTAGGAAAATATTAGTTATATCCAATATAACTACACAAGAAGCATTCAGAACTATCTAGTTGTACATGAGAGAGTATAAGAGGTATGTTCCTAGTACTTGGAGAGTAAGGGACATTAGTTTTAAGAGGTCGTGTACTAATATTCCTTTGGATCAATATGATTTAATATCATAGTCAGACTAAGCTAATGAGAATGAAAATCTCATTCAAGACAGTGGAAGTCATATCTACAAATACCGAGTGAATTCTGAATTTTGGGGTATCTAAAGAAAAAATGTTAAATACACAACGATTCATTCTAGTTATTAGAATCAAAATTAGTAAGTAAAGTTTTATCATAATGTAAATTATAATAATTCTATTATTGGTACTAGCCAAGATGTCAGGTTTTGACAGTGGATAAAAGAAACATCCTGAGGGATATCATCTCTTGAGGAATTTTACTCAAGGAGGTGAAGTCACAGATAACATATTATCCATGCAGTAGAGGAATGATAGGCCCAACAAATAAATCCATAACTCATTAGAAACATCATATTATCATTTGAGAGCTAACAAGGTTCGTTAGCAAGTTGAATCTAGTGGAATTAGGAGGGTTGTAATAGTGGGTGCCCTATACCCAACTAAATAGTAATTTTCGATTACTATATATTGTATATAGTGAGTTGTGCATGATATTTACTATAATAGTGTTTATATTTCTACATTTACTATTTACATGGTAATTTCCATAGATTATTTTCCATATCGAAAGTTTATAGAAGATCTCAGGCTATAATGAGAGCCTTGAGATACCATTCTATTGATCTTAAACATATGTCCTATGGTCTAGATACATTATTATGACTGGACATAGATGATGTATGAATATCAGGTTTTGGGGGCTCATAAGTATTGAGACTTCTTCTCATGAAGTTCACACTTAGTGATCTCAAGTATATGAGATCATGAGGACTGAATCACTGATATAAACACCACATGTTTCAGGTGTAATTAGTAGTTCCTATTTTTAAACACATGTAATGGTCTTCTTACTTGAGATTATTATCAATGTATACCATTTGATCATGTACTTTAATGAAAGAAAAAAATTGTTAAATTGAATTCATAACAAGGTATCTTGTGTTGAGTGTGTCATTAATGGAATGACATTGATTGAATAATCAAGAAATAATTTGTCGCTTCTGACATGATGAGTTATCTTGGACCTAGTTGATATATATGGTAGTACCTTTACTAAATCCATGACCATGGTAGAATAAGTTAAATCCATATAGTAAGGTCAAAAATAATAAATCAATAAAGTATGACGACACAAAGTGTACATCCTACTTTATGAGATATAGCGAGACAAAGAGATTGTATTACACGGTGTGTGTTTATAGAAATGTTGTTGTTTCTATGACTACTTTTGATCTCTTTAGGGTCCTTGATGAGTTTCTAAACTATGATTTTGGTATGTGAATAATATTCACTACTATCGAGATAAGGGCCTAGAGGGTCACACACTGAGCATATTCACAAGTCTTCCCTATTATGATGAATAGGAATATAGAACAAGGTGGGCCCCACCACCAGGGTCTGAGTGACGTCCGAGAATTATTGATCACCAATAAATAAATAAATTTATATTATTTGAGTTTAGAATAATTGGTATTGAATTTTTTTATTAATTATATTTACAAGTATTAAAATAAGTACATGGAAAATATTATACGAATGAATATTATATTGATATTCAAGATTCATTTAATATTTGCAGGAATGATGATCCGAATTAATAGATCAATTTTATCATATAATATATTTATTATATTACAAGAAAGTGATAAAAATATAAATAATGTTGATGAATCAATAAAGTAGTCATAATAAGTCTTTTGTGTATTATTTAGTGGGTAATAAATATTTAGGGGTTGAGGAACCTTTTTCAGGTAATTTTATAACTCACTATATATATGAGAGAGTCTCTCACATGGTAACTATTGATTGATCATTCATTGAGAGTATCTCTATCCTCTCCTACTTCTTATAGAGAGAGAGACTCTCGATCCAAGCAACCAGATTGAGCTCTCTTTCATGCATTATAGGAACATTGATGTGGTGATCATCAGGACGTCGAAGGCATCGTTGGATTGTCGTGCTAGCACCCAAAATTCAATGATCGATGTTCCCACAGACTTTCAAAGCATGTGTAGACAATATAGAAGGAATTGGCTTTAATTTATTCGAGTAATGGTCGTTTTTACTTAAAATTCATTACACCAAGAACCCCAGACCTTTACCAAAGTTGTGATCACTAGTGATGACATAGTTACATCGATTGTCGGTGAAAAATTTTAAATCCTAGTTCATATAATTTAATTTCATACTTTGATACCTTCATACATTTTCTTTTTCATTTTGACTCACCATTCCAATGGCCATGACTACCCCTAGGCATTTTAAGGGTCCCCATTTTTCACAGGTGACCCTCTATAGCTGAAACACCCACTTAAATGGACTCCCTATCCATTTCACTCATTGTGGTGCACCTCTTCACCAAAAAACTGACTCTATTAACCCTTAGATAAGCTCCAAATATGTCTAGTGAGCCTCACATGAAGTTCAAATCACCCTCATGTGAGATCGGATCACCCTGACATGACTGGTATTTTCCTTGACGTGAGCCTGAAACCACCCTCACATGACCGGAATCTACCCTTATGTGAACATGGGTTACCCTAATGTATAGAAGGAAAAAGAGGATTACCCTTAATCCATGCACCATACCCAACAAAATTCTCATAGTCATGGGCATGGTGTTCCTCATGCCAAGGGAAACCCACATTGATATCTCTATAGCACTAAACCCACTCCCATGGCATGGTGATCCTACCTGAAACCTATAATGACCCGGTATTGACATGCATATACATTACATAACATTTTCAGAATACTTAAATCATAATAAAAAAGAACACAAAAATATCGTATTAGTTTAGTGTCGTTGGAAACATAGAAACAAAAACAATGGTACATAAGCGAGCTACGTTATCTCCCACTAGGTTCATCATGACTAGTACCCTTCTTAAACACATCACACTTAATACATATCCTCATAATATATGGAAGGAAACATAAAAATTTGTGTTCTTAGATGATCATTAAGGGTAAATAAGGGATATATATAGGCACAAACATGGGTATAGGGGTATGATAATGTGATCATAACATTAGAAGATCATACCCTGCATATCAAAATCATAAACATGAATCATGGCATAAATCTTAGAAGTTCATAAGACATGAATCATAAGGAAATAAAGAACATAATCCATGAAATCATAGCATGGGGATAAAACATGGAATTGTTCCAAACACATAAGGATATAAAATCTTATGTCTAGGCTACCTACCATGACCTTAATAACATGTTAGGCTTGGGCTAATCACCCGTGTACCAATTTAGGGCTTAGGATGTTATCCTATGTACCCTCTTGCTTTGGGATTGGGATTTCATCCCATTTACTATTAGGACCAATATGATTATGAAGAATATCCTTTTCAGGTATTGTCTTTTGTTGTCAAGGAATTTTGAGGAGAAAGGAAATCACTTCACTTTGTATAAGTGGTTGATGGCATATAGGGAAGTTACAATACTTCCCATGGTAACTATGATGATGATTTGCTGATTTTTATTTCACAAATATCATATGTTTAGAGAACTTGTGATGCAATCCTTATGAAGGATAGGGGAGTAATGAAGTGTTTTTTGGAAAAGGATAGAAAGTGGCACGCAAGTGTGGCATGCAAGTATAAGTGGCGCGCAAGTGTATGTTGCATGCAAGTCATATTTAAAATATCATCTAATCAAAAATACGACAAAGGAAAGAAAGTGGTACACAAGTCAAAAGGGGTGCACAAGTCAAAAATTGGCACGCAAGTGTAAGTGGTGAACAAGTGTATGTTGCGCGCAAGTCATATTTCAACATCAACACATAAAAATATGACAGAGGGAAGAAAGTGACATGCAAGTGATGGAAGTGGAATGCAAGTGATGGAGTAGTGAAAAAGTGGTGGAGTGGCGTGCAAGTTATGAAATGGAATGCCAGCTGAGTTTCATGCCTTGCACACAAGGTCACCAAAATGCCTATTAATAGTCGGCTACCCTCCTCATTTTTTAAGGCTAAACACTTAAGAGAAAATTTGAGCTCTGATCATGCAAGTAGTAGAAAGTGGAACACAAGATTAAGTGTCATTAAAGTCATGAGTTATTTATAAGGTGCTCAAGTAGGGAGGCGCGTAAGCTGAGTGGCGCGCAAGTAGAGTGGTGTGCAAGGAGAGTGGCGCGCAAGCAGAAGTGGCATGCAAGTTTTAAGAGGCGCAGAAGCAGGGAGTTGTGTTCGAGAAGTGTGATGTGTATAATCCAAAGGTGGAGTGCGAGTTGTGAGTTGTACACAATAGTGGCACGCAAGTAGTTAGTGGTGCACAAGTAGGTAGGTGCGCAAGCAGGTGGCGCGCAAGCTGGGAGGCATGCAAGAAGGGTGTGGCATGCAATCTATTTGGGCCAGGAGGTTCTTACCAGCTTCTGGGTAAGAAAGTGAAAAATTTTTTTGAAATATTTTATTTGTGAAAGTTCATCAAGAAGCACAGAAAAAAAATTTACTCTATTTGTGATAAGAGGGAGTACATTCAATATTGGATTGTTTTCAAAGTGCTACATGAGTGTAATTTCATATTCTACTCATTATATTCCACATCAAAGGATTTTTTTTTCTAGTGGATTTTGTGGTACTTGATTGTTTTCTTACCATACCAAGGATGTAGCTACTCTTATTGAGTAGTGAACCTTGTAAATCTTGTGTTCATGTGGTTGTGTGTGTTCAGCAGGAAAGAAACTCTTTAACATGAGGTAAAGGTTGTTTCAAAAATAAGGAAACATAAAAGGAAAAAGATATCACTGATTTACCCCCTCCCCCTCTTAGTGATACTTGGATCCTGACTGGGAATTTCAATTGGTATCAAAGGGAGGTTACCTTTGTTTGTTCTTTGATGAAGTTTTGAAGAGAAGTTGTGATGGAGAATTTGAATTATGTGAATAGTAAGGGGGTTCTAATATTTTATGGAAAGAATTATTATATATGGAAGGATAGAATAATGCCTTATCTTATGTCTCTTGGGTATGAAGTTCTTGAAACTACAACTGATGGATTTACTCCTATTGATGAAAAGATTCCTCTTACACCTGCTGATAAGAAGAATCTTGAGAATGATAGAAGAGCTAAAAATTCATTACTCTCATCTCTTTCTGAGAGTGAGTTTTTAAGAGTGAAAGGCGTCGCTACAGCTAAAGGCATCTGGGATAAGTTGAAGAACATCTATGAAGGAAATACAAAAGTGAAGAGTAAAAAACCTACAAATCTGGAGGTTGAAGTATGAATAATTGAAAATGGGAGAATATGAATCTGTTGGGGACTTCTTTACCAAGGTTAATGACATTTTCAATAAATCAGATGTCTTGGTGAAAAGTTGGAGGATTATACAGTTGTTTAAAAGATCTTGAGAATTTTGTCTGACAAGTTTGATGTTAAAGTGTCTTTATCAGAAGACAAAGATCCTAAAACATTATCTATGGATGATTTTCATAGCACTCTCATTACTTATGAAATGAGAAGGTAGAAGACTATGAAGAGAAAAAAACTGATAGAGAAATTTCATTCAAGGCTGCAAGGAGAGAGAAATCAAAGAAGACTCTTATTGAAGATGATGTTGGTGAATCTGATTCTAAAGATGAGGTATGTAAAAATTTTGATGAAATTTTATCCTTGTTTTCTAAAAATGTGAAAAGAGGTACAAGTAAATACAAGGGGAAACTTCCCTTGAAATGTTTTGAGTGTGGATCCAGTGCTCACTTTGTCACTAACTATCCTCAAAAGAATAAAGAAGAAGATAGTGATGATGATGATAGAAAGCCAAGAAGGTCATGGAAAAAACAAACTAACAAAGATAAATATTTTCAAAGGGGAAGGATAAAAATTTCTTCAAATCTAAAAGAAGAATCTTTTTATCTAAATATGATGAAGAATAAGATAGAGAATATGAATCCAAGAAATCATTTGCTGAGAAAGCTAGAGAGAATACATTTATTGTAGTAGTTAATAATGAAGATTACAAGAGCAACAGTTCTGACGAAGAAGAAACTCAACTTGAATATCATCTGAAATAAGAGTTGAAAGAATGTTTTAGGAATATTAGAAGTCTTGAGAAGGAAAAAAATAAGTTGATAAATTAAATTTCCACATTAAACAATGAAGAAGGTTTTCCTGATGAGAAAATCAAGATGAAAAAATAGATTGATGATTTGAAGAATTTTCTTGAGAATGAAAAGAATTGTAATGATCATCTTGAAGTAAATCTGAAGGCAAAAGAAGAAGAGTTGGAACTTTTCCAACAGAAACTTTCTAAAGCTAAAGAAATGAATATCAGTTTAAAATAATCTATCTCAAAATTTGGTTAACATTCTAGTAATAATGAACCAAATAAGGATCCATAAAATTTACCTTCAAAGGTTGAGAGAAAAGATGGAACTGGTTCTAATAAGAACAAATTTGGAAATTCTATGTATGTAGGAAAAGTCAGCAATGCTGAAAAATCATAAGTACATAAAAATCCTGAGTCTAGAAAGATTTTTATTAATTCTAGTACTGATAATTCTGAATAGAAATATGAGTTGAAAAAGAAAGTTATGATTGAAAATAGGAAGGTTGATGGTCAGCAGAGTTCTATTAAAAAGGTTGTTGAGAATCATGTTCACAACTCTGATCAATATAGAAGTTTTAGAGGGAAATATTCATTCTATGGATACTACTGATATTATGGTGGATTCGGACACACTTCAAACATGTGTTGGTTCAATCAACAACATTACTACGATTCCACAAGTTATGGAAGACAGGGGTTGAGGGGGGATCAATCCTTTCAAAAAGGAAAGTACAAGAAGGAATTTCATAAGAAATCTGAGAAGGCTGGTGTGAAAGTTGAAAATAGGTTCCAACCATTGAAAACTATTTGTAAAATATGTGAATAGCTTGGACATCTTGCTAAGGGATATCTTGTTTTATTTCCAACACAAAAAAAGGTTCTTAGAAAATCTCAGAAGGTGGAGGTGAAGAATGAAAAGGAAGAACATAAAGCTCTTGTTGTTGAAACCGCCTTGAAAGATACAAAAGGAGAACATACAAGGATTCTTGATAGTGGGTGTTCTTCTCATATGATGGGAGACATAAATTTTCTGAATAATGTGAAATAATTCAAAGAAGAAATAGTTACATTTGGAAATGATGAATCTCTAAGGATCAAATGTGTTGGATCAACCATCATCGGGAAAGAAAAAATGATATCTAGGAAAACATTATATGTTAATGGATTGAAACATAATCTGTTGAGTGTTTCACAACTCTATGATGAGGGCAACAAAGTTATCTTAAGAAAAAATGGGTTTGTTGTGAAAAGTGAAAATGATGGAAAGGTAGTTACAAGAGGCCAACGTACAAAAGAGAACTTGTTCCAAGTTGGTGAAGTATAGAACTCTTGTTACATGGGTATGGTGGATGAAAATTAGTTATAGAATAAAAGGATAGGACATATATGTCAGATAAACATGTGAAAGTTATCAACATGAGACAATATCTGAGATATGCCTAGTTTATCAAGAAGAAGATATTGGTGTTGCACTATTTGTGAAAAAGGAAAGATTACAAACTCTATGCATAAGAGAGTTGACATTCATTCAAAAAAACCCTTGGAACTTATACATTCTAATATATGTGGACCAATGAGAAAGAAATCAACAAATGGAGATAATTACTTTATTAATTTCATTGATGAATTTACTTTCATTAAGTATGTTATGTACATGAGACATAAGTTAGATGATCTGAAAATGTTTAAGACTTTTAGGAGGAAAGCAAAGAAGGAATGTGAGTATTCAGTGAAGATGTTGAGAACTAATAATGGTGGAAAGTATAATAATGAATATTTTTAATGTTACCTTGAGAATCATGGAATTATGCATGAGTTTAGTTAACCATACACACCTCAACAAAATGGGGTTGTTGAAAGGAAGAATAGAAGTTTGGTTGAAATGGGGAAAACTATGTTTCTTGAACATGGTCTCTCTCATTATTATTGGAGGCAATCCATGAGTACTGCAGTGTATATCAAAACTTATGTTTCTATAGACCACATTCAGATATGACTCTATATGAAATGTTTTATGAAAAAACTCCAAGTTTGAAACACTTAAGAGTTTTTGGGATTCCATTCATCATAAAGAAAAAGGGTGTAAACCTTGGAAAGTTTGAACAAAGAGGAGATGATGGAATTTTTCTTGGATATTCTCCATAAGTAAGAGGATACATAAGTTTCAACAAATAAATAGTAAGAATTGTTGATTCTTCTGATGTGAAAATTATTGAAAATATTGAGAAAGAAAAGCAGACTTGTGCTAATATAGAAGTTGAGTAGGATAAGGATAGTCTTGTTAAAGATTATGATAATACTACCAACAGTGTTAATCCTACTCAAGAAGATGAATCAGACTCAGTAATTTCAAGTGATGAGGATGAAATTCAAACAGCTCATCCTAGGATGAGGAAGAAAGTGGAGGATCAGAACATTATTGGTGATCAACATCAGAGGGTTCAAAAAAGAAGAACAAAAAATGTTGTTACCCATACTTCTTTGTATTAAAAAGTGGATCCAAATGATGTAAATGGAGCTTTTGAGAATCTAGAATGGATTTAGGCTATGAATGAAGAGCTTGATCAGATATAAAAGAATGATACTTGGAAACTCGTACCCAATCCAGATGACAAAAATGTTATTGGTACAAAATGGGTTTTCCGGAACAAGATGAATGAATAAGGTGAAGTGATAAGGAACAAGGAAATATTAGTATGAAAATGTTACTCACAAATTGAATGTGTTGATTTTGATGAGACTTTTTCTCTAGTGGCTTGATTGGAAACAATTAGAATATTTCTTTCTATTACTACACAATGGGGTTACAAAAAGTTTCAATGGATGTGAAGTCTGAAATTCTTAATGGAAATATTGATGAAGTTTACATTGAAAAACCTTGTGGATTTATTGTTGGGAAAGATAAAAGTTATGTGTGTGAGCTGAAGAAAGCCTTGTATGGTCTAAAACAAGCTCCAAGGGCATGGTATTTCAAACTGGATACTTGCTTAAGGAAGATGAGTTTCAAGAAAGGAAGAATTGACAACAATCTCTACATCAATGAATGTTAGGAGTCTTCTCTCATTGTAATAGTTTAAGTTGATGACATTATCTTTGCTGGAAATGATAAAAATATCTTGTAAAAGATTTTTTGAAGAGATGAAGAAGTTGTTTGAGATGTCCATGCTGGGAGAAATGAAATGCTTTCTTGAGTTTTAAATATTACAGAAGAGGAACCACGTTTTTCTTTCTCAAGAGAAGTATGCTAAGGAATTTATGAAGAAGTTTGGCATGGAAAATTATAATCCAATTTTCACACAAATTTTAGTGGGAAACAAGTTGTCTAAAGATGTAGAAGGCAAAGAAGTGATCAAAAAGAGTTTTGAAAGCTGATTGAAAGTTGATTATATTTTACTACCTCAAGACCCGACATTGTCTATACTATTACCTTATGTTCAATGTTTCAGAGTGGTCCTAAAGAATCACATTTAATTTTTGTAAAGAGGATTATCAGATATATCAAAGGCACAACCAATTTTGGAATCAAGTATGATGGAGCAGAAAATATTTATTTGTTTGGGTATTCAGATGCTGATTGGGCAGAAAATGTTGATGATAGAATATCCACATCTAGTGGAGTTTTATTTCTAGGGAAAAGTTGTGTCAGTTGGCATACAAAGAAACAAAATTCAGTAACTCTTAGCACGGCTGAAGCTGAGTATGTTGTTTTCACTCAAGCTGTTACCCAACTTATGTGGATAAAGACTCGGTTGGAAGATCTACTTGTTGAAGTGAAGCTACCCTTACTCTTGGAATGTGATAATCAGAGTGCAATCAATCTTACAAGGAATCTGGTACAACATTATCATTCAAAACACATTGACATAAAGTACCACTTCATCAAAGAGTAAGTGGATAATAATGAATTGAAGCTAGAGTATGTTCCTATAATGGAACAAGTTACTAAAATATTCACAAAACCTTTACTGGAGGAACCATTTGCTAAATTGAGGTTGAACATGGGTGTCCAACCTCTTTATCATCACGGTTGAGGTACGTGTGTTTGTCCCCTCTCTCATCTTACCTTTGGATAGTGTTTTCAAGGGGGATCATTGTTTCATAAATCTATCCTTATGGTTTCATGCATAAAGGGGGAGTTGTGGGTAAGCTGTGAATTCATCATGTAAGTGTGTGAACTATTCTAAAAATTTGTTGGAGTGGTTGTAGGAAACAAATTTATTTGGTCTAAAAGGAGTTAAAGTTGTGGAAGATGGTTTGGAAGAAAAATAAGATGAGAATTTTTTATAGAAGGCTGGAGAAGAATGTTGTAGATGATTCATAGTCAAACAACATGGTTTTGCTGCCAATAATTCTTTTTTCCTACAATGAGTTAGCTCACGTAGGCTTAGATTTATTGATGAGTAATCCATTTCTTGCGATTACAAAGTTCAGTGATTTATGAATCTTGGTTGATAAAAAAATCCAAAGGGGGGGATTATTAGGACCAATATGATTATAAAGAATATCATTTTCATGTATTGTATTTTGTTTTCAATGAAGTTTGAGAAGAAAGGAAATAACATCACTTTGTATAAGTGGTTGACAGAAGATAGAGAAGTTCCAATACTTCCCATGGTAACTATGAAAATGCTTTTCTGATTTTTATTTCACAAATATTATAATTTGGGAGAACTTGTGATGAAATACTTATGAAGGATAGGGGGAGTAAAAAAGTGTTTTTTGGAAAAGGAGAGAAAGTGGCACGCAAGTGTGGCGTGCAAGTATAAGTGGTGTGCAAGTGTATGTTGCATGCAAGTCATGTTTCAAAGATCATCTCATCAAAAATATGACAAAGTAAAGAAAGTGGCGCACAAGTAAAAAGGGACGTGCAAGTCAAAAAGTGGAATGCAAGTATAAGTGGTGCACAAGTGTATGTTGTGCGCAAGTCATATTTCAACATCAACACATCAAAATATGACAAAGGGATAAAAGTGGCATTAAAGTGATGGATGCGGCGCGCAAGTGGTGGAGCGGCATGCAAGTGGTGGAGCAGCGCGCAAGTTATGAAATGGTGCGCAAGCTGAGTTGCATGCCTTGTGCTCAAGGTCACCAAAATTCCTATAAATAGAAGACTACCCTCCTCATTTTTAAGGCTCAACACTTAAGAGAAAATTTGATATCTAATCACACAAGTAGTAGAAAGTGGTGTGCAAGCTGAAGTGTTGTGCAAGTCAGGAGTTATTTATAAGTCGTGTAAGTAGGGAGGCACGTAAGCAGAGTGGATCACAAGCAGAGTGGCGCGCAAACAGAGTGGCGTGCAAGCAGAAGTGGCATGCAAGTTGTAAGAGGTGCACAAGCATGGAGTTTTGTTCAAGAAGTGTGTTGTGTATAAGCCAAAGGTGGAGCGTAAGTTGTGAACTGTGCACAATAGTGGCGCGCAAGTAGTTAGTGGCGTGTAAGCAAGTAGACACGCAAGCAGGTGGCACGAAAGCTGGGAGGCGTGCAAGCAGGGTGTGGAGTGCAAGCTATTTGCACCATGAGGTTCTTACCAGCTTCTGTGTAGTAAATTGAAGAATTGTTTTGAAAGATTTGATTTTTGAAAGTTCATCAAGAAGCACAAAAACATTGTTTTACCCTATTTGTGATATGAGGGAGCACATGCACTATTGGATTGTTTTCAAAGTGATACACGAGTGTAAGGGAATATCCTTTATATTTTATTCCACATTAAAGGATTATTTTCTAGTGGATTTTATGGTACTGGATTGTTTTTGTACCATACCAAGGACGTAGTTACTCTTGTTGTGTAGTGAACCTTGAAAATATTGTGTTCATGTGTTTGTATGTGTTCAGCAAGGAAGAAACTCATTAACAGGAGGTGAAGGTTGTTTCAAAAAGAAGGAAACATAAAAGGAAAAAGACATCATTGATTCACCCCCTCCCCCTCTCAGTGATACTTGGATCCTGACTAGGAACTTCATGTACCTTCTTGTTTCAGGCTTGGGATGTACTCCTATGTACCCTCTTGTTTCGGGCTTGGGATGTACTCCCATATACCCTCTTGTTTTGGGATTTCCCTCCCATATATCCTTTGATTTCATAAAACATTTATCATTACCCAATGAATTGTAGGGAGATATAGTTCACACCCATCTTATAATAATATCATTCATACATGTGCTGCAAAATAAAACTTTCATCATATCATGACACATAAAAAGAGATAGGTTTTATAAATATCAAATCATAACCCATGAAATGAAATACTCATGGAAGAGTAATGGGTTTCAAAAGAATATAACCCGTGAAAGAGGAATGGGTTTCATAAACATCATTAAATCAAAACATATATCATTCAGAGAAAAAATGTTAATGTAACCTTTGGAACATATCTTATAATGTCATGAGTAACATTAATGAATTCCATATTAGATAGAAAATAACTTGGAAATATATTTTTAATATCTTTCTTAAGGAAAATAATCATTCTTCTTTGAAAAGTATTTTTAAAACATAAACCCTTTAGAAAACCATTTTCTTTGAAAATGAATTGAAAACATAGAAATAACACTTGAAATCATTTTGAAAACCTTTTCCCTTGAAAACTTATAAAATAATCTTGAAAAATTATGAAAACCATATTCCTTAAAAACATATAAAAGAATCTTAAAAACCTTTTTGAAAAACAATTTCCTTGAAAAATACTTTGAAAACTTATAAAGAAATCTTGAAAACATTTTGAAAACCATTTCATTGAAAATTAATTTTAATTTTTTTAAAAAATTAACCTTTTAAACATCCAAATTAAGCTTCAAATAAATGACGGTGGGTAAATCTGTACATGTCGTATGAGGTAAAAAGAACAATTCTTTTTCATGGTAAAAAGGTTAGAAAAATGCCTTGTTCGAAAAGTGATCAAAAGATTCCTTTGAAAACATTGGTAAAAGAAAAAAAGGGTAAAATGTATTTTAAATATTATAGGATAATATTATAATATTCTTGTAAACCCTTTTTAGAAAACGTGGTTTTAAAGGAATCCAAATTTCTGACTGAAGAGAGGGTAAAGTCAGGCTTTCATAAAAACACTTTCTTAACTATCTTATGTACCAAAGAGTGAAAAAATGGTACCAATACATTAATATATAATTAATAATCATAGGATAATAAAATTAATAAGATTTATTAAGATATAGATCATAATATTTCATCAAAGGAAGTATAAACATAAATAATCTTGAAAAACGAATGAGATTGTTTCAATAAACTCTTTGAACTTGGTAACTTTGAACCATACTCCCCATGTAAAAAAATGAAATTATATAAAGCTTAAAATATCATGAAAATAATTAGATTTATGATATAACATTTCAAATGTAGTATATACACCTCATGGAAAAATATAGGTGTATAACATGATATGCGTCCCAAAGAAGGAAAATTGAGACAAAATTACTTTACCGATTTGGTAACTTTTAAAACATAAATCTCATGACAGAATGTTCATAAAATGGATATGTTAATACCCATAATTTTATTTATAAGAATAATATAATACATCCATGGTCATTATACACACCACACAAAAGTAATGGGTGGTGAATAAAGTGTGTATCTCATGGAAATAAAAAGTAAGATGAAATTCCCTTACCTTGTGTCTTGACTCTCATCGTACTCATTCAAACATCCTATATAATAAATATAAATTTATTATACATATATAATAGAATCATATTCTTATATATAATACCATATATGGTTTTATTATGACTTTATATTACCCAAATGCTAACAATTCTATGTTAAGGTTACGCTTCGGGTAATATTTGTTTTGCTTTTCACATGTGTCTTAATTTGTTATATATTATGTACTTATACTGATATCATGATTTCAAGAATATAAAACATTATATAAATATCATTTATATTATTTATATGTGTATTATAATAATATATATAATATAGAAGTATGAAATGGAATACACTGTTCATAGAGACGGTAGGTCGTATGTACGCAAGAACACTATTTTTGTTTAATTTTCGTATTGAAAGAAAGAATGAAAATGAAATATATTTGTATATATATCATTATTACAATAGAATTATTATATCATATATATAATATAATTTCACTAAACAAATCCTTAATACTTTCCATGTAGTGTGTGAACAAATTACATCGCTTTGAGGGGGCGGTAGTCCACACTTCCTCAAACGAAATTATCATATTTACACCTAATGGAAAGTATAAAGATATGTGATGAAAAAGGATCAAAAAAGATTAAATACATAATAAATATAATATATTATATATATAAATATATTTTCCATCATAATGTCCATCATGAGATGCGGTAAATAAAAAAATGAACAATCATTGTTTTGTGAGGTGATAGTTCACCGTACATGTAAACAATATGTTTGTTACCCATTAGATGGAATTGAGTGTAAGTGTAAGTCAAAAACATAGCATAAAAACTTCCTAGTATATTTAGGATACTTTTTTTATTATACAATCATGGAATAATAAGAGTTGAGGGAGTGGAGAAAGAAAATAAAAGAAAGGAGTTTGAGGGAGGGTGTTACCTCTTAATCAGATAAATCCTTTTGGTTTGCACCAAAGGGATTCCATGGAAGGATTTATGACCAAAGGTGATATTAAAGGAGGAAATGAGGGATTTTGGGAGACTATTTGGGCAGATTTTGGATGAGCCAAAGTGTCTTGATATGTGAGAGGAAGGGGTAGAATTCTTTCCTTTTTATAGTGAAGGGGGAGTGACGCTCTTATAAATACCAAAAAGGTATTCAATAATGGGAGGTCTCCTTTACCTAATGTTCCTCAAAAATGAAAAAATAATAAATTAATGTGAAATTATGGTCGAACCAAATCTACACCGGACATAAATATGTTCATTTTAATAATTTGGTTCCTTAACTTCTAAGATTCCCCAATTTTATTATTTTTGTTTTTATTAAAGCATCTAGTTTTCTAACCTAAGAATTTTAACCATTAAGACTAAACTAAAGTGAGAATTATATATCATATCATATAGAGATGCTGAATTATAAATATGATACCTAATTTACGAAATAAAAACCTCATATGTTTTGGAAATTAATTTTTAAAATAAGCGCTTGTGATGCGTAATACTCTGCTTAAACTCGGACCGTACTAACAGTGTTTTTACAATCTATGAGTCAATATGTTAATTATAAAAGATTAATTGTTCCATTAATAGAACATATTTAACATATTTTTACCCTTAAAAATAACTTGGAAAAATATATTATTTTTATTAATTTTAAATCATTTAATAAAATATCATTTATTGTAAAATAACAATAAAGTCAATTTTGACATTATTTATTTAATTTTAATTTTAAAATTTAAAACTAATATTGGAATTAAAATAAATTAGATTTAAAGTTGTGTAAAATGATATATTTATCATAAAAAAATAATTAAAGACAATAATTCAATCAATTCACTTCACTTTTAACATTTATAATATCATTTATTTTAGTTAATTATTAACTACATAATCACTATGTTGGCGTTTCATAACCATTTTAATTAACTAAATCATATCTAAAAATTATTGATAAATTATTATGATAAAAACAACCAATTTAAATTTCAAAATGATTTGTATAAACGAAAATATGATGTTTTGTACATATCTCAAAGTTTCATAAATATTAAAGGTAAGGAAAGTTCTCTTTTTGTCTTTTTCCTTACTTAACCTTTTATATAGGGCACTTCCATTTAATAATATCCCAATAACTCATAAAATTATATACAATAGGGGATATGGTTGAATTATTGGTAGGAAATTCCTTTTGGACAAGTGTCCAGGTCATTTTGGTCCTTATGATTAAGGTTTAGTCCTTAATTAAGTTTAGTCTTACCTTAATCGTTGTGATTAATTTTAATCACTTTCACTAATATTTTTGGTCAAAAATTAAGTTGATATTATTAGATTAAAAATATCATACTAATTAAAAAAGTGTATGTCCATTTTTTAAAATTTAAATCACATAAGTAGGAAAATTAGGTTTAACGCCAATCTCGCAGACGTGGCGAGAAAGCGGGGTTTTAAAATAAAAATGTAACGCCCCGACCCCAGCTACCCAGAGTCGGTGCATTACTTCGTAACATTATCATGATCACAAAAGATCAAGTCTCGAAAGACCGATTAGTTTAGTAGCCTTGGAAACACTAGATACATTCGTAAACGTTACATTACATCATAAAGTGAAAAACTACAATAAAAAAATCTCCATAGTCCACACTCATATCCTCTTCTGACAATCCCTGCAGGTCATTCATAAAATACTTCTTCACATCCTGGAAAATATTAAAACATTGAAAGGGGTGAGCTCAGATGATCAGTAAGGATAACAATATTGCGGAAGCTTTCATAAATAAACATAAAAATTTAAGGCAACGTATAACTAAAACAAAAGCCTTTTAAACTTGAACATCAACATAATATGGAAAAAGTAAAATAAGATAACGTCATTCACTTCTTCACATGGATATTCTACTGGTCGAATAATCACCTGAAATATCAATAACCACTTTCATAATGAGGGAATGTATAATGTCGGACATTCTGAAACATTTTGTCAAGGCCTCGGCCAAGACGTCTAAAATGATTAAGGCCTCGGCCAAAACCATAAATCAAATTGGGAAAGGGCCTCAGCCAATTCCACGTTTAGTTGTCTCATGAGACCTACCGATGCATCGAGGAGCTATAGCGGGCTCCACCCGTCACTTATTAAGTCCAATACATTCCTCATATGAATAGATTTAAACATATCATAAACCATAACATAATTGTATCACATAAAACATGCATAAAGGAAACATAACATTTCCACATTTCAATCACAAGATATCAATACAACACATTGATATAATAAAAACTCTTTCAAAACCATTTTCTATAAAAAAAAAGTTAAAACTTTGTATTTATTTTTCATTAAAAAAATGATGGCTTGTAGAGGAAGCCGAAACTCAAATAATGGTCACGGCGGCGGAGAAGTCGTTGTCGCCGCATAAGTACGGAAAAAAAAACATTCCCCTTTTGTCGTTTAGTAAAACGCTTCGTATAAAAAGATTCCTTTTGAATAAACTTAAAAGTCAAAGGGGTTTATACACCGTATAAAAGAAAGTTGTGTATAAAACCAAATATGCCTCAATGAAAGGAGATTGAGACGAAGTCCTTAAAAAGATCATTTTTAAAATAAAATAGATCTATTATGTGTATTCACTATAGGTACACATAAAGAAAGTAATAATACAAAATAGGACATAATAATATCATGACATAATTTGAAAGTAGGAGATTAACCCAAAGAATGGAAATTGGGTTAAGAAGTTCCCTTACCTTGCGTCTTGTCCTGACTCGACCGTTCTTTAACCTCCTGAATAATAAACTAGAGTTAATTTATATTTACTTAAGAACATTTTTCATGTTCATTATTCCATTTATATCACTTATTACCATGTTATGACCATTATTTAATTATTTAAGTTAATAACGGTCGTTTTGTCGATCTTTGGTACTTGAGTAAAAAATAAACTTCTTATAATTACAAGTTGTTCATGTGGTGAAATATCCATTATATCCAGAATTATATTCATGATGTAGATATCATATATATCATATATATATAGTATATACATTCATTCATAATGTCACGTAACATTTAGAGGTAAGAAATGAAATGCACCGTTCATGGAGACGGTAAGCCGTACGTACGCATGAACGCTACTTTCATTTCTATTTCGTATTTAATGGAATGAAATCATAATGATATAAATTTATAATATAATTACAGTATAATATAGTGTATAATACCATTTACTCCATCCTTTATACATCCCACATATGGCATTAACGATTCAAATCACTTTGAGGGGGCGGTAGTCCGCACTTCCTAAAATGAAATTATCGCGTTTTACCCATAATGGAAATCATAAAGTATGCCATAAATGAGAAATACAGAAGCATAAGTAAAACATAAACATATTATATATCATATATAAAAATAGTGACATCTTAATGGCCACCTTTGAAGGTGTTATATGAGTGTTGAACAATCATCGTTTTGTGAGGCAGAAATTCGTCATCCACAGAAACCGTATGTTCTTTAACCATTAGATGTAGGTGTGTGTAAGTGTAGCTCGAATCCTTCTTATAAAAACATCCTAGTATATTGAGGATACTGGTGTTGTTACAAAAGAAATTAATAAAAAGAGTTTAGGGGGTTAGAGAAGAAAAATAAAACAAAACAACATTAGAGAAGACATTACCTCAAAATCGGGTAACTCTTTTTGATTTGAGCCAAAGGCTTCCTTGGGAAGAGTTATTCCCAAAGTGATGCTTCTAGGAGTAATAGGGGGAAGTTGGGAGAGTATTTGGGCAGAGGTTGGCCAAGACAAATGTCTTGAAAGTGTAAATGAGGTGGGAGAGGTGGGGGCCTTTTATAAGTGGAGAGGAGGGGCACTCTTGGAAAGATTGAAATGTAACATTATTACACAATGCTTTTCGGATTCTAAAGGTCTCACACTTATATAATTCGTGGATAAGGTGATAAGGGTTCTAAATCTCTTCATCCAATAGGATTTGGACAAGTGTAAGCCTTGGATTTTGCATTATCTTCTCATTTTATTTAAATCGTTAAATAATGAGGTCATCGCTGCATCATAATGATGTCATAAATAATTTAATTTATATATTGTCTAAAAATTATAAAAAAAATACTATGATGTATGAAATCTTTTTATATTTCTAATGAATATTTATAATCAAAATTTGGACTTGTGTAACCCCACTTAAAAACTGGTTTAGTAAAACAACTCATGTTTGTGTCAATTTAATTTTAACATTAAATAAATATATATTAATGTCATTTTCCAACTAAAGTGGATCCATGGGGTCCCCAAGTTGACCCATGGGTTGTCTTGGTCGTACATGACTCATCCAATAGGATTAGGACAAGTGTCATGCTCATCTCATATTATTAAAACATTATTTGTACCTTAAACTACACTAATTACCTCTAATCGCGATTAAGAACTTAAAAGTTACTATTCACCAAAAATTTATTTTAATCTCATTGAACCACATTTTACATATTAATGAAAACCATGTATGTAGGATTTTTGAAAATCAAATCACAGAAGTGGTAATATTTCATTTAAACGAAAAATCAGTTATTTAACTACCACTTAGTGGTTTCACTATTCATCAAAAATTGAAGTTTTTCAGAATAAGGCCAAAATTTCACCCTAAGCTATAATTGATATTCCGAATTCAAAAATGATGTATATTTTACAAAATTACAAACATATAAGTTGTATTAATTAATTTTATAATTAATTCCCGCTGTTCCAACAAATAGCGTGTTTTTAAGAAACAATTTATATCAAAAGTTTGGCAATTGTTTATGTCCAATTTCAATGTTAAATTAATTCTAATGACCACCATTGGATAAAATGGTAAAAATATATTCTAATTATACTTTAAAACCACTAAATATTATAATTTATCACTATAAATTATTTTTATTAAAAAAGTTGTTTTTAAGTATTTTTCACTATTCATAAAAAATTAGAAGTTCTCAGAAAAATACCAAAATTTCAACATAGGCTAATTTCGATATTCCGAATACAAAAATGAAGTCCATTTTGAAATATAAAATTTCTATAATTTTAAAAAGTGGTTATTACTATTCATAACGGCTACTTTGATTAGTCGCGGTGTTTTAGAATTCAAAGTTGCGTACAATGCAAGCCATTGCATTATCGAATGAGAAGTGTATCGTGGAAGCTCGAGGTGTTACATTCTCCCCTCCTTCAATAAATTGCGTCCTCGCAATTTGAAATTTTTTTCTTTGAAAATAAAAGGTTGAAAAGAGAAAATACCTTTGTGGAAAACCCACATCGGAAATAAGATTAATAAAATTTAGCCTCAATAAGAGGGAAAGGGAAATGAAAATGTCACCACCCAATTATGATCTCGATTAGGAGAACATTGGTAGCAATTAGAGACATATAATTGGAGGAAAAACGTAAATATTCATAGGGAGTGATTGAGGTCATCAATCACAATCAACTGTCAAATTGAGGGCCTCAAAGTCTTCAATCTATGTTGATTTAAAATATCATCAGTTCAACAAGACATAATGTATTAGGATAACACATTTTTTTGTTTTAATATCCCTTTAATAAAGTTTAAGAATTAATTTATTCATTGAATAAGAGATAGGTATATATTTATGCTTGACAATTAGAGTTTCAACCTTCAACTCATCTTTCACTCAAAAAGATAATAGAACTCAAAAATATTATACTTATCCTAATTGTATAAGGTTCCAAATGTTAACACATACCATTTAGATTAGTAAAATTATTTTGTAATAACCAGGGACTTCCTGTAGGCTAGTGGTAGGAAATAAAGGCATGTCGCACTATGGTTGTGGGTTCGATTCCTGCAGCTTTGTCCGACGTGACGGGTTATGCCCCACCCTGCAGGTTTTCCTTTTCCTAAAACTATAGTATCATAATATTCCAAAAATAATCTTCAGAAATGCTTTAACCTTAAACAATACTATCCATGGTTCAACTTAATCCATTCCAACCTTAATAGTTATCTAAAATACCTCTGTCCAAACTTTATCTAAAAGGTCTCTTAATTCCAAAATCAATTTATCAGATTCCCCAAACAAAGTAAAGTTTCTCTTATTGTCACATACAAAAATATGATTACCTTAATCATATTAAAACCTTAATGAAATCAACAAATACTGCAGTACAATCCTTATATATATCACATTATTATTATAACCAGAATATAATCCTTGAGTCCAAAAGCACCAATACATTAATTATTCCACTTCAACTGTAGTCACAACATAATATTGGCCTTGATCCCTTGGCCTTTTCTGAGGTAAGTTTCCCTGACGCTTAGGACATTCATTTGCATAATTCCCCATTTCCCTACAATTGTAGCATTCAACTTTGACAGCCTCTTTCTTTCCCTTGCAATCATGAGCCTGGTGACCCTTTTCTCCACATTTATAACAAACTCCCATTCCTTTTAGGCACGTACCAGGGTGATTCTTCCCACAATTATCACATAATGGAAAATCCTTCTTTCCCTTTTTCCCTTTATCTGTCTCTTGTTCCACCGTTCTATTCTTCTCTTGCTTTACTTTGTTGTCATAAGACTTAGAGAATTCCTTTTCTGTCTTGATAGCACACGAGACAATATCTTCGTATGATGAGAAGGATTGTGATACTAAATCTCGACGGAGAAATGGTTTTAACCCATCAAAGAAACAATCAATCTTACTCCTTGGGTTACGTATATAATCGGAAGCATGCCTCGCTAACCTTGTAAAGTTAGCCTCATACTTTGCGACATTCTCATCCTCCTTCTGCCTCAGACTCAGAAATTGCCTTTCCATATCTGCTCGATGGTCACGATGAAAGTATTTTTCTAAGAAAAGCTCTTTGAACTCCCTCCATTCCATATTCGATACGTCATCATCTTCCTTTGTGTTTTGAATCAGCGACCACCACTGATCGGCATCTCCAGTGAGGCGGTAAACTGCCATGACAACCTTCTCCCTTTCACTACTCCCCAAGGCATGGAATATTTTCTCTAAGGAATTTATCCATTTCTCAGCTACTATAGGATTTGTACTCCCATTGAAGGTTGGTGGTTGTTGCCTCATGAAACGGTCTAGCATTGATCCTCCACGTTGCGGATCAGGGTGCTCCATACGAGTAAGGTTATTATTCATAATCTGCGTGAGTTGTCCCAATACGGTGAGAAGCTGATCAGCACCAGTTGTATCACTAGCTCCACCATAATTATCTTGAGCAGGAGGGCAATCCCTACACGGAGTGCATGCATTGATACGGTTTCCATTCCTTCCACTAGGTGCCATTTCTAAATAATGGCATAAACTAGATTAGTTCATGAATCAAAATACATAATTGCATACTTGTAAAACACTTAACATAAATTGAACTAATTATGGATATAATCCATAATTATAAAAATGTTTTCTTTGAGGAAGTATATACTCGTAACCCTTCATAGTGTTTTGTAAAGAAAATGGTAATTATCCAAAGCATATCCCCCGGGGGTGTCGTAACCAAGAGTGCAGCAAGGCCCATTGTCGTGCACCAGTTCCCGTTCGAGTCTAGCTCAAAGCGGTGTTTTCGGGTTTTACCCCTAGGTACATCTGTGCCAGAGCCGCCTCTACCTGCTCGTATCCAGACAGGGATGTATTGCTCGGAAAACTCACAACATCTCTACAATACCAAAATTCTAGGAAGTTCTTCTATACTAATCCTCAAAGTATATCTTTGGGATATGTGTTCTAATCAGAGTTTATCTACATCTAGCTTCCAAGGTTAGTACTAAACTGCCTCTGATACCAACTATAACGCCCCGACCCCAGCTACCCGGAGTCGGTGCATTACTTCGTAACATTAGCATGATCACAAAAGATCAAGTCTCGAAAGACCGATTAGTTTAGTAGCCTTGGAAACACTAGATACATTCGTAAACGTTACATTACATCATAAAGTGAAAAACTACAATAAAAAAATCTACATAGTCCACACTCATATCCTCTTCTGACAATCCCTGCAGGTCATTCATAAAATACTTCTTCACATCCTGGAAAATATTAAAACATTGAAAGGGGTGAGCTCAGATGCTCAGTAAGGATAACAATATTGCGGAAGCTTTCATAAATAAACATAAAAATTTAAGGCAATGTATAACTAAAACAAAAGCCTTTTAAACTTGAACATCAACATAATATGGAAAAAGTAAAATAAGATAACGCCATTCACTTCTTCACATGGATATTCTACTAGTCGAATAATCACCTGAAATATCAATAACCACTTTCATAATGAGGGAATGTATAATGCCGGACATTCTGAAACATTTTGTCAAGGCCTCGGCCAAGACGTCTAAAATGATTAAGGCCTCGGCCAAAACCATAAATCAAATTGGGAAAGGGCCTCGGCCAATTCCACGTCTAGTTGTCTCATGAGACCTACCGATGCATCGAGGAGCTATAGCGGGCTCCACCCGTTACTTATTAAGTCCAATACATTCCTCATATGAATAGATTTAAACATATCATAAACCATAACATAATCGTATCACATAAAACATGCATAAAGGAAACATAACATTTCCACATTTGAATCACAAGATATCAATACAACACATTGATATAATAAAAACGCTTTCAAAACCATTTTCAATAAAAAAAAGAAAGTTAAAACTTTGTATTTATTTTTCATTAAAAAAATGATGGCTTGTAGAGGAAGCCGAAACTCAAATAATGGTCACGGCGGCGGAGAAGTCGTTGTCGCCGCATAAGTATGGAAAGAAAAACATTCCCCTTTTGTCGTTTAGTAAAATGCTTCGTATAAAAAGATTCCTTTTGAATAAACTTAAAAGTCAAAGGGGTTTATACACCATATAAAAGAAAGTTGTGTATAAAACCAAATATGCCTCAATGAAAGGAGATTGAGACGAAATCCTTAAAAAGAACATTTTTAAAATAAAATAGATCTATTATGTGTATTCACTATAGGTACACATAAAGAAAGTAATAATACAAAATAGGACATAATAATATCATGACATAATTTGAAAGTAGGAGATTAACCCAAAGAATGGAAATTGGGTTAAGAAGTTCCCTTACCTTGCGTCTTGTCCTGACTCGACCGTTCTTTAACCTCCTGAATAATAAACTAGAGTTAATTTATATTTACTTAAGAACCTTTTTCATGTTCATTATTCCATTTATATCACTTATTACCATGTTATGACCATTATTTAATTATTTAAGTTAATAACGGTCGTTTTGTCGATCTTTGGTACTTGAGTAAAAAATAAACTTCTTATAATTACAAGTTGTTCATGTGGTGAAATATCCATTATATCCAGAATTATATTCATGATGTAGATATCATATATATAATATATATACAGTATATACATTCATTCATAATGTCACGTAACATTTAGAGGTAAGAAATGAAATGCACCGTTCATGGAGACGGTAAGCCGTACGTACGCATGAACGCTACTTTCATTTCTATTTCGTATTTAATGGAATGAAATCATAATGATATAAATTTATAATATAATTAAAGTATAATATAGTGTATAATACCATTTACTCCATCCTTTATACATCCCACATATGGCATTAACGATTCAAATCACTTTGAGGGGGCGGTAGTCCGCACTTCCTAAAATGAAATTATCGCGTTTTACCCATAATGGAAATCATAAAGTATGCCATAAATGAGAAATAAAGAAGTATAAGTAAAACATAAACATATTATATATCATATATAAAAATAGTGACATCTTAATTTCCACCTTTGAAGGTGTTATATGAGTGTTGAACAATCATCGTTTCGTGAGGCAGAAATTCGCCATCCACAGAAACCGTATGTTCTTTAACCATTAGATGTAGGTGTGTGTAAGTGTATCTCGAATACTTCTTATGACAAAATCCTAGTATATTGAGGATACTGGTGTTGTTACAAAAGAAATGAATAAAAAGAGTTTAGGGGGTTGGAGAAGAAAAATAAAACAAAACAACATTAGAGAAGACATTACCTCAAAATCGGGTAACTCTTTTTGATTTGAGCCAAAGGCTTCCTTGGGAAGCGTTATGCCCAAAGTGAGGCTTCTAGGAGTAAGAGGGGGAAGTTGGGAGAGTATTTGGGCAGAGGTTGGGCGAGCCAAATGGCTTGAAAGTGTAAATGAGGTGGGAGAGGTGGGGGCCTTTTATAAGTGGAGAGGAGGGGCACTCTTGGAAAGATTGAAATGTAACATTATTACACAATGATTTTCGGATTCTAAAGGTCCCACACTTATATAATTCGTGGATAAGGTGATAAGGGTTCGAAATATCTTCATCCAATAGGCTTTGGAAAAGTGTAAGCCTTGGATTTTGCATTATCTTCTCATTTTATTTAAATCGTTAAATAATGAGGTCATCGCCGCATCATAATGATGTCATAAATAATTTAATTTATTTAATGTCTAAAAATTATAAAAAAAATACTATGATGTAGGAAATCGTTTTAGCTTTCTAATTAATATTTATAATCAAAATTTGGACTTGTGTAACCCCACCTAAAAACTGTTTTAGTAAAACAACTCATGTTTGTGTCAATTTAATTTTAACATTAAATAAACATATATTAATGTCATTTTCCAACTAAAGTGGATCCATGGGGTCCCCAAGTTGACCCATGGGTTGTCTTGGTCGTCCATTACTCATCCAATAGGAGTAGGACAAGTGTCATGCTCATCTCATATTATTAAAACATTATTTGTACCTTAAACTACACTAATTACCTCTAATCGCGATTAAGAACTTAAAAGTTACTATTCACCAAAAATTTATTTTAATCTCATTGAACCACATTTTACATATTAATGACAACCATGTATGTAGGATTTTTGAAAATCAAATCACAGAAGTGGTAATATTTCATTTAAACGAAAAATCAGTTATTTAACTACCACTTAGTGGTTTCACTATTCATCAAAAATTGATGTTTTTCAGAATAAGGCCAAAATTTCACCCTAAGCTATAATTGATATTCCGAATTCAAAAATGATGTCTATTTTAAAAAATTCCAAACATATAAGTTGTATTAATTAATTTTATAATTAATTCCCGCTGTTACAACAAATAGCGTGTTTTTAAGAAACAATTTATATCAAAAGATTGGCAATTGTTTATGTCCAATTTCAATGTTAAATTAATTCTAATGACCACCATTGGATAAAATGGTAAAAATATATTCTAATTATACTTTAAAACCACTAAATATTATAATTTATCACTATAAATTATTTTGATTAAAAAAGTTGTTTTTAAGTATTTTTCACTATTCATAAAAAATTAGAAGTTCTCAGAAAAATACCAAAATTTCAACATAGGCTAATTTCGATATTCCGAATCCAAAAATGAATTCCATTTTGAAATATAAAATTTCTATAATTTTAAAAAGTGGTTATTACTATTCATAACGGCTACTTTGATTAGTCGCGGTGTTTTAGAATTCGAAGTTGCGTACAATGCAAGCCATTGCATTATCGAATGAGAAGTGTATCGTGGAAGCTCGCGGTGTTACAAAAAACATTCAAAAGTTCAATAAGTTTTTAGATCTAATTCCAATATAAAAATGACTTCAATGACCTAAATTGGATTAATATATTCATAATTGATCTATTGTAACTTTAAAAACTAATTTAAAATATAATTTAACATTAATCATTATTTAAACCAAAAGACTGTTTTTAACTAAATTGCAATAATTTTTACAATTAACCCAAAAATGAAGTTTCTCAGAAAAATCCCAAAAATCCACCCTAAGATAATTTCAACATTCTGAATTCAAAAATGAATTTCATTTTATCAAATTCAATTTCTATTAGTGTCTAAAATTATTTTTATTATTATTCATAGAAGGACATAAAAAGCAATTTCTTTAAGAAAATATTATTTTAAAACATATAAAGACTTTACCAAATATTATATATTTCACTATCAATATGTTTTATTTATGTGAAACCATTATAAATAATATATGAAAAGTATTTATTACTATTCATATTTCTAAGTTTAATATCTAGGTTATAATTATCTCATTTAAATAATTATAACAATAAAATGATGTTTCGTAGAAACTCAGTGTTGCGTATGACGCACACCAAGTCAGTGTTACATGTAGAACAAACCAAGTATGTTCCATATGAAAGGAATATTTGACTTAGTGAAATGAAATGCATCAATGAAAATTAATTCATTTGAAAAAAGGTCCATAAAAATTGGGGGTGTTACAAAACCAACATAAACCACATCAAGACTGAAAGATACATAAAAAACTCATAACTTCACAAAATGGGGGTGTCACATATTGCATAAAAGGGATCGAAACATCTTTGACTATATTGAGCATCGTATACGAACAATGTAATGCATACTCATTATGCATTCAATTGCATTTTGTGTTTGTATATGTATTATCTTCAAATTGATAATGTTGGATATATGATGTTTAAAATATATGTGTTTTCTAATTGATAGTGGTACATATATTTTGTTTATATATGCATTATCACTAGTATCATGGTACATAGAATGATTGATATATGTATTTTGTGTTTATATATGCATTGATAACATTGTATATACACTACATATAAAATGGTGATATATGCATATATGTTGTTTAATTGGATTTTCTTGCAATTTCAAAAAATATGTGCGTTTTCTATAAAATGTTAGATTTATGAGACTATCCTCCCTTCTGTATTTAATTAATTTCACTAGAACTACATTTTATATTCGATATGCATACAAAATAATTTACTCAGTATATAATTAGTCTACAAAAATAAGCAATCTCATTCTAAACATAAGCATTTCCATTTTAAACACATGTAGGCAATATCATTAACTACATATTCATACAACTGATATCATGAAATCAATTTTCAATGATGTAATCATGTATCAATATTGTAATTCAATTTAAAAAATATCCACATTCTCATCACACAATATATAGATAGTTCTACATGAAACGATCATACATACATATTATACATCATAGAATATACAAGTACTTTGTACTTAAGAGCAACGTAGTTTTACATCCAGATTTTTTTTCCAAATCCTTTTTTTATATTACATTTATTATTAAATAAATTAGACTTATCTATGCCAATATTGAGGGAAAATAATAGTTAAATTTAAAAAATAAAATTAAAACCACCATAATAAGGGAGTAGACCATGGCTGATCGGTCCAATGCGTTGGATAACACACGGAATCACCAGTACCCCACACAATAAAACCACGATTATGCTCCGGAGAGGATAGTCAAGTGGTTACGACTTTGAGCGGTATCGTGGGAGGTCTCATGTTTGAGTCTTCCCAATTCATGTAGGTGAGATTGTTTTTTTGTTTTTTTTTTCTTTGCATTCCCAAGCCGTTGTAATAATAAAACCACGATTGTGGAAATATACTTCCACATGTCTCAAATCTCTCAATATTCTTCCTTTTTATGCTAGGGATTTTCCGAGAGGTGCGAGGTCTTCCTCCGAAAGAGCTGAAACGCGCGGTCTTCCTATGACGGATTATCCATTACCATCATCCTTTCATCTTTCTTGTCCACTGTTATATCTACTTGTAAGAGGCATCTCTATCTCCCTCTCACTTTCCTAGGGTTTCGAATAGCATTGGTTTTGATTGACAGCAGTGGCGATGATGACTTTTAGGAATTCTGCATGGTATCGATAAAACATGATAAATTTAAATGGTTTTGTTTTAATTTTAGGTAAAATCGTATATATTTTTTTTGAAGGAAAAGATAAATTAATGATCAAGAAAACCAGGATTACAAAGCCAATCAGGGAACGAGTTCACCCAACAATGATCCCCCCAATATTTCTCAAAACAAGCCAAACGATGGGTTTTCGAATTACCATCTCTTTTGATAAAAGAAAATTTGCATGCATCGAATCCATCGGTCATGGACCAGATCTTCCTCAGGATGAGGCCATAAGGTTGGGAATCATCATCTTTTGTTGAGAGCACGTTCACCACTTCGAGGCAGTCGGATTCCACCAGAATCTTGGGCCAACATTTTGAACGGGCAAAAAGAAGCCCCTGGAGGATGGCCGAGGCCTCAGCCACCATAGGGCTCCATGAGTTCGGCACTACCCTATACTAAGATTCCACTATCTGGCCAAAACCGTTATGAGCAATGAGTCCAATACCGACCCTTGAATGAGCAAAGACAGCAACATCTGTATTAATCTTTAAGAAACCCTCGGGGGGGGGGGGGGAGACCAAACAGAAGCCGCTCGTCGAGTGTGGCTCAAAGGATGCCCCTCATCACTTTCCTTCCAACCATTCATCCACTCCAAAGCTCTATCCACCCATAGGTGATCAGGGGTCACCTTCATCTGGAAAATGCATTCATTCCGTCGAGTCCAAACCAACCAAGCAATTGTGCATATCGGCCTCACCACTCTTGGTTCCAGAGAAGACACCCATTTAGTAAGGTTTGGGACCAACCTAATTGAAAGATCAAAGAAAATACCAAAATCCGGCCTCCAAACCTTCCACACCCCTTCCACCCCCTTACAGGAAAGAATTGCATGCAAAGGGGATTCCACTTCATGGAGGCACAAAGGACAAGTGTCGTCCTCCGCCAAATGTCATTGCACCAGAAAGTCACGGGTTGGAAGAACCCCAGCACAGACCTGCCACTAAAAAAATTTCACCTTAGGGGGAGCGGTGAGGGACTAGAGGCACTTCCACCGATTATCGGTAAAGACCTGGGCCAAACCTTGAACCCTCATTTTGTAACCCGAACGAACAGAATATCTCCCATGAGGTTCCCTAGTCCAGAAAATCTGGTCAATACCCATTCCTGGTGTGAGGGGATACTCAGGATGAGATGACGATCCACCTCGTTAAACCAGCAACAAAGCTTCTTCCGATCTCACTCCTCAAGCGAGTCATCGAGCAGGTCACGTACCCTTACATCTTCGAAACCAGGAACAACCGGTGATGAAACCTTATGATTGACGCCATCTTCCAGCCATAGATCATTCCAAATGTTAATATTATGCCCATCAGTAATTCTCCACAGGCAGCCCAAATCAATGAGAGATTTTTCTCCCCAAATGCTTCTTCACATAAAACTCGGTCGTGGCCCCAGCTGGGCATGCAAGAAGTCAGAATGAGGGAAGTACTTAGCTCGCATCACCTTTGAGAACAGGGCATTTGGGTGGGAAAGAAGATGTCATCCTTGCTTCGCCAAAAGAGCCTCATTAAACCATTTAAGATTTCGGAAGCCGAGGTCGCCGCATAATTTTGAAACACATAGCTTCTCTCAAGAAATCCAATGGGAATTATGTTTTCCCTCATGGGAGCCCCACCAAAAATTGGCCAATTGGGAGTGGATTTGATCCACGAGAGTTTCTGGGAATTTAAACAGCGACATTGCATAAGAAGAGATTGCTTGAGCCACTGACTTCACGAGAACTTCCTTTCCCGCCTTGGAAATCTTCCTACTAGACCAAAGACAAATCAGATTATCCACCCTATCCACAATCGCGCTGAAAACTTGTTTCTTCGACCTACCCACCAAGGTCGGGAGGCCAAGGTACTTGGGATGCTTATCAACGAGCGAAAACCCACACATTCGCTGCAAATCTTCTCTCTTAGCTTGTGGAATGCCTTTACTGAAAGATAACTCTGATTTCGAAGCATTAAGACGTTGCCCAGAGACCTTTTCGTACAGATTGATGATATTCAGCACTACATTGCATTCTTGCGGGATAGCACGCGCGAAAGAGGAGGCAGAACAGTCTCATTTTCCGCTTCTTCGTTTCCTTTCCGACTCCGAATGAACGTCCCTATGTTTGGTTATATTTTAGTAAAAGAAAAGAAAAGATTTGATCGTTTATAAAAGAAAAGAAAAGAAAATAAATGATTATGATTTCTCTCCTTGTGTTTGGATCCATAACTTAATAAAAGAAAAGAAATGATTAGGATTTCTCTCCATCATGTTTGGTGACAATTTTTAAAAGAAAAGAAAAGAAATTGTTTTGGTGCAAATTACACAAATAACCTTTGTTAAAAAATAACACATACACATAGGATTAAAGGGCATACTTGCTCAATATAAAAAACCAATATCGATTAGATCTGCATGGACACCACACCTACCACCATATATTAATACAAATTATAAAATTTAAAAAAATTAACTAAAGATAATCGAAATTATTTATATAATTTATTAATTCAAAATTATTAATTCAAGGTAATCAAAATTATACATTCAAAATTATTAATTAAAAAATTTATTAATTAAAAAATTTATCAATTCAAAATAATTATTAATTAAAAATAATTACTAATTCAAAATAGTTATTAATTCAAAATATTTATTAATTCAAAATTAGTTATAAATTATTTATATAAACTATTAATTCAAGATAATCATAATTATTTATATTAAAAAAATTCTATAATCAGAATTATTTATAAATTATTTATGATTATTTATATACGCATAATTAGTTATAATCAAAATTATTTATATACACAGTATCAAAATTATTTATATTTGATTGTTATTATTATTTATAAATTATGTTGAACTTAGAAAAATTATTATTTATAAATTATATCGAACAAAATATTTAGATACCCATGAAAATATTGTTTGTTGTTGTTATTAATAATGAAAAATATGTTCATTTATATAAGTATTAATTCAAGAAAATAATATAGTCATGAATAAGACAAATATTTATCTTTTTTATGAAATTCAACGCACCACAACTTTGAATTTATCAAACAAATATATTTTATTTCTCATTACAATGAGCGTGTATAAATCATCAAGGAAAATATTATAACCATGCATGTACTCCACAAGATATTTCATAACTACCTCAAACATTTTTAAAAATTAAACACGAATAAAGAAAAATTCAACAAGGTCGTATAGCATTCAAACCGCAAACATAAAATAATCATAACAACGGAAGAACGAGATGACGGAGATGAAGCAGGAGTGTGAGATGGGGCGGTAGTGTGAGGTCTGGTTGTTTGTATAAAGATTTAAGGGCAATATGGGAAATATATAAAATATGGAAATGGGATTGAGTATTTCCATCGGAATCATCCCGATTTTGGGAGGATTCCAAATCCGTTGAAATCGTGTGTGGGAGAGAAATCGATTCATCTCCCTTCCGGCCTCTGACATTTCTCTCCTTCAACGTCGGATAACCAAACGGCATAAATGGATTTCTCTCCTTCCATATCATCTCTTTTCCGTCCATTTCTCCCCTGCCAAACGAGGGCTTATCTTTTAGTAAAAGAAAAGGAATGATTTCTTATTTCATAAAAGAAAAGAAAAGAAAAGAAATGATTTTGATTTCTCACCTTCTTGTTTGGATACGAAATTTAGTAAAAGAAAATAAAAGATTGTAATTTCTCTCCATCCTGTTTGGTGATAATTTTTAAAAGAAAAGAAAAGAAATGTTATGAAAATATGACAAAAATACCCCTTATTAAAAAATATAGTTTTACAATACTTAATTATTCCAAATAAAAAATATTATAATTTCAAATTGTATCTTTGGTTTTTATATCATGTTAATTAAATATACATTTAATTTTGAAAAATATATTTGCAATGATATTTTCTTTTCAATTTTATAATTATTTATGTGAGATGTGTATACATATGACAATTGGTATTATCTTCACTGTTTTTATATCGCAACAATCATATATACATTTTACTTCAATAATATAATTAATTATTTTTTTGAAAAAAATTGTTTAGTTACAAGGAACTATACATTAAAAAAATTACATAATCACGAGACACAATTATTTTAAATTAATTATATTTTACCTTGATACCTTATTTTCATTACAGATACATTATTTTTGAACTTTTAATTTCAATAATTATAAAAAAAATATTAATATACAAACATACAAAATTTGAAAAAATATGATTTACATATAAATCAAAGTAAATACAATTTTAAATATTAAATAGCATTTACGAATAAATATGATTTTATATAATTTACTAATGAATATTAAAATAAATATAATTTTATCATTTATGAATTCATATTAAAATAAATATAATTTTATAATTTACGAATAGATATAATTTTATAAAAATATAAATTTCTGAATATATATAATCTTATAATTTAAGAATTATTATTAAAATAAATATAGTTTTATTATTTATGAATAAATATAATTTATTGATATATCATTTTATAAATACAATTTACTAATAGATTTAATTTTAAAATAAATATAATTTATGAATAAATATATTTTTATAGTTTTATCATTTATGAATAAATACTAAATATAATGTTATAATTTATGAATAATTAAAATAAATATTATTTTATATTATTTTAAATTTGAATAACCATCCAAAGATTGGTCACAAATCGCAAGCCCACTTCGAAGTCGACGACTACTTTCTCAGTCCTGGAGACTCATTTACCTCAATTCTGCAATGTCAAGCAGTTCAAGCAGATTCTTTCTCGTTTAATCTTCTCTGGATTCATGAATGACGCTTACGCTGCAAATCTAGTCATCTACCGCTTCGTCCTTTATCCACCTCAGTTACACTCGTCAGATTTTTGATCGCTCTGAAAACGCAAATGTGTTCACCTGGAACACTATGATGAGAGCTTATTCACATGAACACTATCACCAAGCAGTGATCCATATGTACAAGCTTATTTGTCCTGATAACTTTACTTTCCCCATTCTAGTCCATGCTTCAGCTCTCCGGTTTTCGGAATTCGAAGGAAAAGAGTTTCACGACCATTCTTTGAAAATGGGTTTTGATTCAGATGTGTATGTTCGAAATACGTTAATTAATTTGCATTCCGTCAGCGGGGATCAGAGAGATGCACGGAAGATGTTTGATGAAAGTTCTGTTTTGGACACGGTTTCATGGAACTCCATGTTAACTGGATATGTGCATAAAGGGGACGTTGAGGGGGCAATGTTGATGTTTAGTCAAATGCCCGAAAGGAAAATAATTGCTTCAAATTCGATTATTGTATTATTGTATTATTGGGCAAGGTTGGACGAGTGATCGAGGCCCGCTGTTTATTTGATGAAATGCCTGAAAAAGATATGTTTTCATGGACTGCCTTGATTTCTAGCTATGTGCAAAATGGAATGTTCCAAGAGGCTCTGAGTATGTTTATAAATATGAGAAGCAATGGAGTAATGATGGATGAGACCGTGTTGGTTAGTGTGCTTTCTTTGTGTGCGCATCTATCGCTTGGAGGAGGGAAGTGGATCCATGGGTTTGCTGTACAAAATGGAACTGAATCTTATGTTAACCTTCAAAATGCTTTGATTCACATGTACTCGAGTTGCGGGGAAACAACAGCTGCAGAAAAGTTGTTCAATGCAAGCCACCAGTTGGACCTGTTTTCTTGGAACTCTCTGATCCATGCATACTTTGAATGTGGGTCAGCTGGAAATGCACGCAATTTATTTAATTCTATGCCAGTGAAGGACATTGTTTCATGGAATACCATGATATCCGGCCATGCTCGAAACAACCAGTTTTCAGAAGCTTTAGCAGTGTTTGACGAGATGCAGCTTCAAGAAATCAGACCTGATGAGACAATTTTGGTGAGTGTGATCTCTGCATGCACCCACTTAGCTGCCCTTGATCTGGGTAAATGGGTTCATGCTTACATAAGGAAAAGTGGGCTAAAGCTTGATGAGTTCCTTGGTACAGCCTTAATAGATATGTATATGAAGTGTGGGTGTGTGAGAACTGCTTTGGGTGTTTTCTAGGGTACGGAGGAAAAGGGTGTTTCTGTTTGGAATGCTTTGATTCTTGGGCTCTCTTTGAATGGGATGGTTGAAACCTCACTTGAGATGTTTACAGAGATGAAGAAAAGTGGCATGCTGCCGAATGAGATAACTTTTGTGTGGGTTATTTTAGCTTGTCGTAACATGGGTTTGGTAAATGAAGGATGGAAGCACTTCAATTCCATGATCAAGGAATACGGGATCGAACCAAATGTTAAGCATTATGGATGTATGGTTGATCTTCTCGGCCGAGCAGGTTTTCTTAAAGAAGCAGAGCAACTTGTTAATAGTATGCCTATGTCACCAAGTGCTCCTATCTGGGGTGCCTTGTTTGGGGGCTCGTAAGAAGCATGGAAACAACGAAATGGGGGAGAGGATCGGAAGGAAGCTCATTGAGCTTCAGCCTGACCGTGATGGGTTTCATGTCTTGTTATCCAATATATGTGCGTCGAAAGGCAACTGGGAAGATGTTTCAGAGATTAGAGGCACAATGATGCACCAAGGTGTGTCCAAAACCCCGGGATGCAGCGTTATTGAAGCCAATGGAGTAGTTCATGAGTTCTTTGCAGGAGACACGACACTTCCTGAAATGATTGAGATTGAGAGAATGTTGCATGAAATGGCTGAAAGATTGAAGTCTATAGGGTATGCCCCAGATACAGCTGAGGTTTCCCTTGTCATTGATGAGGAAGAGAAAGAAGCTATTTTATTTAGACACAGTGAGAGGCTGGCCATTGCCTTTGGGCTTATCAGTACAAGTCCTACACCGATAAGAATTTTGAAGAATTTGTGTATTTGTAACGACTGTCATACAATGGCTAAGCTCACTTCTATGGCTTTTGATCGTGAAATTGTGGTGAGGGATCAGAAACTTTTCCACCATTTCAAATGTGGTTCCTGTTCATGCATGGATTATTGGTAGCTGTCCATTAGGCATGATTAAGCTGCTTCTGTAGAAGTTGCTTCTGTTTTGGTTATCATGGTTGAGAAACTTCCTCTTCTTTGGGACTCTATCCTCGTTTGGAATTGGGTTTCGGGACTGCTTTGCAACCAATGCATAGCTTGTTACATTGGATTTGTCTTTCGCCGAAGGGATCTCCAAATTAGTGAAACTTTGTGAGCATTTACAGTCAGCTGGCTGAGAAATTTATCTGCGTAGCATAATGGAGGGAGGAACTTTGGTTAGGAGCTTGTTGTTTTTCATGACTATGACTTTACTTCAACTACATTTCATAACATCCATGAGCTTCGGGTGTGGATGAAAAATCTACCATGGCTTGGGGGTTTAGTTTGATTTTCTGGCTTCTGATAGAGACTTTGATTTATCCTTTCCACTGATTGTTGGCTGACTGCCTAGCGAACTGACAACAATGAGTCACCCTCTCTAATTAGGATCAAATACAGATTCTGAGAGCTACTCTGGTTAACAAACCCATCGTCTTCAACCCGTATATTCTCGTTGGCACTGAAATCTGGGGCCAAATCTGAGATCTCAAGTTCAAAAATCTTTGGAGGATAGAGAGTACCCAAGTTTGAAGATACTATTGATGGTGGAGTATGCCAGATTGGAATGAGTGTGTGGCATTGACTGACAGCAAAATAACCAAGAACAGGATCTACTGTTTCAGATTGCCTCAGAGATGCTGAATGTTGAGTTCTTTTGATGGCCAAAGTGTTCTTTATCAAAAAAAAAAAAAAAAAAAAATGCGATGCTTGTCTAATTTGGCATCGCATATGTTCTAAATTTTAATGTTCAAAATTCCCATTATGGGATCTCTTGGTGGGCTGGAGGGTTCCTCTCACCAACAATCTATTTCTCACAATTGATGATCAATGAATAATTTCATTCAGAGGTTATTTATAACTGATATTTGAATACAATTTCAGTTAGATTGGGTATGATGGGGTTGTTGATTCTTTCTCTAAAAATAGTTTTTTAACTTCAATATGCGCATTTTGTTTTTTGTGTTCTTACTTTTCATTGTCTTTATTCGTGGGTCTAAATTTTATTGTTTGCCACCTAAAATCTTGGATTATTATTCTCTTCGAGTTCCCACTTGAACTTGAATCTTATCATATCCTGTTAAGTTAGTATTATTACCTCTCTGGCATTCCCACTTGAACTTCATCATCTCCAATTCTCATCTTAAATGAAGACCCCATTTTGTGGATAAAAACAGTCTCCAGTTCCTCTCCATTTTCCCTACCGCTCCATTTTCTGAGTTACACGATCTGGTTTAGTTCCAAATACTTTATTTTTTACTCTATTCATTGATGTTTGATGAGATTGAAGATATCTCATATCCCACTTTCTAAATTTGTCGTGGGAAATTCCATTTTGAAATTCCAAAAACATTTTTTGAAATCCCTGTTAAACTGGAAACGTACAATACATCCATTATTCCACATAAAATGTGGTTTCTCAATGTAAAATTTTATGTTTTAACGCCCACATGAATTTTTTCAATTTGAATTTCATGTTTGTCCTTGATGTGGTAGTCAGTGCATCTATGTAGGTGCAACTTCCATGGAAAATTTTGTGTTCCATATTAAAACTTGGAAGTTCTGATCTGCTGGGATGTTTTATAAATTTGAACAGTAAGTCTCTAGGACTTGTTTGGTATGCCGGATGTAGGAAAGATATTTGATGGAAATGGAAAGTGAAACGGTTATGCATTATAGTTTTTTTTTTTAATTTGGGTTCTTTATTGTTTATTTTGTTTAAATTTCAGTTCTCTATTATTTATTTATGTCAATTTGTTACTCAAGTTTAATCTAGTCATTGTATAATCTCCTGTAATGTTTTTTATTTCCTTCACTTTGTTAGCCTAGAGTGAACTGTGCATTCTTTAATCTTTTGCACGTAACAAATATGGCTTAGATTTTCTAGGTATTCCATATGCCTCAAGCTTTGGCTCTGCTGTAGCAACCATCGCGTTAATGTGTGTTAATTGAAGTTGAACAGGGATGGGTCGAACAAATTAGGGCAGTTGTGGATCAGTTGAAATATTTATTAAAGATGGATCAACATCATTTTAATCAATTTAACGACGACATGTCTCATCGAAAATATGTTTAATACGATTCAACATCATTTTAACCAATTTGTTATAATGGAAACCCAAACCTTACAATGAGGTAGGGTGCTAATATATAGACCATAAAAGGAGTATAATGGGGTTACCCAAACTGACATGTGATGCAAATATTAAAAACATCTTACTCTTAACACCCTTATCAAGTTGAGACATATTTATCATGCTCAGTTTGTTACATAAAAATTGGACGCATGGTCCAGACACCCCTTTTGTGAGAACATCTGTAAGTTGATCAGAGGTGTGAACATGGCCGAAGATGATTTTCTTCTTCTCAAAGTTTTATCGAACAAAATGACAATCAACTTCAATATGTTTGGTCCGCTCATGAAAGAATGGATTTGTGACAATTTTGATAGCAGTTTGATTGTCACACCAGATATGTGCCGGTTTCTTGACAGGATACCCGATCTCCTGTAGAATTTGTTGTACCCAAATAATCTCTGCAGTCACATATGTCATTGCATGATATTCCGACTTTGCACTTGATCGGGAGATAACTGTCTGCTTCTTGCTTCGCCATGAGATCGAATTTCCTCCAATAAATACCGTAAAACCAGACGCAGATCTCTTAGAAGAGAGACATCCAACATAATTTGCATCACAAAATGCATCAATATCTGTATGTCTATGATCAGAATATAAGACTTAAACCTAGTTTCTTTTTCATATATCTAACAATGCGAAGAGCAACCTCCCACTGCGTTTTTGTTGGAGATTTAATAAACTGACTCACTTTGCTAACTGCACAAGTAATATCGGGTCGAGTCATTGTCAGGTAGTTGAGCTTTCGAACAAGTCTATATATGTTAGGTGATGAAAATATCTCACTATCTGCATGAAGTGACCTTTCTCCAGATTCAACAGGTGGGTCAACCGAGTCGGCTCGAGTCATGCCGGTCTCCTGTAGAAGATCAAGAACATACTTTCTCTGAGATAGAAAGATTCTTTTGTTGCATATGGAGACCTCAATTCCCAGAAAATATCGTTGTGGACTCAAATCTTTTGTTTGAAAATTTTGATGAAGAAAAGATTTGAGTTGATCAATGCCGACAACATCACTGCCAGTAATAATAATGTCATTCACATAAACCATCAAAAGGATGCTTCCTGCTGCAGAGTGATGATAGAAAACATAGGAATCCTTTATGCTTTGGGGCATGACAAAGCTAAGTAGTGCAAAAAACGGCTAAACCAAGCACGTGACGACTACTTGAGTCCATACAACGATCGACGAAGGCGACAAATTTTGAAGGACTCCTCCTGAGCAACAAACTCGAGTGGTTGCTCTATATAAACTTCTTCATTAAGAAAACCATTAAGAAAATCATTTTTAACATCCAACTCATGGAGAGACTGAAAGCGCGGCCGATTGTCGCCTATAGACCTGTCAAGGTTCCCGTGCTCTGCTAATGTGTATAGCAGCACTCGGGTCGAATTCTCGACGATGATACCTTTTAATAGTCGATTGTTTTTAGTTAATTGTATTCCGATTGAGGGGTTTGTTTGCAGAGCTTATGAAATAATTTATGGATGATGTTTGATTTAACAAATTGATACAGATTGCGGTGAGTTCATTTTTAGAGAGTTAAGCTTGTGATATCCTTGAGCTTTGCATTATATTGCATTAAATTAATACTCACTTCACAAGATGATTTTGATCAGAATTCCTAAGTGTTAAAGCTTTAATCCAAGCCGTAACTTAACTTAGGGTTCTAATCATTACCATTACTTGTTTATGATAGTGTATTTTTGGTTCCAATAATCCATGGAATCCACATATTAAACAAAACATGTCATTAATCTATGACATATAAAGTCCAACATACACAATATTAACTCAAAGAATACTCATTGAGCAAAGACTCTCAATCACATAACATCCCCAAATTATAACTCACCCAATGGTAGATTTACTCAGCCATTGTTTTGGTTAATAATCTAGTTGTAATGTTTATGATTATGAATTATAAATAGAAGAAAAAGAAAGGGATACAAAAAGAGTTGTGCGTCGAACACACACACACAAACAGTGAATGGAATTAAATACTAACATTAAATTGAATGAGAAAGCATAATAAGGGAAGGAGATTCAACTGTATTTAAACTATTTTAAGACCACTAATATTATTTAACAGAAGGTGGATGAGAATAATAGATGAAGAAGAAGAAACATGCATTAAAATAGAATTACAAAAACCAAGACTTACAAGATTACAAACGAAGAACAACACAAAAGTAAAAGGAAACAAAGAGAGGAGGAAATGTCTATCAAGTGAAAACTTGAGTATGGAAGGTCCTCCCAAGCCTTTGGCAAGGCTTTGGTCGTGCCAATATGTGCTTCTCTGTTCTGAAATGCCAACTCCTGTGAAGGAGAGGAGGGGGATGTATTTATAGCCCAAGGAAGTGGACTGTTGGTATTCCCAATTTGTCCCTCCACTTGGCTCGACGATTTGGACATCCAAACAGCCAAATCTAGAGATATCTCCTTCTTCAAAGTTGTAGATAATAATGTTGGCCAACGTCTCTCAAAATTTGGAGTCATTTGGACCTATGGAGCCAAAGTTATGGCGGTTTGATTAAACAAAGTTAAACTGTCCATTTCAATCCATGCTTTTTTGATGGCCAAAATGTGAATGAATTTTGAAATAGGAAGATGCCTTCAAATCCGAATGCTTTCTTCAACAAAGTCGGCCGCCTATATCTCCTCTTTCACACTGCAAAATCTATGCTTGCTTTGATGACTAGATCTGGAGACATGTCATGAATACTGTACTAATTTTAATTCCCGGTCAGAATGGTGGGCTGAGTTTAAATGAATCAGTTGGCCCCCTTGTATTTGGATTTGGGCATTGAAACTTTTATCCAAGACTCCTTACATTGTTCCCCGAACCTTTGAGGAGAATGAATGAATTTTAACTTCTAGATTGAGCCCAGTAATTCAATCTTCATGGCTGGTCCAGTTTCTTCACAGATTCTGTAGGCCCTCTTGTGTGGTCCATATGAGCCTTCAAATGGAAGAATTGGCCCATGATCCCTTCTAATGAAATGTTGTATATTGAATTAGGAATCCTACAAAACAAGAACCACACAATTTGGATCAGTAGGGGGAGAGTTATAAATAAAATAGTAAACTGACTCAATTGGACTACTTCTAAAAATGCTCAAAAATTATACTTAGTATTAAAACATTAATATTTCACAAAAAATATGCACATTTCATATAAAATCAGTAAAGAGAGTATATAATAAGTCATGAAAATATTAATAATATCTGAGACCAGTGAAAGGAGGAAACAAGAGAGATAAGTAGGCGAACGAAGGTCATTTTAGCCATTTGAGAGAATGTGTCAAAATAATCAACTCCATATGTTTGTGCATAACCTTTGGCAACAAGGCGAGGCTTAAGACGATTAAGAGAACCATCGACGTTGATGCGTACTGTATAAATCCATTTGCACCAGACCACCTGCTTATTTGACGGAAGAGGGAAAAAATCTCAAGTATGGTTGACGTTCAAAGTCTGAAGTTCATCTTGCATAGTCTGTAACCAATCAGGATGAGATATGACCTCAGCAACAGTGTGCAGCGTGAAGTGAGCAACACGTGTCTCTACAACGCATGAGGTAGACGCAGATTTCCCTGATGAGACTGACAGGAGCCGGAGCCTTTGCAAAGCATAATAGGCAACTCCAGTGATAGAGGATCAGGAGTAGGTGAGTTGTCTGGTGTGGTAGCAACCTCATGTGTTGGGGTGACAGATGTGCTGATCAAATGTGCTTGATCAGCGAGTATATACATGGCCCAATCAGGAGCCAACAACATCACTGGGAAGTGGGGGTGGTGGTGTGTTGAGAGAATATGGTAAAATAACTTCGGAATTAGGAATATGATATGGTGGTGGGAACTCGGGAACAGAAATATCTGAGGACTTAATAAAGAAAATATCGGCGGAGACAACATAATGACGCAAATCTGGAGAGAAGTATCGATATTCGCGTTGGGTGCGAGAATAGCCAAGAAAGATACATTTTAGAGTGCGTGCATCAAACTTGGTAATGGAGGGATGAATATCCCAAACATAGCATACATAACCAAAAATGCGGAGAGGTAGAGAATGAGGTGGTGATGTTGGAAGTAAAGAATGAAATGATGTCTCCCCCCAGACGATGAAAGTCTGTTGATAAGATAGGTGGCTGTGAGAGTGACCTCTCCACAAAAAAATGGTTGGAACTTTTTTTTCTGAAATAAAAGTGCACAAACAACTTCTAACAGATGACAGGTCTTTCGTTCTGCAACACCGTTTTGTTGAGGTGTATCGGGATAAGAAGTTTGATGAATTATGTCATGATCATCAAGAAAATACTAGAAATGTCCAGATAAATATTCACGACCATTGTCAGAACAGAAGCAATGAAGTTTAGCAGAGAACTAGTTTGCGATTTCTTGATAATAGGAACAGGACACGAGAAAGATTTCTGAATGATTCTTCAGCAAATAGACCGAAGTCTTTCGTGAAAAATTATCGATGAAAGTAACAAAATATCGATAGCCCGGTTTTGATGGACTATGACTGGGTCCCTAGATATCAGAATGGACTAAATGGAAATGAGTGGATGCACAAGGTGTTGCGCGGGGAACATAAGTGACCCGATGATGATTTGTGTAATGACACGACTCACAGTTAAATGGAGGAAGGGGACCCAGTCCTGGAAAAACTTTATGAAAAATGGGGGCAGGTGGATGACCAAATAGATAATAAAGTTGGAGGGCATGAGCAGAAGTGGCAGAACAGGTAAGAACGAGGGCTGAGTCAAGCACGTACACCCCACCCTGAAGCCATTCACTGCCAAGCACCCGAGTCCTCAAATGCTCCTGAAATATAACCGAAACAGGTGAGAAAATGGCCCGACACTATAAGTCAGCTGTAAGTTTACTAATGAATAGTAATTTAAAGGGACAACTGAGTACAAAGGCAACAACGAATAATGTTAAGGCAGACGTAATTGAGTAACTCCCATAACTAGTAATTTGGACTGTCTGACCATCAACCACAGTAATATTACCTCCAGTCGAGGTCGATTGGTAGGACCAAAGAATACATGCATCGCCAGTGATGTGCTCTGAGGCACTAGAGTCAATAACCCATGATGTGGATCGTTGGGATAAACATGATGCTGGAGTATCATCATTAGCAACAATGGAGTGTGATGATGCCATAGATTGGGTGCTGAAAATGCATGTTGGCAATATGCTGAAGGTGCACAAGATGTAGAAAAAGGGTCGGAGCCGTTACCGACAACGATTAATCATGATAGAGGAAGACCAAATAGTAGGTGCTGAAAATGCACATCCGAAATATTAGGGTCCCAATTAGGTCACTGACAAAGTGTTGGAACTGGGCGTGCAACGTTAGCCTCAAATAGGTGGGTTTTTAAAAATTTCCATCGACGATCGACGTAAACTTGTCAACGTTGGTGAATAGCAGTCCGATTAAATCTGAGGATCTCGCGTGAATGGTTTTAAGCACACAAATAAACCGTAAAAATACCTGGTTTAATTCTGAAGTCGCGCACGACGTCTTCTCGTCGTTGGCAATCGCTGCTCAAAGAATCCGAAGTCGAATTCCTCTAGATCGTCCACACACGCTTCAAGGAATTCGTGGGAGCGCCGTTCGTCGTAATCCGGGTGCTAGCGCGGAATTGCGACGACGTCTTCGACGCTCCAACGATCACCACACCGCTTTGCTAGCAATGCCTGAGAGAGTGCTTGATCCATGCTCCTTGGATCCGGAGCATCTCTCTCTAGATTATGGGAGAGAGGACAGGAGAGAGAAGCTCCATGAAGAGTGTTTGGAAAATGCCCCTCTTCTATTTATAGTGCTTAATTAAAATACCTGGTATAGCCTCACTGGCCTCAGATACTTAACGCACTACTAACGACATTTTATGACTACTAATCTGAGTCATAAATATTATTATCACTCACTTGTAATATATTAAAATATATTACGTGACAATAATTGAGTCATTAACTCGACTCGTCGCTCCCATAAATATTAATTGAACCTTGAATAATTTAATATTCATCAATTAATATTTTTCATGTATTTAATTAAAACTCATAAATACATTTAATAAATAAATTCAACACTCATTATTCTAAACTTGAATAATATGAATTTATTTATTGCATTGGTGGTCGTTTAACTTTGGACAAATCCCGGACCCCTGTGGCGGGACCCACTATGTCCAAAACACATATTCAACTGAACATGGAAGATTCTTGAATACACTATTGGGTGTGACCCTCTAGGCCCTTATTTCAACAGCAGTGAATAGTATTCACAAACCAAGAGTGGGATCTAGCAACCCATCATGGCCCCTAAAGAAATAAGGATTGTCACAGCAGTGACAACCAACCCACGAACACGTACTGTGTAATATAATCTCTTTGTCAGTAATATCTCATAAAGCAGGACGCACTCTCATGTCATCACCCTTTTTCTTGCTTTATTGTTTGTTGATGTAACTAGACGGATTTACCCTCAGCTGCCATGACCATGGTCTTTTAAATGTACTACCATCCATATCAACATGACCTGAGATATATTACTTCCATAACTCAGAAGTGACAAATCCTTTCTTGACCATCCAACCAATGATATGCCACCAATGACGCACCCAACACAAACTATCTTGCCACGACTTCATCGCCCTGGTTTTCGTCTTGCATCAAAGTACGTAATCAAATGACATACATTGGTAATGATCTCAAGTCAGGAGACCATTACACATGATCGTAGATAGAAACATCCAATGACACATGAAACATGTGGTGTTCCTATTGACGGGTCAGTCCTCATGATCTCACTACTAGAGATCACCAAGTGCGAACTTCAGGAGAAGAAGTCTCAATGCTTATGAGCCCCCAACACCTGAAAGTCAAACATCTACTGTGTCCAGTCAGTAAGATGTATCTAGACCATAGAATATATATTTAAGATTAATGTCATAGTATCTAGATGTTCTCATTATAGCCTGAGAACTGCTATAACCTTTCGATGCGACAATTAATCTTTGGACATTACCATTTCAATAGTGGATGAAGAACAGTCTACACTATAATGGTAAGATGACATCATGCATAGCTAACTGTATACACGACATGGTAATCAAAAGCACTGAATAGTTGGGTCTAGGGCACCCACTATTTCAACACAAAGGACCATGAATGGTGGAGAGGCGACATTGTGTAGTATGATGCGTTGCATGGGGAACACGTCTGTAGTAGATGCCGGTTGCAAGGGGCTGCTACCTAGGGAGGGGTGTTGTGAGGGCCCTGTTTCCCAGGAGGGAGGGCGCCGTGAGGGGGCTTCTACCTAGGAGGGAGGGCGCTGCGAGGTGGTCACTGCCTAGGAGGGAGGGCACCGCGAGGGGAGGGTGACACGCATGAGGCGCTTGGGATGGGGGTCGTCCGACGGAGAGGAGGCGCTCGAGATGGGGGTTCGTCAGGTAGGGAGGAGGCACTCGAGATGGGGCTTCATTCGATAGGGAGGAGCGCTCCAAGTGAGGGCGACTTGTAAGGATTCGGTGCTCAAGGAGTTAACACTGCTGGATCCGGCGCTCAAGGGGTTTCGGTGCACATGAGGCGCTGGGAGAGAGGTTTGGGAAAATTAACCTAGCGCTCTGATACCATGTTATAATGGAAACTTGGACCTTAGAATGTTGTAGGGTGCTCAATATATAGATTAGAAAAGGAGTACAATGGGTTACCCACACCGATGTGGGATACATATATTAAAAACATTTAACTCTTAACACAATTTAATGACAACATGTACGATCTCTTCAAATCAATCAAATGAATTCGATTTGGATGTAGTGGTGAACACCTTCAAGTTGCTTTGAAGGCCTTTTGGAATCTCAAATGACAAATTGTTTTTGGAAATAGTTTTTATAGAGCTGTATGGAAGTACACAATTGAAGCATTTTTATTATTATCAAAATTGGCATGTGTTAATATATGGTCTACCACTTTCTATAATAAATTATACATAGAATTAATCCTAGGGAAACTGCATTTATCATGCAAGAGGTTAATCTAGTATTGTGAGTTGCTAGGATTGATAGTGGTCTAAAATTATATCTTCAGGATCAGAAGATGTGCACAAACAATATGAAACTTGTCGATACTGTTCCTATGGTTATTATGATCCTTAGATACATGCCAAATGAGGTAGCAATAGACACATGGACCAAAAAAACCTACATTTATCATAAGTGTGCCCACTTGGTATCCAAAAGGCTCCCATCAAATTGCAGATATGTAAATATCAAACACAATTACAACCTTTCAGATAATTAGCTAATGAACACAAAATAAATACAAGATATGTTTTAGCCACACTGTTGGTGGTGAGGTGGTACGGGTTTGGGTGGGGTGAGGGGCAGGTCGCGAGGTTAAGTCCCCGACCTGTGATTTACTACAGTTTTCTTCCTTGCATTGTGTTCCGCGGTGACAAATGTAATCGACCTAGTGTAAATACAAGATATGTTTTAAATATACAAACAACCCCAATAACTATGCTAAAACATGAAAATTGTACTAATCGCTACCAAACACACCCCAATATTTTGTTTCTGCTTGTTAATTCCAGATGTTGAAGTCAATTTTTTTATTGCATTTTCTATTTTTTTTCTGTTGCATTTATATTGATCAAATTGTTTGATCGAATCACCCTATGTAGTATAATATTCTTAATTTTTTTCTTCTGGAACATCTTTTAGTAACTGTACAAAAATGCATGCCATGTGTAATAGACACACGGAAATCATGGTTGAGTATAATGCATGCATGCAAATAAGTGGAAAACATGGTGAAGGATTGCGGAGTTTCTTGGAGATGCTCAATAAACACAATAAAATTATTCCATTTCAAGTAATCCAGTGGAGGCACTAGTGGAAAAGAGAGTTATACCAACAGATCTATACCAATGGATTCTGAAAACCGTTGGTATAGGTCCCTCTATACCAACAGTTTATAATAATCGTTGGTATAGGTTGATACACTGAAGGCTATACCAACAGTTCCAATGAACCGTTGGTATAGAGTACTCGGTGCCCAAGGCTATACCAACGACTATGTATAATCGTTGGTATAGGATGCAAACTTTAATGGTATACCAACAGTTTTAAAACACCATTGGAATAGAATACCCCCCAAATTCCACCCACAACCTGCACCTCCTCAGATCCGAACCCCGTCGACATTGAGCCCATATGAGCATGTTCCATCTTCTTCTCCAGCCACGACGATCCATTATAATGCCCGAGTCCGCGCTTCCAGACTCAGTGCTTAAAATGCTGTGTATTTTTTTAAAAAGAAATATAAATAAAAATACATAAAGCATTTAAAATTTCAGGAACTTTTACAGGTCTAGGTTTTGGAGAATTAGATACAAATATTACATTTTAACAAAACTATACAAAATGAAATTAACTAAACAATAGAATCTTCAGTGTGTTGCCTCCACATATAAAATACATCACTGATAAATCTACTAAACCTGTAAAAAATGAATTTAAAAAGTAGGGTGAACATTTAAAATGCATAGTAAGGGGTTTTAAAGCAATTAATAAATTCTTTAAAAACATTTCCTTGAAATAAACATACATACTTAAAAATAGATTTTCATTACGTCTGTATACTAAATAAATATTTTAGAAACCATCATTTCTCAAAATAATTATAATTGACAAGATCATTGGTCTCTATTGAAAATAATTTTGTTTGTTGGGTCATTTATGATACTTGACAGACCATAATAAAAACCACAAGGCCGCTAGTCATAACTCATATGAGACAAAGTTCTCTTAAGGCTTATGAGTTCACTCCCCATCACATAACATACTAATGCCATTTATTTTAAAACACTTTCAATGGACCTGCTTTTCTCATTTAACCCAAAACATTTCAAATATACAAACATAATATTATTTTCTTTAAAAAAATAAAATAACCCTTCTCATAGCATGTCATCAACATTTTCTTGAGTGTTTCTAAAACCATTTTAAGAGAATCTCATGCTTGAAAATTGCTTTATTTAATTTAGATGTTATAATATAAAATGCATAATAAAATATGTGCACACTTGACTAAAATTCATGGAATGTCACTTATAAGTTAGATAATGACCATACCTAATTATGCATTACATACCAAGGGGTGCAGATAAAATTTCGCACATGAAATAATAGCTTGTTTTGGATTATCACATAAAATGATAATAAATATCATTTATAAACAAAAGTTACACATAAAATATAAACCATAAAATAATAGACTAAGAGCAACTTCAAACCTTTACATATAGAATTGAAAATGAATGTCTAATTCCTTTTATTTATTAAAATAAATTGATACACACACACACACACACACACACATATATATATATATATATACATAAAATGATAGAATGAAAATATAATCAAACCCTTTGATAAAAATAGGTGATCCCCTTTCAAAACATAAACTTTAAAACAAAAATCCATATCTTATAAATTCAAAAAAATAGAAAATTTTATAGATAGATATCAATACACACACACACACACACACACACATATATATATATATATATCTTTGTAAACAACATAATCCGATTAAAAGAATATAACCCCTTACAACCTGTAAGCTTTAAAAATAAAATTTAAATCATAAATCCTTATCTTATATTTTTTGAAAATAGATAATCATATATGTTTTTATATAGACACACACACATATATATATGTAAATCCTTGTAAAATGAAGATAGTTTGATAAAATAAAATAAACCCTTACATGAATTGGATGAATAGGGGGATTAGAGCTTCTGGGCTTTGAGCAAAATGAAAATGGAGGTCTTGGGAAGATGATGGTCAGTGTTCTTGGGTGCAAAGAGGGATATATATGTGTATATTATATTCCATGTTTCAATTAGCAAAGATGCTAATTGAAATCTGAAATTGACCAAAGCAGTAGAAAACAAAAACAATAATTAGTGAAAAATTGTAATCAATTCGGGTTGTTTGACAATATATATATTTATGGAGATGACTTCCAAAGGAAGCTATGGGAGAGGATAAACATACCCGAGTCAAGGATTCAGTTTAAAAAAACGATTCATCAATGTCATTTGTGGAAAAAGAAATCGAAAAAGGGGTCATAGTGAAGGGAACTTGGACGGAGGGGATGAAACAGGCGGTCGACGACCTACTGGTGTTGTGCGACCAAGTTCAGGAGGAAGGAGAAGACCAAGATTTGGATGAAGGGCTAGGACGAGCCCATGAAGATCAAACGGATGGGATAAAACCCTATCATTTAAAAGGGGAGGTCCGACCAGGGAAGAGAAGGGAATAGTCTGGATCGAACGGGGTTCGATCAGACAGTCGAGAGTCGACAATGGAGGGGATTCGCCGGTGCTGGTCCGGGTAGTGGTGGTCGCCGATAGGGGATGATGGCAGCGGCGGTTGAGGTCACAGTGAGGATCGCCAGTGACTGGTGGGGAAGTGTACAGGTGGTCGACGACAAGGTGTCGGGGTGCGGGGTTGCTGGAGGAAGACGACACCGCAAAAATTTCTATTTGTTTCATTTTTTTGTTTATTATTATCACTGTTTCATTTTTTAAAAGATTATATTATTAAAATAAACTAATAATTAACACAAATAAAATATTCAAAAACCCAAAATTAATCATATTTTATTTATAATAATATCAATCATCTTTTATTATTTATAAATCATTCATATATATATATAAAGAAACACATTACTTTTCATAAAAACATAATTTATTTAGTTAGAAATTAATATAATTTTTATTTAAAAACACTAGTTAATATTTTATAATAATGTATTCTTTTAACCAAAATAATACCTCATATTAAAAAAATATTTATTTATAATTTTGAAATATTAATTAGAATTTAAATCTTATCATAATAATTTATTTAACAAGATTTGAAAGCTAATATATATATATACACATATATTATAAAACAATAATTAATTTTTATTAATCATGTATTTTTTTTAAAATAATATCTTTGAAAACAAATCAAAATAAACAAATTTCAATTTGATGAAATCACATAGTTTTTATAAATTTATTTATTTAAATTATAATTCATTAATTAATAACATAAAATTTCTGGGATGTTACATTCTCTCCCCTTAAAAAGAATTGCACCCTCACAATTTGTTCATCGGATTAAAAACAATTCTGAGTTTTTGTCTTTAGAATTATGAAAACTAGGACTGATAAAGTCCTATATTCTATCGCTTAGAAGACAACATCTAATCTCCAAAATTGTCTCGACCGTTGCTCTGATACCAATTATAACGGCCCGAGCCCACACTTTCGGACTCAGTGCTTAAAATGCTATGTATATATTTTTTTGAAGAAAGATAAATAAAAATACACAAAACATTTACAATGACATGAACTTTTACTGATTTAGGTTTTGGATAATTAGATACAAATATTACATTTTATCAAAACTATACAAACTGAAATTAACTAAACAATAGAATCTTCAGTGCGCTGTCTCCACATAGAAAATACATCACTGGTAAATCTACTAATCCTGTAAAAAAATGAATTTAAAACATAGGATGATCATTTAAAATTCCCAGTAAGGGGTTTTAAAGCAATTGATAAATTCTTTAAAAATATTTCCTAAAAATAAACATACATACTTAAAAATATATTTTCACGACATCTGTATACTAAATAAATAATTTAGAAACCATCATTTCTCAAAATAATTATAATTGAAAAGATCATTGGGATTTCTCCATTGAAAATAATAATTTTTCGGTGGATCATTTATGATACTTGGCAGACCATAATAAAAACCATAAGGTTTTTAGTCACAACTCGTATGGAACAAAGTTCTCTTAAGACTTTTGAGTTCACTCTCCATCACATAACATACTAGTGCCATTTTTTAAAAAAAACTTTCAATAGATCTATCTTTCTCATTCATAACCCAAAATATTTCAAATATACATACATAATATTATTTTCTTTAAAAAAGAAAATAACTCTTCTCATAACATGTCATCAACATTTTCTCAAGAGTTTCTAAAATCATTTTTAGGAGAATCCCATGATTGAAAATTGCTATACTTTTTTAGATGCTATAATATAAAGTGCATAATAAAATATGTGCATGCTTGACTAAAATGCATGGAATGCCACTTATAAGTTAGATAATGGTCATACCTAATTATGCATGACATACCAAGGGGTGCAAATAACTTGTTTTGGATTATCACATAAAATGATAATAAATATCATGTATAAACAAAAGTTACACATAAAATATAAACTACAAAATGATAGACTAAGAAAAAAACCCTTACAACCCGTAAGATTTAGAAATAAAATTTAAATCATAAACACTTATCTTATATTTTTTGAAGATAAATAATCATTTATGTATTTATATACTCATATATATATGTATATATATGTAACACACACACACACATGTAAATCCTTGTAAAATGAAGATAGTTTGATAAAATAAAATAAACTCTTACATGAATCGGGGGATTAGAGCTTCTTGGCTTCGAGCAGAATGAAAATGGAGGTCTTGGGAAGATGAGGGTCAGTGTTCATGGGTGAAAATAGGGATATATATGTGTGTGTATTATATCCCATGTTTCAATTAGCAAAGATGCTAATTGAAATATGAAATTAACCAAAGCTATAGTAAACAAAAATGATAATTAGTGAAAAATTGTAATCAATTTGGGTTGATTGACAATATATATATATATATATATGTAGATGGCTTTCTAAGGAAGTTGTGGGTGAGGATAAACATACCTGAGTTAAGGATTCAGTTAAAAAACGATCCATTAATTTCGTTTGTGGAAAAAGAAATCGAAAAGGGGTCACAGTGAAGGGGACTTGGAGAGAGGGGATGAAACAGACGGTTGATGACCTACTGGTGCGACGTGACCAAGTTCACGTGGAAGGAGAAGACCGAGAGTTGGATGAAGGGATGGGATGAGCTCGTGGAGATCGAATGGATGGGATAAAACCCTATCATTTAAAAGGGGTGGTCCGATCAGGGAAGAGAAGGGGACAGTCTGGATCAAATGGGGTTCGATCGGACGGTCGAGAGTCGACGATGGAGGGGATTCATTGACACTGGTTCGGGTAGTGGTGGTCGTCGGTAGGGGACAACGACGACAATGTTTGAGGTCGTGGTGTGGATTGCCGATGACTGGTGGGGAGGTGTCTAGGTGGTCAACAATGAGGCATTGGGGTGCGGGGTTGCTGGAGGAAGGCGACACCCCATAAATTTCCATTTGTTTCATTTTTTTGTTTATTATTATAATTGTTTCGTTTTTTAAAATATTGGCTTATTAAAATAAACTAAAAATTAACGCAAATAAAATATTCAAAAACCCAAAAGTATTCATATTTTATTTATAATAATATAAATCATTCATATATATATAATGAAACACATATTACTTTTCATAAAAGCATAATTTATTTAGTTCGAAATTAGTTTAAGTTTTTTTTAAAAACACTAGTTAATATTTTATAATAATGTATTCTTTTAACCAAAATAATACCTCATATTAAAAAAATATTTATTTATAATTTCATAATATTAATTAGAATTTAAATCTTACATTAATAAATTATTTGACATGATTTTAAAGCTAATATATATATATATATATTATAAAAGAACAATTAATTTTTATTAATCATGTATTTTTTTAAAAATATATTTGAAAACAACTCAAAATAAACAAATTTCATTTTGATGAAATCACGTAATTTTTATAAAATATATTTCGTAACTTGATTTATTTAAATTATAATTCATTCATTATCACATAAAATATCTAGGATGTTACATCCATCCTCGATTTGTCTTTTCATTCGGTTGTTCTTCAACATCAAATTGGTGAGTTTCAAATTGGTCATATCTTCTACCAAGAATCATTTTCTTTTTTATCTATGTATAAAATATTGGCCTAATTTTTTTATTGTAATATTCTTATGGATTCATTAAACAAGGATTAGTATCGGTACTCATGGATAGTAATAATTAATTTTTTCTTCTATGTTTTTGTTTTAGTTATCCTTACTATTATTAGAGTTTTATTGGATATATGTAATTGTTTTTAGTATTTGAATGATGATGTGTTTTTTATGGTGGATGTGGTTTGACATGGTTAATGTATGAATTATGGGGTGGTCTGAGTTTCTAGGATGAGTATAATTTTCTTATGACATCTACTCTGATTTTGGAGAAGTTTTGCTGCTTATGTGCTATTGAAACAATGTCTGTTCATACATCTATTGAAGAAGAGTTTCTTAATTTTCTGCTTGTTCACTCTATTTCTCTTCTTTTCTACATGCACTACTACTACCTATTTAATTTTAGTTTTTCAATCGATTATTTTCTTAGCTCAATACCTATAGGGGACTTCTTTAGTGATGGGTTTCTCACTATAATTATCAACCTTTCATTTTTGATATGTAGAACCTAATTTGGCTCTCTTGGGCAGTTTTTTCACTCATCATATTTTATTTTTAGTTTTTCTCTGACAAGTGTAGTGTGAGAAAATCAATATTTCAAATAATCAAAATGTTTTTTCGCTTGATTAATAAATTGACAAGTTATCTCACAATGTCATTAGAGGCACTTGGGATATTTAGGCCACCTATATTTTTTCCACCATTTACATATGATCCTCCTCGTATTTCTTTCCCATATATGACGATGGCTCTTACTCATTCATATTATACTTTTCCACAAATGTCTATGTCGACTTCTTTTCCTTCTACTCCCTCTCCCTAAACTTCTACGTTCATGCTCCTTCAACTTCTACTTTAACAAATTTTGATCCTCATGAGCCGACATTGGATCTCACTCATACTGTATAGGTTGAAGATCCTTAAAAGCCTAGGGATCCAGTGGTGCCCACTGATCTTCCTGAATCAGGTATATTTATAGAATGTTAATAATTTTTTGATCATAATTTATTTTCATTATAAAATGTATTGATATAATATTTTTTTCTTTTACAGCTGGATCTGCCACTAAGCGGCATGGGAATGCATGCATGTGTGAGGTGTGGAACCGCCACACACAACTGATGATTAAGTACAACAAAGATAATTAAATGATTGAAAAAACAAGATGAGAGTATAATAGTTTTATAAAGTTGTTTTCCAAATACTCTGACATCATTCTCATGAGGCCACTCTCCTGGAGACACCTTCAAAATGAAGTAAATGATAATGCTTGGATGCAAGTATGAGTAAGAAAATTCATTAGATTTAATGTTTTTATAATTTTATTTATATAAATTAATATTTTGGTACCAACTTTGTTATAATTTTATCGATGGTGAGGCAACGAGGACTACAAGACTCATGGAATTAGGTGAGCTATGAAGAACATATATATATGCATGAGTTGTATAGTGGTTGGGTTTCTAGATTTGGGACATATTTAGAAGTCATACCTATCATGGATGAGTGTCCAACATCATAGTATCAAGAAATAATTATTCACTGGAAGAGTATCGAGTTTAAGGTATTAATCAAATTTTGAGGTTTTTGAATGAAAATTATGATGGTTTACATTAATAGTCGGTTTTGTATTATTGGAAATTCTTTTTTAGGAAGCATTAGAAAGAAATTAAAAAAATAATGATGCTACGAAATACCTCTACACTTTGGGGAAGACTATGATGTCAGAACATGTGAGGAAGCATGTATGACACATTTATAATATTTCTATTTAAATAAATTATGGAAATAAAATTTCTTCAATTGTAAATTATATAGATTCATTTGATTTTTTCATAAAAACTTTATTGATGTACATGTGAATTTATGAACATTACAACATATTGATGAGAAAAAATAGATTAAAGAGTTTTTTGATGACTTAAAGAATTTTGATTAATATTGAAATGTATTTAAAATATCACTTTTTCACACATATAATTAAAACCTCAATACAACCTTTTTTCTAGTATAGTAAGAACCTATATTTTTAATGGTAAAAAACATTAATAGGACTTATCTCCTTGAGTTTATTAATTAATAATTTAATCATAAATTTTAAACCATATAACAGTCTTTAACCATTAATAATTTCAATAAATCCTCTTTTAATTATGTCTATAAACTCTTACAAGCGTTAACAAAACATCTTTGTAACTGAAAGGTGAACCTAAGGAATTTGTAGAAGATTATAGGATGCAATTCATTACTTTCTAGCATTGAACACTGTAGAAATTTCCATATTAAACCCTTATTTAAACCACTCCTTGTGCCCATTTAATATCTCACTATCTCCCTTAAGACTCACACATGATTTATTCACCTATACCACTCTTAAAATCATGTTTTAATTAAATTCCAGCATCAAATACAAGTTATTTGACCCAAACAATAAAGTAAATCATGTAAAACACCTTTTACATGCCAACATGCAACATAATGATTTAAAAAAATCATTATAGACCATTAATGATCACTTACCACACAAACAACACTATTAAAATAAAAAATTCCTACACGTTAATATGATTTAGTGCTATTAATTCAACAACTGACACCTTTATCACCTTTAAACATTATTTTATTAATTTACCCCTTTAAATCACATAGAATGATTATTAAATACCATATAATCAAATTTTCACAACATAAATTCAATAAAATAAATCATAAAACATTTTATTCCTCTTAAGGTCTCTATTAAATCGCACAAATCATTTTATTCCATAGCATACTTAATTCCCTACAATATTCTAAGATAAACATAACATAATTTCACATGTGTTCTCATTATTAATCAATATAAAATCATGTTATCACATCCCACCTTGAATTATTACCCAATGTCATATCAAATAATTAGAAAAAAAATTAAATTAAATTATCATATTAACCAAAATACACTAGAGTAGTGAATTATAAGATCAAAGAAATTCACAAACACTCACCTCAAGGTATGTTACCACTCCTAAAAAGGATTAGAAGCCTAATTCCCACTCTAATTACCAAGTATAAAGAATCCACTAAGAACTAAAAGAAAAAATAGAATTAAAACATAAAAAATTAAACCTCTTTTCCTTTAACCAAACTATAAGGAAAACAATATGCACACCATCCTGGTTTTAATAAAACAAACATATTGTTAATATTCCTAGACATGAAGGTGAAATTATTGAGGGAAGTTGGGGAGAGTTTTAGAGGGATTAAAGAGAGGAAATTTTTCCCAAATAACATTTGGAATGATGAAAAATTAGATTAAGACTCAAATCCCTATGAAAAAAAGATGGAAATGCTTCTGAAAAAAATTCTCCCAAGCACTCCACCAGGTACCCAGTCAATGACCACTGAGTACTTGGTGGTCATATTAAGAATCCGCCTTTCATGTCTCCATCGTGAACCTAGTACCCCACATTGGGCACCTCATGATTTTTTCTAGTGTTTTCCAAAATCAACCATGACCAACCCATCCTCCCATGTCATTCCTTTACTCTAAAATCCCAATACCAACTCAAAATCGATTCAAAATAAATTCAAAGACATAAAAATTAAAATCATGTCATACCTCAAAAACCCCAGTCTATTACAATCTATCCCCTATAATGTTTCTCATCTTCTAGAATAGTATGAGAATCTCTAATGACTGACTATGTCCTCTAGACCTCAATTTTCTTTCTATTCTCAAACACTAATTCAAATATCTCATACTCAACCTTGAATTAAATCCATACATGGTTCCCCCTACAGAAATTCTCATACAAAAAATGAATACTCAACCATGTTCATATCCCACATGAAAAAAAGAGTAGTGGTACCTCATGAAACCATGTTACACTTAAGGATAACATAATCAAAATTCAATGTGAAAGTTTAATTCATCAACAATATCATCATACAAGGTCTACAACCACTAATTTCTAAGGTCTTAACTAAAATTACCCAAACTCATCGTCATTTAAAACTCATGAAATCATTATCCCGACTCATGGTATGCACACCTCACTAATTCTTAAAATAATCTAACAAAACTTTATAAATGAGAAAATCACTTAAACTAATCATTTATATTTGGTTAAATGATCTTCCAAAGTTCTCTAATAAAAACAAATTTCTCCCCTGACTGAATTTGACAAATTAAATCAAGGGTTAACTCATCATAAATAAAAAAGAAACATCAAAACAACCACAATCACCAATTTTTTTTCTTCAACCAATACATCCATTTACATAAGCATGTTTTTTATAAGAATTAAACAAACACTAATATTTTTTTTGTATTCAAATTAATCACTTCACTTTAACATTCCCTTTAACAAGATAATCATACCGTGCTAATTGAATTTTTATTAATAAAAAAACCCCAATCAAAACACATGCTAGAATATAAAATTTGAATTTTACCTACTCATGCTAACTAAACATTAACATGATTTAACCAAATAAACAATAAATCCAATTATTTAATGTGTTTTTTAATAAAAAAACACCAATACATTTTATTTTCTATCTGAAAACAATAATTAAATATTTGATCATGTAAATAAAACTTTTAACACAAACCACAGTTCCCATTATGCCTTTTTTATGCACAATACAAATCATATATTTCCTCATTTAGATTTCATTTATTCCCATTTTTATTTTAGAACTAATTATTTTCATTAATTCATATATCTAAAACATTCTTAATCTAACCACATAATTCATACTATCATGCTTTATGAATTTATTAAAATTATAGACCAATAAACACAAAATTCTATATAAATAAATTTAATTTGATTTATTCCAATTCCCATTTAAACATGCCTCAAACATCCATTGATCACCTCAATTGTAAAACTAATCATTAACATACTATTTTTCACCCAACAAAAAATAAATGGAATTCACTTTTAACCAGCTCAAAATACGCACATAAAACACATATTAACTATACGATTTCATCAATATCTATCAATCAAAAATTTACCTTGCTTTTCCCTATTTTAACCACTTTTAATATAAATCATAGAAACATAGAAACAACCAAATTGGAACACATCTAACATACATTTTACCTTTCCATTTTACCATATTATACATGTATTTACTCTTGAATAGTTTTTTTTTTCAATAAAGAAATTCCATTTCTATTATTCTATAATTACATTTCCCTTATATTCATGGAAATAATATTTACAAACAAGAATCCTTAAATTCCACTTTAAGTTAATTTATCAAATCATTGTTTAATAATATTCTCAACTTTACCAATTTATTATATAAAATTTATTTTTTCAACCAACTCATATCATACTGGCACTATGTAATCAGTCATTATAACAAATAATATTTCATCATCGAGTTTATCCATTTGATTTTAGTTATGAAATTAATTATTAATAACTAATTTGAATAATGGTATTCTACATTCAATGACATTGCATAGGGTGGTTTTGAATATTCAAGGACACGTGTCTTGATAAAAACTGTTTTGTTCGAGCATAAAGAAGAACAATAGAAGCGCAGTAAACAAATAGACACAACAACATATTGTAAGTTTTACTTCATTGATTTCAAATTTTAATATCTATTTTGTAACTAAATAGTTCATTTATATTTGTAATAGTTTCTTTGGAGGCCCTTGATGAGCAGAAATCTTACATCTTTGGTCCAAATGATAATTTGCATAAGGTATTAGGATATGAACACCATATGAGAGTACACTATTGACCAGGGAAGAGTATTGTCCCCACTAGATATTGGTATACTTAATGTGCTAGTTCTAGTAACATTGAGTGGTAAATAACTCATTCTGAGGCAGCACAGGCTCATACTGAGGCAAAAGAGGCAAAAACAAATTGGTTGTGAAGAAGCATGAATGGAATTAAAAGGCCAATGATGAATTTATAAAATTTATGGAAGCCTTATTTCCATCACTTACACTAGATATAATTGCAGCTTGTGATATATACATGTCAATAATGCGTTCGTTGTATACTGTGCCAGGCCATGGTCCTAGTGTTGGTCAGGATGATGACGTTCCTGGCGATGGTGATGGCGATAAAGATGGTGATGGAAATGGCTATGATGATGGTGAGGATGATGGTGAGGATGATGATGGTCATGCTGACAATGATGGTGATGACGATGATGATGATGATGATATTAGTTGTGATGAGAGAGTGATTGATCCTTTACATTTTTGACTGATATTTATGACACATGATTTTGAAGATTGGTTGTGAATGAATATATGTGATGTTTTAATTGTGTGTTATCATTGGTTGAATGCATTAATTAGATTCTTATGTTATCATTGTTTGTATATTGGTTAGTGATATTTGTTGCAAATGTTTGGTGATTTCTATAGGTAATTGGCCAAGGTGGGGGTGATGATGCTTGTTTGGTAATTTCTATAGGTAATTGGCCAAGGTGGGGATACTATTGCATATTTGGTGATTTCTGAAGGTGGTCTATACTAATGGTTTCATACAACCGTTTGTATAGATTTCATCCAGGAAAGGCTATTCCAATGGTTTATAAACTATTAGTATATAGATTTAACAACTATTTTTCGAACTATTGGTAATGACCTATACCAACAGTTTCATTAGAACTGTTGGTAAAATAAAATCCAGGAGGCCTATAACAATAGTTTACTATAAACCATTGGTATAGTCCTATACCCATGACATTATAGCCAACATTTTGGAGAACCGTTGGTATAGGATATACCAATGGTTCTCTAGCCTATACCAGTGGCATTGAACCGTTGGTATAACCCCATTTTCCAACAGTGAGAAAAGATGGACAAGAAATAAAAGATAAGGTATGGGCTTAAATTTGGGTAATATATATATATTTGAAATTAATTTACAATTTATTTAGCAATTATTATTGACAATTTTGTTTTAATATTCAGCTCTATTATAAATTTCTGGATACCTTTCAAGCAAAGACACCTGGGTTAGTGGAATTGGGTGAGATGTGTCAGGCCTATAAGCCTAACTTGTATGTTGGATGAAAAAATAGAAGAGGTACCGATTTTGAAAATATACCAATATTAAACGAATTTCCACTTACACAATAAAATGACCTAATTTCATACTGGCACAGTTCTCATGGAATCCCACATTTTTCTTACATAACTTTACATTACATTTTACAAACATAAGATCTTTTAAAATTTAGTGTCTTGGAAATAAGGTACATAATAGATAAAAACTTAAAAAATATATTCTATTACAATTGAAATAATTATTCATGGTTTATCCTAAGTAAATTTATTTCATCTCATAACATAGGGACATATATCAAAGGAAAGGGTGAGCTTAATGCCCAATAAGGGATAATAAGGGAAACAATTTACTTGTGATCTTGAGGAATAACAATAAGAACTTGAGGAAATTCATAAAGGAATGAGAAAGTGGCATATAATAATAAACTGAACATTAATCATAACATGTAAATGTGGATACAAAATTTAATTTAGACATTCATAAGAATATCACCAAGGTCCATCCCTAAGGTATCATAAAAATTACCAAGGTTATTCACCAAGGTATCATAAAACTTGTCATATCTAGAGATTAAATTTTTTACCCAATGCAGTGGAGTGCTATCAGGGAACACCATTAATATGTATTTATTTTAATGTTATCCATATATATAATCATAAAAAAATTCATAAATAACCCATGGAGAATAAAATGAATGGGTTTCATATAAAAAACATGACGTTTTAAAAAGTGCTTTAAAAACAAGATCTTCATATCATTTTAAAACCATAGAAAAGGATGGTGGGTTTAATGTATGTTAATCCTAGAATAAAATAGATCATTTTGGAATCTAGGCGAATACTCCTAGAGAAAATAGAGGTTTGTGTATTCAAAAAATAAAATAAAATAATTTCTTGATAAAAGGAGAGAAATTTTGAGATGAAAATCCGAGAGCATAACAACTATAAATCATGGTTTTAGAAAACATTAAAAAGAGAGACGAAAAGGGTATCCCACTCATAAATTACTCTTAATACAATAAATGGATATAATAAAATTTACATAAGAACATATTATGTAAATTTGGAAGACATTCCACATGAAAAAAATTGAAAGAAAAGAGATGTTGAGAATTCCCTTATGAAATTTCGACATCCTAACAACGTCACTTAAAAATTAATAAAATGAATTAATGAGGTAAAAATGGGTATCTCATAATTTTTACATAATATGTACAGTAAGGGGAATATGTAATGACATATCCCAACATAATAAAAATATAAATTAAAAAGGCATAACATAAAAGGAGTGATTGAAAAGAGAAGGGCGGTAGATTCCCTTACCTTGAAGAGTGAATTCTAAAACTCAAATATTGAGATCTTGGGGGCTTGATAACACTTTAGGAGGACTCATTGGGAGGTAATAATATCATATATTATAGTATAGTTAATTGGGAACAAAATATAATGGAGTAATCAGTGGGTATTTATAGAAAAAGTGAGGGAGTTTTTAATTAATTTCCAAGGACACCTCAGTAGTGGTATTTGAAAAACTATAGGCTTTCCCATTGTATTATCCCACGATATTAAAAAATTGGGACACCTCATATCATATTTTAATGCACAAGAGTCTACCAACATTTTAAATTACATATTACATCATTATGATGTCATTAAACACACTGAAAACTCAAAACTGTTTTTTTACTATTCACCAAAAAAAATATTTTATAAAAATATCATAAATTCACCATAAACTAATATAGATTTTATGAATTAAAAAATGAAAATTATTTTATCATAATAATTCTATAAATATGATAAATTTAACTTTTAACTCTAAAATACTTAATTATTAAAAATAATAGCAGACAAAAAATTTATAGTAAACTGCATAACAAAATGTTCGACACTTGAAAAAAATAAAATTATTTTATCATTTGTAATTAAAAAGGAGTGTTTTTATAGAGCTATTTCATTGTAATAAACATTATTAATAATACATTAGTTTAATATAATAATTTATATCTCTCTGAAAAGTACATTTTTTACCTGAAAAATCAATTTATCTAATTCCATCTCAATTTTTAATCAAAACTATTCTTAAAATGAAAATGATGAAATAAAAATTTTATAAAAACAAAGGGATTAAATTTTAAGTAACTAGAGACTTTACACATAAATCCTTTAAACATCCACATACGACCTAAGGGTAAGGTGTGTGATGGTTATGGACTCTTAGGTAAACTCAGATAACATCGCCCGAGTAGTAATCTCTACTAACTTGAATTTATCCCATAGGTGATTTCATTCAAGATTAAAATGTTGAAGATCGGCTTGGGATTAGTCTAAAGTGAATCCTAGTGAAGATACCTTCGTCCCAAGATCTGATAAATGGGCTTTTTATGGCTCGATTCTACTGGATGAGTCCACCGTCTCTTCTATCTATATTAACTAACCATTATCATTTATATTTATAAACAATAATCACAATGTTAAGAGTATAGTTTACTATGATTATATTGACCAACAATCATAATTGACCAACAACCATATAATGGTTGAAACCCAATGGTCACATTAAAATATACCCAGTTCATTATTAATGTGATATATTCTTGTTGTGTAATAATATAACACACATTTTCAGGAAACAAATATCATTTAAAAAGTTTGGGTCGTTACATTATCCCCCCCTTAAGAAATTTTGTCCCCGAAATTTCATCTCATTCCCTTGGTTGAGAAAAGGTGTGGGTACTTTTACCTCATTGTTTCCTCCAGTTCCCATGTGGATTCTTCATATTTATGGTTTCTCCACAAAACTTTAATGAGGTGGGTAGTCTTGTTGCATATAACCTTGTCTCTATGGTCCAAGATCTCCACCGATTGCCACTCATAAGAGAGGTCATGTTCCAGTTGTACCACTTCAGGATTCAGTAAGGGTTAGGTATGTACTTCTTCAATAGGGATACGTGGAAAACATCATGAACTTGTGCTAGATTTTGGGGAAGTGAAATTAGATAGGCCACTTATCCTATGTGATCAATGATTTCATAGGGGACAATGTACCTAGGGATGAGATTCCCTTTCTTCACAAACCTCATGACTCTCTTCCAATGTGAAATTTAAAGGAATACTTTTTCACTAACATCAAACTCCACGTCCCTTAAAGGTTTTCAGCATATTTTTTTCCAACTTTGAGCAACCTTAATGTATGTTGGATGGCATGAACCTTTTCTATCATCTCTTGCACAAGATCAGACCCAAGAATCTTTCTCTCACCAACTTCATCCCAACAAGTATGAGTTCTACATAGCTTCCTATATATAACTTCATTGGGATCCATTTGAATACTCTAATGGAAGATTTTGTTGTATGAGAACTCAACTAATAGGAGATTTTGATCCTATCCACCATTAAATTACATTGAGTATTTTCTCATCATTTTCTCGAGTGTTTGAATAGTCCTTTCAGATTGTCCATCAGTTTGAGGGTGATAAGCCGTTCTAAAATCCAATTCAGTACCTAGATCATGTTAAATACTTCTCCATAATTTTTATGTGAACCTTGGATCATGATCATATACGATAGAAAGTGGAACTCCATGAAGCCTTACCACTTCCTTCATGGATATCTTGGTGAGTTGGTCAAGAGAGAAATGTTTTTGAATAGAGATAAAATGGTTAGTCTTGGTGAGACAGACCACTATTACCCATATCGCATTGTTTCCTTTGGATGTTTTCGGGAGACTAGTGATGAAATCCATAGTGATATTATCTCACTTCCATATTGGTATGGGTAGTGGTTGTAATACCCCATTAGGAAGTTCTAATTATTCCTTCACTTGTTGACACACTAGGAACCTTGCAGTGTATCCAGTGATCTCCCTTTTCATGTAATCCCACCAATAATGATCATTAAGTTCCCTATACATTTTCGTGCTTCTAGGATGTATAGAGAAAGTAGGGCTATGAGCACCATCCATCAGCTTCTTCTTTATTTATGGAATAGATGGAAGAAATAGCCTTGTATGAAATTTTAGTACACCTTCTTGATCAATATTGAACTTAAGAAACTTACCATCCATCATAGCCTCAAGTTTCTTCTACAAAAAAGGATCATCTCTTTGAGATTTCTTGACCTTCTCTAGTAATGATGGTTGAGAAACCATTTGGGATAGGGTTGATGATGTCCCTTCCCTTACAATTACTATGTACAATTTTAATAGGTCTTTGACCAAAATATCTTTTTGAATTATCATCAATTACAACACAATAGGGTATTTCCTACTTAATGCATCAACGACTTTGTTTTCTCTTCCAGGGTGATAATGAATTGAATAATCATAGTCTTCAAGAAGTTCCAACCATCTCCTCTGTCTCATGGTCAGTTAATTTTGTGTGAAAATATACTTCAAACTTTGATGGTATATGTATATATCACATTTCTCCCTATAAAGATAGTGCCTCCATATCTTTAGAGCAAAAACAACCACAACTACCTACAGATCATGCGTTGGATAGTTCTTCTCATGAGGCTTTAACTATCGAGATGCATAGGCTATCACCTTTTCATTTTTCATGAGGACACGCCAAAGAACTTTCAGGGATGCATCACTAAAAATAATGAATCCTTCTTTGATAGAGGGTAGAGTTAACATAGGTGTAGTAACCAATCTCTTCTTCAGCTCTTGTAAAATTTCCTCACAACCCTTTGTCCAGATGAACTTTACTCCCTTTCAAGTTAACTTGGTTAGTGGATTAGAATGTCAGGAAAAGTTTTTCACAAACCTCCTATAATATATTTATAAATCGAGGAAACTATGAATCTCAGTTACTGTTGTAGTATGATTCCACTCCTCCACAACCTTTGTCTTTACAGGGTCAACTGAGATTCCTTCACTAGTTACAATGTGCCCCAAGAAAGAAACTTTCTATAACCAAAACTCACACTTTTTGAACTTTTAAAATAAACTATCCTTCCTCAGAGTTCTTAGTATCACCCTTAGATGATCCTCGTGATCCTCAAGACTTTTTAAATATATCCGAATATCATCAATAAAAACTACCACAAAGTTATCAAGGTAGTCCTTAAAGGCTGTATTCATAAAATCCATAAAATAACAGGAGCATTAGTAAATCCAAAGGGCATAACAAAAAAATCACAATGCTCATATCTTGATCATAAGGGAGTCTTTGGAATGTACTCTTTATTCACCCTCAATTGATTAAAATTAGATTGAAGATCAATATTGGAGAAGAATTGATCCCCATGAAGCTGGTCAAATAAATCATCAATTCTTAGAAGAGGGTACTTTTTCTTCACTGTGATCCTGTTAGGTTCTCTATAATCAATGCATAACCAAATTGATCCATCCTTCTTTTTCACAAATAGAATAGGTGCTTCCCAATGAGACACACTTGGCCAAATAAACCCCTTATCCAAAAGATCTTGGAGTTGCTTCTTTAATTCCTCCAACTCCACATTTTTCATTCTATATGGGGTTTTTGAAATCATCTTGGATCCAAGCATAAGTTAAGTGGAGAACTATACCTCTATTTCTAGGGGAGTTCCATGAAACTCCTTAGGAAATACATCAATGTATTACTAAATGATGGGGATATTCTCTATTCATATACTTTCATTCCCATCCTCATCTTCACCGATCGGCTCTATAAATAAGGCTATGTGTGGTGCTTCTAGAAAAATCTCAGGTTGGGATATCTCTCTTTTAAATATAACTATAGGTTTTCCAATCAAGACTACTGATATTTATTCTCTTCTTTAGTTAATCCTAGCATTATACTTTGAGTGCCAGTCCATCCCTAGTATAATGTCAAATTCCAATATGGGAATGGATACTAGATTTGTGATGAGATTATTCTCACCAAAGTAAATACCATATTTTCTATACAGTGTTAATGCTTAGATAATTCCCATAGAAGTCTTGACTGATATATCTACTTCTAGAAGTTCATGGATTGATTCTATATTCTTTTAAAACTTGGGGGAAATAGAGGAATGCGTATAACCAGAATCAAAGTAAGTACTTTCTATCTTTGAGAGAAAAACAAGAGTACCTTCCACCACATCATTTGGATTTTCTACTTCAACCATCATGATAGAAAAAGTATAACCTTGATCCCTTAGCCTATTCTATGGCTGATGGTGATTCCCCTCCACTTCCCTCAGTTTTGGATAGTGATTGGAAAAGATCCTTAGTTGTCCACACTTGAAGCATTGGACTTTAGGAAGGGCCCGCACCATCTTCCCTTTTTTATTAGTGTTGATAATTTGAGGGTTCACCTCACTATGACAATTTAGAGTGATATGGACATCTCTTCCACACTTATAATACTTCCCACTCCCGAGCAGGCAGTTCCCCGAATGCTTCTTCCCACATTTGTGCATGTAGAAAGTTGCACTTGCTTTCCTCCACTTCCTTGGTCAAATATCCTCCATAAGTTTGTCTCAAAGGATCCCTTATTTTAATTAATCTTGTGAGACCGTTGTGTCTCACCAAACTCTAGTTCAACTTTCATATCAATTCGTACGATTTCCTCATATCATTCATAGTCTCGGTTGGCTAAATTCTTCCATAGATGAGGTCTTAGTCTACCGAAGAATCTATCAATCTTCCCATTAGGATCCATGAAAAAACTAGAGTTGTAATGGGAAATTCTTGTGAAGTTTATCTCATAGATATCAATAGATTCATTCTATTTCTTCTTCAGCTCAAAGAATTCCTTCTCCATTTTCATTCTCATCAAATGAGGTAAATACTTATTAAATAATATTTCCCTGAACTCTTCCCATTCCAAAGCTTCAATCTACCCTATTGGACTCATGTTTTTAATCAGTTTCCACTATTGATCAACTTATCCCTCTAAATGATACACTGATTGAGTGACTTTCTCTTGTTTTGAACAAAAAATTAAATAAAATATCTTTTCAATAGAGATTATCCACTATTCCTCAATCAATGGGTTAGTAGTTCCACTGGAAATTGGTGGTCATTAATAGATAAAAGACTCAATGGAAAGTTGTTCCCTTCATTGGAAACTAGTATCTCATATTGATTTAAGTTATTTACCATAACTTGAGTTAGTTGATCCATCATTCTCATGAAGGTTTCCATTCCGTCTTTCATCGGAGGGCCGTCAGTGCATGGTCCATTGCGCTCACCATTTACATGGTTCCTCCTATTTCCTTCTATTTTTCTAAAAAAAGAAAACCTTGGTGAGAAACGTTTTTCATAATCTTATAATCCCAAAGGAACTTTTATGTAATATAACATCATTCTTAAACATTTTATTTATTAAAAACAATTAAATTTTCTATAAATCCTTCATAATTATTAATAAAAAGCTTGTGATTGACCAAACATATCCCCCGAGAGTGTCAAATTAAAAGTGTAGTAAGGCCCTTTTTCATGCACCAGTTCCAATTCAAGTACAACTCAAAGTTGTGTTTTTGGTTTTTACCCCTAGATAAATCTGTTTCAGAGCCACATCCACTTATTTTTATCCATATAGGGATTTATTTGTTCGAAAACTACTTACTTAATATTTCACCAAAATACCTATAATTTTTCTTATATTTAAACTATTATATAGGGTTATTACTGAAGTTTTCAAATCCTAATTTCCACAACTAACTAATCCATCCTTTTATATCAATTATGGAATCCCATATTTTTCTTACACAAATTTACATTACATTTTACAAACAGAGGATATTTTAAAGTTTAGCATCCTCAAAATTAGGTATATAACAGATGAAAACTTAAAAAATTATTTTATTCCACTAGAAAGGATTATTAAAGGTTCATCCTAAGTACATTTATTTCATATCATAACATGGGGACACACATAAAATGAAAGGGTGTGCTTAAGGCCCAGTAAGGGATAACAAGGGAAACAATTTACTTGTGATCTTGAGGAATAAAAATAAGAACTTGATGAAATGAATAAAGGAACGGGAAAGAGGCATATCATAATAAAAAATAAAATGAATAAAAACTTATAAATGTGGATAAAACATTTAATTTAGAAATTCATAAGCATGTCACCAAGGTCCATCCCCAAGGTGTCATAAAAATTACCAAGGATATTCACCAAGGTATCATAAAACTTGTCATATCTAGAGATTAAATTCTTTACCCAATGAATTGGAGTGCTATCAGGATGAACCATTAATATGAATTTATTTTCATGTGAGGCACATATATAATCATTAAAAATTTCAAAAATAACACATGGAGAATCAAATAAATGGGTTTCATATCAAAATCATGGCATTTTAAAAAGTGCTTTAAAAACAAGTATTTATGTCATTTTAAACCCAATAAAAAGGAAGGAGGGTTTCATATATGTTAATACTAGAATAAAATAGATCATTTTAAAATATATGTGAATAAACTTATATTATATATAGGTTTGGGTATTCATAAAATAAAATAAAAAAATTTCTTGATAAAAATAGAGAAATTTTGAGACGAAAATCTGGCAGCATAACGGCTATAAATCCTGGTTTTAGAAAACATTAAAAAGAGAGGTGAAAAGGGTGTACCACTAAAAAATTAATCTTAATATAGTAAATTTATAGAATAAAATTTATATAATAAAATTTTATGGAAATTTTAATGACATACCACATAAAAAGGAAATTGAAAGGAAAAGAAACGTTGAGAATTCCCTTATGAAATTTTGGCAGCCTAACAGCGTCACTTAAAAATTCATATAACGTGTTGATGATAGAAAAAGGTGTATATAATCATTTTTACATAATATGGATAGTAAGGGGAATATGGAATGAAATATCCCAATATAATAAAATATAAATTAAAAAGGAATAACATAAAAGGAGTGCTTGAAAAGAGAAGGGTGGTAGATTTCCTTACCTTGAAGAGTGACTTCTAAAACTCGAAGTTCGGGACCTTGGGGGATTGGGGAATATTTGGGAGGAATCTTTGGGAGAAATCCTTGGGAGGTAATACTACCATAAATTCAATTATAGTGAATTGGGAATGAAATCTAATGGAGTAATGGGTGGGTATTTATAGAAAAAGCGAGGGAGTTTTTAATTAATTTCCAAGGACACCTCAGTAGTGGTATTTGAAAAACCATGGGCTTGCCCATGGTATTTGACCATGGTATTGGCCACTTGAGACACCTCATATCATATTCTAATGAAAAAGAATTTAACAACATTTTAAATTACATATTACATGATACGATGTCATTAAACACACCGAAAACTCAAAACTGTATTTTTACTATTTATTAAAAAACAAAATATTTTATAAAAACGTCATAAATTCACCACAACCTTATATAAACCTTCTGAATTCTAAAATCACATTTATTTTATCATAATAATTCCCTAAATATAATAAATTTAACTTTTAACTCTAAAATAATTAATTATTAAAAATAATAGCAGACACAAAATGCATATTAAACTGCCTCGTAAAATTTTCGACACTTGAAAAATATAAAATTATTTTATCATTTGTAATTTAAAAGGAGTGTTTTTATAACACTATTTAATTATAATAAACATTATTAATAATACATTAGTTTAATATAATAATTTATATCTCTCTAAAAATTAAATTCTTTACCCAAAAAATCAATTTATCAAATTATATATCAATTTTTAATCAAAACTATTCTTAAAACATAAATGATGAAATAAAAATTTTATAAAAACAAAGGGATTACATTTTAAGTAAATAGAGCCTTAACACATAACCCCTTAAAACACTAGCATATAAACTAAGGGTAAGGTATGCGATGGTGATGGACTCTTGGGGAAGCTCGGATAACATCACACGAGTGGTAATCTCTACTAACTTGAACTTCAACCATAGACAATTTTGTTCAAGATTAAAATTTTGAAGCTCAGCTTGGGCTTGGTACAAAGTGAATCCTAGTGATGGTACCTCCTTCCCAAGCTCTGAAAAATTGGCTTCGTATGGCTCGATTCTACTGGATGAGGCCATCAACTCTTCTTTTTTCATTAACTAACCATTATCATTTATATTTATAAAAAATAATCATAATGTCAAGAGTATATTTTCCAATGATCATATTGAACAACATTCATAATTGACCAATGATCATATAATGATCAAAACTCAATGATCACATTAAAACATACTCACTCCATTATTAATGAAATATATATTTTATGTGTAATAATATAACACACATTTTTAGGAAAAAAATATCATTTAAAAAGTTTCGGTTATTTCACTTATTATTTTAAGGAAATTTACCAAATTTTATATTTAATTTTGTTTTTTTGTATCAGGATTCATTACCTATTTATAAAATATAATATTTGTTTGTATTGAAACTATAGTTTTCAAATAACCAATCATAGGTATTTGAATGTTTTTAATCAATAACGGTGCGAACCATAGATTTGGAAATCCAAATCCAAGATTCCATAATTATATTAGAAACACACAAAAATAGAAAAGATATATGGGGTTGTGAGTTTGTGAAAATTGGAAAATGGGGTTTGGGTAGTAGGTGCGCAGCTCCCATCCTATGTATCCATATGCATAGGGGTTTGGGAAATAGGAGCAACTAAATCTCCAACCACCCTTGAATCATCTTTAGAGGCCTTTTGCAAGATGGGTATAAACACCATGCCCTGGACCTTTGGTCCAACAACACTAGCCTACATTGAGTTACTTTGGACATAAACATTGTCCATTTCTTCAGTATGATTTACCTATTTTGAGTTGGATATAATCCCTTAAATGGTTTTATCTATAATTTTGTTTTTAAAAGTTTTGAGTTTATTTGAAAAAGGTTTTTGAGATCCATTCTCATTATTTTCATCAAAATCCATTATATTCTCTAAAGTAATTGTAATCTATTCTTCTAAAACAATTGATAACATGTCTTTCTTATTTTTGCTACTTCCCATTTCCTATAGCATATTAAGGTATATCATGAATATGATTATCTATTATATGAATATCATAACACCATTTTAATAGTTATCCACTATGTATTTTATATGTTGTTAAAGATCAATCAACTACACATTTTAAACTGATAAAATGTCCAATATCACTTCTAATAAACAAGGATCTTTGTAAGTATCCTACAACTTATTCAATATATCATTTGTTTTATATCCCATGAAAATCTTGAACACCTATTTTTTTGTGAAAAAATAGAATCATTGTTTCTATACTCTGTTCCCTTCTCTCTTTATGATATAAATAAAAATATTATACCACATATGTGTGCACTAAATATTTAATATATTTCAAATTAACATAAAAATAAATTTTCTAAATGATATGTTATTTTTTTTAAAACATGAGGCCTCATGATTTGTACCATAATAAAAGTAATAATATGATGCAACTATTAAATGATGATATATTGAGTCAAAAAATGTTGCAACAATTCTGAGAAAACTAGATAAGAGGAGAACCTATAAAATTGTTGTGCGAAGGAGATGGGGAATAATATCACATCCATTATAGAAACTAGTTACTTGATCTTTCTTAGTAATTATTCTTCAAGGAGATCAATTTTTATTTTTGTGTAACAAGTTGATGGTCATTTAAAACTGGATAGATTAATTATTATCCTAAGATAGGTAAATTTTGTAAATTCCATGATGCGTGTTTGATACTTTCCCAAAGAGATAAACTTATAGTAAAAATTTTATGTTTTAGATCAAAAATAAATATGAATTTAGTTGTAAAAAATAAAAAATAATTAAAATATTATGTTTTAAAAAATGTTAAATAATATATTAAATATCTAATCCTATATTAAACATTAAAGTACAATATATATTACTCATCATACTTTAACAAATTAAAAAAATAAACAAGACATATTATGATATGTGAAAATAAAAACTACTTACTCATACAGAATCGGTAATAAAAAACCCAAAAAAATAGAACTATATTGAAATTGATTGAAACATCACAAATGTACCTAGATAGAGTTCATTTGTTCACTTGTCTTTTTAAAATGGATTTCTTATATTTTTTAAATTAGGGATTAATGATGGTATAAAAAATAGAGTTCTCTTGTTCTTTTTTCCATTTTTTTGGTAGTGAAGTTTTTAGATGATTATAATATAAGATGTTAATTTCATAATATATTATAATTAATTAGTTTTTTTGTTAATTTAATTTAATTTTGGTGCTTATGAGTGTTTGGTTTTATGAAATTTGAATAACATAAATATTTGAGTTTTATCCAGAACTCGCTAAATTATTAAGTTGAAATGGTTATTTTTTTACCTTGGGACTTGTTAAAATGTTAGAATATTTTTTATTATTAATAGTAATAATCTGAAAGGAATATAAAAAATAAGAGTTTCATGAAATATATTCATACATTATGGCGCACTTCAATGCCATATCATGAATTTTCACAGGTAATATATCATTTAACATTGAATGTTTATTTATTTTTTTATTGATTTATTCTAAATTTTCATGAAGAAAAATACATTGAATATTGGTGGATGTGTTCCTCAATCAAAATTGTTTTATACCAGTATAAAAAAGATGAAAGCATATTGAATTGGGAAACATAGAAGAAAATTGTAATATTGTTTTTAAATTTTTAGTTTTTTATATTTTCTATGTTATATTCATGTTTTATATTATTATTTTTTTATTATCTACTACAATTGTAACACATTTATCTACAATATCTAGTGGATAAGGAACCAAACATATTTGGATCAAACAATTATTTACATTAGGTCCCAGGAGACGAGTACAATGAAAAAGTTGGTTGTAAACTTGGAAATAAAATCACATCATCTAGATATTGGTCTTTTAGTATTGAATCTTCCAGTAATATTTTTGGTATGGTTAGCCAAGAAAAGTTAAATGTTTCCATCAAGACAAAAAATCTAGTTCGACAAGAGTCTCAACAGAAGAAAAAATATCAAAAAAAAAATGTTCAAAGTGATATCATCTATATGATCTTTGATTCTACCAGAGGGTTTAGTGGTAATGGATGAGTGTTTTGTGCAACTGGTGTTTATGATGGTGTTGATGGTGATGATGGTGGTGTTGGTGGCACACATGCCGCTTCTGATAGTAATTTTGTTGATATCAATGCCGATGATGATAACATTGATGAGGATTTAGATGTAACCATTGAGAGACATTCTTGATGGTTTACGTATTTATATATCCATCATTTTTTTGTTTTAATTTTATATAAAATAGAAAATTTATATGTGGTGTTGTATTAGTTTTTTAGTGTTTGATGTCTATTTTGATTTTGTTGTAAAATTAATGGTATGTTATATTATGGATAATCTAGTTTGTGATCTGATTTTATATTTTTTCCATGGGTTAAACCATTGATTTACAAGTATAATGCTAAGGTTTTAATTGTGGCTATAAATATTCTATGGTCACAGTTCAAACTATGGCTCTATAATGCCATGGTTTAAACTGTTTCTATAAATAGTATGCTATAATATTTTAAACTATGACTATTGAGAATATATACCTAAATTTTCATAAAAACCATGAACAGGAAAAAATGACTATAACATATAGCCACATGTTTTTAGACCACTGCCATGATTTCAAATCATTTTCATAGGTTCGTTTTCTAGTTGTGATTCTTTTTTATGCATTGATTCATTTAAGTGTTCCACTTTAAGATCAAATTTACTTTCATTTTTTTAATAAGGATATGAGAGTATGTCCACATACCTCATGAATGAGTTCTTGAACATGTACCTTTCATAGATATCAGTTTTGAATGAAACATAATGCCCTGATAACTTCTTTAGATACTCCCCCTTAAAGGATAATATCCGCTTTCACTTCATCAAGATGAATTTTTTTATCAGTTGTTCTTTTTAATTCCAATTAATGTGAATACCAATTATTTTTATCTCATCCATGATGATAAATTCAATTTTTTTTGACCAACTATAGTATCTTGATCAACTCCATCAAGGTCGATCTTTTATCTTTTGTAATAAGTAATTTTCAGGATAGTAATAGATAGATCAAACCCAGATAGACATTTACATAAATCTTGGAATAAATATTCTAGATTGAAGATCAATATATTCTTCATCTACTCCCCCTTAGAGATTTGTATCACCTTCAATTCCCTACAATTAAGGAATAATCACAAAGTAGATGAGAATAAGGTGGAATGTCCTTTGCTTTTCAATGAGAGCAACAAGACTAAGAATTACTTATCCACCATATGAATCCTTTATTTTCTAATACATGCGTGGGTGAACTCTTCATGTTGAATCTAAAATCTTTCTTAGTAGTCTTAGAAAACATGAAATCTTTACTTTCATCAGTAGTAACTTTTTTTTGACTTTTCTTATTAACAATAGTATAAAGGAATATTCATCACTTGTTTCATGTCTATTGGTGGCCATGATATCAAGGCATAATATTAAAAAATACCATAACAACCACAAAAATCCTTAGAAAACTCTTACGGGTCAAGGTATAATAACTCAATTAGGATTAGGGTCAATTATTGATGGGTGGAAAGAGTGTATATCACATATCATATGAAATAAGAATAAACCATTGGGAATAGTTAAGGACTACCTACCTTGGTCTAACAGAAGCCCACTTGTTGAGTAACACTGAATGAATAGACTCAAATTTTTAGAAATTATAAAACCAATAAAAAACCATGGAATTATTCATAACCCAAAAAACTACTAAAATCACAAAAGGAACACTGAAGAGAGGGAAGATGATGAATAGACTAACCCATGATGACTCTAATGGACTGATGGATCTTGAATTAGGTAAGAGACTAGGGGAACCTAACACTTGGAAGAAAACAGGGAGATAAGAGAGAGAGGGGAGTCGAGGTTGCTGATGAAACAAATGAGAAATATTTCTCATTTTTAACAAATTAATAAAATTATTCAATTAAATAAAAAAATAAAAAAATATCAAGAATGCACTGGGTACTTTCTATCTATTCACTAGGTGCCTGATGGGAAACATTCACGTACTCTAGGGTCACCAGCCACTTGGTGGCTCACCTAGTTCTTGTGATCCCTCTACCACCTCCATAAGGTACTTGATTCTAAGACACTAGGTACTTAGTGGAAATTGTAAAAGGAAGGATATCCTGACACCTAACATGTTCTCCCAACCCCATGTCAACATATCCAGTACTCACAATTTAACTAAATAAATGAGTTTAAGTAAAAATTAGAATGAAATCATACTTTTTATAGATGTGGGGTGTTACAACCTCCCCACCAAAAGACAATTCATCCCCAATATGAATTATCGACCATCATTGGACCCTATTAATGAATAAATATAGCCATTGTGCCCATATATTAGACTCTAACTCCCACTTATCATATTGAATACACCCATGGTTCCACTACACACATATTAAAGGGTCTATATTCCTATTAATATTCTTCTCACACTGATCCACAATACAAACTAGTTTTTTCTCAAATGTCCCATCTGGATCCATCTCAACCTCATCAATGTTGATCACAAGATAAGGATCAAATTGGTATCTCTTGAGATAAGTTACATGAAATACGTCATACATAACATAAAAAATTCAAGCAAATTTTAATTAGTATACTATGGTACCGAACCTCTTAACAACCTCAAATGGATCCATATATCTAGGAACCAACTTTCCCCACCTTCGAATATAGTGGTTTCCTAATCAAGGTGACACTCATATGAAAACAAAACTACCTACCATAAAATTAATAGGATGGATGGTGGAGCTAATATTTTAATTAATTTAACTTGAATTTTAATGTTTTAAATCCCATAAAATTTTTATTTTTAGCATAATTCCAAAAAATTTAGATTCTTGGAATAATTTTGGGTGAATTATAAAAATGGATTAATTATTTATTTCTAAGTGTATTTATTCATCCGGAGTATTAATTTTTTAAATCCATATTCTTGAAGTATATTATTTTTTATTAAGTGTTTTAAAGTATAAAAATTTAGGCTAATTGGCCTAGCACCAGAAGAGGCAGCTGGCCAATCTTGATCATGGAATCTGGAATGGGTGAGCATGAAGGAAGGTCAATATAGGTTGGAACTAACCTAAGGAGAGTGCAACCAGAAGAGGCCAACACTGAGTGAATAGGTGATAGAAACTATTCAGGGTGACATTATAGACTCATGGAGTAGGGAGATCCCAAGATATTTTCATGGTGGCCATGAGGAGCACTCCTGTTCATAAATAATTTGCCTCTTAAACTATTTTTCAATGTGGGATGGGAAAATTATGGGTATTGTTCACTTAAGTGAAATATGAAGATGTAGGCTGAATGAAATAATGTCATGGGGGTATTCTTATCCATGTATTAGGGTTCACCATGATTTCTACATTACAATACATGTAAACCACAATGGGAGATGATGTGAGAGCTCAAAATTGACATGTTCGAGCCACTGTGAAGCTTTAAGACACTAATGGAGCCTTCATGGGAACTTTTTGCACTTCAAATTTCCATGAACATCAAGGATAAAGTTTAACATTACCTCTATGATGGACAGTACATGCCACGCTTTCAACAACTTAAGGAAATTGCATGCATTCATGATAAAGCCTGGTACTTTCTCTATGATGGCCATAAGATTATATATACCTCCATGGATGTGTGGGGAAGCTTACCAAAAGGTTATATACACCTCTTTAAATTTGTGCGTTGGTCAGTTGTTTCACCGAAAGTATGTTTTATCATCATCCCAAATTAATTATTACCCACTCTTAAAACATTAGTATAGTTGAAGTGCGTGGTCGATCCATAGGGAACTTTGGCAGTGCATTGGTTCAGTTGAGTTTATAATTAGTTTAGTGAAACATACAGAATTTAGAGTGGATTGGTTGGTTTCGATTGAGTGAAACTTTTTTGTTTACTTAAAGAAAATTATTAACAATTTTAAATAAACAACAAGTGATTTAAAGGTATTTTAACAGAAGGGAAAGTGTTTTGGGGTTGTGGTGATTATGGAGTTTTTTATGCAGATTTCTTAAATGGTTGTGTTGTTCATAATAATTCAACATTCTGGATTTCCTTTTATCACAAGATTTCCTTGGTCCGGTTCCTCTTGGTTGGAATTGAAGAAGTTGACTCCTTGGTCCGGTAGCCAGTGTTTCTCAATTCTTAGTTTAGTTCATTCCATTTATGAATCGGTGAAATCTTTTCAATGGTCATGAAAGATTTCACCGTTACTCTTCTTTTATATCACTGAGAATTATTTCCTTGGTCTGGCTCATAATTCTCAGTTATATTTAGAAATGATTTAAGAGAAGTAAGTAGAATTAAGAAGAACAAACATAAGTAACTAAATCAATACAACATAAAACGATCCTTCATCACCCACAACCCCAACACAAAGGGTTTAGTTACACATGGAAAGCATGATAAGGACAACACACTCGATACCTAATGAATTCATCGTATAAGCTTTGGGGAGTGGTGTCGTTAGGTGGAATGGTGGAACTATGGAACCATGGTGGTTTGGGAATGGCAGCAGCAGAACGTATCCCCTCCTTCAATGGTTTTGAACTCTAAAATCCAAAGGCCAAGGCCTCTTTTTATAGAAAAATAAAGTACACGACGTGTGTATAAAGTACACGCCGTGTACTTCCATCAACGCGCTTTGGCACCATTCTTTTCTGCTGGTAGGCGGCCTAACACGCCGTCTTTGACTTTGGCATGACACCGCCTGGTAGTTGAGTGTACACGGCGTGTAGCGCCGCCATACACGACGTGTAGTACCAAAATTTGGCCTCCAAACCCTTCTAGAATAGCAGGCATGTCATGTAGAAATGAAAAACGCCGTGTCTCCTTCAATGACCACATGGGCGTGTAGACTCATCTTGACAACAACCGCTTCTAGAATGTAGTACACGACGTGTAGTGATTCCATACATGGCATGTAGCTTTTGCCTGGTGACATGGGTGTGTACTCCCTCCTTCGATCCGTGTCCCTGTCTGGATGTACACGGTGTGTATATAAAGTACACACCGTGTAGTTTTAAAATTTCCACAGACTTCCCTTGATTTGTGTATTTTAGCCAGAAAGTTCCTGAAAGTAAACCTAATCACCAAAATCAAATAATATGTTCCTGAAACAACAGATATTTTCTGAAAACATGTTTTTATTTTCAATAATATATATGAAAATGTATACACAAATTGGGTGCATCAAACTCCCCCACACTTAGTCATTTTCTTTCCCTCAAGAAAAATCTCAACATCTAATTAGAAGAGCCTATACTCTTAAAAGGAAGGAATTCAATTAATCAAAAAGTATAAATGATAAATTTACTGAGGAAAATTCTAAAAGGCACAAACAAATTCAATTCATAAGATATTAAAATCATGCCTCATATATACTTCAATTAACTACTCTCATCCTCTTTCAACACATTTTTCAACCTTTCAAAAATAAGCATGCCACTTGATTATTTACCTTACCAGTCAAAATCACACTCCACACTCAAGATGTTTTTATTCAAAGTTATGCTCAATCTAAGGTATATACACTCTATCCATAGGTTTGAAAGATATCTTGTTCTCTACTTCAGAAAAATTGAATTACAAAAATCATGAGGGCTTTATCAATAAGGTTCAGATGTCTCTGTGGCTAAGGGTTGGTAGGTTCAGATGAAAAATAAATTCCTAGGCTTGAAAAAAGAAGTTTAATTCCTTTAAATAACATTGCATGTTATTCAAAGTAAAGCTCACTGAAAATGCTTCCTTCACAAGCTCAGTCGAATGCTGTTGTAATCACCATCTTTTCCCTTAGTCAAGTAGGGTTCATAAATCAATTGAGCCCAAGGTTCCCTTCTTTCTTCTTCTTCTTCTTCTTTTTTTTAATAAGAACTCAAGGGAAATAGGGAAACACTTATGAATATAACTAATAATTGTTTAGAACCCTTTCTGCCCCAAATAGTCAAGAGGCACTCCCCCACACTTTATTTCATGGCTGTGCACAAAAATATTCCATGTATTTCCAACTCCCTCTTTAAAGCTCCAAAATGAATAATCATGCAAAGTTCAAAAAGAAATAGGGTAGGAAGGGAAATAGGCTTGTAACGTGGCTTCCTATAAAGGCTTTTCATGGCTTCTATGGGCTTAATGAAGATTAAAAGTAGGGTAGGTATCAAGATAAAGGGGTTGAAACAATCTAATGCCTCAATCATTTTAAAGTAATTCAAAAATTCTTCATTCTTTGAAAAGAAAACTTGCAAATTCTGGTAGTGATGCATATCCTAAGAATCTCCCATGAAAGAGGGTATTTAGAAAAGAAATACGAAAAGGGTTTAGAATACCTCTCAGGAGTGGAAAAATAATAAACGGACAATCAGGTCATGACATTCATATAAATGATTAGCCTAATCAATGTAATTAATCAAGGATTAAAAGTTGAAATTGAAGCTATATCATCAATCATTTTAAAATACTCAAAAATCAAAATAGCATGCAACCCTCAAAAAGTTCCCACTGATAACTTAAGAATTTATAAGAATGATTAACCAAAATTTCATTACATTTTCAAATATATAATCTAATAATGATGTCTCCTAGATTAGGTTAAGGGCCAAGACTAAGGTGAAAGAGATAGATGCGCCCCCACACTTAATACCACACATGGTCCACCAAGTGAAATACTAAGGTAAAGGGTGGGCAAGGGTGAGATATGGGGACAAAATGAGGGAAAGCAATGGATGAAGCAAATCCAAAAAGAAAGAAAATAGAAATGGAAAAATACCCCCCTAGTGAAAAAGTGATGCCCAAGGCGCTCCATGATACCTGTGACTATCGAGGAAAAAGAAAACTGCAAACAAGCATAACATCACAGCACAAAAAACGACAAAAGAGATATACAAGATAAAGAAAAATGTCACTATCATGGGATCGCCTCAGGGAATGGCACATCCAGTACAGAATCGGTCGGTAGAGACGGTGCAGGAGGCGTGGAATCTAAAGGCGCAGACTCGGTGGCGGGATGAGAAGATGGAGAAGTAGTAGCCATAGTCCCAGGATCCGGAAAAGGAAGCTCAACAGCAGGCCCTGGACCAACAATAGTGGTGGCAGAAGTAGTAGTAGCAGAAGGGCCAAGATCGGAGACAGAATCTGGTGGCGTAGGTAGTGGAACACCCAGATGCTGAACAATATGCGCCAACAGCTGCTCCATGTGGTCCTGGCGGCTGTCGAGACGAATCAAATGTCGCGCAATGGTGTCCTAGCGGTCGATGATACGAACTAACTGCTGCTCCATCTGAACCTGTCGGCTGTCCAAGCGACCCAAGACCTGCTCCATCGTGGATAGGTGGAGGGAAAGGGCTGGATTGACCGAGGGTGCGGGGGATGGTGGGATGGTTGATGGGATAGAAGAAGGAAGTTCAGAAGAAGTGGGTTCAGTAGGAGGTGGGTGATGTGGAGAAGTAGGAGGGGGTGGGGAAGGAGGAACAAGGTCATCAACTGGGGCAGGAGGGTCATCGGGTGGCTGGGGGTGACCCTGGGCAAGGATGTAGGCACTCCCCTGCTTCTCGACCATCCCCATGCGAATGAGCATGAGAAAGTCCATCCACTGGGGTGAACCTAATAGGTCATGAGGCAAAGAGGGCTCGACTACCCCAAGGTGGTGGGCGAGACGGGTAGTGTAAAACCCGTCATTCAGGTTGCCCTGACGGACGGTAAACATGGAGTGGAAATAGGAGTCGGCGAGATAAGGGAGGTCCGGGTAGTCGTGCTGGATGAAACAGGTAAGGATCTCCATGTCACGGCCGGTCATGACCCCCATATCCTCATGGCGGGGAAACAAGATGGCGCTAAAACACTGGTGGGCGAAGCGAAGGATGGGGTCGACGATAAGAGTGCTCTTCTGGGAAGTGGGAGAATACCGGTGGTCAGGACCAGCGATCTCCTGCCACATGGCAACGAGCTTAGAGTGCTCAGGCCGGGTCAAGGTAGAAACGGGGGGTGGGGTGATAGGATGGGGTTAGAAGCCACACCCTCAGCCAAACTCGGTCATAGTGAGGGAGAAACGTCGACCGCCTAGCTGGAACTGTACCACGGGCACCACATCACCAGGTGTCTCCCGGTACTCCGCTCCATCAAACTGAATCGAGGCCGCAAACTCCAAAAATAAATTGCAAAAAACAGGAGTGCTGACCTGGAAAATAGCTAGGAGTGGGGTGTGCCCGAGAAGTGCCTCGAAATCCTCCCAAATACCAAGCTACTGCGGAATGCTGTTGTCGAGATATCGGCCACTCAACGGTATCAGTTGAAGAGAGAAGCGTCAGACCCTGTCATAGGCGAGGTCAGTGGCCGGGAATACCGTGCAGGGATAGAGAGAACCTACAGGTCCCGACCTAGGTGTCGGTGCAGTAGCAGGGGCTGGCTCTATGGGTGGATCTGCTGAAGTAGAGGGTGGCTCGGTGGATGGTGTGGTCGAAGAGGGACCAGCTGCTGATGACGATAGCGCAGGGAGAGTGGAAGCTGGTGCAGCAAAAATGGTGGTGCGTGGAAGCTCGGTGCCGGAAGGTGGAGGTGCAGCAGAAGGAGACCCAACCTCTGCTAAGGGAGTGAGTGGCGGCAGAATGGACAATAGAGGGATCTCGAAGACCGGAGCATCTGGGTCCGGCTACGTAGGAGTTCGGAGTCGGATCCGACGATAGCTGGGCCTCTCACCCTCGGTGGCGAAGGCTGGCCGCTTCCCTCAGGAAGAATCGTGATATGCCATATCCTAAAATAGAAAGAAAAAGAAAAAAAAAACAAAAGAAAAAGAAAAAAGAAAGAAAAAAAACAAAGAAAATGTGAGAAAACTGGAAAATAAAAGTACACGGTGTGTACTCCAGAGTACACGGCGTGTAGTAAAAAATGTAGAGTATCCCGTGTTCTCTGGATAGACACGCCGAGGGTGAGAAATAGACCATGTAAAGTACACGGCGTGTACCGAACATACACGCCGTGTTCACTCAAAGTGTTGGTGGTCGTGTATTCATAAAGGACACGACCACGTTTTTTTATTAATTCAAAGAAAACAATACACGCTGTGTAGGTGAAGGACACGACGTGTACGGAACAGGAAGAACATGGTCGTGTAGAGGGTGAGACACGGGCCGGATAAAGGAAAAGGTTGACACGGCATGTATTGAACATACATGCTATGTTTTGGAACATGGGATGAGAGGGTGTGTTATGTTCCACACATGGAGGGGCCAAAGGAAAGGCTATACACGGTGTGTACCAAACACACACGCCGTGTACGTGAAATTGGTGTGTGAGTATGCGTGCAAAGGGGGTACTCGGGCACGATGAAAAGGACACAGTGTGTACCGAACATACACACCATGTATATTAAAATTTTTAATTATTTAGTGTGTGGCTGTGTAAAGAAGTACACGATGTGTGTTCTTCATTTCGTGTCCATGTACTGGCGGAAGCCGAACGGTCATCTGATCCGAAAAACACCTTAAACGAGTCTACAAATTTAAAATAGAGGGTGTAGAATGGCGTACCTTGATCGAGGATCACAATGTAAGAGAAATCAGATCTTGAAATGCCCCAAAATAACGGATCTGGCAATGGGGGTTCAGGTGGCATTCGGGAGAAGAAAACAGGAAGAGGGGAGGAAATGGGGAGACCGCGCGACACGGGCTCAGGCCGGGTGGACCGCGGCTTATATAGCCGCGGTACACGGCGTGTACGTTTGGACTACACGCCGTGTATCTCCAATTTTTTTTAAGAGAAGTACATATATATAAATATATAATTATTATATTAAACTATATAATAATTATTATTAATAATTAAAATAAAATAGATATATCGATAAATTCAATTACAAATAAACCTATACACGACGTCTATTGGGAAATACACATCATGTACTTTATTTAGGAAAGGATGAGGATGAAGTAGGGAGATTAACGCGATTCGAACCCGGCCCTTTTGAACCCGGTGCCGAGACGTTGCTAATCCGCCAACTTCACCCGCATGTTATTTCTTATTTTAAAAACGTTTTTAATTTATATTGAACAATTACGGTGCACACAACATATATCGAAATGCACGTCATGTGGTTTTATTAAAATAACAAATTATGGAAATGGGACGGTTGTCTGGATTTGAACCCGGGTCTTTTGGAACTGGATTACGATTCTAGCCTACCAGTCCATCCCCATCATGGGTTATATTATATTTAAACACATTTATATATATATATAGGAAAAATACCACACACACCGTGTAAATAAAAGTAGGAACCCCGTGCTGAAGGTAGGTCAGGAGGATTCGAACCGGGGACAACTCAAATAAACTCCAGTGACTTTACCATCAGCACCGACATCATCCCTGGTTATTTACTTGTTATTCTATAGATATATACTATTTAAATTATAAATTAAAAATATAAGTACATGCCGTGTATATAAGTGGGACACGATGTGTAACCTCTGGGTTGCCTCCCAGGAAGCGCCTTTGTTTTAAGTCATTGGATCGACCTTCTTACCTTGATTACCTGATATTTACGATGGATAATGGTCCCAATAGTGGCTGCCCTGGACATCGAGGATTTGAATGTTTTCTAGCTCTTCTTCAACAGGAATGTCTGTAATGTTAAAGGTATCAAAAATATAGGAACATACCAGATCATCCACCAGGAGATCGTCCATGGTAGTTATTGCAGAACAATCCTCATGATCGGACAATGATGCCTGCTTGATGGCTTTGAGAACATTGTAGGAGACTCTCTCGTCTCCTACCCGGAAAATCAGCTCTCCCCAGTGCACATCAATGAGTGCCTTCCCAGTGGCTAGGAAATTTCTTCCCAATATAAGTGGTGCCTCCGGATCATCCCCCATGTCGAGGATGATGAAATCAGCTGGGAGGATCAATCTTCCCACTTTTACCAGTACATATTCCAGTATCCCCTTCAGATACTTAATGGATCAATCAACAAGTTGGAGGGCTACTCGGGTTGGCTGCAAATCATGGTGCCCGAGCTTTTGGAAAACTCTGAATGGCATGAGGTTGACACTTGCTCCCAAGTCACATAGAGATTTTCCAAAGTCACAGGGTCCAATTGTGCAGGGAATAGTAAAACTACCTGGATCCTGAAGCTTTGGAGGAATGGAATGTTGAACCACCGCGGAGCACTCCTTTGTCAGTGCAATAACGCCCAGATCCTCCATCTTCCTCTTATTCGAGAGGATTTCCTTCATGAAATTTACACGTGGGAATCTGTGTCAGGGCCTCCGCAAATGGGAAGTTGATATGGAGCTTCCTGAATACGTCCATTAATTTTCCAAATTAGTGATCCAGCTTTCTTTGATTCATTCTCTCTGGAAAAGGTAATGCAGGCTTGAATAGTTGGACTACCTCCTTTCCTTTATTCTGCAAAGCCTCCTTCTGCAGGCTTTTGGATGAGGAGGGGTTTGTACTGGTACATTCTTCATCAGCAGGTGTGGGTGCACCTGGTTGTGCTGGTTGGTTCCATTGGATATCTTTTCCACTTCAGAGCATAACAGCATGGGCCTCCTCCCTCGGATTCTCCTCTGTGTTTCCCGGTAGTGTACCGGGCTGTCTCGCTGATAGCTGGTTTGCTATCTGGCCAATTTGATTCTCGAGGCTTCGAATGGAAGCCTCCTGGTTCTGGAATTTCGTCTCAGTAGTTGATATGAATTTATTTATCATGTCCTCTAACCTTGATATGTTCTCTTTCTAAGATGGCTGGACAGGTATGGGAGGTGGTTTCTGCCTTTATTGCTGCGGCCGAGGGTTCTGGTACCCTTGCTGCTGATATAAACCCTACTGGAACTGCTGTCTTGGAAACTGATTTTGGTACTGAGGCTGATTTTAGCTGGGCGATTGTTGGGGCAGAGGGTTTTGCTGCTGTTGACCCCATCCTTGGTTCTGATTATCTCGCCATGCCGGGTTTTGGTACTGTTGATATTGATTCGACCCTCGATTTTGAGCAAAAAAGCTCACCTCGCTTGTCGAAGGGTTGGATGGAAGTCCCGGGCATTCTCCCAGATTGTGGTTGTTACTATAGTCGCCGCATACTGGATGGTTCGCCGCATGAACTTGAGATGCTCCTTTGAGATTCAATGTATCGATTTTCTTGGACACAACGTCTAACTGAGCAGCTAACATAGTGGTAGCGTCAATATTGTGCATACCTCACTTTTGAGTCCCCCACTCAGAGTGACACTAGAAGCTGTTGGATGACATGTCTTCCAGTAGTTCGAATAACTCTTTAGGGGATTTCCGCATCACCGTACCTCCAGCAGCAGCATCCACCATGGACTTGGTATTTGTTGTGAGTCCTCCGTAGAAGGTCTGGACTTTCATCCAGAGTGGGAGTCCGTGGTGGGGGCATTTTTGTAACATCTCTTTGAAGCGTTCCCAGGACTCGTACAACGACTCGGAGTCGTGCTACTAGAAGTTGTGGATCTCGTTCCGTAGAATCACCGTCTTCGATGGTGGGAAGTATTTGGATAGGAACGCCTGGGCTAGCTCCTCCCAATTGAGGATAGATCATTGTGGCAGCCCCTTGATCCAGTCTTTCGTCTTGTCCCGTAGAGAAAAGGAAAATAGGCGAAGACGGATGGCGTCCTCGGACACGCCATGGTAACGAAATGTGTCGCAGATCTCCAGAAAGTTAGAGAGATGGACGTTCGGGTATTCACTGGGTAGGCCTCTGAATTATACGGTGTTCTGGATCAGCTGCATGATTGCAGGCTTGATCTCGAAGTGCTGGGCCTGGACTGGAGGACGAACAATGCCCGTATCATCTCTGTGGATTGAAGGAAGTCCGTACTCTATAAGATTACATCTTGGAGGTGGCTGCTGAGGGGGAAGAGGTTGCAGATACTGCGGCTCATGAGGGGTGAAATAAGGCCGTTGGAAGAGTTTCTGCGGTTGTTGCAGTTGGCCGTACGCCGGAGGAGGTTTCTGTGGCGGCCGTTGGTAATCCCTCAAAAGGAATTCTATGAAGCCTCTAGGAGCCTGCTCCGGTAGACCAGCAACGGGAGGCTTCTGATCCTGGCACTGATGCTCAGCTATAACATCCATGGATGGTGCTCCCTCTTCCTTGTTCGCCATGGTAGAGTGTTGTTGTTGGTGTGGTTCTTTTAGTGCACATTGACGATGAAGCAGGGTACATTTGATTTTCGGATCAAGCGGAACAAGTTCCGATGACTCGGTGATTCTAGATCGATTGGGGTGTCTATTCATACACCTAAGGTCCTGCACCTCCCCAATAAAAATACCATTTGTAAAAGGGAAAATAAAAGATAAAATTGAAATGGGATTAGAACAGAAATTTTTGGGAATTTTTTATTTTTATTTTCACTTAATCAATTATTAACACAACCAAATTGTAGCACTGAAACAAAAGAGTTCCCCGGAAACAGCGCCAAAATTTGGTCAGTCATTTCACTGAAAGTATGTTTTATCAGCATCCCAAATTAATTATTACCCACTCTTAAAACTTTAGTATAGTTGAAGTGCAGGGTCGATCCACAGGGAACTTCGGCAGTGCATTGGTTCTGTTGAGTTTATAATTAGTTTAGTGAAACATGCAGAATTTAGAGTGGATTGGTTGGTTTGGATTGAGTGAAACTGTTTTGTTTACTAAAAAAAATGATTAACAATTTTAAAGAAACAACAAGTGATTTAAAGGTATTTTAACAAAAGGGAAAGTGTATTGGGGCTGTGGTGATTATGGAGTTTTTTATGCAGATTGCTTAAATGGTTGTGTTGTTCATAATAATTCAACATTCTGGATTTCCTTTTATCACAAGATTTCCTTGGTCCGGTTCCTCTTGTTTGTAATTGAAGAAGTTGACTCCTTGGTCCGGTATCCAGTGTTTCTCAATTCTTAATTTGGTTCAGTCCATTTATGAATCAGTGAAACCTTTTCAATGGTCATGAAAGCTTTCACCATTACTCTTATTTTATATCGCTGAGAATTCTTTCTTTGGTCAGGCTCATAATTATCAGTTATATTTAGCAATGATTTAAGAGAAGTAAGTAGAATTAGGAAGAACAAACAAAACTAACTAAATCAATACAACATAAAACAATCCTTCATCACCCACAACCCCAACACAAGGGGTTTAGTTACACATGGAAATCATGATAGGAAAAACACACTCGATACCTGACAAATTCATCGTGTAAGCTTCGGTGAGTGGTGTCGGTAGGTGGAATGGTGGAACTATGGCACCACGGTGGTTTGGGAATGGCAGCAGCAGAACGTCTCCCCTCCTTCAATGGTTTTGAACTCTAAAATCCGAAGGCCAAGGCCTCTTTTTATAGAAAAATAAAGTGCACGGTGTGTAGAGAAAGTACACACCGTGTACTTCCTTCAACGCGCTTTGGCACCATTTTTTTCCACTAGTAGGCGGCCTAACAGGCTGTCATTGACTTTGGCATGGTGCCGCCTGGTAGTTGAGTGTACACGGCGTGTAGCGCCTCCATACATGGCGTGTAGTATCAAAATTTTGCCGCCAACCCCTTATAGAATAGCCGACACGACGTGTAGAAATGAAACACGCCATGTCTCCTTTAATGACCACATGGGTGTGTAGACTCTTCTCGGCAACAACTGCTTCTAGAATGTAGTACACGGCGTGTAGCACCGCCATACACGACGTGTAGCTTTTTCCTGGTGACATGGGTGTGTACTCCCTCCTTCGATCTGTGTCATTGTCTAGATGTACATGGCGTGTATATAAAGTACACGTCGTGTAGTTTTAAAATTTTCACAGACTTCCCTTGATTTTTGTATTTTAGCCAGAAAGTTCCTGAAAGTAAACATAATCACCAAAATCAAAGAATATGTTCATGAAACAACATATATTTGCTGAAAAAATGTTTTTATTTTCAATAATATATATGAAAATGTATACACAAATTGGGTGCATCATGCGTGCCTACGAATCTTCCACAGACATGATGAGATATAAGATCAATGTTGACTTAGGTCACTATCACTTTCTAAGGAGCTCATGCCACTGTGAAGTTGGGGAATGAAAAATCTCGAGGATACTAAGGGAGGTTATGCCTGGAATTTGGAATGTGAGGAGTTTCCACTCTAATCAATGCATGAAATGGAATTTGAGTTGAGGATTACATACCATTACTACTTTGATTTTTCCATGAGGTTTTTAAGAATTATCTCCTATTTGTGTAAGGATAATCCCTTGTTTGCGTAAGGATAGTGATCTTCATAATAACGATCTCATGTTTGTTTAAAGATGAATGGAGTTTTTAAGGATGTCACCTTGTCTTCATAATGATGGTTATGTAAGTTCATAAGGATGAAATCCATTTCCAAATTTTGGGAATACATTCATGAAATGGGGTTTTACTGTCATAGTTGTGTTCTTATCATCATGTAGAGGAAGTAACAAGGGTTTTTAACTTACACTAAGAAGTACCTGTTACACCGCAACACTTACAATCAAAGAAAAATAAATATATGAACTTATGATAATTTTGGGAATATTTATAAATGTTTGAACATAAATTTCATATGAAATTTTGGAGGAATACTTTGAGAGGAATTCAAAACCCACAGAGGAATTTTATGACTATAAATACAAGGAGAGCTGCATGATGAAAGGGGATGTAGATTCATACATATGGATTCACATTGGAAGCTAGTTTATGAGTTTATTTTAATTTTATTTAATCTATATTCACACTTTATAATATTTTAATAATCCATTTCTCTCTAATTTTTCCCCTATTACACTCACTTCACTATGATATCTCACACTCACAATGCTGAGTGACTAACTCAAAGATTGACCTTGGGAGAGGTTTCCTCAGTGTTCCTGAATTTTTTCTCTATAATTATTTAAATTTATTTTCTACTTGTAAAAGGGTAGTGAGTTTATCTCAGGATCCAAACCACTGGGGAACTCATGAAAGGTGGAAGGCTAAGCCAAAACTACCCCAAGCCCACCTCCATAGGCCGGGGGGGTGGCAACTAGTATCGAAAGGAATAAATAATATGATAGACATTTTCCTAATGTACCTATACGTATGCACCCAACCATATCCATAAAGAATTGAAGAGTACTAGTAATGAAATATAGTAACATCTAGAGTATAAACCATTCATGCAATAAACTATAGGGAATACAAAAGAGTATGATGGAATAATCTAAAAAGTAAAGGGAAAAATATATGCCCATCCAGAAAAGATGTCCCAACCTGACAACAACTAGAAAAGAAATATTGAGAGATTCTGTCTCTATATCTCTAAGACCCAACCACCTTATGTGTCAAAATGAACTCTAGTATCCCTATGCTCCTCTGAAATCACTGCTGACCTATCCGTCATCTTCATAAGACATGACATGTACGGGAAAATCCAACGTAGAGGTGATTATATTCATACCTAATAGGATGCCTCAGAGACTGGAGGGGGAGAAATGGGATACATTATAGAAGTAGTCATATCAATCCAAATCAAGAGGAAAAAACCCCAGAAACAAATATATATATGCTCGTATAAGAAAACCACATGAGAAAGAAAAGGGGACCTTCATATCACAACTCCTAGCCCTAGAAGATGTCTCTACCCGCAGTTCCAAGTGGTCCATCAATGATGACAACATCTCGCATGTATATATGAAGATGCAACCAAGTGGAGGATGCACACATCACCACTATTCCACATAGTCAAGGAGGCACAATATCAAAGTGGAGGACCCATTCCCTATTGAGTTAGGGGGTGCCACTTAGTGGGTCATGGATCTGTTCCCTAGTAAGATAGGGGGATTAAAATTAGCATATGGAAGACCCAAAACCTATTCAATCAGAGGGGGTACCACTCAGTAGATATAGGACCCACACCCTAGTTCATTAGGGGGTACCACTCAGTAGATAGAGGACCTGTTCTCTAGTCTGCCAGGGGGTGTCACTCAGTAGATTGAGGACCCGCACCCTAGTCCATCAAGAGGTACCACTCAGTGGATAAAGGACCCACACCCTAGTATATCAGGGGATACCACTCAGCAGATAGAGGACCCATGTCCTACTCTGACAGGGGGTACCACTCAGTAGATATAAGACTAATGCCCTACCTTAATATTGGATCTTTAATTTGTGAATAACACATTCTCCAATGATGGGGAAGATCCACTTTGTTTTCTCTCTGTCAAACCAACTTGATTTAGTCACCGATTATCATTCAATATCAATTCAGCAATGAATGATGATGAAACCTCCTCTCAATGATCCTAGGGTTATGCGAATAACCCTAGTTATTTTCCATAACCACATATATATAGGATATTAGGTATTAGTCATTAAATGAAATAATGAAATAATTAAATAAATTAATTCACATAACGTACCTTCTACCGACTTATTCATTTGAACGTTCAGTGCCAACCAACTTTAGGTCACACCTAGATTAAACCCCATGATTCAGATTCAACCATGATTTCAGATCTTCGATATGAGACTCCATTTAGGAGATATTCTATTTTATTTGAAATTTTGTGTGGACATGATATAAAATATATTTAATATTTTTATAAAATTAATATTGGTCCTCATAATCACGTGCCATCTCTGCGCATGGGTCTAAAAATATTTCTTAGTATATTCCCAAGTCGTATAAGTGAAAATAGAGTCACTACATTATTGTCTCCTTCGATATTTTCTTCCACAAAAATCACAAACTAAGAAAAAAGGTGAGGATATTAAGATGCTCTCATCTGGCTCTTCCATTCCTAGGATCTCTCCCATATTCTCCCATGCTTCCAAAGCACAAAAACAAAGGGAATGGTTCATCCATGTTGTATCCTCTTCTATCAATCCTCAATTGAAATTGGGTTATCTTTAATGGTGGATTCATACTCGATGTTCATCTCTCCCTAGTCAATAATGTGTGTAGGATCATGAATGCATCTCCTCAACTACGATACATGGAAGACATCATGAACCCGCTACAACTGTAGGGGTAAGGTGAGGTGGAAGGCAACCTCTCCAACCCTATGGAAGATTTTGAATGGCCTGATAAACCTTGGGGATATGTTTCCTCCCCAGATTAATCTCCATAATCCTAGTTGTGGGGAGACTCTTAGGAAAACATGATCTCCTTAGTCAAACTTTAAGGTCCTAAGAAGTCGATATACATAAGATTTCTTCTTGATCTGGGTTTTTCTCTATTGCTCATGAATGACCTTGACATCTTTCTTTATAAACTACACCATCTCTATCCCAACAAGTGATGCCTCACCAATCTCAATCCAGCATAAGGGAGACCTTCCATGTCTCTCATACAAGGCTTCTAAAGGTGTCATGCCTATAGTAAAGTGATAACTATTATGATAAAAATACTCCACCAAGGGTAAGTAATCCTCTTAGATATGATCAAATCCTAACACACAATCCCTCAACATATCCTCCAACATCTAGATAGTGTGCTCAGTCTTCCCATCTATCTGGGGGTGAAAAGTTGTACTTATGCTCAACTGGGTCCCGAATGCCTCCTATAGGCCTATACACAACCATGATGTAAACCATGAATCACGTTATATGACTATTATCAAGGAAACCCCGTGGAGTCGTACTATATCTCACACGTATAACTTCCCCAAACACTCCATCGAAATCTTCTCCCTGATAGTAAGCAAGTGTAATGACTTGGTAAGTCAGTCAACTATCACTCAGATGGAATCATGGATTATCACTATCCATGGAAGCCCTATCACAAATTCCATGGTTATGATATCCCATTTTCACTATGGGTTTTCAAGAGGTTGCAACAAACATGTCATAACATAGTGCTCAGCCTTCACCTACTAACACGTGAGACACCGAGAGATGAAGTCGGCAATGCTCCACCTCATGTCATCCCACCAAAACTGACATTGAAGGTCCTTGTACATATTAACTACACTAGGATTTGTAGCCAAAGGATAAGTGTGGGAATCCCTCATCACCCCCTTTTGCATCATGATTGGAACCACTATCCATCCCTAGAAAAGGATAACATGATTCCCACCTTCAGAGAACCCATCTGGTGAATATAGTGAGGATATATGGTCATAGAGGACCTCATAATTGATTTATCCCAACTTAGCCTCCCTCATGCGTTGGAGAAGCTAAGGAGTCAACACCATTGAATGAAGATAATCTGCACCCTCCTCCTATACTAGGATCAGCTGTAATGAATCCAACTGCTTAGACGCCTCAACCACCATGCGATAACAACACTTACTACTAAGATAATCTTCCAACACATTTTCCTTCATAGGAGTGTAGACTATATCAAAGTCATAGATCTATAGGAACTCCAACCAGTGCCTCTATCTTAAGTTTAGGTCTCTTTGTGTGAAGACATATCTAAGACTCTGATGGTTTGAGTAAACAAAAAAGCACTTTCTCAGAAGATAGTGCCTCTACATCCTCAGAGCAAAGACTATCACTGCCAACTCTAGGTTTTGAATAGGGTAGTTCTACTCATGGAGTATCAACCGCCTCAACCCATATGTGATCACTACCTACCTCTTAATCAACACAAAGATAAGACCAACTTCATAGGCATCTCAATATACTATATACTCCACACCCTCCTCTGGTAGTCTCAGAACAAGAGCAATCATCAGTCTCAACCTCAACTCCTAAAAGGATCTCTGGAACTTCTCAGTATAATTAAATGGATACCCTTTCCATGTTAGGGTAGTAAAAGGGGTTTCAATCCTAGAGAAGTCCACAATGAACCTCATATAGTATCCCCACCAAATGAAAAAACTTTGCACCTCTAACATGCTCTTGGGTGGTTCTCAAGAAATATCTACATCAATCTTCACCGGGTCTATAGATAATCCATGCTCATAAATAAAATTTCCTAGAAATTTAACATTGTGGATCCATAATTGGAACTTTGAATGCTTATCATAAATTTGGTGCTCTTGAAGAAAGTCTAGGACCATCCTCAAGTGCTCTGCATGACCCTCCTTTGATACAGAGTATATGAGTATGTCACTAATGAAGATAACAATAAATTGTTCCATGTAAGTATGGAATATATGTTTCATCAAATCCATAAACACATCAGGGGAATTAATCACATAAAAAGGCATCACTAAGAACTCATAGTGTCTATAATGACATCAGAATGCCAACTTTAGAATATTAACCTCATGAAATCTCAACTGGTGGTTGCCGGACCTGAGATCAATCTTCAAGAACCATATCATGCATCAAAAATAGTCGAAGAGGTCATAAATCCTTTGAAAGTGTTACTTGGTCTTTATCATGTCCCGGTTCAGTTGATGGTAATCAACACAAATCCACAAGCTCATGTACATCCTTTTCAAGAAAAAAACTAGAGCTACCCAGGTGGCTACACTGGGTCTAATAAAAACCTTCTCTTAAAGGTCCCCCAACTACACCCTCAGATCCTAGAGCTCGATAGGGTCCATCTGTTATGCTGTATAAGATATCAGAGTGGTCTTGGGGTGAAAGTCAATGAAAAAATCCAACTCCCACCTAAGAGGTAGTCTCAAAATATCCTCGCGGAAGATGTTCATGTAATCCTCCATGATTTAAGGAATCCATATGACTAAAGATCTCACTACACCATGGGATAAACTCACCAACTGATGGGTGATGTGTTTAATATTCAAACTCAAAATACCCAATCACTCTTCCATGAGATCTCTCTCGACCATAAAGGAGAATGTCGTCCCATTAGTTCGAAGGAACTTGGCTTGTCTGCAGTGACAATCGATCTAGGCTCAGACCACATACAACCAGTCCATACCCAAGATTACATAATATGGGTTCATTGTGACAACTAAGAGGTCCCATGAGAAACTCTATCTAATAAGATATATCTCTCACTTCCAGTAAATAATTGATATCAAAGAAGCATTCCCTATAAGAACCTCAAAAAAGCTGATGGGCTAAAGTCTCAACTAGGAGCTCCATCACTCACACTCGGAGTAAGGATATCAAGTAATGACCCACACCTATGTATACTGGTACTAAATAAAGAGTATAATAAACACACATCGTACCTATAATCATATAATGAGCTACTAGTTCATAAGAACCCATAGCCTGTAACTGCCCGTGGCCCCGACCACCAGCTCCATGAGTATGGCATGGGCCTTCTGTAGTGGTAGTGGAAAGAGCTCATAACATCCTCCACCACCAGAAGCTCTTCCTACAATAACTCTACCCACTCCTCTTCCAGATCCACCTCCCTCAAGTCCATCCTGGCATCTTCTGGGAGATCTATGATCACAGTGCTACCTTTATCGTGGCGGTCCATCGGCTATTTGTCTTCATCCTCAGCACTTCAGGTCGATAAATCACATTCCATGTGACCTTTCCCATCACATGTAAAACATCTCCCCTTGTTAAGATACCATGGTCCTCTTCGCATTCCATGATCTGCATTATCATGTGCCTGAGTCCGTTCATGAGGAGGTCTCTTACATCGAGACCTTACCAACTGGTGACTGGTAGCCGTTGTAGATGACTCAGCCCTCTAACACCCACTGCCAATTCTAGTTGCATAGAATCCACTGGATATGAATCTCTTCATCACCATTACCCACTCTAACACTCCAATATATGTGGGAATTAATAGGGGTACCACACTAGCACAAATGTCTCTTCAAAGAAACTGCTTGAACTTTTAATCCTGGAAATAACCATACCGAATCATGTCAAGGGAGTATCAGGTACGACTAGTAAACCTCATGGAATACTTATAATTTTTCATCCCTCCCTACCAAAGATTCAAAATCTTTTAAATTAATCATAAGAACGAGGCATTTCACTCCTCAAAAAACAACTTCTAGAATTCTGACCATGTGAGTATTGACCCATCATGCATCTGCGTTACTAAACTCCACCAGCACCCACATGCTCCATGGAAAATATTGGCTTCTAGTGCAACCATCTGATCAGTTAGGGTCTACACAATAACAAAAACTCATATTACCAACTAAATCTAATACTTCATTTCCCAGGTATCTAATACACTTTAGAACCTTAGTGACCTATAGTTATGGAACTCATAGAGTGTATTAAGCCTGTGTGCATCCTCAACCTGCTCTGATGGTATAATTTTCTACTCGATAGGTGGGGGTACTTCTAACCTCCCACCTAGAGGAAAGATCTCATGTTATGGACCCTAAAATGAGGCCTCATCCCACAATGGATCTTCATCATGATCCTAAAGTGTTAACTTATCTAGATGTCAATGTGGAGGAATCTTGAAAATTTAATCAAGACGTACCATAGTCATATGATCATATATATACAATGAGATGACTCAAGAAGGGAAGTCAAATGAATCAATCCTATATGATGCATATAACAATTTTCCCGACAACTAATGTATTTATATGAAAAGTAAAAAAGAAGTTAGTTAGAGTCCTAGTGAATGGATATGTCGGCCACCACACCAAAAATGGGTTCCATGGCCCAAAAGTTTCACTCAAGACACTTTGACACTATTCCCCTAAGTCCCCAACCAAATCTCATAAGGGGGAAAAAATCCAAACACTATCCTAAGGTCGAACCACCTATAATATCAATCAGTCATGACCTAACCCATTGGGGTCCTCCTGGCCGGTGGAAGGACGAGCTACAACTACCCCAATCCTACATTCATAGGCCAGGGGCTGGTGAAAAGCACCTAAAGGCATAACTAATGTGGGAGGCCTTTGCCTAATGAACTTATATAAACTCACCTAACCATATTCATGAATAAGTGAAAAGGAAAAATAATAAAATATAGTAACATATAGATTTGGAACCTTGCATGTAATAATCTCTAGGGAATATAGAATAGTACAACAATATAATCTAAAAAGTAAAGGGAAAAAATACACGCCCAACTAGAAAAGATGTCCCAACCTGAGAACAAATTGAAAAGAAATTCCAAGAGAGACAAACTCCAGATCTCCAAGACCCAACCAACATAAATGTTAAAATTCACCTGAGTATCCCTATGATCCTATGAAATCACCATCAGCATTCCCTTCATCTCTATAAGACACAACACATGCAGAAAAAGACCATACAGGGGGTGAATATATACATACCAAGTGGGATTCCCTAAAACCTTGAGGGGGAGAAATATAAGGCACAATAAAAGTAGTCAACTCAACCCAAATAAATAGGGAAATGAAATATAACAAAAAAGATATATATTCTCATATATGAAACCCAGACGAGAGAGAAAAGGGGATCTTCATCTCATAAATCCCATCCCAGGATGGTGAGTCTGTCTACAATTCCAAGGGGTCCATCAATGATTCCCAACATCTTTCATGCCTATATGAAGAATTAATTGTGTGGGGGACCTACACCTATCTACTATGACACACAGTTGAGGGGGCATAATCTCCAAGTAGAGGACCCACACCATAGTGTATCAGGGGGGTTTAACTCAGTGGGTAGTGGATATGAGCCCAAATATGATAGGGGGATCCTACTAAGCATATAGAAGACCCGTTCCCTTATCTATCATGGGGTAACACTCAATATATAGAGGACCCAAACCCTAGTTCTCTAGGGGTATGACTTAGAATATAGAGGAATGACGCCCTAGTCTGTCAGGGGGTACCACTCAGTAGATAGAGGACTCACACCCTAGTCTATTAGGAGGTACCACTTAGTAGATAAAGGACCCGCATCCTAGTCCATCAGGGGGTACCGCTCAAGAGATATAGGACACACAACCTACCTCTATATTTGATAATTATTTGGTGAATAACATGTTCACTAGCAATGGGGAAGATTCATTGCATTCGCTATTTGTCAAACCAACTCGATCCGATCATCTATCGTCATCCGATGTCAATTCTCCAATAAAGGATGACGAAACCTCCTATCCACAATCCTAGAGTTATGTGGATAAACCTATTGATTATCCATAAACACATATTTATAGACGATATTAGGTCTTATTTATTGAATTAATTAATTAAATAATTTAATTAATTAATTCACTTAACATACCCAGCAACAACTGCCTCATCCAAATTTCCAATGCCAACCAAATTTAGGTCATGCCTAGGGTAAACCCCATGCTCTAGATTCAACCATGGTATCATATTTTTTGATCTCAGACTCCTTTCAGGATATATTTCATTTTATTTGAAAAACTATTCACGTGTGATATAAAATATTTTTAATATTTTTATAAAATTAATTTTGGTCTCACTGGGCTTTAGAATCACATGTCGTCTCAACACATGGATTCAAAAATATTTCTTAATATATTTCAATGTATTATAAGGAAAAAGAAGAGTCTCTATAGTGTATTGAGGGGTGATGTAGTGATTGTCCATATTTTGAAGATATTATTCACTACTTTATTCTATTCTCTACCAAACATCATTACCTTCATTCTATCAGAAATACTCTTCATATGATGGAGTTAAGCATGTTTTATGGATGAAATGATATACAATAGAGATGGATCTTGGAAAGTTCCACACTCTCAATCAAGGTATGTTCATCATTCTTGACTATTAGAGGAGGTGATATTTAGTGTTCCAAAGGGATATACTAGGCATGCTAAGTTTCACACTCAAAGTATGGGATAATAGTTCATGTATGATGGGATGGACTGTCAAATAGAATTTATATAATAATAATGGATAATTAAGGAACCTGAGTAGCCAACTTAAGAACAAATTTCTTTCTTACTAACACATTCATTATTTCTTCATTTTTCATATGCATTTTTCTTTCCAGTATTTTATTTCAATTTCCAAAACCACCATATTTTCATTTCTTTTCATAAAATATAAAAAACTCCAAAATACAATTAGTTATTGGATTAATTTGTGATTTATTTGGAAGCCAAAGGATCCTCAAGAGAGATGATCCTGGCCAACCAGTATGATGTACTAGAAAAAATATAAATAATATTTTTTTTCCATCCCACAATAGGTCTGTAAAAAACATGTCATCATTGATGGAAATACAATACAATCAATGACTTGATTTTACTTTTATAGTTTGTAAATAAATTGTATTAATTTTCAAAAAAAATCTAAAAAATATTGTTTAAATCACCCTTACCATGGATTATATTGTTTATTTACCAATTATATTGGTGAGACAAGGCTAAAGTTTATCTTACAAAGAGTATGTGTTTTTGGAGATCATAAAGTATCTTAAAGAGAACCTTGAGAACCAAATTCTAGAAGATTTGGCTAGGGAACTAACTGATTTATCTTACTACATTCGAAAATTTTATCAATAAGTGACCAAGGAACCTGAAGAGTATTTATAATTATCTCCCACATTCCAATAAGATATTAAAGATATTGATGTTGAATTGTATGATTACCCACTTACCTCTCCTAATGAAATCCTTCCAAATGAATTCATTAAAAGGTTTGATATTTATGCATAATCACTCAAGGGAGTAAAACTTTAATTAGATTCAATTAATTTATCTTTACTAGAATAAATTTTTTCACTCATTTTTTGATGAAATTCTATATCGGATTGAGTTGTACACTTCCCTATAAAATGATCAAAATTTTGAAGAATTCAGCATTGAAGAGAAATTTATACTAAAATTTGAAGATAAAGAGTTTCATAAGTATACACATGATGAAACATAATCTAAATATTCTATTAATAAGGGAAAATGATATATGAATTTAGATATATTTAATTTTATTTAAATATAATTATTATCTAAATTTAACCTGGTTGAAAATTTTCATCAAGAACATCATACGAAATCTTGGGATGATAAAGATGTGGTCACATAAGTAGTGGTGGAAGTAGTAGAGGGCATGTACATTTTCCTCCCCCATTATGAAATATGTACATCATTTCTAGGGGGGTCTAATATATTATATCCACAGAGTCCTCCAAAATCAATAAACTCTAAAAAACACTAGATAAAATTCATTTTGGTGGTTCCAATTAAAAAACCTCATCCACCTTTAGATTGGTATTGACCACAAGACTGAATGGCTATAGGTAGTATAAATGCAACCCCTTTTAGGGGGCTTCCTAAGTTTATCTTTAATTTTTTTTAAAAATTTAACGCTTTATTTAATTTTTAGTAATTATATTATTTTATTTTGTAGTTTGAATAAGGTGGTACTTAGGAGTTTAACTCATTCCATTAGATTCAAAAATAATCTCGATTATATCTCCTCCTCTTATTTGATTGATACAATATATCTTATAAGTATGTTTTTTGTGCTTCAATTAAAATGGGAAGTTACATCTAAGTGCGGGGGAGTTTTAACCTTATTAGGTTTTTTTCTTTTTAGAAACTTTAAGTTACATTGAATATTCATTATCATTTTTCACACTCAAATTAATTTTGATATATTTTACTATATTTTTGAAAAAAATGATTTTTTGAATGATTGTTTATATGGAAAATTTTCTTAGAACTTTATTTTCAATGATTTTTATGAATTTGTCAAATTTTTGAAATTAATTCCCATGAATAAATTATTAAAATTATTTTTTCTCTATCCTATGAGGTATTCTAAATCATTTTGAAATATTCTTTCTAGTAATCTATCTTTTTTTAGAGAAACATGGATTTTGTGTGAGAACCAGAACTTTTGATTATTTGTATTTGAAGGCTTTTGAGTTCATGAAATGTTTCTGAAATGATTGAGGCACTTATTTGGATATCCATATTTTTATATGTAAGGACTACCCTTTAAATCTAACCTTGTTTAAATCATAGAAGCCATGAATTTCTTAATAGGTTTAAGTTTTATTACAAGATGATTTATCCTTACCTACCTTAAATTGAAATATTCTTTTTCATGAATATTACAAGTTTGGGTGTGGGAGAAGGGCCTTTCATGTGATTTCTTTGGGAAGAAACACATTGTTGGATGTGTGAGGCATGTTACTATTCAGGGAATTTATGAGAGGAATGGGTATGAGTGTATTTTATCCTTGAAATTCATTTATTATCATCCTTTTATTTGAAAAAAATAAAGATAAATAAGAAAATGAAGAAAGGAAAAAGATGGATATGTGATTAAATTATTGCATTTACTTCTATTAGTTCCACTAGGCTAGATACCCTAAGAGGGGTGGTGAATCAGGGTATGACAGATTAAAACAACTGCCCCTCTTGATCTTGTTTTGTTGTTAGACAAAACCCTCTTCTCTCTCATTCCCGTTGCAGAGTATGAATAAACCTTAAAGCATGCACATGACACAACGATTTTTACTTTGTTCACCCTCACTAGGCTACGTCCAAGGAGAATACACTAGTAGTGTGCTGATGTACCAATTCCACTATAAGCGCACTGCTGTTTATAAGTTTGATGCAGACTCACTGTCCCTCCTGGGTTACAACGACTCACAATTTGAGAACTCACTGCTCTATCAACTGAAGTGAGCTCACTGCTTCTTTAGAAGATCCACTCACAGTTTATAGACCTGTAGGTCTCTTCATTACCAATAATGAATGCATCCTACACTGTATGCAGATGCTCTATTTATGTCCAAATTTCATCCACTGATGAATACCCCTTTTCCCCTGAACACTGAGTAACAACCTTTGGGAAGTACCTTCGCAAAGCACCCTACTTTGCGAAGCTCCCAATTTCGCAAATCTCAAACAAGACTTCACAAAGTCCCTTTCTTTTCATGAATCTCAAGCCTTCACAAAGCTTAGGCCGTCGTAGAGATCAAGTCATCGCAAAGCAACTTCCCTCATGAAGCTCACTTAGCCAACGCGGAGCACAAGACTTTCGCAGGGTTATAATAGCCACCACAAAGCTCTTCTTTCATGAATCATGATGTCTTCATGAACCACCTTCGTGAGCCAAGAGCAAAATATTTTCTTTGAAAACTCTCTGCTTCTCTTGAGGGGGTTGAGGCCTATTTATAGGCGGTTCCACCGACCCTCGAACCTTCCACGCAAAGTCAGCGCCACGTCATCACAAATCATGAAGCTCTGAAATTTCCACCAAAATTCTCTCACAATCGCGAAGAACCACGATAATTTTCCGATCTCAGAGCCCATTGTAATCAATGAGCATTCCGTCAATTACTTTGCGCTGACACCGCGAAGCTCCCTCACATTTCCCTTCAACACTTCCATTCGCGAAGCTCGTCGTAATCACGAAGAATCACCATCAACATTCTTATTGTCTTCATGAAATCCAATCCATGAGGCCTATCTTTGTGAAACTCAGGCCTTTTCCATATTTAAATTAGATCTTCAAGGAAATCCAATTTTCGCGATGCTCACCAAAATCAAAATTTTCGACCCCAAAAATTTGGAAAACACTGGGAAATGGTGCCACCTTATATCTATTCTTTTGTACTACCTCTAGATATTCTATTAAATTTTCATGGTTCTTTGTCAACATTGATTTTCAACAATATATTTGGAACTTGACAATTCATCATGGAAACCTTCTTTTTCAACAAACACAATCAACCCAAAAATGATGCAATGTTACCTTGAGGGATTTTTTCCCAACAACTTCTATGACTCATGTCCCTCTCAAAAATCAAGTTCATAGACCATAATTCATTCAATATATTATTATTCATCTTATCTATAAATAAAAAAATATATTAAGAAAGGGGATACTTAGGATGAAATCATTCATTGATTTTATTACTCAAATTTTGTCCCATGAAATTAAAAAAGTGATGTAGTGTTGTACATTTATAAGGGGTATTGGGTGAGGAATTTTTAATTTTTCACTTGAATATTTATTTAATTTTATTTAAGAGTTAAACCTACCCATTTCAGAAATAATTTTTTAAATTTTTTTACCCACAAACCATTAGAAACCAAAACACCTTGTAAAATTCTCATGATTGATTACATTTTTTTGTCTTATAATGTGGAGGAATAGATTTTTCACAAACCTATGGTGATACATGAATTTTATAAATATGAGAATAATTATATATTTCATATCTATTGAGTGAAGAGTTTCATAAAAAATATAAGTGAGGTAAGTTATTATTAGATTATTCACGAATTTTTAAGGTTAAACAAATTTAAATGTGGGAGAAGAAAATGAAAGGAAAATTATTTTTCATAGATGATACATGATAAAATACCATTAGATTTAGGCTCAACTGACATAACACTATAAGAGATTAGGCCAACCACCAAGAGGAAACTGACCAATCTCAATTATAGAACTCAACATGAGCGAGTATGGTGGAAGGCCAACATGGGTTGGAAATCTCCTAAGGAGAACGTACCTAACATGGGTCACCACTAGGTAAAGTGGTGAGAACCACTATGTGGGGTGGTATGACTGACTCTATGAGTAGGGTGAATATAAGATATTTTCAGGGTGTTCATAGGGAGAACTAAGGTTAGTAAACAAGTTGTCTAATGAACTATTTTTTGATATAGGATGGGAAAACATAGGTTCTGTTCACTTAAGTGAAATAAATGTATGAAGACTGGAAAAAATGAAACCATATGGGTCTTCTATTCTATAAATTAAGGTTTCACCATGTCTTCTACATCACACTTCACCTAAACCACCATGGGAGATATTGAACTCAACACGTTCAAGACACTTTGAAGCTCACAGATATGAATTAAGCCTACAAGGGGACCTATTGGATGAAAAGTGCCATGAACGTTGAGGATGAAGCTTGACATTGCCTCTATGATAGAATGTATACACTAAACCAACAAAAACTTGATGAAAAACTATTCATGAATGATAAATCTTGGTTCTATCATTGTAAAGGCCATAGGATACCATAAACCACCATGTACATGTAGGTAATCTTACCAAAAGATCTCCATTGGATATATGAATCTATGTTTGCATGCAGAATTGACATGGACATGATGATATGAAAGCTCGATGCGGGATTATTCCATTTACTTTTTTAAGGAACTCATGACACTATAAAAATAGGGAATTCATGATGAAGTTTTTTTCCAGCTACCTTGGTAGGTTGATGGTACACCAACTCCACCCACCATGGACTTCTCCCATGGATGTTGTGTGCGTTGTAACTATACCTTTGGCCTCCATGTGTGTAAGTGGGTATTGGTGGGAGAGATGTATCAAACATGGAATCCTCCCACTATGCCTAAAAATGAGGCCTTTGAAGAGATTCCTACATTCATCATCCGATCTAAGAGTGCTCATTATATCTGATGAGAGAGCCTCAAGAGATCTATATGTGAGAAAAAAAGGGAGGTGTGGGAGGGGTATTTTGGAAACCTTTATTCTTGATAAAATAAAATATTTTCCCTCCATTCATCTCCCTTTATGATTAGGGAATCATAGTAATACAGAATATCAAGGGCACCGAGGGAGGATGTGCATGGATTCTGGAATGTGAGGAGTAGCCATGTCGCACCATGCATGCAAAGGTGTTCAAATTGAAAATAATATACCATGATTTCTTTGCTTGTGCCATGAAGTTTGTAATAAATATCTATTATTTGTGTAATTATGAGCTCTTATTTTTGTAAGGATGATGTGATTTGTAGTAATAATCTATTTTTTTCATAAATATGAGGTTATTCATAAGGATTTTAGGTTTTCTTTATAAGGATTATTGGGAAATTTTGTAAGGTTGAAATCCTTTACCAAATTTTTGAAATGTATTAATGTTATGGGGTTTCACTATCATGGTCACATTCATATCAACATGTAGAGGAATTAGAGAGGGTTTTTAACTCACACTAAAAAGTAACTATTATGATATAACACTTATGATTAAATAAAAATAAAAATGTGAACCTATGAGATTTTTGGGAAGATTTATACCTATTTGAGCATAGATTTCATATGTTATTTTGGGATAATTTTTTAAAGGAATTTACAAACCTACCAAGGGATTTTATACTTATAAATAAAAGTAGAACCATCTACTGAAAGAAAATTTTGATTTATATTGGAGGATTCACACTATAAGTTAGTTTAGGAGTCTTCTGTGATTTTTTTACTACATTTTCACTTTGAATTATTTTAACAATCTATTTATATCTCATTTATTATATCTTCCAATAACTTCAATATATCTCTCAAACTCACTATGATTAGTGACTAACTCAATTCATGGACTTGGGGAGGTTTCCTTGGTGTTCCTGAATTCTTTCACTTTGATTATTTAAGATTATTTTCTATTTGTAATAGGGGAATGTGTGTATTGTGGAGTAATGTGATGATTTTCCATCATTCCATGATATCATTGGCCACTTTATTCTATTACTTATAAAGTATCATTAACTTATCTTGATAATTCTATTCATATTATTGAGTTAAGCATGTTTTAGGGATTAAATGACATATGATGGAGCTGGGTCTTAGAATATTCCACACTCTCGATCGAGGTGTTTTCATCATTATTGGATATTAGAGGAGGCTATATTTAGTGTTCTAAAGGGATATACTTGGAATGATAAGTTTCAAAATTAAACCTAGGGATATTAGTTTATATATTATGGGATGTACTATCAAATATAATTAAGATAATAATAATAGAAAATGAAGGAACCCGAGTAGCCAACCCAATGATTGTGTTCTTTATTTCAAACTTGTTCATTCTATCTACATTTTTCTTATACATGTTTCTTTATAGTATTTAATTTAAATTTAAAAACCCCACATTTTCTCACTAAATTTCATAAAATATAAAAACACTAAAATACAATTAGTTATTGGACTAGTTTTTGATTGATTGGGAAACCAAAGGCTACTAAAGAGAGGCGACCTTAGTAATCCACTATGCTACACTAGAAAAAATATAAATAATATGTTGTATCACCCCATGATAAGTGTGTCAATTGAATATATGGCCCTAATATGATTTATTCCTACTCTTAGTGGTCACCAACCACTTCCTAATCAAATTAAAATGGTATAAAATATCTTGAATGAGACTCGATCCAATAATAGTTTACTCCTTTTCTTCTAGCTAGAGGAAAAAACACAACCTACCATACAAGACCATGAAATGTACCATTTTAATTAATTCCCAATCACTATTATTAAAATAGAACTTATATAATGAAAGATAACTCTCCAAAAAACCACTAAAATCCAAGATACACACTTATGATATGTATTCTATAATCTGAATAGTATAATTAGATTGGCCATCTATCTAATGATGATATTCTATGATCAAATTCAAATGATTATCAAGAATATTATGAAATAACTATTAGAAGTTATACTTGAATCATACATCCTAATTAGAAATGACACTTCTTAGAACATCATGAATATGCACTATCATATAGATATAAAACTGGACCATCTTGCTAAGAAATAATGTCTCATATATTGGAATGAAGTGTGTGACCTTCATCAAATGATCAAAGATCACCCATACCACATCACTTGTATGATGTTACCTCAACCAACCTATCACAAAATCCTTGGTCACATGATCCCACTTCCACTCAGGATGGGAAGTGACTGCATAATACCTTCGGTTTGCTGGTTTTCGGCATTTACCTATTGATAGGTAAATAAGCATGAAAAAAACTTCGCTATGTATTTCTTTATCCTAATCCATGAATACCACTTGTGAATATCATGGTACTTATTGGTAAGAACTATGTGATAAACCCATATTATGGTGTATTAATACCATAATAGATACTCACACATACTCACAGGAATTGTAATTTAACCTCATACATAAAGGATCTCATAAACATCAAGGGACCAATCAGGTGGCAGATCCAAACTACATATATTATCCCTCATCTCTAAACAATTCGATTTAAAAAATTAAATCTCATTCAACCTATCAAGGAGTGAGAAGGTATAGCCAAATACATAAGGGTCCCACTTCCCTAATACTCCTAAATGTCAAGATTCATCTTTGCAAACATTCTCATAAACTACCACTTTATACAAGCCTCATTCACGATTTATTCCTGAGTCATTCCACCTAGTGCATAAACCTCAACATTACCACTCCCAAGGGTATATTCCACCTTAATTTCAAATTATTATAAGTACTCAACACATATTCACTACTTAAATTTTAATTCATGCTGGTAAAAGATATATGTGAGGCTTTTGTAGTCATTATACACCACAAAAATGTCAACCAAAAGGTAGTGATGCCAAAATCACAATTCATACACTATCACCACCAACTGTAAATCATGATTTCGATAATTTTACACATAATTTCTCAAATATCTCAACCCAAATGGAAAAAATACCCTTTCTATATCAGAATATATCCAAGACCAACCCCCAATGCCTAAAAATACAGGGTGTACTCCTTATTCAACTAAGGTAAAGTCAAAATTAGAATTAATGTCTATCTGACCTTCAAATCATAGAATTCTCTCTTGTAAGGATCATACAACTAGAATTTTTTCCCTTATTGGACTGGGTTATCATTGGTGTTTCTAAATAGTAAAATTCCTAAATGAATCTCTTATAATAAATTTCCAACTCCAAGAAACTACTAATCTCAAAAAAAATCTTAGGATGGCCCCAATAAAACATGGAATCAACCTTCTTAGGATGCAACAATATGCCTACCTTTTATATCATCTAACCTGAGAAGAAAAGCACACTGGTCTATAATTTAAACTTTAAATTCTTGGCATTAAGATGATGCTCTCTCAGTGTTCCTAAAATAATTTATAGATACTGAGCATGGTCCTCCCTCAACTAGGAGTACACCGAAATATCATCAATGAATAAAAACACAAACAAATCCAAATAGGGATCCAAAACCTAATTAATTAGGTCAATAAACAAGGATAGTGTGTTCATCAATCCGAACAGTATCAAAAGATACTCATACAAGTCATACCTACTTTTGAAACTAGTACAAGGAACATCTGATAACCTCACATGTAGATGATGATAACCCAACCACAAGTTGATCTTGTTGAACTACTCGAATCCCGTCAACTGATCAAACATGACATCAATATGTGGAAACACTACTAAAAATATGGCCTTTATCAGTGCTAGAAAAGGGTATTAATAGCGCTAAAAAAGCACTGTTAATCGAGGTGAAGATAAAGGGGGGCCCCTTTTATCAACGCTCATAAAAGAGCTGATAAAGGCCCCTTTTATCAGCGCTAAAAAAAGAACTGATAAAAGTTAAAAAAATATTAAAAATAAATAAAAAAATATATTCTTAAAATTGGGGGGGGGGGGCTTTAACAGTGCTTGAAGCCCCCCTTAACAGCGCCCCACCCCCATGGTAGCCGACGCACGCCCCAGCCAGCTCCACCCAACCCCACCCCATTTAACAGTGCTCCCACCCCCTTTAACAGTGCTAGGTTATTCCCCCCACCTGCGTGTGTGACCTGCCTCTCCTAGGATTTGAACTTGAGACCTATTACCTGCGCGCCTAAGACTTTACCACTCCACAATATTGCTTTTCTCTTCATTTATTAATATATCTATTTATATATATATAGATATATTTACCCATATATTAATATATATATAGTTATATTAATGTATATATATATAGTTATATTAATATATATATATAGTTATATTAATATATATAGATATCTATATATTAATATCTATATATATATATATTAACATATATATATTTAGTTATATTAATATATATATATATATCCGTATATTAATATATATATATTAACATATATATATGTATTAATATATATATTTAGTTATATTAATATATATATATATTTAGTCATACTAATATATATATATAGTTATATTAATATATATATATATCCATATATTAATATATATTTATATCTATTTATATATATATATTTATTTATAATTTTTTATCCGTATATTTATTTGTATATTAATATATATTAATAAGATTAGTTTTAAATACATTTATAAAATGTTTTTTCTTATGTGTGTTTATAAATAAATACATACATATATACAACACACACACACACATACGAATAAATACATATATATGTGTATCTGAAAAGCCATAGAATGTTAAAATGACCATAACATCTAATCCATAAGTCAGTTTCAACTCCACAAATAGTAAAATCAAATAAAATGAAATAATATTTGATATGATATGTGGTACAGGCCTAGAGGACATCCGAATCAGAATTTATATTTTAATTTTAAAAAATATGGATATCCGGACTAAAAACCCAGTTTTGGAGACACTTTGGGATTTTTGGCCTAAAAAAATGTGACAGAACATTCTCTTTGGTCACTAACGCATAGAGATTGTCGCAGGCTTTGATTTGATATGCTGTAGACCTCAAACGGACACCCGGATAAAAAGTTATGGTTGTTTGAAGTTTGAGTTACATTTTCAACTTAATTTAGATCTTTTATTAATTTTTTAAATTTTTTTGTCTTCAAAATGTTATTAAATGATTATTAGTTAATGAGAATTAGAAAATTATTAATTAAAATTATTTTTAAAAATATTTTATAATCCTATTTTAATAAATATATAATACATTAATTTTAGATTTCAATTTATCCTTATCTAAAATATTTTTAAAAAATATATATTATATTTATATCAATATAAATATACTTGTATATCAATATATTATTTTTTATGATTTTTTTGAAATATACACTTTATCAGTGCTTGGAAAAAGTGCTGATAAAGCTCCCCCCTTTATCAGCGCTACTAAAAAAAGCGCTGATAAAGGGGGCCCCTTTAACAGCGCTAAAAAAAGTGCTGATAAAGGGTCACTTTTAATAGTGCTTTTTTAGAGCTATTAAAAGTGCCCTTTATCAGCTCTTTTTCAGCACTAATAAAGGCACCCCCTTTATCAACGCTTTTTTTAGCGCTGTTAAAGGGTGGTGCTGTGGAAACCCAATTTTGTGGTAGTGAAAAGAATATAGATTCTTAATTTTCACCTGGTTCGACTTATGACAATCCATAGATAAGTGTTGCCTTATTATTTAACAAAGCAAGATCACTCCAAGGGGACATACTCTGGTGAATAAATTCCTTAATCTCAAGACCTTCTATTTTATACTTCAACACTCTAAGATCTATCGGAGTTATCCTATATGGAGTAATGGATATGGGATCTATATATGGAACAAGATCAATTGTAAACGCAACCCCTATATCACGTAGAAACCCTAAAAAGTACCTAATAAAGTTGTTTTAGAACTTTTCAACAATAAGAGGAAAAACCATATGATTTATCTCATTATCATTTAGAATAACACTAGAAAACTAGGATGAAAGGATCCCCTACTACCAATGGTCAAGACTTGAATAGCCTGCCTGCAAATCCCACTCACTAGAATGGGTATAACAATCATCCCAAAAAAATGTAAAATATATCCATCAATGATAACAATCAACATGTTCTTGATACCAAGTCAACCAATCTATAACTAGGATCATATCCAAACCTCACATCTCTAACATGAATAAATATCAAAGATTTTGATATCCATTGATCACGAGTGTACACTTAGAACATTGACGGATATCCTTATGTCATACCCCTAAGGGTGTATCGATGGAAATCACTCCAAATAGATACTTGATGGTCAACCATGGGTCACTAGCATACTGAGTAGAGATAACTGAATGTGATTCACTTATATCAAAAAAATAAGATGCTAAGGTAGATACCACTAAGACCATACCTGTAATAGTCAAATGCCCCTTATCAAAATCATTAAGTGTTGTCTTAATGACATAAATTTTGTCTAACCCTGAGCCTATTACCTAGGATATAGATCCTTGGATACCTTAAGGAGAACCACTATGTTACCTCCAATGACCTTGTGAAACATGACCACCTCTATTCCCTCACAAGATAGAATAATTCCAACCACCACCCTATGGTACCACACCTAATCCTACGACAGATCCATGATCTTGGACATCACTACAACTACTAATAGGATGATAATAAATATAGTAGAGGAACTATAGATACCCCATCTACCCATAATAACAACACTTCACTAGAGGTTGGTGGCACTGTGGTATTGGTTTACCCAACCCACTACACTAATAACACACAATCAGAGTCCTCACACATTGAGAAGAAAAAAACCATATCCCTGACTAGAAATTCCATTACCACTCAGGTTAGAATCTATGAAATTCCATTTATGGATACCTAAAGATCCAATTTAAGACCCATTATAAGAACCCAACTGACCATAATTTCTACCCTCATCTAGGCCCCACTCTATAAAAAGGGACTGGTTCATGGTCATATAAAAAGATGTAAGCCACAAGATATACACTTGATAATGAATTGAATATCTCATCTCATCCTTAAATAAAATAACTTTGGCAGTCTCATCAATCATTAGTGTAGGATAAAAGTGAAGAAACTTAGTAAAATGATTATAATAGTCCATAAAGACATGAAATTCTAAAATAAAAGTATAAAATACCAAGATCTATCAAATCTAAACATCTCAGGAGATCAATTATCAAAAAATTGAGCCTAAAATTCCTTCCAAGATATCCCCACATGCTAATCTGACTAGATAAGGACATTCATCCAACTCTTTGTTGGTCCTCGAAGAATATACACTATAAGATTCAAGCACTTATTAAGGGGTGTCTCTACATTATCAAATATTGCTTTAATAAACTCAACCCACATATATGAATCTTAAGGTCCTCCATACCTAGTAAATAGAGAGGGTGGTGCAATAGAAGCTCTCAGGTAAGATCTGACATGGATGGATTACCTCTTAAAGCTCTATTTCACATAGAATAGATCACATAAATAAATATCTCATAAAGATACTAACAAATTAGAGTTATAGTCACAACTGTAGGTTCTGATTAAGTAACTGATGGGGCATGCTTGTCTCTGACCTCCTTGAGATTGATAATAAATCATTACAGTGGGTGCCACAACAATTAAAAATTCATTACTCAAAATCGCATTAATAAAAATTCTTGATATAAAAAATAGGATAAAAAAGCAATGAGAATAATGTCCCACTGTTCCATACACACACCCTAACATAATAGGAGTCTAAAATAACCTTCGAAACTCTCTGTATCCCTAACTACCCACTCTATTTTAGGGATATAATTAGATATAAATAGGATTCACATTATCAGTTTAATAACAACATAACATAGTCATGGTTTGGTTAAGTATAAAGTCACCATCAAGAAATATATAAAAAATTTATATAAGTTTTTGTTGACAATTTAAATAGTTGAACCTCATTTCATAATAGAGATAATAAAACATAAGAAAGCATGTTGATATCATGTGAATCAAACATGCTGATAATGATGTATGAATACACGCTCTCTTACCACCCTGGACCTAGAGTAAAAACGAAATTAACTTTAAATAAATATCACAATGCATCATATTTAGAAAATATATGAAATGATACAAACCATTGAGAGACCACCAGGGTTGGCATCAAGACAAGTGATCCACCTCAAGCTTGTCTTCAATAGGCTAGGGGTTTTTAACTATCACCAAGTAGGAATATCACACAATATGGGAGGCCTTATACTATATCAACCTATAGAAAAAAAATCTCCAATTTATAATAATATCCATAAACACCTATAGTATATATATAAAAAACCAAAATGTGTACAAAACATGAATGAGACAAAAAAATAAAAGAACAACGCCACATAGGAAAACACCAAATGAACTACACACTAAAAAGCCTTCAAATTTGATAGCAAAAGACCTCAAAAGTCTCCCCATCTCTATATATACTCTTGGATCAACCTATAGTTTCAACAATCACCACTACTATCATGAAACACCATGCTCCACCATGCATCACCAAACATCCCTAGGTGTCATCTCCAAACAATCAACACCAATTTCACACCCAATAAAACTATATTTGAACCCTACATCATCAATAAAAACACAAAATGTGTGGAAAAAATGCCCATTCCAAGGTGACTGTAAATGTACTCATTAGGATTCCCAAAAACCATGAAGGAAAGATAAAATAATAAATCTAATTAAAACTCTTTGTATGAGAGAATAACTGAGAGAAATATAACAAGAGATCTATATATAATCAACCACTAGAAGTATCAATGACATAAGGAAGTATCATTTATCTTATCCAAAACCCATGAAGGCCCTTATCTCATGAGCAACTAGTGATGCTTAGAGTACTAAAAACTCTATGAAATATAATGTTAATATCCCATCTATATGTTACATTTAGAATAAAACCAAGAAGTTAGAAAGGAACCATAAGCTTAAAAATATATATTCTACTCAGTCTATCTACCACATCTTCACTAAAAACCATAAAGGAGGACCCACTCTTCACTGAATCAGTATTTAATCCTTTTAGGAAGCATCAAACCTAACTATCCACCATTTCCATATAATTATTTTAGTAGCTCCTAGGTGGACTCTCACCCTACCTGAGAACAAATCTTGGTCTAGAGGACACTGATCCTTACTATCATAACCACCCAAATATGCTACAAAGGAGAGAACTTGATACATAGGAGAAAATTATTTTCCTCATAGCTAGCCACTAGAGAAGTTAGTACACGACTCCAAAAATATAAACTACCTAATATAACAATCCATGAAACCTCATTGAAACTATAGTGGAGGACCCTTGACTTATTAAAACACACCTTAGTCAAGGGATTACTGACCCTAGTAGAGGATATTATGCCCCAAATGATCTCTTAGATAGGGTAAATACTAACTTCATAGATAGAGGGACTTTCTCCCTGAGGATGTGGAGGGAATACCAACCCTACCAGTAAAATGACACATAGATAAAGGATCCCATTCCCTAGGTAAATGGGGGGATACCAACCCTACCTATAAGATGAAATAAGGTATCTTTCTCCCAGAGTATATGGGTAAATACTGAATCTATCTATAAATTGACCCGTAGATAGAGGATCCCATAGCCTCAGTAAATGGGAGAATATTGAACTTACCATTAGGTTAGGAATACTTTTATCATCATGAATGAACCCCATCATCATCACTACAGATCCAAATACTAAATATTTATATCTCACATCAAAAATTTACTTTTATAGATGAATATACCATACCATTGTGTTCTACATGTAAAAATACTTAGGATAGTCTAATTATTTTCCCGAAATAGACACTCAATGAGAAAATGGTGAAAATGTCTATCAAAGTCAAAACTAACCATATGTACACCAATGATAATGCCGCATGGTGCACTGTGGAGGTGCTGGGAACTTCCATTTTGGTTCATGGCACTCACATACACCACATCACTCCCTACTCCCACAGGTTTGTTCAGTGAGACTTGAACCAGTTTAGCCACTTTCCTGATCGGTTGGGTTGTCTTGGAAGTTGCTCCCCCCACCCAGCACATGGTGGGTAGGGCACTATCCAGTCTAGATGTATTGAAAATAAAGGTGGAAAACCCTAGAACCACAATCCTATTTCCTCAATGCTACAACAACCCAAATGAATTCCTACTACCATGTCACCAGCCACTACTATGGACATCTCTTTATAGGTCACGACTGTCCCAACCACAATCTCCTTTGCTAACATTTACCCTACTGCAACCCAATATATTATGCAACACCTCTTAACTTCAAAACACCACCACCAGCCTCCTTTTTGGTTGACCCTACTACCATCACTCTATGACTACCCTACTCCATTTCAATACAATCACCGCTTAAACCATCACAACTGATGGGGGGGGGGGGACACTGAAAAACTGATCACCTATATTACAAGTAAACCATTAGAAGTACGATAATAGATCTACCAGAAGTTTACATAAAGATTAAAATAATGGAAAATTGAACCTCTATTGATTTTCCTCACATTGACTAGGTATACTGGAAGTAGGAATTCATTGTGCCGTACCCACCACACTAATTTTACCTTAAATATACCTCAACATAAACGTATAAATAAATGGAAATACTAAAAATGGTAATATATGCAGCAGAAGTACATAAAGTAGGAAATGAGAACATGAGATTAACATGATTCTGAATTTTGTATAATATGAATGAAAGGAACCATGATGACTTGTTATATTACTATAGGTACAAATATTACAACCAACTGACAAAACCATTAGAAATAATTCATTATATAATAATTAACACCCTATAAAACTTATAATTCACAATGTACTTTTCCATGAACTATTGATCAATAGGATGCACTATCCCACATGTGATATGTACTATATAGGATCAGCCCCCACTTTCTTTAATAGGAATATCAACTGGCTGATCTGGTCACACCTGCTTCTGATATTCATGGAGGATCCTTCACATGGAATGTCATTTTTGATCACCCATAACACTGTTATCCTCCACTGATTGCTTCGATAAACACTTATATATTCTTATTTCGAGAGAATTCCTTTTAGAAAGTTTACAAATTTTTAAACCATCCTTGATTTCATAAAAAATATGAACTTATGACAACCCTTTTTATACTGAAGTGATGCACTACCACTAATTTCACACTAAGAAAAGTCAACTTCCAATAGACAAAATTAAAGTGAATTTATTTTTGATGCTCTAAAATTTTGATACTCTGAAACCAGGATTCATATTCCAACTATATACTACTTCAATACATGATTCAAGGAAACTTCATCAACACCCTCTTCAAAAAAATTACTTCTTTCCTTTTTAGTATCAATGTTACTCCACCTTTTACTTCTACCATTCACCCAACCACCACCAAGGCATGATTCTGCCTCAAAATTTATTGATCTAAAGTATTGTTAAACTTGTCTACTAAGTTTTGGATACCAATAATATTTTAGAGATTTAACACTTTCTCCTCTAGCTAGTTTATGATGAAGTTTTATTTCTATTCAATGTGTTTTATCCTTTCATAAAATACTAGATTTTTTAGATAGTGAATCACACTTTGGATGTCAAATAAAATAATCCAACCTTCCTAACTTCTCCCTAATTCCATTATAAATTCATTCAACCAGACTATCTCTTCCCATCTTTTGTTTCATCTACATACTCTACTTCTGTTGTAATTAATGTAATAATCTTCCGCAGTAGTGACATTTAGATCACTATTATTCCTCCATAGGTAAATATGAACCATATTATGCTCTTATGATTATTTGAATCTCCAAAAAATTCTGAGTCAACAAATCCTTATAGAATATATTCCTCACCAAAATAGAAAGCCTGGTCTTTTGATCCTTTCAAATATCGAAGGATCCACTTAATGAATTCCCAATGTTCCTTTCCATGGTTGGACTTAAATATACTTTTGAATCCCACTAAAAAATAAATATCTATTCAAGTAAAAATCATTTAATACATTAAACTTATGATAGTGGAAGTGTAAGGTACTTTCTCCATGTATTGATGCTCTTCATCCATTTTAGGTACTTGGGATTTTGATAGTTTAAAGTGTCTGGTAAGATGAGAAATGACCCAATTGAATTTTTAAATGGAAAACCTTTCAATTATTTTCTAGATACAATCCTTTTGAGATAGAACAAAAACCATGATATTCTTATCTCTTTCTATCCTTATCCCCACAATCTTCTTGACCTACCCGAAATCTTTCATCTCATGGATTCTAGAAAGCTTATCTTTCAATTTTCAAATATTTTGAACATTTGGTCTAACTGGCATTATATAATTTATATAAAAAAATAAAATGATTAAAGTACCATCGATCAATTACTTCTGATAACAAAAATGATCAGAATTACATATTTTGAATACTTATTTTTCAATAAACCTACTGAATTTATGATTCAACTATCTCGGTGCTTACTTCAAGACATAAAAACTTTTCTTCTACTTAAAAACAAATTTATGATTTCCTTCTATTGGTAAACCTTGTGGTTGTTGCATATATATTTCCTCCTCCAACTCACTAAGAAGGAAAGTTATATTGACATCTATATATTCTAGATATAGATCTTCTGATGAAACCATACTTAGTACTATTCTGATGGTAGAATGTTTGAATATTAGTGAGAATATTTTTGAAGCAATAACCAGTTTTAGAAACATTGTATGCAAGTATACAATGGAATAAAAGACAATACATAAATTAAATATGTTTTAAAACAACATTTATTAATTAACCTTTTGTCCCTTGGGTTCTAAGGTGATACCTAGGTCAACCAAACCTACTTCATCCAATGCTGATCATTTGAACCATAAATCATAAGGTGATATATAATTTAAGTAAAATAAAGTGTTTCAATTAATTATTTAATTCTTAGTACCGAGAAGCATCAGTAAAAGGTACCCATACCATGTTTAAATACTATTATCACTTAGATCCTCGATCTAATTATTAAAATCATATATAAATATCATTGGTGCCTAGAGAATCAGTCTAAAACCTAAACCATGTTTAAATACTATGGGTGCCTGGAGAATATATTTGAAACTTAACCTATCGATGTGAAGTGTTGATACAATATCCTAAACCATAAATAATACCACCAGTGCTTAGAGTGTCAATCCTTCACCTAAACCATGGATGTAGATTATCGGTCCAACATCTTAAACCTTGTAAACTGTTGTTGGTGCCTAGAGAATCAATATGAAACTTAAATCATGGATACAAAGCATCAATCCAATATCCTAAACCATGTAAAATACTACTAGTGCCTAGATCATTTTTCCGATAGCTAAACCATGGATGTAGATCATCATTCCATCATCCTAAACCATTCCATAATTTACCAATTTCCAAGGTTAAACATATTTTACCTTTCAAAACATTTAAAATAACATAAATAAACCATTCCAACCTTTATTATTTAGAAAGGTCCAATCGGGCCTTTAACACCAAAACATGGCTTGGAATTCTAACCCCTTTCACATTTCATAAAACAAAAATCCAAACACTCTTTAGAAAATGATGGAAATCACATACTCGTTTATAACATTTCAAGTCCACCCTTATAACATGGGTCTTCCTCTTTGAAATCCAAAACAAGGACCAGACCTTTTTACATCAAAATCATTAAAAGATCAATTAAGGCATTTTAACCAAAGGTGAAACCACACATTCATTTCAAATAAACATTTGAAATTTATTAAAAAAACCTTTTTAAATCAATTTTAGGTCAAAACCTCATCTTAAATAAATATCCACTTAAAAACATATTTTTCACTCATTGAAAACAAAAACAGGATCAAAATCTAATGCACACTATTAAAACCACTATTATTTTTTCCATGAAAATACACTAGTCTATTAACCAATATTTTTTGTTTTACATTTTTATGAATATGATCAGAAAAATGAAAGTTACTTACAATAATGAACTTTTTATACTGAAGTGAAAAGCAATGAAAAAAATTTAGGATATTGATTCTAATAATCACTAAACAAACTGATAAAATAGGAAATTATAAGAGGGTGATAAAATATCAAAAAAAATCTAGCACTCATTTTGATCATTATCTTGGTGGAGGATTATCATTCATTGATAGAGTCAAATGAAATCTCAAAATCCTAACCCATAACAACATCACAATATAGTGAACCTTTATTATCAAAATCATGCAATGAGTTTTTCTACAAATAAAATCATATTTAAAGATAAAAGTAAATATCAATGCAGACTAAAATCTCAAAATCCAAAATCTAAATATTATCATAAAAGTAACAATTAAAAAGTAAAAGGATAACAAATTGGTTATTGTCACATACCTTTTCACTGGTGTAACTATTTTGATAAAATATACATAGGTAAAAATGAGAATTATCTTCCCATAAATCATAGATAGTTTTTTCAATTAATATTCAAGAAGACATTAAAAATTTATCTATTGCGACTATAATAACTCACAGTTGTAGATTCATTTTTAAGCATAAATAATTAAAATTTATATCATTTTTTTACAATGATATCATAATGGTAAATTTAAATCTAGAATATATAAATTTCTATATTGTGAAAAAATTTATTGAAAAAATTAGATTGCAGTTACAGATTCCTATAACTAAGTTGTGAGAGTATAAATATTACGATTTTAGGACATTACTTCAAAGATTTCATAGAATATGTTATCAGGGATTCTAAAAACATAAAATAAAGGTTAAAATGTAAAAATGGTTCAATATATACATAATATTAATACAATATTTTTCTATTCACATGGAATGAATTAGCTACTAGAATAAAATAACTTATTATATATTTAAAAATGAATAAATTATTCCTATAATGCATACAAAAAGAAATAAATATAATGAATATATCATTCTAATCATGTGTAGAAATAACATACAAACATGTAAATATGAAGTTTTATGAGTTTCATAAGAATAATTGTAATGGGAACTTAACATTTAGAGGCATATATTAATCCTAAATATGAAAGCAATTTTATGATGGAGGGGGTGAAATCAAATCTGTAATTTCTCAATACAAGTCTATTTTTCATTAAAATGTATAAACTAAATTTTCAAACCTAAATATTATTTTAATGTGTTGAAAATATATACTTCTACACACTTTTTAATTGAAATTTTTTCTTTAAGCTTTGAAGGGGGTTTCCACTAAAACATTATGATATCACTAAACTAGGTACAATAGAAGTGTAGAAATGAAGAAAGAAAAAAATATAAATTAAAATGAGAGAGAATATGTTGAGAGAAATAAAAAGACATGGTATATTATAAAAAGGGGAATCAAACCATATCTATAATAATTATAAAAAACCAATTGTCCAATAATCAAGATAATCAAATGGAAAAATAAACACCCAGACAACATAATAAAATTTCATCCTTAACAATTATTTATATAGTCTAATGCATGGTCAGTATGTGGTTGAATTAAAATGGATACAATGAAATGCCATGAATACAATAAAATCTAAAAAAACAACAACCACATTCATGTTGTATCAAGTTTGAAGTGATTGATGCAAATAAATTACACAACATTTAAACACGACTCATACATTAATAACCCACACACAAATTATATCCACCCAAGACCTAAATTAGTAATGTACCAACCAACAAATAATATTTGGGTAGGGATGTATGAAAACGGAGAACAATATTTTTAATTCACAATTTAATTTAATATATAGGAACTGGTTAGAGGCATTATGGTGGAACAAATTATGGTAGTCAATTGCAAACACTCCAATTTGATTGAGGAGATAAAAATGTCTAATTTTCCCACTTGAGGTCATGTTGGGGAGTAAATTTTTAACAATAATTTATTTTTGATATTATAAAATAAACATGTGATAAAAATAAATTATAATTATAAAAGTAAATTAAATGAAAAAAATGAATTTGGAAAAAAATAAAATATTTAAATGTTGTTTTAAAGTGTGAACAAAATTATTTTGTGAGATTGAAACATATTTACGGGTTCTTCAAGATCACACCATTATGTTGCATGATTAAAATATATAATTATCACACCATTATGTTTCATGATTATAATTATTAGATTCATAATAGTAGAATCATTATAACTAATAAATTAATTCACATAGGAATGACACACTTTAGTTTCCATATGGAATGGTTATTGTACAGTATGGTTAGACAATAGATTTCCATGAAAAGAAATTATATACATAAGTGAGATTTATTTTTAAACTTTTTTTTATTTTTCAGTTGTTAGTAGCATTCTTCATATTAAAATTTTCAATAATTGATCATTCAAGTACATTCCTTCACCTAATAATCATTTACTTCAATATTTCCATTTGAGACTTCAGGATCAATATAAGCATAATTATAAAGAATGATAATATAATTTAAAACAAAAAATAAACTAATAATGGATAACCAATTGAATTCCATTCTCATCCATAATTATCTTTGAAATTCCCATTCACATCATTCAAATCTCCCACAATGCGACGAGGTCTCCAGAAGTCAGCTTCAACACCTCCTAACACCACCACCTCTATAATTCTATCTCAATTGTGTTTCCCTTTGTTTTTTCTTCCCATAGAATAGTAATCTAATGAATCTATAATTTCATGTTGTATTTTTTTAAGAATCATTATATCATTACTTTAAATTCATGGTCAAATTTACACAAAGTGGCTTCATGTTCAAAAGTTTTTATAGAATCGATTGACATAAATCTAAAACTAAGAGTTATTAAAAAAGAAGTGGAATAATGAATAAAATGATATGATAATGTAAAGAGTGTATTTAAATAATAATAAATATGTTAGCAATCATTATTCATGAAAAAATCATATTGATAGTACATATATCACATCATATACATAATTAAAATAGTACACTAACAAATAAAGTGAATGTTTATGATAATAGCGATGACTATAATTGATAGTAGTGAGTGAGCACTGCAAATTAATAATGATATATATATATATATATATGAGTATTTTAATGGTACCACTTATACTGATAGAATTGAATTATATAAAGGGATTTTCAAAAAACCAATTCCAATATTTTATTTTTTTAAAAAAAATTATTTATTTGAAAGATAAATGAGGTGTTGATACAAACCTAGTAGTATATGAAGATCTTAGTTTTTTTACTCCAAATTCATTATTAGTAACATCTAAAGTATTGGACATAAAAAAATCACAGGAGGAACCAAAATTACTATTTATCAAATTAAATTAATGTGGATAAAAAGAAAATAACAATATTTTATAGAAATTAAATAGTCAACATTATGTAGAACAAAGATTATTTAGCTCATTACTTGGGGTGGAATGTTTCTTGGGATTATTTTCATTAAATTTTTCAATATTTTAGTTCAACGCTTAGTGAATCTTTAATTTTGGAATATTGAAAGAAGCTTACTATGTAAAATATCCTCACAACCAGTAAGAATTATATAAAAATGTAGACAAATTATTTTAGGTCAAAATTAATAAAAATGTGAAGACCTAGACCCGGATGCCATTTAACGGGTGCCCCGAGCCCGGTGGGCCACATAGCCTCAAGCGCATCTTCTCGAATTCCTTATGACTAGCAGTGAGGGCCTAGGGTGTGTCTGTGGGAAGACTATTCCCTCATTAGAAGAGTGTAGCACAAAAAAAGAGATATAAATGAATAGTAAATAGTGGAATCAATATGAATAAATAGAGGAACCAAACTGATGCAATAGATAATAAGAATAATAATAACTGTACCAATTGGAATAGTGATGATGTAATTTCATGTCACTAGAAAACTAGAAAGCATGGATACAAGAAAATAAGCATAACATGTTCCACAAGGTAAAAGAAAAAAAGTCTTCTCCAAGCATCCCAAGATCCTACTCGATCATCTGCTATCAAGCTCCATCCTATCAGCACACAATCAAGTATTGGTAGCTACATGCTTCCCTTTGTCAATACCTACAACCATGTAATCTACTTCGGGTACCAAACGACACCCGGAGAGGGTGTGAGATAAATCTCAGTGGTCCACCACCAACGGTGTCTATAACATTTGGCTTGTGTAATGGAATATATTAGTATTAAGGCATGCATATATAAAGTAAATAAAGAAGTACAATATAACTAAATAACCAAGTACTTGCTTCAGCCCTCGGTTGGTGTCTAAACATGTAACCAGTTCATTAATAAATCAATTACCATTTAATGTTAATATGTCAGGTGAGGCATAACCAACACTGACATCACATCATGATAGTATAAGTACTTAAGGTCCCAAAACAAAGGCAACCAAATAATGATATCAAGTGAGGAAGTTAGAGGGTAAAAACCAAGGTAATGTAAACTCATGGAAAGATAACTCCAAAGTATTTGAGTCTAGCTAAGGGTTAAGAGTATAATCTAATGATCGTAATCCAAGGCATTCCACAATAAGTCCCCTACCAATTCTAATGTGATTGACCAAGGTAAAACGGGGCTAAGAAAAGACATGGGCAGGATGGGCTTTCACCATGGCCCCTACTAGTCAGTGCTGAATCCACAGAGTGTATTTGAGGTATCCTGTAGTAAAGAAAGGGACCCAATGGTAGTATACCAGATGTCCAAGGAATACAAAAGAACCAGAGTCTAGGTAAGTATCAACCTAAGAAAACTGTATCCTTGAATCATAATGGGGTTCCCGAGACCCAATGTATTCTCTTCTCAAAATCCAAGGTGAGCTTGAGTCAGTCCATTCCTATTTGATATTGTAATCATGTAGTAATTAATTTGGTTCAAATCTTGCCTTCCATTAGTGTGGATAAGTCAAGTATAGTTGAAACCATTTATTTATTGGTCCAAGACTTGTCTTCTATTAGTGTGGATAGGCCAAGAAGCATTGCAACCGTTTAGTCAAGTCGTAGTTTGCCATTATGGCTTATTCAATTATTGAGGTTCACTCCGCTACCTTCTGTCAACATGGAAAGGGGTGCTACGAACATGTAACCTTTATTCAATATCTTTGTATAAGACCAAGTTATATACTTAGTATACTTTACATTTCACATTTCATATTTCACATTTAATAAACATTTGTAAGCACTTAACTTAGGCGGGTCAAGTGGTGAGCATACATCATATATTCCATTATGCAATTCTCAATAATAAATATCCATTTATGATAAAAGACACTCTTTTAGAAAGGTCAAGTAAAGGTACACCCAAACGGTGGATCAAATGTGTTAAAACAACAAAAACCCAATTAAGTCACGACCTTTGACATGAGGCGGGTTGAGTTGTGGGTGAAACCATTAACAACTAATCACATATTTTGAAAGAGTATAACCATATGATTCTAACAAGTATAATCATGGCATGTTAATTTAAGAAACAATTTCCAATGAAACCGATGGGCCCCAAACAAACATTCCAAAAACATAGAACTTTATGGATGAGTTATAGACCACCCACCTTTGGGTTGTATGATCCTTCTCCTCCGGTATCGGCCCTTGGTTTGCCTCAGATCAGAGTAGATGAAAAATTCTCACATGGAGATATCTAGGTTAAGAGTGAGAAAAAATAATAACAACTAAAGAGGACTCGAGTACTTACCATTGTGCATCCAATGTGATGAACAAAAGCTAGATTAGATCCCATACAAAGGAGATCTCTTGATTCCAAGTTTAGATCTTGAAAATGCTCTAAAATGAAAGGGAACATGGTCAAACCTGCATAAACTTGGATTAGGGAGGAAGGGGTTTAATTAATAGACCATTAAGAAAATTTTAGACATTTTAATTAGGTCTTTAGCCTGTGCACGGTTTGTCCGCACAATTTTTCAAACCGTATAAGATGGTTTTTCCCGAACCTGGGAAAAAGGGCATTTTCACAGTTTCACTGCATGACCATGTGCCAATCGTGCGAGGTGCCACTGTCTGAAGAAAACAAAAACTGCAAGGGTAGGAAAACCGCTTGCTAACCATGTGCAAACTGTGTGACTTGGCCTTTTTTTCCCAAAAAGAGGTGTTTCGATCTCCAAAAAAGCCCCGGACACACTCATAACCACTGCGAACTAATTCGGAATCTATATTAGGTCCAAAGTAAAGATTTAGACTAAAAATTAAAGGATACATACCTGAGTGAAAAACCAGGTTGTTACAGTATTTCCACATTAAAAGAACTCACCCCTTGAGTTCTCCTTCCACGGGTAAGGAAACACTATCTAAGAATAACTCTGGACACTAAGCACGCACATCGGCTTCCCTCTCCCAAGTCTCAGCATGTACTCAGCCATGCTTCCATACCACCTGTACGAGAGGGACATAATTGCCTCATAGAACCTTCGTGATTCGGTCAATGATGCATACTAGATACTCCTCAAAGGTAGCATTGACATCTAACTCAACTTCCTTGGGATCAAAGGTATGAGATGGGTCTACATGATGTTGGTGAAGCTGTGAGATGTGAAAGACATCATGCATGGAACGATACCTCTGGGGTAGTAGCAATTGATAAGCTACCAAACCGACTCTCTCTAGAATCTTGAATGGTCCGACATAACGATGTGACAACTTACCCTTCTTATGTAACAATATATACCCAAGACCAGGTGATACCCAAAGAAAAACATGATCCCCAACCTTGAAATTGAGAGGTCATCAATGACAATTGACATAATATTTCTGTCTAGACTGAGCAGTAGTCATGTGCTTCCTGATCAGCTGGACCTGTTCTGAAGTCTCATGAATGAGACGAGGACCTAGTAGGGCTGCCTAACCTGCCTCTAGCCAGTACAAAGGTGAACAACATGGCCTACCATATAAATCCTCAAAAGGAGCCATCTTAATCATCACCTAAAAACTATTATTATAGGCAAACTCGACGAGAGGAATATGCTTCTCCCAAGAACCGCTGAAATCAAGAACGCATGCTCAGAGAATATCCTCTAAAACCTATATTGTCTAATCTTATTTTCCATTGGTCTGAGGGTGAAAGGCTGTGCTTAGAAGCACATGAGTTCCCACAGATTTAGGCAAACCCTTACAGAACCGTGAAGTGAAACAATCATCCCTATCTAAAATAATACTTCGTGGAACCCTATGTAGTCGTATGATCTCTCGGACATACAGTCTTCCCAGCTCATCAACTGTGAAAGTATCCCAAATAGAAATGAAGTGTGATTATTTTGTTAGTTGGTCAATGACTACCCAGATATCATCACTACCCCTCAGTAACCTAGGTCAGCCGACTACGAAATTCATAACAACATCTTCCTATTTCCATTCCAGGATTGGAAGTGGTTGTAACAAGCTTGAAGGTCTCTGGTGATCCACCTTCACCTGCTGACAAGTGGAACACCTAGTGATGGAGCCTACAATCTGAATTTTCATCCTAGGCCACCAAAACAAGCATCTCATATCTCGATACATCTTCAAGATGCCCGGATGAACTGCCAACTGGGAAGCATGGGACTCTTTCATCAACTCCTCTCTCACATCTGAAAGAACCCAAATACATCCACATAGACATAGGGCGTCATATCTATACACAAACAAATCCAAAGGTTGTTTATCTCCTGATATACCCCCAGGAAGAACCAAACCTTATGGATCTTAAAACTACCCACTCTTTACCTTCTCAAGGATGGAATAGGTAACTATTAAGGTTGAGAAGTAAGACTACTCGTAACTATCGTGAAACTCTAGATGAAGTTCACAAAAGAGTTCCATTATCTTCCATTCATCATTGGCTTCCTGTACAACCTACGTTTGAGTTTTTCAACTCAGTGCATCTACAACCACATTGCCTTTTCCAGGCATATAGGCAAGCTCAAAATCAAAGGATTATAGATATTCGACCCATCCTCACTATCAGAGGTTCAAGTCACAATGAGAAAAGATATATTTTAGGCTCTTATGATCTATATACACCATAAAGTGCTCACCTAAGAGATAATGTCTCCAAAAAATTAAGGCATGGAAAACTGATTCTAGATCGAGGTCATGCTTCATGTAATTTCTCTCATGAGGTTTCAACTGTCAAGATCCGTACGCAACGACTTTGTATTCCTGCATCAACACTGCTCCTAGGACAATGTATGATGCACCTTAGAAGATGATATAACCTTTACCTGGTTTTGGAAGAATCATAATAGGTGCCGAGACAAGCCTTCCTTTCAGATATTGAAAGGCTTTTTTGCATGCTTCTGACCACATGAACTTAACAACCTTCTTAGTAAGTCCAGTAAGAGGTGAATAAAGACGTGATAAGTCCTGTATGAAATGCCTGTAATATCTAGAGAGCCCTAAGAATCTTCTGATATCAAACACGTTCTTAGGATACTCCCATGAGACTACAACACTAACCATTTTAGGGTCAACTGATACTATTGATTCTGAAATAATATGGCCCAAGAAGTGGAACTTTTTGATCCAAAAGTCGCATTTAGAAAGCTTGGCATAAATATGATGCTCTCTCAGTGTACTCAAAATGATTTCAATATGTTTGGCATGGTCATTAAGAGTGCACAAATACACTAAGATGTCGTCCACAAAGACCACGACAAAAGAGTCCAAATAGGGATAGAAAAACCTATTCACCAAATCCATAAAAATGGAAGGTGCTTTCGTAAGACCAAATGACATAACAAGATACTCATATAGACCATACCTGCTAGGCAAAGCTTTATGAGGTATGTCTAATGGTCTGACTCACACCTGATGATAACCCAGTCTCAAGTTGATCTTAGAGAACAACTTTTCTCCTCGGAGCTGGTTAAAGAGATCATCTATTAGAGGAAGTGGATACTGGTTCTTGACTGTAAGCTGATACAAACTTCTATAATCCATGCATAAACAGAGAGTTACATCCACCTTATTAGTGAAAATCACGGGTGAACCCCAAGATGATGCACTCGACCATATAAATACTTTGGCCTCTAAGTCCTCTATCTGTTTCTAGAGCTCCTAAAGCTCAGTAGGTTCCATCCTTTATGGAGTAATGGACATCGGAGCTGCTCCTAGAACAAGATCTATTAAAAACTATACCTATCTCTCATGAGGTAATCTAGAAAATCCATCAGGAAAGACTTCCCTGAAATGATAAAATACTTGAGGGAAATTAGTTTGAAGAAAAACCTGATCCTCCATGAAAATATTTTCAATATGGTCACTCCACCTACCCCATGATGCTTCAGTCCTTCTCTCCTAGCCTGGACATCCCACTCACCTTTAAAAAGATAAGTATTGCATTCAAGTGATATAAAAGAAACCCTTCAGCGATAACAGTCTACAAAGGTGTGATAGTGGGCCAACCAGTCTATCCCGAGAATGACATTGAAGCCCGTCATCTTCAGAACAAAGAGATTTAACAAGAAAGGGTAACTTCCAACCTCAAGGGGATAGTCCCTGCACTGGCATATGCCCTTCGTCCATATTCCCAATGGTGTATCGAGGGTCATTACACCATTGTGATATTGTATCTCTAGTACAAGAATTTCCATGATATATATAGAAATAAAAGAGTTTGAATCACCTGTATCAAATAAAGCATAGATAATAGTAGAGTCTACTAGAATAGTACCTCGTACTATAGATGGTCCCATAGCCTGATCCTTGAGTATCAACTGTAAGGCATGAAACTGACCTGATCCATGGCCCTGTGAAATAGATGGACTACCACGATCATGACTGCTCTTCTGGCGTTGCTAGTGATCAGGGATTGGACTACCATTACCACGACCTCCTCCTCAGCTAGACCTTCTGGTGCTACTCCAACTCCCCGCCTGATGCAGTGTAAAATAACTCACTCCTGAAAGTGGATCTGGAGATGATCCTTTTCCACTCAATGCTGGTGGAAAGGTCCTGAAAAAGTGCTGAAGATGACCTATATGACCACAATACCAACACTCTATAGGGTCTCTATCACACTAGGGCTTCTTATAACCTAGCTTTTCACACTGATGATACACTACAGAGCTATCAAACTGGATACTCTATTTTCCACTACCCTGACAATAAACCTTAGGGGAACGTTTCCTACCACTAGAAGAACTAATGGCCCAATGCGGTACTGATCCTTTAAACCCAGTACTCGCTCCATCCCTCAGGTTACGCTCAGTGATAAGGTCCTGATCAACTCTTGCATAGAAGGTAGGAAGGTTAAAGACACTTACTTGAGTTCAGATGGCGTACTGAAGCCCATCCTCAAAATGTTTAGCACGCGAAATCTCATCACCAGCTAGAAGTGGTGCAAAGAACTTTAAACTAGTGAAATATGGTGAATATTCCATAACTAACATAGAATACTTCTTGGGATGTATGAACTCTTTGGCTCTATTAGCTCTCAATGACTGAGGAAAGAAATGGTTATATAAGGCAATATGGAAGTCAACCCATAACATGCACTGATGGCTTCTGGCCTGGGTAATGGCATCCCAACAATGCTTGGCCAAATCCTGAAGCATGTATGTATCAATATTGACTCTCCACTCTAGAGGAATTTACAAATTCTCAAAGATATATAGAATTTATTCTAGCCAGGACTCACCAGCCTGATATATGCCATCCCCTGAAAAAGTAGGAGGATGTTGCTGCTGGAACTTGCGGGTTAGATCAGCCATCGTAGGTGCAACTCATGGAGCACTAATCATTTACTGAATCATATATAAGAAACTATCACGGACTTGGGAATCAGTTACTGGATCAGGTATAGTAGGAGGTTCCTCAATTGGAACTCCTAGAAGTAATACTGGCAGCTTAGGGCCCATCATGTTTGGAGCATGGTCGTCACCACCCTCCTGGAGAACGACACAAGGACGTTGTGGTGGCATTGGTCTAAAAATTCCAAGAACACACCTTAGAACAATATTATAAGCAAGGATATAACATCACTAATGTAATATAAACATAAGAAAACCCACTACCCAAGGCATACTACCCAAACTACCTGCTTAGACGGCTAGGTATTGGTAAGTGCTCAAGTATAAGTTTCATGTTACTTTGCAATTAATTTCTAGGTTCACTCCTTTACCTTTCATAAACATGATAAGGTGGGATAAGTATGTGCAACCAATTCATTTTTGATTGAAGGATTCAACTTATAACGGGTAGTCATTTTCGATGAATCAGTGCCCATACACCTATCTCCAAAAACAACACCCATTTACTTATAGCATAATGGCTTGACTCGGTAAATTACTCATCCCAACCCATGAGGGCCCATACAACTAATGAATTGAGATAGGAAATCACTCAATTTAATCCAAAGTAATACAAGTACAAGAAACTATCACAACATCACTCAACAATCACATTCATATCAAGTAATGAAAAGCAGTGAAATGCACTTATATGGCATGGCGATATGCATGACATGTGAATTCTAGGTGCCTATGATGATGCATATATCAATACTTCTTTTCCTCATATCATTGGGACAAGGATGAAATAAATTCCAAAGAGTAATAATCAACAAAAACACACAACATGTGAGTCATCCAATGGTGAAATAATATCAACTATAATAGGCAAAATAGAACAATAATTTCATTGTGGGTAACTTGGATTTTACCCCAAACATGGGTTCTCGATGCCCAAGAATAGCTTATGAACAAGTCCCAAGCATTCCTATTCTCCAATATATTATCTCCAAATAGTAAAACAATAAAAGAAACCACCTTTGATACCACTTTGTGATGACCCGAACCCGGATGCCACTTAATGGGTTCCCCAAGCCTGATGGGCCACATAGCCTCAAGCGCATCTTCTCGAACACCAAAGGCTGTCGACTTGAAGCGAGGGCCTAGGGTGTGTCCATGGAAAGACTACGACCTCATTATTAGAGTGTACCATAGAATAAGAGATATAAATGAATAGTAAATAGTGGAAGAAATATGAATAAATAGAGAAACCAAATTGATGAAATAGATAACAAGAATAATAATAATTGTATCAATTGGAACATTGATGATGTAATTTCATGTCACTAGAAAACTGGAAAGCATGGATACAAGACAATAAGCATAACATGTTCCACAAGGTAAAAGAAAACAAAGTCTACGCCAAGCATCCCGAGATCATACTTGGTCATCTGCTATCAAGCTCTATCCTATCAGCACACAATCAAGTATTGGAAGTTTCATGCTTCCCTTTGTCAATACTTGTAACCATGTAATCTACTCCAGGTACCAAATGACACCTAGAGTGGGTGTGATATAAATATCAGTGGGCCACCACCAACGGTGTCTATAACATTTGGCCAATGTAATGGAATATATCACTATGCATGCATGCATATATAAAGTAAAGTAAGTAGTACAATATAAATAAATAACCAAGTACCTACTTTATCCCTCAGATGGTGTCTGAACATGTAACCAATTCATTAATTAATCAATTACCATTTAATGTTAATAGGTCGCGTGAGGCATAGACAACACTAACATCACCTCATGATAGTATAAGTAGTGAAGGTCTGAAGATGTAACAAGGAAACCTAACAATGATATCCAGTGAGGGTGTTCCAGGGTAAAAACCAAGGTAACGTAAACTCATGGAAAGCTAACTCAATAGTATTTGAGTCTAGATAAGGGGTAAGAGTGTAATCTAAGGAGTGTAATCCAAGGAATTCCACAATAAGGATCCTACTGAGTCCAAGGTGATCGACCAAGGTAAAACGGGGCTAAGAAAAGACATGGGCCCGACGGGCTTTCACCATGGAACCTATTAGTCAATGGTGGATCCTAGGAGTGTATCTGAGGTATCCTGTAATAAAGAAAGGGACCCAATGGTAGTATACCGGGAATATTAAGAATAGACAAGAACTAGAGTCTTTGTGGGTATCAACCTAAGAAAACCATATCCTTGAATTAAAATGGGGTTCCTGAGAACCATGGTATTCTCCTCTCAAAATCCAAGGAAAACTCAAGTCAGTCTATTCCTATTTGATATTGTAATCATGTAGTAATTCATTTGGTTCAATTCTTTCCTTCCATTAGCATGGATACGTCAAGTAGAGTTGAAACCATTTATTTATTAGTCCAAGACTTGTCTTCCATTAGTCTGGATAGGCCAAGTAGCATTGCAACCATTTAATCAAGTCTTAGTTAGCCATTATGCCTTAATAAATTATTTAAGTTCACTCCGCTACCCTCCATCAACATGGAAATTGGTTCTACATACATGTAACCTTTATTCAATATATTTTGATAAGTCTAAGTTATATACTTAGTATACTTTCCATTTCACATTTCATATTTCACATTCAATAAAAATTTTTAAGCACTTACCTTAGGCGGGTCAAGTGGTGATCATACATGGTACATTTCATTATGAAATTCTCAATAATAACAATCCATTTATGATAAAAGACTCACCTTTAGAAAGGTCAAGTAAAGGAACACCCGAACGGTGGCTCAAACGTGTCAAAACACTAAAAACCCAATTAATCCATTACCTTTGACATGAGGTGAGTTGAGTTGTGGGTGAAACCACTAACAACTAATCACATATTTGTAAAGAGCATAACAATATGATTCTAACAAGTATAATCATGGCATGTTAATTTAAGAAACAATTTCCAACGAAACTGGTGGGCCCCACACAAACATTCAAAAAACAAAGAAATTTAGGGATGAGTTATATAACACCCACCTTAGTGTTGTATGATCCTAATCCTCCGGTATCGGCCCTTGGTTTGCCTCGGATCGGAGTAGATCTAAGAAAAGGTGAAAAAATTTCACATGGAGATATCTAGGTTGAGAGTGAAAAAGAAGAATAACGGCTAAAGGGGACTCAATTACTTACCTTTGTGCATCCAACGTGACGAACATAAGCTCAATTGGATGCTGGACAAAGGATATCTGTTGATTCCGTGTTTAGATCTTCAAAATGACCCAAAATGAGAGAGAACTAGGTCAAACCCTCATAAACTCGGATTAGGGAGGAAGGGATTTTCTTAATAGATCATTAAGGGAATTTTATACATTTTACATAGGTTTTTAGCTTGTGCATGGTTTTCTGCATGGTTTGTCAAATCGTGCACAAACCGTACAAGATGGTTATGCCCAATCCTGGGAAAAAGGGGCATTTGCACAGTTTGGCTACACGGCCATGCACCAACCGTGCGAGGTGCCACTATTTTTAATTAGATGATAAGATATTTCCTTATAATAATTTCCATATTAAAGAATATATTATTAATAAATAACAATTATTAAATAGAAGAACTTAAACTCGAACTTAAAATTAAAGAGATACTATAATTTAATATAGATATTATCACTGATATATTAAAATAGAATCAACATATACTGCTAAAAGTTTACAAAATCAAAATACATGTCATTGAAAAATAAAAAACAAGAAATTACTCATATGAAAACATATCACAGCAGAATAGAAATCAATTTAAAATATCTATTTAGAAGGGAGAAAAATTTGCATGATATAATTACCTTTAAATTATAGTCTTTCACCCATTAAAAAAATTGAATTTACAAAATAAAATACATAGCAGAAAATAAAAAGTAAATGATTAGATAAGAAGGATTTACAAGTAATATAGATTATGTTTCAATTAATGACGTTTATAATAAAATGATTATAATAAGTTTTCAAATTTCATAAAAATTATTAAGTTTAACTGAGATTATAATTGAAAAAAGTCATATTTTAATAGATGATGATTTCAAAAACTCATAGAAAAATTGAATAAAAATAAATGTCTTAGCACAAAACCTACAATAAAATTCACAGTATGAGATCCTACTAAAAATTAAAATTTAATTGATGATGGTTTTAATAAATAATGATTTAAAACACTCAAAATACACGTCATTGTGGGATAGAACGTATTTATCACATGGATAGAATCTCCAAACTCCTATGAAAATTTGATGAGTAGGGGAAAAAATAAAAATTAATTATAAAAAATATCATTAATGAGGAATGTAATCAGAAGAATTGAAATCAGTTTAAAAGAGACGATACTTATCATTTCAGAAAAAATACATGAATAGAGAAGAATGAAAATATTTGGAATATGTAAAATTACCAAAATACATAAATTAGAATAAGAATAATTTCCAAAATACATTGATTCCTGATTAATAATTGATGAGTTGAGTAATTAGACTGTAATAGTGACAAAAAAACTCTATAAATCTGCTGGGAGTGCTTCATGGGTCTTGATAGAAACATGAATAACTAAATTTCTAAATTCAAAAGTTTAATGGAATCATTATTATTAAAATAAAAATGTAAATAAATCAAAACCAACCTTCAAGTGGTGGTGTAATTCAACCATTTTTATAGCCTCTCTAAATAATGAATATCTTATAGTAAAATATGTAATGGTGGTTAATATATATCAAATGTAAAATGGAATTGTAAAATTCTGGACAAAATTAATAAAAATTTTAATTTTAGGACATTTATTTTTTTGAGAGGCATGAATTCAAATTTAAGTGTTATGAGTTGTTACAATAAATGATGCCAAATAGAGACTTAGTAATGCACACTAACATCAACAATTTTCAAGGGATAAAACCACAATAAAATCTTTATGTAATCAAGGGAGGGAATTAGAATATTCAAACACATAGTAATTATATTGGATCATACAATAATAGATAAGTTCAAGTGCATACAGTAAAAAACATGCCAAAGTGTTGTTGATCTCCAACATTAGAAAATTGGTAGGCACTAAATTGAACCTATCCATTAAACTTCTATGTATCCTGCTCCTACATTGATAAAATAAATAAATATAAATACTATAATGATAATTATATTCTCTTGAGATCATATTTAAAAAAATATAATCTATAAATACTGTTGAATGTTAATAAATACCAAAAAATGAAAATAATACAACTAAGAATCATTTTTTTTGTTTCTAATTGATGAGAGGTTTCTTTTATACATTTATTTAAATATTATGTAACATATATCAAATAAATTCAATATATATATATATATATATATCTTTAATGGGTTACAATTAATTTAATGTTATGAAATTCGAATAACAAAACTGGTTACAACAGTAAATGATTTCAATGATTTCAAATGAGGCCTTAGAAATATATTCCTAAGGAATAAATTTTAAAATAATACTTGTGCATTAGTCTATTATAATGTTTTGTATATAAGGAAGTTAATGACCATACAAAATATGATTACTCAATAAGTAACTGATAAGTAATGAAAGACAAACAATGGATCAAATAATTTGTTTGCAATTAATATGCAACAATCAGTAGTGAAGTACCCAAAATATAGAATAAGTGTTAAATTTTCACAATAAATAATAATTGAACATATAGATAATATTGAAATTAAAAATATATATCAATGTATAAAGACTATAAAATAAATTTAAAGCTTAACTAGTTATGGTGAACTCGATTTCGGAAAAATATCTATGTTACTTTGGAATAGATAATTGAACCCCAAAAATGATTCAATAGAAATATTTATTACCTGTCACATTTAGAAAGAATATGAAAAAATATAGGGTTATAAATTACAAAGGTTTTTGTGACTTTTTTAAGGGAAGATAAGTGGAACACATACCAATTATAGCAATGTGAATATCAATATATCATGAATAGCTAAAAAGGGTGGGCTCTTGGAGGCATAAGAAAAAAGATGATATATGATAGATAATACCAAAATCTAACCTAAAGGTGGGGAAATATGCAAAGGAATAGAGGATGGAGATGGTAAAATGAAGATGAGTGTGACAACAGAGGAAGATTAATCATAAGAGAGATGCGCAAAAATCGAGCCCAATTTATGGTGGCGAGCAACATAATTAGGGGGAGTGATAAAGGAAGAGATTAAAGAAGTGGGATAGTGGATAAATAATCACATGAGGAGGTCAATGTGTGAATGAGATAACCAAAATTTATTGAGGTAGAGGTGAAGGTGGAGAGTTGATAATAATAATAGGATGACAAAAGAATAATAATTGTGAGGATAATGATTTGTATAGGGAGAGATGAGTAGATATTTGGATGCAAAAATAATAGGAAACCCCAGTGTAGAAGTTGAGAACTAGGGAGATTCATGAGAAATATGTCATGTGGGGAAGAGAAACCATTCGGTGAAACATTTTTAGGGATATGGATGTAGGAGGTGGAGACACGTGTACTAAAGGAGAACCTATGTTTAGTAAAATTAATAGATTTCAAAAAGCCTCATGAGAATTTTTAAAAATATTAACACAGAAAAACATTCCATTTCATCCTATCAACATGTCATAAAACATTTATACTAAGTTATAATAAGTATCTCTTTAACTATGATATCAATCCAACCAATGATCGAAACCAAGTTAAGCTTCTAATCCATACATTTCATCATTTATAGCCCCACTTTTCCTTTTTTTCAAGAATTGACACACCCCATGAGAGGCCTTAGGTTATGTCTTATAATCACTAATAGACTCAGCGAGATCCATGTAATGTCTAAGGAATCATTTTAAATCCCAAAAATATTTTCTTAAACCAAGGAAGAAAATGCACCACACATTGGATCTATTGCATGTACTACATACACATGAAAATTATCAAGAATATAAGAAATAAAACTTAGAACACCTACCTCATTTGGATCTTTACCAATTAATCCCAAATCTTGGTGGTTCTTTCAAGGCTCATCCAAGCTGAACCAAGATCCTCAGCATCCAAATGAGATCACTTCAACCACCCGAGCTCTAACCTCATTTCAATAAATTACAAACATTTAATTCCAACAATTAATAATTAGTTTAACTATTTAAATTAAAATGGAATAAAGGTGTCTAATCTTACTGGGTACTAACCACTTACCAAAACTCTATGAAGCCACCATAGGAGGTCCACAATGGACTCCTGACACTATTTTTGGGAAAAACCCAAATATTAGGCACCATTATAATAGTTAAATTAATTTATTTCATTATAAAAACCTAATATAAATAACCATAGACACATACCACAACCAATCAATAGTTATAGGTAGCCAAAAATCATTATAGGATGTCCTATAACTAGGCTAAGTAGAATCCCCATAAAAATCAGTCGATTCAACCATGCTCTTGTGGAATTTGAACTGAAACCCTGAACCAACAAACCAAAAATTAGAACATTATAAGGGAGATGAAGAGGGGAGGAAACCATAGGTTTAACTCACCTAAAATGTCAAATGATCACATAAAAATCCCTCCCAAAAGAGGTGGATCAAAGGAGTAGAGGGGTGATTCGTTGTGTGTTGTGTGAGAGGGTGAGGAAGAGAGGAGGGGACTTCCCCATAAAGCATAAAGAGGTCAAAATGGTAATTTTTCTCCTTTAATTACCCACATGGTTTGGATGAATGATTTTAAAAACTGTGTTCCGACAATGTTTCCTTAACTGGATACCCCAAAACACCTCAATGGTTCAAACACATGATTATACAAACTATGTTCCAACCATTCCATCAGCACTACCTCCCACCTAAAATTCCCCACATGGTTTGTCTCCAAATGTGCAGAAATTGTGCACCAATCCATAAGTCTCTACAAAGGCTGCACGATATCCTAAGATCATCGCATGGTTAGGACTTAACCATGCACTAACCATGATCTTGAACTATTCTAAATTAAAATTGAACTATAAATGCCTAAAGATTCAGGGTGATGCATGGTTTCTTCTAAACTATGTGCACTAAACCGTGCTCCTAAGAAAAACAATCCCAAAACTTCTTGAATTCAACCTAAGGCTCCCAAGATTTTCCCAAGAACTTGAGGCACCTATCGATCCTCAAGACATTTCTAAAAAAATGATTTAAGAAATATTGCCTTTATAATTCTAATCTGAATTCCAAAACTCAAAATGGCCAACCAATGGAAAAAAATTCAAACTCACCTAGAAAATTCAGCCTGACCCATACATGGGATCTTATAGATCTACAATTTCAAGTATGGGATCATGTTTTATTGAAGTTATATTCATGAAAAGTTGTTATAATGTTTTTCAAGAAATGGAAAATAAGTCCCAGGTACATTGATCCTTTTGATATTTTGTAAATAATTGGAGTTGGGGCTTACCATTTGGAAATGCCATGCAGCCTCTCTAAAGTGCATGATGTGTTCCATATCTCATTATTGAGTAATTATATGTCATAAAAAATTAATTTACTCACTTATAAAGAAATATAATTAGAAACTGATTTATCTTATTTTGAATATCCTATCCAAATTCTTGACACTAAAGAACAATCGTTGTAGAATCAGTCGACTCGACTGCTAAAGGTACTAAAGAGAAATCATAATATAAGGGGAGAAATGTGGGAACTTGAGAAAGTTATGAAAGATAAGTACCCAAAATTTTTAATGAGGTGAAAATATATAAATTTATAGGAAGAAATTTTTTAAGGGGGATAATGTAACACTCAATTTTCAATTATAGTTAGTAAATATTTCTTTCTAAAGAAACAATAACAAAGTTCACATAACTTTATTCAAGAATGTGATTAAAAGATAAATTCAAAAATTTTATAATTTTAATTTTATGTAATGAGTTCCATTTTTTAATTCATCAACCCAAAATTATATTGGGGTTATTTTTGGATATTTTTTAGAAATAGTTGATTTTTATGCGAATAGTAAGAAAATACAGATTTTACAAATAATGTCACTTTTATGACATTATCAGGATATAAAAATGACTTTAGAGTTTATAGAACATTTTTATAGATCAAATATATATTTAATAAGTAATATAATTAATTTAAAAATATTATGTTTAACTTATAAATCTATGTTTTACATTTTAAAAATTTAAGTAAGGTGTAATCCTAATTAAAGGCTACTTTGGGTTCTTTTATTTAATTAAGTAATTAAAAGTATAAATTTGGTTCTAGATTTATTTTAACATAAAAAATATCTAATTTTAATATAAAAAATTAAGCTAATACCATGTTAATCGACATTAAACTTGATTTTGGGGTAAAATCCTTTTTTATGTTTAAAACAAAGATTTTTTCTAAAAACAAATTTTCATTGTGTTTTTCATTATTATATTAAAATTAATTTATACCAATTATAAAAATTAAATCTTAAAAAATAGATTAAATATTTATTATTATGAGTTTTTAATTTATTAATTACGTCAATTTCATTTTTGTTCATAATAAAGAGTAATCGAGGTAAAAAAATTATTATTATAGTAAGGGTAAAAAGGATTAATGAGGGGTAAAACTAAAGATATAAGGGTTAAAATAACATAAAAAATTGTCTAAAAACTATTGGTTGAATTTATTTCTACCCTATACCATTGAATATTCTAAATTGAGTAATATTTGGTCCACTTTACCTTGATAGCGACCTTATATTATTTTAAAGTTTACCCACCTCACTTATAAAAGGGATCATCCTATTATCTCTTATTAACACATTCTTAAGCCATTTATCTCAATGAAACTCTACCCAAATAACTTAACAACATACCTCAAAATTTCCTAGAGGTATTTTTCTAACCAAAATACCACTTCCAGAAGGCTTAAGTTTTCATTCAATGGAGTTTTCCTAAAGGAGAGGTAGTCATATTACCTGAATCCTTTCAATTTATTTCTTATTCTACCTCCTTAAAATATGTTTTATTAATACTAAAATAATGAATTAAGTATCATAAATATACTGAAATTTTATTATTTTAATGGAACAAAAATCATCTACCACATTTCCATCCAATGGGAAATTAAAGCATTGTTTGTGCGTGTGTATGGACTACAATCTCCACAAAGTGATGTATTTCATTTTCCATCACCGCATTTCATGGATAGTTATTTTTATGGATTTAAGATATATATATATATATATGATATTTATTACATGAATACTTTTATATAAATATAATATATCATCTACCTTCATACCCTTCTATTCGTTAGAAAATGATAACGTCACTCGTGCGTACGTGTGGACCACCATCTCCACAAATCGATGTGATTCATCTTTCATCATTTCCTTACATATCTAGTCATAAGGATAGATTTTATGAATATATATTATATTTATGATATAAATATTATTCTATAAAGACTAATCATTGTATAATTTCTTTCCTTTATAACCATTAGGAAAATGAAAACGTCACCATACGTACGTGCAGACTATCATCTCTATGAATGCCGTATTTTATTTTTATATTAACTACTTGAATGGATAATTATAAAATTGTATAAAATGAATAAAAATGATATTCATGAAATAATTAACATTATTTGGATAATGGAACCATTTCATAATGCCTTTTACCATTATCAACATACATAAGTAGTTTTTAAGAAATTGACTGAACAACCTTAAGTGGTGGACGTACACAAGAAATATATAATTAATGGATGTAAAAACCTTAAAAATATAATATAATAGAAAAATTTTCATAATAAATTTTCATAATAAATTTAAATTTATTATTCATGAGGATATAACACATCTGACCAAATAGGAATCTAAGTTAAGGTTTTTCCATCTCAATTTCACTCCATTGAGACATATTTTATATCATTCATATAATTTAATTTATATGGTGTATATACTTCCAATTTTATATATTATATCATGAATTTATCTTTATGCATTTTATTTAATGTTTCAATTCAATTTTTATCTTTTAAGGGGTTCTGATTCAAAAGTTATTAAATCCATAAAGGTTTATTTTACAATCTCACTCTTATCTGGGATTGGTTTATTTAAATTTAAATTGGAAGAATTATATACTATTTACTTATAAAAACCCATAAATTTTATTCTCCAATAGTTAGTTCAAGTGTTTCTATGTTTTTATTCCAATTTTTCCTCTCTTTAGTACTCAAATATCGAAAGAATGTTTAAAAACACTGTCATTATTTCTCTTTTTTGGCCAATAATATTTATATTCCATATCCATGTTATTCTAATTGTTTTATGGGATAATTTATATAATTTTAAATTATTGTTAAAGGTATTTATATACTAACATTGACTTTATTTATAAAGGTTTAAAGTTTTTATTTTTAAAAGTTTTTTGAACAATTCATTTTTGACTTTTTACAAAATTGTGAAAGGAATATTCTTTTTAATATATATGGAATGAATAAATTTTCCTGATAACATGGCCATTATTCTATATTTTTATTCCTCTAAAAGTTTCTATGGGTTTTCAAATAAAATCAATTTCCATTATTATGTGAATTTTTATCTTTTATATTATAATAAAATGTATTATTTTTTAAAAAGTTGAAAAGAATTTTAGAAATGATCTATAACTTTGTTTTTACAAAAAAGTTAAAAAATATTTAAGGAAATTTATTTTTAAAATTTTACATCCATTTTCCTCTCTTATTCTCAAAAGAATTTTCTTTATTTCAGACCTTCATTTCTGATGAATCGATGGTATTCTATCATCCTTTACAAATTTATGGTTTATATCTTATTTTGGGATCATTGAATTTCTTGTGATCATATTCTCTATCACTCTCCATTATTCATTAGTAATTATTTTTATCCTCCATTTCCATGTTTTCAGTATCATGAATATATTCATTATTATTTCTACTACTTTGATATTGTCTTAACCTTGTACGTTTTGAATATACGATATTTTTTGAAGGATTCTTATTAATAAATTTATTTAATTTACTAGGGAAATATTGATATTTCATACTCTCTATTCAATATAGATATTTATTGATTGATAAGGCATATTGATTATATATTATATTTTTGATTTAATAAATGAGGAATTCATTGGATATATGTAACTGACATGTGGGTACTGGTTATAAATAGCTTCTTGACACATCAATAGGCCTCACGAGGTAAATATATTACCAAATTAGTTGTGTATTTGGTGTATAACTACCCATTTATTAAAATTTCTTAGCCCAAGGACTTGACAGTATAGTTCATGATGTCTTGGAATGAGGAATTGATAAAAAGATCATGAAATCCAACAATATACATTTACTTCATTAATATTTTACTTATTATTATTCATGTGGTTGTTATGTTTATATTTTCCATGGATATATTTTGAAGATAAAGTTATTGATTAAATAGAATATGTATTTATTATCCACTTTGTCATATTGTTAATGCCTTATCTACCCATGATATATTTTTCTGTACACTTTACCTTATTAAGAATCTGAGCACACCCTTTGTTATGTTTTCCTTTCCCTAAGATATGAAGTAGGGATCTTTTAATTATTTTTAAGGATGAAATAAATTTTTACATGATATGTTTTATTTTTCCAATGTTATAAGGAATTTATTTACTAAACTGATCAATCCTTAGTGATGTGATCCCTTGTATCTTATATTAATGTAATAAAGTAAACATTGACTCTAGGTTTCTGGAGTTTGGTTCATTACACCATACACACCACATATAATCCACACTTTCCATGAACTCACACACCCAATGCATGTATCCCTCGCCATTACAGAACTCCTAGAACATACCCAAAATAGTGAGAAAACCTCATTCCTCCGAACCAAGCCATCAATTGGTGGTGTAACATCCCAATGTTCACCAGATGACATGGAATCCAAGTCTGAATTAACAAGGATCCTTCCATATGCATAATGAATGAACACTAACCCATGTCAACCCATAATTCCCCTTATGCTTGGCAGTGATAGTTAATTCTGAACCAAAAAGGCCTTACACATGTAAGATATGAATTAACCCTAACCCATGTAATCAAGCTTATACAGACCATTTTTTTTGAAAATAAATTAACAATATAAATACATTCAATTTTTTTAACTAGAATATTTAATCAAACAAAAGTAGAAAACTTTAGATACATTAGCCATCATGTTTGAGATGGAAGTGGAGAGGAATAGAGGCCACCTACCTTTAACCAATCTGTCTAGAAGATACCAAGAGGAAGAATATATATAAGGGAGAATATCCAAAATTTTACTCTAAAAAATATATGGTTCTAAAGACTACACAATTAGAGGAAGGATTCATGTATTTATATGAGTTAATTAGGTTGAGAACAAGTTAAATCTACCACCAAAATTATCACACATGGTATCCCTTTAAAGCGTACAACTTACCCCTAAGATATAGTGATCGATTCAACCATTTTAAAAATGAATTTGACTAACAACACACCTTGGGATATAAAGTGGCACATTACCGAAAGTTTTTTTGGACAAACTTCATGAATCCAACCTCACACAACCACCATAGGAACCCACCACAGAGTAGGGATGTCTACTTGGTCATTTTGAGCTACCATTCCAAAGACCAAATCTACCTATGATTATTTCAAGGATCCACATTCCATATATATGACCCTACCTAGCTGAAACTCCAACCAAAATAGTCTCCCTAGCCATTTTAATCATCATGGTTCACCCCAACACTAAACAACCAAATCTAGTCACCCTTAAATTAGCTCAAAAGAAGCTGAGTGACCCTCACATAAACTTTAACTAACTCTCACATGAGATCAGATCACTTTGATGAGACTGGGATATACTCTTACGTGAGCTCGAAACCACCTTTATGATATTGGAATTTAACCTTATTTGAATTCAAGTTACACTGAAATAGTGTAAGAAAAAATGGCTTAACCTTACGCCAGGTGCGACACCCATAAAAACACATGTATGCCAAGGAATGGTGTTCCTCATGCTAAGGTAGACCCCACACTGATCTCCCTATAGCACTATGCCTAATCCCATGGCATGTTGATACTCCTTGAAACCAATGGAAACCACCATAAGACTTAAAGATACATTAAAAAATCAATAAATCAACAAACAAGGTGTTTCACATTCTCCCCACAATTAGGATTTCAATATTTAGAAATTTGGGTGTGGTTTTCTAGACACAAATTTGCTCACTGATTTAGTATAACTTTATCCCAAAATTCCTTATAAATATAATGATTCCAATACAACAGAAGTACCATAGATACACATCATCCTAGAAAAATATTATCATGTCCATACCAAGATTCAATACTTGGTTAGAACCTAATTGAACAACTAGTTCAAGAAAAATGAGATTCCAAATACTTTAAACGGTAGATTTTGACTCACAATTATACCATTAAAACATGAAAGGAATCATATTATACACTTTCTGAAGTAGAGAGGTAGTGATAATTGAGAATCAACCTATGAAATACACTCTTAAATCTCAAAGTACCCAACACATTGAGGAGTTAACTACCCCTTATCACCCTAATGAAAATACCTTAATTATAGATATAATCACAAGAATAAATTATTTCTCACTATTAATGACAATGAAAAAATAATAATAGGTAAAATAATGTATCCACCATCTTGACGCAATAGTCATGCTTCTCTATAGAGTAAATATATTCAAGACTATCACACAAGACTCATCCCATGGAAAGGTATTATTCGAACCTCCACTTGAACATTGGGGTTTGACATGGAGGACAATAAAACGATCTAATTAGAACCATATGAAGTATTTTTGGATAAACCATAATGTAAAACCAGGGTCTCTATTAGAGATGGTGGATGTCAGTACACCATAAAACTACACCACTTACTAGATAGAAAACCTTACTAAATATTTTATATAATTGATCTCCCAAATTTAAATTAAATTCATTAACTTAATGAGTTAGTCAAATACCACCTCGATATTTAAATGGAACACCCACTAGAAATTATCCTAACCTAAGGATGAACCATAATTGGCCCCTAAAACACAAGTTGGAATTTTTATTCTCTACCCACCCATCAATTAATCCCCACCATTAAGGTTCAACCTAATGGTAATATTATAAAAATCCACCCACAATTTTTTTTAGGACTTGGTCACTCAAATTAGGATTGAGAGTCGCCTAAACAAATATGTAATTGTAATTATTTACACAACACAAGTGTAGTTAGTGATTTATCCCATAAATAATCAAAGATGAAACCCTCCATTCAACCTTAACCCAACAACATGTGAGTTAAGACATCCACTACCCAATAGATCATGAAGGGTCAGACATAATCATAGTGGTCCATGGTGAGACCGGACTTGAAAAGATATGAACAAAGAACTAGGAATAACACACTATGCATATAGGGTAATAATATTCAAGGTTTCTAATAATGATACCATTAAATAATTCCAATAAGATAGATCACACATTACTAAAGTAACATACATGACCATATACTCACCTATACCATGTAAACTTTAAAAGAGTTTACTAGTCTTGAAAATACTCTCGATAAAGCATACCTAATCGAGAAATCTGACCTAATTTGGTTCCTAATAAGGAAGGTGAATCTTATTTTGCAACCCCCCAACTTTACTATCATTTTACAAAGTTTAGTTGTAAGTAATAAAGATATATTTATGGCTTATCTCATCTAAACATGTCTGATTCATGTCCCAACTCCATTGAAAAGATAAAAAACTCCTTTAAAAGATGAAAGAGTGATTCACTAACTGTATAAATAAAGGTGACATTGAATTAAAGAAACCATAGACTTCTCCAGGTCATAACAATGACACTTCTAATAGAATGAAGCCCACTAAATCTATATTGTGTCAAGGGTAATTGATCATGGTCACCAATCTAGATAAAAAAATATACCGTTACCCTCAAGGTTTCATTATGTTCATCCCATGAGAAATCATTTACACATGAAATCTATATTTACCCCCTTATAGTTATCATATCTAACATTTAACAATAATATCCATCCTAACCAACAGAACGATCACAAAAAAACATTCCAACAAAACTAGTAAAAAAATAACAATAAATTCAACATCATAAAAGCATAAATAGCACAAAAACCACAAAAAACAACAACAATTACACTTAGAAAATATTCAGCCACATATTTCATCAAAACAATAACTGTGTAATTTTAATTCTAGAAAGTCCCCATAATGATTCCATCCAATGGTTCACCACATTAAAATAGCATCAGAAAACCATTTTTAAAGTTCCATAATTTCCAAAATAATCACAAGGTTTCCATTAAACATTTTTATTTTATAGAAACCACATTAAAGAAAATTTTTAAATCCTTTATAGAGTTTAATTATAGAAAAATCATTCAAAAATACATTTATAAAATCTCTCTAATTTTTTTATGAAAAAATATCACATTTATAAAACAAAACTTTCTAAAAAACTGACAATTATATATTTCAAAACAATACAAGGTTTCCTTTCAAAAATTATTCCCCCCATGGACTGTTTAAAGATAACTCTATAAATCTTTAATCAAATTAAAATAATAGAAAAATTTCATAATACATCCTAGAAATTCCTTTTTTTAAATCCTATTTTAAATCCAAAAAACATTTCTAAAACAAAACCCACAAATGGAATTTTTTTAGTTTGAAAAATTATTTATCAATAAAACATGTCTCATCAAACTAGATCACATAAACACCAAAAAAAATCACATTCATACCAATAAGAAACAACTTAGAAATATAAACACCTCATTAAATTTCACTTAAATGGGTACTACATTCAAGATCAAATTAAAAAAAAAGTTTAACATAGAGGTTAATTAGTTCATGTTCTAAAAAATCTGAATCATATCCATTTAGTTTTAACTAGGGAAAAACAGTTCTTTATTTTATATGATTTTATGGATATATTTCATGTCATAATGATCTAAATTAAATATTTTATCTAGAATATTCTATTATATCCAACATGATCATTTAATTAATAATCTTATGACCCAAGTTGACATTTTATAAATTTCTAGCATGTTTCATAACTAATACCTAACAACCATAAGAGATCCAATAAAGTTTAAACATTTCAGTAGGTTATCCCATGTTACATATAATGGATTTACTTGTTATAATACTCATTATACTAGATATGTTTTACTAATTATGTATAGATAATGGGATAACAACAACATGCTATTATTTTTATGTCTTAACCAAAAAAATGATCAAAATTATAGCATTATTTTTTGTCTTCTTACAATTATCATGCACCCAGTTTCAAATTATAAAATTGAAATCGACACATGGAATATTATAAAAACTTAAAATATAAGGCTAGAATAAATAAATTTATCATGTTTTAAAGGTTTTATAAACAATAGACATGTCTTCAATCATTATTAAACTAGTAATTTAACATGTAATCATACATTTAGATAATACTCTTGAAATTGTAAACATGTTCTTAGTGTAACAAGGAATCCACTTATCATTTAATTAATCATCTACAATAAGAGTAATTATTAATTCATGTTTTATTTCCAACCTAATTCCATTACCCTTTAAATGATAAAAGCACAAATAATATGTAAAATTAAATTAATTCTAGAAGGAATCATTAGACAATACAAAACCAAACCATTTTTTACCATGTTTGGAAAAATATTTCTTAAAAAATCTTAATTTCATCCACAATTAAAACAATCTATTTATTTGGTTTGATTCATGTGTTGTGGGTGTGTTGTTTGGTTGGTGTATTGGATAGAGATCTATGAGGCCTGTTATAGCCTTTTATAGGGCATGGTTTTGTTAGGAGGATGGGATTTATCTTCACATTTGGAGAGTTTATCACCACAACATAAAAATCGATGTTTTTTAATGCATGGTTCTAGGAAGATTCACCGGTGAAAAATGGTTGGAGTGTCATAGGCATCGTGGTGACTGTGGCAGGGGTATCATGTCTAGGCACGTCGAAGCTGAGTAGGTGAGTTGTAAAATGGTTAACAATGTCTCAACATGTAATGGTATTGAGCGTGGTGAGCCAAATTGGATAGTGACTTCTCCCAGTGCCATGGTTAATTATCTTGGTGGCTATGTAGAGTTGGCATTGAGAAGGTTGTCCAAAATTTTCCAGGACAGTAAACCACGTTGTGGTCCACGACATGGGGTCGATCAACACATTTTTAAATGGATGAAACCACCACCATTTTTTGAAGGGGAAGATGTGCGTTTGAGAAGAAAATATTGGGTGATGTTTTAATGGAATATTTAATTCTATTTTTACCAAATTTAATTTCAAAAAAACATTCATTATTCCTCTGGTTTCAAGGGATCTCGAACCAAATGATTTTTATAGGAAACTTCGGGTGATTCTTTCTTTCAGAGTATCTTCATCCTGGTTACTATTGGATGAACCAGTTAGAGGTGGTTATATTCTATCACACTCACATTTTAATAATAACATGAAGGGTATGGTTTTTAAATTAAATTATTTTTCATATATGGTTTAAAAAAATTTCATTATTGAAATTTTTTGGAAAATTATTAAAATTGATGATTTTGCTTTGATGAAAGATTTTGAAATAATACTCACAAATGTTCTGCTCTTGTTATTATATTTTCAAAGATATGATTTAGTGTGCCTACATATTATATATGTGTGGGGAATTTTTGGTTTTAACTTGGATATGGATACCGAAATTGGGTGCATGTTGGATTGGAATGGTTTAGTGTGTGTTCATGATGTATTGTTTGAGGCCTTATTGGTTCAAAGTTGGATTTCAATGCCAAATATATAGGTAATGTGAAGTTACTCTACTAATTGATGGATTTGGTCAGAGTAATTGGGTTCCAATCACAATTTTGGGTCTGTTATATGATTTTCTCATTGGTGGAGAAGGAATTAATTAGGTGTGCGGGTCTGTGGCACATGTGGGTGAATTGTGGTTTGGGTGGTTTTCTAAAAACTATGAATTTTAAAGGAAAATTGATTTTGGTATGGGTTATTTATATGATTTATTATCTTGTGTATTTTATTAATATTCTCCCTTATTTTATATAAATGTGAGTTAACTTGTTCTTTTTTAAGTGTCTTGTTTGGGAATTCTCTGGTGGATTGCCTATTAAGCCGATATATTCACCCCTTGCATATGCACTTTGGTGCATATTGTCATGACCCGCCCCATCGGGTATCATTTAGATGACAATGAACATATTGTGACTACCCAAAGCCTACCTTCAATAGGTTAGGGGATGGAAACTAGTTCCAAGTAGGTAGAACACTCACATGGGAGGCCTTATCCTAAGGTACCTATACGCACACAAACATCTCCAAGACCATATAATTTTGAAATGTAAAATAAAAATGATACCAAATGCATGAACACATATAAATCCCATAATAATAGTACAAAAATAATATTGGAAAGTATAAAGGGCCAAATAAAAACCCACCAAATACTGTAAGGAGTTCCAACCTGCTAGAAAAGGGGACAAGAGTCATATGTGAATTCTGGTATGAACCACCATCTATCTAGAACAATATAAGCTATGTTTTTTCCTGGTTTACCAATAACCCAATTAAACGGTCCATTGTCTTTATAATACATTACATGTGTGGGTAGAGACCATGCAAGGGTGAGTATAACAATACCCAGTAGGACACCTTGAAATCACTAAGCATAAAGCATCAAGATAATAGTAGTCAACTCATCACTGGGATATGTCAATCAGAATATGAGAATAAAATAAACATCCAAATATATTCATAGTAGACAATAAGTCTCAAGTTAAGGTTACAACTTCATTTACAACCTAATATTCTTCTTGAGTGTTTGTAACTACACTCACCCGAGAGAACTCACAAGAATTATGAAGAGATCATGACACAACTAGGGGATTACACCCAGGGTCATGGGGGACTCTGATAACCCTAAAAATATTTATTCACTAAGTAGGAGATCTAGGCACATGTAGTATTGGTCACACTGATTTTGAAAACCCAAATTAGGAAGTATATGATAGAGGATTCCACCCCATGCCTCACGGAGGGATACCAAAACTCTATCCAAAATGATTCATATAGAGGGGATCAAAATCCTATGTAAACTGCTTGTACTATCAGTACAAGGCATGTCCCTTCAGAACTAGGTCATCATGTGTATCACATACCATGCCCATTTCAATGCCCATGTACACCTAATCATGCCCATGTATCAGGTGGTGCCCATGTATTAAGCCATTTCCAAGTACACGACTTAGCCTGTGTACTATAACCATGTTTTATACCTGTAATTTTTTCTTTACCATATATCCTCAAAGATACAACCAAGCTACCAGGTAGAGTCACATGACGTGTGATATTTTTCTTCTCCATAAAAATCATAGCACCATATCTAGGGCCCCACACAGTGTGTATCTCCATATTACACACTGTTTAGTTCAAAAATATCTAGAATCTATGCATCTTCATGTGGATTTTCCTATACCACTTCCATCTATGATTATCTCCGCCAAGTCCCACCATCACCAGAGATCTTATTCTAAGTATTGTAATTGATCAGGAATATAATGGTCCATGCTTTCCCAACCCATTATTTTGTTGATTTGGGTGTTTTAGGTGTTTCAAAGGAGTCTTTAGGAGATTTTTTTATGTTTGGAGTTGTAGCAGATCTACTGTAGGAAATTCACGTAATGTAATGTTTACACGATGTGTAAATGTGTTTCAAAGCTTGTGAATCTAGTGAGTTTATGGAATGTATGCAGCTAAGCGGTATCCCATGAAATGAATAAACATTGTGAAAGATGAATTCATGAAATGTAATAATTAAAGGAGAATGATTTTTTTTTATGAAAGATGAAATTTTTAGAAAACCCATGAATTACACATCATGTAAAGTTTACACAACGTGAAACCAAAATTATTCCTACTTTTAGGTTATTTTATTGGTTAATTCTCTTCATTGATCTAAACCCTCCTACCTCTAATTTTGTAAAAAAAACCTAGGTTATTTTGAGGTATCTTCTATCCACCTTCCTCCCGCTTCAATCCATTGGTTCCATTGGTTGTTGGTTGATGATCAACAGTGAGTTATTTATCTTTTACCTATGGTTTTCTATTTTTCTTTTTTTAGGGATTCACTATGGTTGTGTTATTTTGGTTTAGAGTGTGATTTGGGATGTTCTTTTATGATATATGGATGTTTTGTATGTCGATATATGGTTTTATATGTGCGGTTTTGGTTTGTGGGTGTTTTTTCTTCGCCTCATGGTGCATAGTGTGTTGGAAAAGCCTCTTTGAGGTAGAGAATCCCTTATTTATCTTTATTGTGTATCATATAGGAGGGGTTTTTTTAATCTTTAGGAGGGGGTTTTTATATCTTAATAAAAGATAAATAATTGGCTAATTGAAATTGAATTGGGGAAATGGGAATGTTTCTCATGCTTTTACATCTTTGATATTATTGTGATGCAATAGATTGTGCAGGCTTGATGCCTCACTGAAAATTATGGCCATTGTGGGATTTTTTTCATTGGATGATATGTGTTATGATATTTGTGTATGTTTTTATTGTTGTGATATCACCCTAAAATGTAAATTTTATAACCACTTATATTTTTATAATAAAATGGTTTCCCCTGGATTATGGATTGTGTGATAACACCCATAAAATAAAGTAAAATGTGATAAAATTACCTTTGTTAAAACATGTAAAATGGTATTTGATGTGTTTTTATTTGTGTTCATGCTTTTGGTAAGATGATGTGGGTTTGTGATGTAATGTAGGGCTGATGAGTACAATGTGGTTGGGCTTTTGGGGTGGTGAGGTGGTGGATGTGGATGTAGTTTTGGGGTGGTGAGGTGGTTTTTTTGCCATGATTTTGAGGTGTCAAGGTGGTGCTGGTTTGGGGGTTCTTTTGGGGTGGTGAGGTGATTTTTTTTCCATGATTTGGGGAAGGTGAGGTGATGGTTTTTTTGGTTATGCTTTTGGGGCGGCAAGGTGATGGTTTGATGGGAATGATGAGCTATGTGTGAGGTCTGGTTGTGATATGCTTGATGCCCTGGTAGTGATGGAATAATTATTTAATAATGATTGAAATGGTTGGGGTTTGGTTTGGTTAATGGTATGGAAATTAATAATAAAAAAATAAACGATGGTATTTGTGGTTAAATGTGGTTTTTGGTAAAAAATGAAATGAATGGGCTAGATAATGGGTTTGGTTGGAAATATGAAATTTGGCTTGTGGTTTGTGTACTGTTATGCATTTATAGGTGGTGGTGAAAGTGGGTATGTTGAAATTTTGTTGGTGTTTTCTGTGAACCCATAGGCAGGTCTTGTATGTGGTTATATATATATACTTTTATATTCCTTATGATTTTTATACACACCCCACCCACATCGAGAACTATGTGAAGACACTCGTATATTCACACAGGGGTGTTTTTCCCAACATATTAGTGATGAGGATAGATGGATGGCTACCCACTCTTTCCCAATATCTCTTCTAGATGATTAGATAGGCACAAACTTTGATGGATGGTGGTTTGTTAGTGCACTATTTAGTGGCCTAGGTGTTTCGAGTGAGATGTGATGACCATGTTGTGGGATGATGGCCTTGGTGTTTTTAGGCGAGATGTGATAAACATGTTGTGGGGCGGTGGACCATGTGTTTTTTGGTGATATGTGATATGACCATGCTACGGGGAAGCTTATGGTGGGGGTCATGCATGGTCGAAGGAGGGAACACGGTTTACATCCTTCATGTTATTGATACCCTACTACTGTGGTTAAGGTTGTTATGTGGTGGCCCAGGTGTCTTTAGGTGAGATGAGATGTGATCATGTTTTGGGGTGGTGTCCTAGGTGTTTTTGTGTGTGGTTTGATGTTACCGTATTGTGGGGTGGTGGTATATGTTATTTGGAAGAGATAGGAGCGCCAATACGTACAATGTTGGGGTGTGAGAGCAGAAAATCATTGGTAAAGTGGTGTGGGTTACCATTTATTGATATCCTTCTTATTATGATTATTATACTTAGATTTTGTTATTTGGTGATAATTCCATGGTGAGTTTGGGATGGATAGTTGACCTATTTTGGTGCTGTTGGTTCTACTATTTTCTCACAGGTGCATTAGTGTGCTTCTTCCACATGTGTATGAGAGGATTTGGTTTTTCTATGGAGTATACTTGTATGCTCAGCCTATGTATATAAACTAATTTTTAGGTTTCTAAGAGTATTATGTGGATTTTTTGGACATTACTAGCTTAAACCTTTTTGGGTAGTTGTTGTGTCGCTTCTTTAGCATTAATTTTAAGTATGTACTTTTGGAGACTTTTATCTATATCAATTTTATTTATGCATGCACCATGGGATGGTTTTGGTTTCCTTTTATATTATTTAATGGATATTTTTGTGTTTTATTCATCTTATCTTCTGATCCTATATTATTATAGAGGGTAATTCCTCCCATTTCATGAGATTTTTATACCCTCGGTGCTAGTCACCAACCCGGAGCTTATAGGAGGCGAGACTTGGGGGGTCATTATCTCTCTCCCATCAGTGTGGTATCTTTGGTGGGAGGGGGTCATGAAAGAGTTGTATCAAAGGTGATAGTTGAGGGATAATATGAAGTTTAGAATTAGGAACTGTGGGGATTTCATGGGTTTCTAGGTAGTAGTTCTAGTTAACCTTGGTATCTGACATAAGCCAGGGAGACCGACTAAGACATGGGATTTTAGGGGTCCCTATGATCCATGTGGGAACCTTGTCTTTCTTTTTGGGTATTTTAGTTCCATAGTATTTGTATTACTAATGGTTGATGCAATATGATTATTATATATGGATATGTTGTGTATTGGATTTTGGAATTGCTTCATCCATGCATCATGTATATACATTGTCTTGGGGTGGTTTGCTATAAGTTATTTTATATGTATAAGTATTTTGTTTACCATGATATTAATAAAACATATGAATTTATTTTCAACCTTTAGTGTTTGTGGAATTTCAACTATGTTTAGTGGAATCTAAGTTCTTCCCAAACTAATGGGATGGAGCTTGGATGTTACAAATGGTATCAGTTTAGAACATTCCATCAGTTGGTATGGTAAATATGGTGATAAGATGTGTCAAAACATGAAATGAGGAGAATAAAAAGGTAAACCTAACCTCTTTATGATTAAATTCAAGTTACTTGGGTTGTCTGAGTATAAAAAGTGTTATTAAGAACGTCTAGGTGTGTTATAACCTCATATTCATGGGTTTAGCCAATGAGCCACTAAGATTCTAACATTTACTTGGTATTTTCTTAGTTATGATTCAGTAAATGGTAACATGGTGAATTTGTTTGCTGGAAATGGATGGTTTTGATTTGGATGAAACTGGGAGTTTCTAACAAATGGTTTTTCAAATTTAGTGAAATATTGTTTATATTTGTACTATTTTTTTTGACTCTTATAAGAATTGATTTATGTTCATGAATTCCTTGTAATTTTATCATTTAAATGAGCATGAAATTGGGTTGGAACTGAAACATGAATTAGTAATGACTTTGGTTGGAATAATTTATTAAATAATAAGAAAAATCCTTATAGTTTCAAGAAAATTTTAATTATTTATAAATAATTATGGCATGATTATGTCTTTATTACTAAGCTTTCTTAAGTATTGGTAACATTCCCATAGCCTAGGATATTTGTATACATAATATAGTGATTTGTTTCATCCTTATATTTTATGATTTATAATATTTCATGTGTCAGATTAAATTTGATAATTTGAAACTGGGTGCACAATAACTGTAATTAGACAAAAAGCATGCAATAAGTTGAACTATTTTTGTTTTGGTTAATTTTAAAACTTAATAAATAATAACATGAATCATTAAATGTTATGTAAATAATTATAAAATCATATCTAGCATAATGAGTATTATAATTGGTAAAATATTATATGTAAAATAGGATAGCCTGCTGAAATGTTTAAATTGTCTTGGAACTCATATGATTGTTAGGTACTGGTTATGAAACATGCTGAAAATCTCTAACATGTTAATGCGGCTTGTCAAGTTTTTCATTAATTGAGCATGATGGGTAGGTAATAGAATATTCTCTGTAAAATATTAATCTGGAGAATTATGATATGAGAAATTTCCATAAAATTATATGTAATAAAGATATATTTTCACCTTATTTAGAAATAAATGGATATGCTTCTCATTTTGAGAACATGACATAATTTTCCTCAGTATTGAAATGGATTATTAATTTGACATTAAAGTAATAACCCTTGTAGTGAAATGAAATGAAGTGTACATAATATTTAGTTGGAGATTATTTTCAAGTATATGATTTGTGTGTTGGTTCTTATGTGAATTGTTTTTTGGTGTTTATGTGATCTGGTTTGATGAGCCATGTTTGGTTGATAAAGTGGTTTTAAATTAAATAATTTCCTTTGAATATTTTTTAAAAAATGTTTTTTGGATTTAAAATAGGTTTTACAAAAATAATTTTTCAGGATGTTTTATAAATGTTTATTATGTTTTTTGGTTTGATAAAATATTTAAATTATTATCTTTAAATGGACCATTGGGGAAAGAATTTATTAAAGTAAACCTTTTATTGTTTTGAAATCTATAATTTTCATGTTTTATCAAGTTTTGTTTTATAAAAGTAAACTTTTTTATGTTGGTATTTAAAGAGATTTTTTAAAATGGATTTTTGAAAATTTGTACTGGTGTTCGTATTTTAGAAAAATTTATTTAAACGAGGATTTATAAAAGGAAATGTTTAAGGAAAAAATTATCATTATTTTGGGAACTTGATAACTTTTTATATTGTTTTATGGGAAAGTTATAATGTGGTAAAGTGGTGGGTGGAAACCTTATGATGGTTGGATATAATATTAATTGGTGAGTTATTATGCTTGGGAAATATGTGGATAAATATTTTCTTTAGAAAATATTTGGGTTGTAGTGGCTATTGTGATGGTTGTTCTTGGTACAATTGATAAGATGATTATGCTTCTGTGCTATGGAACTAGTTATGCTTGTTGTATTGGTGGTTTTTGCGTGCTATTTTTCTTTTTGAACTAATTGGGATGAATTTTTTTTGTTTGGTAGACACAATAACAATAAGGTGGTAGATATTTCATGTTTCAATGATGTATCATGGGATGAGCATCATAACACCTCACATGTAATGAGATATTATGGGAACTATATTGGTCACCATTCTCAATTATCATTATCATAGGATAATGAAGTGGGTGTTCATGCTGCTAGAGGTAGGTATCTTCTATAATTATAGAGAAAAAAGGGTGATTAACATTCAATAACTATATTTATTTCTACACCAGATAAGTCAATTTCCCATATTTTTATTGAGTTTTCTATGGTTTAGAGGGTCATGAAAAATGAATTTGTCTAGAGTAGATGGGAGATATTGTAACCATTATTTCTTAGTCATCAAATGAACTGGATGAACTATAGGTTTGGTCAAAGGAATTGGAAAATAAGGTTTACCTTCCTTTTAGGGAACCGAACTAGGTAGAATTTATTGGTTGGGCATGGTTCTTCCACTACAGGAAAATGACCATTTCATGGCAGTTATTTTTGGATATGGCGGCGATTTCAAAAAACCACTGCTAAATTGTGTGTTAGAATACAATAAATGATGGTTTCCTTGATTTAGTTTTGGTTTATGGTAACTGTTATAGTGGGCGCATTTAACAGTGGTTTTTATGGTTTTAGCGGCCATTATCTTAGAAAAATATATTTTTTAGTGGTGGTTCAAACCACCACTAAAAAATTCATTTTCTCTGGGAAATCTATGAGTAAAACCAAGATAACCACCATGAAATAATAAAGGAATATGAAAAATGTGTAGCAGCGGTTAAAACAGCCACTAAATTATTGTCCATAGTGGCAATTTTAACCGCCACAGATAGAAAAATACCGAAATTGTAGTGGCGGTTAAAATATATACTAAATATAATACATTTATTTCATGGTAGTTAAAACTGCTTCTAATTCCATATTTAAAAAAAATAATTCTGCAGCCCCAGTATAAGTGCCCTGAAAAAAACCATTCCAATTTCACATGCACATACATCCCACATCCAAAATAATAACAAGATACCAAAATTTTCATAAGAATCACTTGATTGATACTTGAATAACAGGTTTAGTATGATTTGGGTACATAAAATTTATTCTAAGTACATGAAGTGTCACTTTTGGATATAGTGGTTTCACAATTAGGGATATCAGATGATCTCGAGTATGTTGATGTATTTGTGTATCTATCATAACTGAGAAATTTAATTGATATTTGATGTTTTATTGGATTGTAAGGGAATTAACATAGAATCATTTTGGATATCTCTCACTTAGAATTGACAATGACCACAGTTACCAAGAATGGATTCATGCTTGACTGTACATACTAGTGTAAGGAAGTTTCTATAGTGTTGAAGAAGTGGTTGTTGTTAGCTTTGATCCTAAACATTCCTGAGCCTAATGTTGGACATGTAGTGAAATTTGATGCATCCGGTTCGGTATTAGGATATGTTATGATATAGAGTAAAAAATTAGTCACTTTGGGTTTCATCAACTTTTAACCCACAAGATGAAATACTCTAATCCTATATTTTAGTTTGTAGTTATGTTCCATGCAATGAAATGATCGTGAAAAAACCTCTTGGAAGAGAGATTTTTTGGGTACTTTGGCACCTAGAGTGCATATCATATTTTATCACTGCATGGACACAATCTTATCAGATGAATTTCATAGAGTACTTGTATATGTTTGACATCAATAAATAGTATTCAACTAGAAATGGAAATGTAGTGGTAAATGCATTGGGCTAAAAAATGTAGTAGATGGGAGAAAAAATTTCATTAGCTGAATAGAAGATATTATCTTCACTGTAAGACTAGTTTGTGGGTGTAGTTGAGGGTTTAGGGGAAGCAATGTGGGTATCATTATAGATAATGTCTTCCTTGGTTAAACAAGTAAAGGGAAGTTAGAATATTGTTCTGGAATGTATCATGATGTGTGATAGTTTAGAAGAATGTGAAACTATTTCAGGATTGAATTTTGATATACATGGAGTGTTTATAGTTTGTAGCATGGTAACAATCACATATTCCATGAGAGATGAGTTTATAAGATCCTATAATGATTTGAAGTAGAATGTTCACCCAGGGCCAACCATGATTTATAATAATGAAAAGTGGATGTTCTACTGGCCCTCCATAGTAAGAGATATTGAAGGATTTGTTTCCCATTGATTGAATTGTCAAAAAATTATCACTGAGTGTCAGAGTTGATAGTTGAAGTAGTATGTTCACCCAGGGCCAACCTGTTTTACCTCCTAGTTTTGTTAATTATAATTGAAGTCTATGAGTTGATAGTTTAAGTTGTGTATAAACTTTTATTCTCAGATTGATGAGTAGTCAGGAAGTATGATCCAAACCATATAGGACATGCTTCAGGATTGTATTATAGATTTTAGCCACTAGATGCATCTTTTGGGGAGATTAAAATTCTGGTAGTGTAAGACACTCAAGTTTTCAACAGATATTTGTAAATTCTACTATTAATGAAGTGGATAGTCCCTCTACTTTAATAGGATCAGGACACTCAAGTGTTCAACAGATATTTGTAAATTCTTATCAAAACTATTTTGAATAATAGGAAATCTTAAGTGGGAGTGATCACATGCCAACTATAAAACATGAGAAGAGAATACTATAAAATTTTAAGAAAGAAGGTCTATCCACTAAAAATAAGTTGAAGGGAGTTACAAAATTGGATATTCCCAAGAAAATAAATAAGAAGGTTGATAATTCGTCCTTGGGTAACAAACCTAATAAATTTAGGAAAAATAAATCATAAAAAATGATTCATGATAATAAATAATCGGCATATATGGTGAATACCACACTCAAGAAATCAAGATATAAAAGGAAACATTAGAAATAAATAAAATACATAAAATGAAACAAGAGAAATCAAGAAAGTTTTAGTTCATGAAATTTTTTGGTGGAAACTATGTGCCACATATTATACATATACAAACCAATTGTTACCATATTTTTCCCACATATCAACAATAAAACTAATCACAATCCGATAATGAACACATCTCGTCACCATCTCCACCTCCACCTTTACTTCCTGATACCACTTATAATAACATTATATTGAAAATTAAATACTTTTGTATATTTATATTTAAACTTAAAATAAATAAAAGTTTTCAAACTAAATGATTTTGAATTTTTGTGATTTACCTGCTCACCACCAGTCGATGCAATACCACAGGGGGAAGATCCGATCATCTTCTGATATAAATCAATCAACGCTTTCTACAAAGTAGATATCTAATCCCCCTGGTCTTGAACTGTGTTTCGTAGATAAAAAATCTCCCTCTAAGTATCTCAGGGTATAGACTAACTAAAACTAGGATTAGATGCAGTTGAAATCCTCAGTGGCCTTATAATGACCTCAGATGGTATGGGTCCCAAACCCATCTCACACACTCTATCAGGATGCTCCTTCCTAAGGACTTTAGCAACCAGGTCATCCTGGGAGACTGAGTAGGACTGCACAGGATTGACATCCCACAATTCTTTAATTTTTACCCATAAATAAAATAATAGTAATATTAGAAGAAATATATATTAACATATTAACAAATGATAATAAGTTATTATAATGAAAAATGAGCTCATACCCCAACTTCTTTGGCAGACTCATTAACAAAACTTCCATCATATTTTTGGTGAACATTCAACCACACTTTTGTTTGGGATGCTTCACACCCATAACTATTTGACTACAATAAACAAACATACATAAATAATTTAATATATTAATCAAATAATATTTTCTTATAAATATTTAAACTAATTAAAAGATTACCAGAGCATATCGGCTTCTAGAAAAACTCTTTGACCCCGTAGTGTGATAGATGACTTGCTTAGCCCGGCTTAATGCATTTTTTCTTGAAAGATCCTGAAATAAATAAAATACAATTTAATAGTAATGTATTCAATGTCATCTTCTCTTCATATACATGTATAAATGTAAAATGAGATTAATATAGTAATATATATTTAAATACCATCTGCTTCTCATCACGATGTCTGTCAAAAAAAACTTTCCATTGCTCTTTGGGTACCCCATCAGGTAGCTTGTCATAAATCTGTTGGGCGGTCAATGAAGTATCATTGAAATCTCCCTGAAATCTCTATTTAATGTCTTTCCATTTTTTCCAGGATTTTTCAATGTCAACTTTCGTTCTGTCACCTCAGCAATCATAAAGTGGAAAAACTTCTATACATAGAAATTAATTTTGAAAATATTAATAACATGGAATTCAATTACATAATAATGTATTAAAATTATTTTTCTTTGGGAATCAAAAACGTAATTTTTCCAACTTAGAGGTATATTAATCCAATCATAATATGAAATAGGAAGGGAAACGGGCTCCACGACCAGCTGGCTTAAAATCTGGCTAAGTAATCCTATGACGACATCCGTAGGGACCCCATATGAATCAAATGAGACAACTATCTTCTCTATGGTTAGATTCCATACATCGGAACTTTTTATATTTTTTCTCTACACTTGAATTGTTTCCATATTTAATGAAAAAATAGTTAGTATAAAAAAATTGTAATAAATTTATTCATATTAAAATTTTTACCTATAACAGTCACCCTCTAGTATCCCCTTGAAGAACTAGAAGTGGCACACCACTCCCCCACTACTGAGGCTTCTAAAGGGGGAGGTGATGACTGAGCTGCTGAAGGAATGCTCATAGAGGGTGTGATAGATGGTGTAGGGGGAGATGGTGCAGGGGGGAAAGCAGATGGTGGATCAGATTCCATATGGAGAGAGAAAGACGGATCGTCATTTGTTGTAGTGGTCTATGAAACAATATATCACTTCCTCCTTGGAATTCCTATCATTTAATCAAATAAAATTAAGTTCAAAACATATATTTCAAAAAAAATTATCCATAAAAAAAAACTACAAATGAAAATAGATGCACAGTTCTAACAAACAAAAAATATATAACATTTATAATGAATGATTGCACAAATGAAATAAGTGGTTTCTAAATGAATGCATAACTATACATGCAATCATTTTCTCCTTCAATCATGTCAGTTTCCTACTCCATTACTTCATCCACTTCATTCATCCTTGCTAGACTAATATTTTCAATATCATGATAGATAAATAATTCTTCTTATTGTTGTTGATTAGATTCAATGCCATAGGTCAAATCTTCCACTTTATCATCCATATCATACAAATCTCTTTATTTTAGGTGAGAAACTACACTCCACCCTTCATCAACAACATTATTCACATAATATACCATTTTTCCTTACAATGATAAGAAATATGGATCATGAAGTTCATGATCAATAACATCCATCAAGCGAGGGAAGTTCACAGAAGTAAATTTCAAGGAATCTATTTTAACACCTCTGATAATATCGACTCAATTGAATTTGAATAAAACAACTGAAAAATGACTATGGTAGTTTAATTCAATAATATCGGTTGGCTTTCTATAGTATCCCACTTCTGAAAATGTAAATATATCACTATTCTGTGTTTTCAAACCCTCTTCTTGATCGACTGTGTGAAATCTAAATCCATTCATGTTGTAAGCGTCAAACTTTCTAACTTGTTTTAGAGGACCTCGAGCAAGAAACTTCAAATATTCTGACAACTCTGCTCGAGTATCAGTATTCATGATCTAAAAAAAGAAATATACTTTATTAGATTTACAAAATATATGTGTCAATCTAATATTCATATTTATTGAAATATTTATGAACTTACACGTTGCACAAACCATTATACAAGATCTTTATTAATAGATTTCATTATATCTTTCTCATTTCATGTTCAACCTATCATTCCTCTATTTGCTTGTATCCTCAACTCTTCAATAAATGAATCTTTAATTTCACTATTTAGTAGCACATATCTATATTCCTGTAATAATTCCATTTCTGTCAGTGTAACATTTGATTTCCTCCCAACTAATCGCCCAATAGCAGGAAATATGTTTGATTTAACATGTATTTGATATTGAATTGATGTGTCTTCAACATTTCCAACTCAATTAAATCTTGTCTCAATATCATCCAAGTATCTAGAACAAAAGGTGAGACACTCCTATGTTAAATAGCCTTCAGCAATAGTAGTTGGGGTTTGGCTTAGTGGTAAGCACCCCATAATTCTACATGGAAAATGGGGGTTCAAAACCCATTGGGCCCAGGTCACTGTAGCAGAACTGTAGTGCTACTGTAGCAGCCGAGGTACTGTTGCAACGACGACACTATAGCGGCGGCAGGGGCACTGTAGCGGTGGCAGGGGCACTGTAGCGGCGACAGGGGCACTGTAGCAGCGGCGGGTACTGTAGCAGTGCGGGTATTGTAGCAGTACTATTCACAGAATGGGATTTGGGCCAAAAAATTGGGCCTACGGGCTATGTAATGGGCTAAATGCCCACTGGGCCTTCGGGCTATGTAATGGGTCTCCCTCTACCCAGTTAAAGAGGTCTTTGCTTTGTTTCAATAATAAAAATGAGGCTTCGGCCCCAACCTTAAAATAAAAATAGTCTTTAGCAATAGAGCCTTCTGGTTGAGCTTTATTTCTCAGGTATGATTTCAAATGCCCAAGATATCTGTGAAATAAAACAAACAAACATAATTATGCATTTAATTAAGTGCCAACAATTGTTTACTTAACTAAAAAACATATAAATAAAGCACCTCTCAATTGGATACATCCATCGATAATGAACGGGGCCTCCTAATTTAGCTTCCTCAAACAAATGCACAGTTAAATGCATCATGAAAGTAAAAAATAAAAAAGGAAAGATCATATCCATTGCAAAAAGTTTCAATAAAAACCTCGTAACACCCCATGATTTCATAGTATGTTATTTCTTCAAAGTAATTCAATAACTTGCGCTACACGCAAGACCGAGTTCATGAGTAACACGACTTACTAAACTAGCTGTTTGAAAATTGGTTATGAATAGTATTAACTGAATTTTGAATTTTATATAATATAAAAAATTTTATAATCCATATGATGTGTTTCTTAGACATAATATAAGAACATATTCATTTTTTTAGATAAAAGAAGTATTTTTCAAAAAAATGCAATTTTACCGCCTTTTAATGGAAACCCCTTTTTAAAACCTATATTTGACACTTTTATATATTAAATTTAATGAAATTAAATTATTATTTATAATCAGGACATAAAAATTTAGTTTGGATAATTTTTTTGAATTTTTTTGATAACTTTCATATTTTGATGAATAGTGAAAATACTAAATTTTAATTAAAAACAACTTTTTTATATTGTTAAATTATAATTTTGAGTGGTTTTAAAGTATAATTAGATTATATTTTTACCATTTAATATAATTTTGGTCATTATATGTAATTTCACATTTAAACTCTACATAAAAAAGTATCAATCTTTTGATAGTTATTATTTCTTAAAAACAGGCTTTTTGTTTTGACAGTAGGAATTAATTTTAAATTAATTTCTGCCACTTCTGTGTTTTGAAATTTGGAAAAATGGATTCCATATTTTGAATATGTAGTTCCAAATTTTTTAAATAGGTAACTTTTATTTTTATATATTTTAAATATTTACTTCATTAAATATTTTATTTACCATGATTAAAGGGTAAATATAAGAAATAAGGGTAAAATATAATATTATAATAATTTTAAATTACCCTAACATGTGACCTAATCCTATTTTATGATAAATATCCAACCATGGTAATCCTTGGGTTGAATTTGGGACCCCATGGAGTCACATGGGAGTAATAATGACATTTTATATTAATTAATTTAAAGTAAAGACAAAAATGACATAAACAAATATATTTTAGTAAATAAATTTTTACATGGGGTTATAAAAGTTATCTTTTCGAATATAAATATTATTTGGAAAGATAAAAATATTTCCTAAATCATGTTATTTTTTTATAATTTTTGGATATCAAATAAATTAAAATTTTTATGACACAATAATGATGAAATATTTACCTCATTAATAAATGATTTAAATAAATAAGATTATAAATATTAAAACAATATCCAAAACCTATCCAATTCTTATTGGACTATTTTATTTGGACCATGAGCCATCTTATTATGTTATTGACGAATATTTGACCTTCTAAAACTGAATATTAGGTTATAATAAAATAATTTTTTAAAACTTCCCTAAAGAGCCCCTCCTCTCCTTTAAAAAAAGCCCTCACTTCCTACCCATTTATCACACTTCTCAAGCCTTTGGCTCGTACAAACCCTAACTAAATATCCTCCCAAAATCCCTCAATTAATTCTAGAGGCCTTACTTTAGTAATAAAGCCAACCTAAGGAGCCCTCTAGATCAAATCAAAAGGAAGAACCCGAAGAAGAGGTAATAATTTCACCAACCTCTTTCAAGTTCTTTTCTTATTCCACTTCATATTTCTTTGTTGTTTCCATTATAAAATAATAACTCCAGTATATTATATATAATTTGATGTTATTATAAATATGGTACAATCATATTCATTATTCTATTCATCCTATGAATGACATGTCACCAAACGTGCGTACGTACGGCTTACCGTCTCCACGTCGTGGTGTAGTAGTTATTCAAACACACTATTATTTGGATGGGTATAATAATGATGTATAATTGATGTAAATAATAAATGTAACATATTAATGATTATTTATATATGATATACCATCTATTTACATACGTTTTTAAATCAAAATAATTATATTTTCGCTCATGCGTATGTACGGATTACCGTCTCCACGAACGCGATGAGATTCATTTCCACGTTCACCATTCAATGATGATTAAAAAAAATTATATTATTAATAAGTATGTAATATATGAAATAATAATGATACTTTAAATATATATATATGTATGTATTTATTTACATTCATCTCATTCACTTACTTCCATTCAATACGATATGAAAACAGAAACAACGTTTTTTCATACGTACGGTCTATCGTCTCCATAAAAGGTGTTTTCCATTTCATATATCTATCTAATACACATATTTATATTCTAAATATATATATATATATATAAATCATGTTTTATATTCTAGAAGTATTTAAATCATGATCTAAATGATACGATCAAGAATAACAAGTTAAAATACATACAATAAAGAAAGCGATTATTACCTGAAATGTTAATTTAACATGGAAATCAATATTGAATGGGTAATATAAAATCATAAATGAATCATGTATGATATAATAAATATAAATATGGTTATGTTATAATATAATAACATACAATGGTCATTATACAGGAGGTTAAACGTACCCTCGACTAAAGAAAAGAGCAAGGTAAGGGGTTTTCATCTCACTCATTATTCCCGTGAGATTCATGCTATATTGCCACTATTTTTTTGTGGTGTATGTACTTCCCATGATTGTATTCTTTGTGTAATAAACTTTAATTTATGTGTAATTACATCTTAATTGTATGATACTTATTTCATGGGGTGTATGTTTTGTAAGTTAGCAAATTGGTAAGGGTTAATTCTACAATCTCTTCATTATCCGAGGTTGTTTTTATGTAAGTATATACTGGGACATATTTATTAACCCTGCCCATGTTTCATAAAAGAGTTTTAAAAGGTATTATTTTTAAGGGAATATTTTACTAAAACATCATTTTAAATGTTTTAAAAATTTATTCTTCTAATTCTTTCTCATTAATGTCCATGTTTTCAAAATGGTTTTAAGTATTTATTTATATGGATGTGAATGTTCTAAAATGTTAATTCCTTTCAAAAGTTTCAAAGTGGTATGGGAAACTTTTATTCAAAAATATCTTTTAAATGACTTACTTTATAAATTATGTGACTTTTAAATGATTTCATGAAAAAGGGTTATTTCTCTCAAATATTTTTACTGATCATTTTCAACTATGTCAACATCCTTTATGAGATATTATTCTTGATTGAGGTTGATTTATTATGATACAAATCTTCAATATTGTATTGAAGGTTTTGCGATATGTTTGACTTTGGATGTCATATTTTTATACCATTCATGGTTTATGGATAAAGTATTGACATTTCATATGCTGGTTTTAATATGAATGTTAATGTTATGTTTAAACCTTTTCATATGAGGAATGCATTGGACTTAGTATGTGATGGGTGGAGCCCACTATAGCTCCTCGATGCATCGGTAGGTCTCATGAGACAAACTTGTGTCATGGCACAAGGCCTTGACAAAATCTTATTTTTAGTCTTGGCACAAGGCCTTGACTATGTGGTGATGAAAGTTTGGCATTATGCATTCCATAATTATGAAAGTGGCTACTGATATTGCATGTGATTATTAGACTAGTAGAATATCCATGTGAGTAAGTAAATGACATTATTTGATTTTATCTTTTCCATATTATGTTGAATTTCAAGTTTAAAAGGCTTTTGTTTTAGTCTTATACATTTCCTTAAATGTTTATGCTTATTTATTAAAGTTTCCGCTATATTGTTATCCTTACTGAGCATCTGAGCTCACCCCTTTCTAGGTTTTATTTTTCCCAGGATGCGAAGAAGTATTTTATGACTGACCTGCAAGGATAGTATGAGGGGATATGAGTGTGGTCTATGGAAACAATGTTTTTGTAGTTTTTCATTTTATGATATAATGTAAACCTTATGAATGTATCTAGTACTTCCAAGGCTACTAAACTAATTAGTCTTTCGAGGCTTGATCTTTTTTGATCATGCCATTGTTATGTAATAATGCACCTACTTTGGGTAACTCGGGTCGGGGTGTTACAGTTGGTATCAGAGGATGTTTAGTAAAAACGTTGGAAACTTGATTTAGATAAACTCTGATTAGAGCACATTACCCTAAGATAGACTTTGAGGATTAGTATATAATAACTTCCTAGAATTTTGGTACTGTAGATATTTTGTGATTTTTCCAAGCAATACACCCCTGTCTGGATACTAGCAGGTATAGGTGGCTCTAGCACAGATGTACCTAGGGGTAAAACCCAAAAACACCACTTTGAGCTAGACTTGAATGATAACTGGTGCACTACAATAGGACTTACTGCACTCTTGGTTACGAAACTCCTGAGGGATATGATTAGGATAATTCTCATTTTCTTTACAAACCATTATGAAGGGTTTATGAGTATATAATTCCTCAAAGAAAACATTTTTTTATGATTCTGGATTATATCCATAAACTGTTCAGTTTATGTTAAGTGTTTTACAAGTTTGGAATTATGTATTTTGATTCATAAACAAATCTAGTTTATTCCATTGTTTAGAAATGGCTCCTAGTGGAAGGAATATAAACTGTACCAATTCACGCACTCCATGTAGGTATTTCCCTCCTGCTCAAGATAATTATAGTGGAGATGGTGATACAATTGGTACTGATCAGCTTATCACTATATTGGGACAACTCACTCAGGTTATGAATAATAACCTTACCCGTATGGAGCACCCTGATCCGCAACATGGATGATCAATGTTAGATATCTTCATGAGGCAACAACCACCAACATTAAATAGGGGTACAAATCCACTAGTATATGAGTAATGGATAAATTCTTTAGAGAAAATATTCCATGCCTTGGGGAGTAGCGAAAGGGAAAAAAGTTGTCATGGCAGTTTACCGCCTCACTGGAGATGCTGATCAATGGTGGTCATTGATTCAAAGAACAAAGGAAGATGATGAAGTATCAAATATGGAATAGAGGGAGTTTAAAGATCTTTTCGTAGAAAAATACTTTCCTCATGACCATCGAGCGGATATGGAAAGACAATTTTTGAGTCTGAGGAAAAAGGAGGATGATAATGTCACAAAGTATAAAGAAAACTTTACAAGGTTATCGAGGAATGCAACAGATTATATACATAACCCAATATGTAAGAATGATCACTTCTTTGATGGTTTAAAACCATATCTCCGTCAAGCATTAGTATCGCAATCCTTCTCGTCGTATAAAGATATTGTCTCATGTGCTATCAAGACAGAAAATGAATTCTCTAAGTCTTATGACAATAAATTAAAGCAAGGGAAGAAGAGAAAGGTGGAGCAAGAGACAGATAATGGGAAAAAGGAAAATAATTATTTTCCATTATGTGATAATTGTGGGAAGAAACACCCTGGTACTTTCCTAAAAGGAATGGGAGTTTGTTACAAGTGTGGTGAAAAAGGCCACCAAGCTCATGATTGTAATGGAAAGAAAGTTGTTGTCAATATTGAATGCTACAATTGTAGAGAAATGAGGAATTATGCAAATGAATGTCCTAAGTGCCAAGGAAACTTACCTCAGAAAAGGCCAGGGGATCAAGGCCAATCTTATGTTATTATGACATTTGAAGTGGAATAATTAATGTATTTTTGTTTTTAGACTCAAAAATAACATCCTGGTTATAAGAATAATGTGATATATATAAGGATTGTACTGCAGTACTTGTTGTTTTCATTAAAGGTTTTAATATGATGAAGGTAATCATATTTTCAGTATGTGACAATAAGAGACACTTTACTTTGTCTGAGGAATCTGATGTTACAATTGATTTTGGAATTTAGGGACCTTTTAGATAGAGTCTGGATGGAGGTATTTTGGATAACTATAAAGGTTGGAATGGATTAAGTTTAACTTTGGATAGTATTGTTTAAGGTTAAAACGTTTCTTATGATTATTTTTGGAATATATTATAATACTATAGTTTTAGGAAAAGGACAACCTGCAGGTCGGGCGATAACCCATCACGTCGGACAAAGCTGCAGGAATCGAACCCACAACCATAGTGCGACAAGCCGTTATTACCTACCACTAGCCTACAGGAAGTCCCTGTTTATTAAAAAATAATTTTCTTCATTTAAATGGTATGTGTTAATATTTGGAACCATATACGATTAGGATAAATATAATACTTTTGAGTTCTATTATCTTTTGGAGTGAAAGATGAGTTTGTAGTAGAAATTAGTTAAAGGATGAAACTCTACTTTTCAAGTATATATATATATATATATCTTATTCTATGAATAAATTAATTATTAAACTTTAGGGAAGGGATATTAAAACAAAAAACGTGTTATCCTAACACCGTATGTTTTGTTGAACTGATGATATTTTAAATCATCATAGATCAATGGATTTGGTGCCCTCAAGTGCAAACTTGTTTGTGATTGATGACCTCAATCACTCCCTATAAATATTTAAATTTTCCTCAAATTATATGTGTGTAATTTCCACCAATTTTCTCCTATTCGAGATCATATTTTGGTGGTGAAAATTTCATTTCTCTTTCATCTTATTAAGTCTAAATTTTATTAACCCTATTTCTAATGTGGGTTTTCCACAAATGTATTTTCTATTTTCAACCTTTTATTTTCAAAGAACAATTTCAAATTGCGAGGACACAATTTATTGAATGAGGGGAGAATGTAACACCCCATGATTTCATAGTATGTTATTTATTCAATGTAATTCAATAACTTGAAGGTGGCGATGAGATTCCAAGCTAGTGGCGGGCCCTTTTCTTCTTCCATCGCAGGTTCTTCTACGACTGTCCTTACGGTAAGGGGTTTTGTGTTTGATGCTTTGATGTTCGAAATTCGTGAGGTTTTTGTGCGGCGTCGTCATTGTTGGAGTTCCTTCTCAACCTTTCCACTTCCCATGCGCAGTTTGGTCTCCGGTGAGACTTCTGTTCATTGGGCATCTGTGGCCGGTTGGGGTTTGGTTGGAGGGGGGATCCGGCCTTGATTCTAGCGTCCGATGAAGGTTCTGGTGCATGTTTCGGGGATCTAGATCTGCTTGGTTTCTCGGCTGAGCGTCGGTGTCTGCTTTCATTTTCGATGGTGGTGTTTCGATCTAATGAGGATGATTAGGGTGAGTAACAGCATGTTGATTATGGGCTGACGATGATGTTTTCCGGTGGATGGTGTCGCCGGCGACCTGCTATGATGTGATGATGGAGGTGCGTGATGTTAGGGTTCCCGGCTCGAGGTGGTTGTGAGTCCTGAGGGGTCGCATGGCGTGTGGTGTGCGGTGTTGTGTGGACCGAGGTGTGGAAAAGAGATCGCTCTATTTTTTTGATTTTAAAAAGTTGATATTTGGATTGGTCTACTCGGGTAAAAAAAAATTCTCGCCGGCGGTTTCACACCGACGTTCTGATGATGCAGTGATGTTGGGGGCGCAGCTCGAGGTGGATCGTCGATCGAGATTCCTCGGTCTTTGTGACTGTGATGATGGTTTCTGATTTTTTGAATTTTGAATCTAGATGGTTTATTGGGTCAGGGTCTGTATGGTTACCGGTAACCCATAAACCGGTTTATTAGAAAATGAAAAAAACTGGATTGCAGGTATTATTTCTTAAAAACACGCTTTTTATTTTGACAGCGGGAATTAATTTTAAATTAATTTCTACCACTTCTGTGTTTTGAAATTTGGAAAAATGGATACCATATTTGGAATCATTAGTTCCAAATTTTATAAATAGGTACCTTTTATTTTTAGACATTTTAAATATTTACTTCAGTAAATATTTTATTTACCATGATTAAAGGGTAAATATAATAAATAAGGGCAAAATATAATATTATAATAATATTAAATTACCATAACATGTGTCCTAATCCTATTGGATGATACATATCCAACCATGAGAATCCTTGGGTTGAATTTGGGACCCCATGGAATCACATGGGAGTAATAATGACATTTTATATTAATTAATTTAAAGTAAAGACAAAAATGACATAAACAAATATCTTTTAGTAAATAAATTTTTACATGGGGTTATGCAAGTTATATTTTTGACTATAAATATTATTTGGAAATATAAAAAGATTTCATACATCATGGTATTTTTTTTATAATTTTTGGACTTCAAATAAATTAAATAATTTATGACACAATAATGATGCAATATTTACCTCATTAATAAATGATTTAAATAAATAAGATTATAAATATTAAAAAAATATCCAAAACCTATCAAATTCTTATTGTACTATTTTATTTTGACCATGAGTCATCTTAAAATTTATATTAACGAATAGTTGACCTTTTGGAACCGAATATTAGGTTATAATAAAATAATTGTTTCAAACATTCCTAAAGAGCCCCTCCTCTCCCTTATAAAACGCCCTCACTTCCTACCCATTTCTCACACTTCTCAAGCCTTTGGTTCATACAACCCCTGCCCAAATATCCTAACAACATACTTAACTTCATTATAGAGGCCTTACTTTAGTCATAAAGCCAACCTAAGGATCCCTATAGATCAAATCAAAAGGAAAAACCTGAAGAAGAGGTAATAATTTCACCAACCTCTTTTAAGTTATTTTCTTCTTCCACTTCCTATTTCTTTGATGTTTCCATTCTAAAATAATAACTTCAGTATCTTCTATATAATGTGATTTTATTATAAATATGGTACAACCATATTCATTATTCTATCCATCTTATGAATGACATGTCACCATATATGCGTACGTACGGCTTACCGTCTCCACATCATGGTGTAGTTGTTATTCAAAGACACTATTATTTGGATGGGTATAATAATGATGTATAATTGATGTAAATAATAAATGTAACATGTTAATTATTCTTTATATATGATATAACATCTATTTACATACATTTTTAAATCAAAATAATGATATTGTCGCTCGTGCGTACGTACATATTACCGTCTCCACGAACGCAATGAGATTAATTTCCACGTTCACGATTCAAAAATGATTATAAATATATATATTATTAATAAGTATGTAATATATAACATAATAATTCTATTGTAAATATATATGTATATATATATATATATGTATTTACATTCATCTCATTCACTTACTTCCATTCAATACGATATGAAAACAGAAACAACGTTTATGCGTACGTACGACCTACCGTCTCCATAAATGGTGTTTTCCATTTAATATACCTATCTATTTTACATATTTATATTCTATATATATATATATATAAATCATGTTTTATATTATTTAATTATTTAAATCATGATCTAAATGATACGATCCAGAATGACATGTTAAAATACGTACGATAAAGAAAGCGATTATTACCCAAAATGTTAATTTAACATGGAAATAAATATTAAATGGGTAGTATAAAATCATAAATGAATCATGTATGATATAATAAATATGAATATAGTTATGTTATAATCTAATAACATACAATGGTCATTATACAGGAGGTTAAACGTACCCTCGACCAAAGAAAAGTGCAAGGTAAGGGGTTTTCATCTCACTCATTATTCCCGTGAGATTCATGCTATATTGCCACTATTTCATTTTTTGTGGTGTATGTACTGCCAATAATTGTATTATTTGTGTAATACACTTTAATTTATGTATATTTACATATTCATTGTATGATACTTCTTTCATGGGGTGTATGTTTTGTAAGTTACCAAATTGGTAAGGGTTAATTCTACAATCTCTTCATTATGCAAGGTTGTTTTTACCTAAGTATTTACCGGGACATATTTATTATCCATGTACATGTTTCATAAAAGAGTTTTTAAAGGTATTATTTTTAATGGAATATTTTACTAAAACATCATTTTAAATGTTTTAAAGATTTATTTTCTAATCCTTTCTCATTAATGTCCATGTTTTCAAAATGGTTTTATGGATTTATTTATATAGACATGAATATTTTAAAATGTTAATTCCTTTCAAAAGTTTAAAAGTGGTATGGGAAAATTTGATTCAAAACTATCTTTTAAATGACTTCCTTTATAAATTATGTTACTTTTAAATGATTTCATGAAAAAAGGATATTTCTCACAAAGATTTTTACTGATCATTTTAAACTATGTCAACATCCTTTATGGGATATTATTCTTGACTGAGGTTGATTTATTATGATACAAATCTTCCATATTGTATTGAAGGTTTTGTGATATGTTTGACTATGGATGTCTTATTTTTATACCATTCATGGTTTATGGATAAAGTATTTACATTTCGTATTCTAGTTTTAATATGAATGTTAATGTTATGTTTAAACCTTTTCATTTGAGTAATGCATTGAACTTAGTATGTGATGGGTGGAGCCCACTATAGCTACTCGATGCATCAGTAGGTCTCATGAGACAAACTAGTGTCTTGGCATAAGGCCTTGACAAAATCTTATTTGTAGTCTTGGAAGAAGGCCTTGACTATGTGGTTATGAAAGTCTGGCATTATGCATTCCATCATTATGAAAGTGGATATTGATATTGCACGTGATTATTCGACTAGTATAATATCCATGTGAGTAAGTAAATGGAATTATTTGATTTTATATTTTCCATATTATGTTGAAGTTAAAGTTTAAAAGTCTTTTGTTTTAGTTTTATACATTGCCTTAAATGTTTATGCTTATTTATGAAAGTTTCTGCTATATTGTTATCCTTACTGAGCATCTGATCTCACCCCTTTCTATGTTTTATTTTTCCCAGTATGCGAAGAAGTATTTTCTGACTAAACTGTAGAGATAGTATGAGGGGATATGAGTGTGGTCTATGGAAACAATGTTTTTTTTATTTTTTCATTTTATGTTGTAATGTAAACCTTATGAATGTATCTAGTACTTCCAAGGATACTAAACTAATCAGTCTTTCGAGACTTGATCTTTTGTGATCATGCTAATGTTATGTAATAATTCACCGAATCTGGGTAATTGGGGTCGGGGCATTACAAACCTCTCCTGAAGTTTGTAAAGCTCAAATGGATGTAGATATTTCTTACATAGTTTTATGAAAAATGTGCAGAATTTGAGTACAATAGTAATAACTTTTTTGGGTAGTAATGTACACAATGCAAATGGTAGTAACTGGTATAACAAAATATGTGAATTGTGACTTTTCAATCCATGTAACTTATGATTCTTTAGGTCAATACACCTATATATGTTACCTTAATAACCATCAGATACTTTCACATGCTTTAAAATTAGAAGGAATGTATCTTTATCCCTATTCTTCATTGCAAAAATTTCCAGAGCATACTTTTCATTCTCATATGGATAGAGATCATGTTTTAGGTTCATTACTTGTAAGTCTTTCCAAGCATTGAGATGATCCTTCAACTTTCCATGATCATTAAGAAATGTGAAGATAAAATTGTCACAAACATTCTTTTCAATATGCATCACATCAAGATTATGCCGTAACAAAATAAATTCCCAATACAGAAATTTGAAGAATATACCTTTTCTTCTTCCATTGTGGCATTTAGATTTCACTTGATGATGCACTTTGAACCTATTTCCCATTATAACTCAAATGATGAACCTTCACAAATTATGTTTCAACATTTCCAAGTTGTGTCAATATTTTAGAACCAGTTAACAACTTTGGTGGTGGTCTACGATCAATGAAACCGTTAAATTTTGATCTGTTCAGCCATAATCTATGAGATGCATCGATAAATCTTAACTCACACCATAAGCATAATTTTCTACTATGAGGTAGCCATTTAGGCTCAAAATCAAAGTTACAAACAAGATAATCCAAACCCGTGTAAGTGTTCTAACCTGATAAATTCCCAAGCCTAGGGTAGTCACTAATGGCCCACATTAAAGAATAATGCATTTTGAACATTGTTTTAGAAGAAACATCAAATGTATCAACACTATTGCTCTATAACTCTTGTAATTCTTCAATTAAAGGCTGAAAGTATACATCAATATCATTTCCAAGCATTTTTTTCTAGGAATAATAATTGAAATGATAAAAGACTTTTGTTCCATACAAATCCATAGAGGTAGATTGTAAGGGATCAAAACAACTAGCCAAATGCTATAACTGGTACTGAAAGTCCCAAATGGGTTGAATACATCAGAAACATATCCCAATAAAACATTCCTAGGATCACCTAAGAAATATGGATGTAATTAATCAAATGTATTCCACGATTGTGAATATTTTGGATGTCGCATTAACCCATCATTGTTATTATCAATAGAATGCCACTTCATGTGTTCAGTGGGTTTTGATGACATGAATAATATTTGCAATCGAGGTATTAAAGGAAAGTATTGCAAAACCTTTGCAGGTGTTTTCCTTTTATTCTTCTTCATGGTAGTTTTTTGATTCAGATTTCCAACATCACCCATTGACTGCCATCTAGAAGAAGAACATTTTTTGCAATCCTGTCACTTGAATTCTCTCTCTAATAAAGCATACAATCATTAAGACATGAATTTATTTTTGTATAATTCAAACCAAACCAATTAAAAACTTTTTTTAATATCATAAAAAGACTTAGGGATGTCTGATTCAGGAAATGAATCATTAAAAAATTTCAATATCATGGACATTGCCTTATTTGTAATTCCACATAGACATTTGATATGGTACAAATTCATTAGAAAAGAATGTTTTGAATATTTCAAACATCCACTAAACAAATGTTTATTTACATCGTCAACTAAATCATGAAATATATTTTCCTCAAGGAATTTTTCTCTTACATTAGTCTCTACATAATCAATAGGAGTATCCACTAATATGTTACAATCTTGATCTGGTTGTCCTATAGTCTCAAAAACATCACTTGTCACATTTCTATTTGTATCACCCTCATCTGGTTGTTCTGATATGTTTTGATATTTATGGTAGTGTATTGTAGTTCCAAATGCATCATTTATAAGGTTTTTCATTTTAGTTTCCATTATTGATAAAGTTGGGAGCTCATTTTTTGGATTAAATCAGTGCTCAACCTTTATGTAATGTTCGATTCTCCATGATAAACCCAACAAAAATATTGACCAGGGAATTGCTTCAATATTAAATGTTCATAAAATTCATCTATCTTCAACCATCTTCTAAATTTACTTTTAGGACATGTACATATTATTCTCCCTTCAACAAATCGATTAGAAATTTTAAAATCTAAAAACTCCTCCAAAACCTTAACATACTGAGGTGTGTTCCTCAGTAATGTGATATAGCTTTTACCATGTATATCACAACGTGCCTACACAATATTAAAAAAAATTAAAACACATAACTATTACTAAATAGGGAAAGAGATTCATATATACCAGTTGAAAAAATATATAAATATGTTAAATAAGGTTTTACTATATAAATATATATGGTAAATAATGAACCCACCCACTAGAAAACCAAAGAATGAAAATTAAAATTATCCATAAAATAAGAGTAGAACAAGGATCCCATCCTTGTAGTTTTTTGCATGTCGTGCTACACCAAAACAGATGAAAAAACTGAAGATGTCATAACTTTGATATCACTAAGGCAAGGGCTTGATAAATCATATAATAATTGAATAGAAGTTAGGAATATGAAATGTAAACAAACTCTTACCTTAAACATGACTCACTACATTAGAAAATACATGGTCAACCAAGATGTAGAACATGCCAGGAATCATCAAGTGAAAGGATTCATGGCTAGGGTAGATGAATCCAAGTCTTAAAGAAATGGGAGAACCTATTAAATATACCTTTTTGATTTCCATTTAATTTTGTTTTAATTATAGAAAGTGGGAGAACATATTAAATCCATAGTATTATGGAATTCATATATAATATTCAATCCTCAAATAATAGACAATATGGGTAGTATTAAATATTGTGTATATTAATAAATTTTTGCTACTTTTTATGTTATTGGTTCCCTCGAATTAGGATTCGAAGAGTGGGGTATGGTCTAGGGATGGGAATTTTAGAACATGTGGGCTATCATGGTTAAGTGTTATGGGTAGCAACATGTTGTGACCCTACGTGTGATTAAAATTTTCAGATCTGGGGTGGATCATGAAACATAAATGGTGGTTGAAACATAATGTGGACCTCTATCAGAAAGAAATTATAGTTGGGCCTATGATGTTTCCTTTTAGTATCTAAGTAGATAGGTAAGTATAACCTAAAACCGGGAAAATTACATGTTTGGGATGATCTTTATAGATGATTCATGTAAATATTTTTTCCCATAACCATGATTAAAAAAATAAAAAATTTCATATATCCTATCTAACAGGCATATAAATAAACTCTCTATAAGTATTAAGAGATGTTCAAAAAAGATGTGTACCAGTTATTCTAATAAAATTGTTTAAGAGCGCCATTTTATTGTGTTCTTATAAAAATACCTACTATAAAATGATAGAAAACTTCTAGATGCCTCATAAGTAGGATCCTTGATAGGAAAATCACACATAGATTCCAAAGGGTTTATTGAAAATATTAATCAAAACTAATGACAATTTGGAACCATAGGTACTCTCATAAGATGAATTCATGAGGTAATAACTTTTGATTAATCATATTTACTTGAAACTAAACTTGAGGAGTTAAACATTTTTGTGATATAGATGGTTCTGAATCAAGTCCTTGAACAAAAAACACATGAGGTATACATTTTATGATCATATTCTAGACATTTCACTATCTATTGTCTTGATTTTAAGGGCATGGAAAGTTTAACAGTAACCTTTCAGCCAAGGAAATTCTAAAAAAACTAGGAATTGAGAGAACCTAACCACATATATTATAGATTTTGAAATCCTCATATCTAGGATAGACCCACCCTATCAAAATAATTACTCAAACAAACCCCATTCCAATAAAAAAACCAATAGTTTCAACACTCACCACCCTTCTAAAAACACCATAAATATATTCATAACCAAGCCTACCAACAACCCTCTCTCCTACAAAATAAAACATATGGCCATTCATCCACTAGTGTAAAAAATCTGATTCAGCCACAAAAAAAATACATAGATGGAAGATCATAAGATTCAATTGTAATAGATAATAAAAATGTTGAAATCAATGTCCAAAAACCCATGCAAACTTCTAACAAAAACAATTCCTATACCCTACGAGGTGAACTGAGGGATGGCGAGAAGCATCTAGTGGCTGCACTGGTCAGGACTTGCAACGGGGATGCGATCTTGGGATTTGGGGGGTTGGCAGCGTTGGGCGGAGAGTCGTGCTAAGGGGCGACATGGCACACTGAGGGACGGTGAGGCGGTGAGGCGTGCTGAGTGGAGGTGATCTAGGGCTTTGGGGGTCGTGGGGGGGTCTTGTAGGTGTCAGGGGGGGATAAGGGGGGGGGGGGGTCTTGCAGGGGTCGGGAGGGAGAAGTGTCAGGATTGTAAAAAACATAGTTTAACGGAATTTTTTAATAAAACACCTCTAAATCATTTATAAAAAAATTAGCGTCGATTTAGTAAACCGCCGCAAAAGGGTATTTATGCTGTAGTGTTCAGAAGTTATTTTAGGATGGGTAACTTCCTTTCAAGTTTCCTAGAATATAGGAGAGTACATGTTCATGTACCTATATTTAGCAATGTGTAATCTATTTTCTTATCATGGTCAAATGATATCATTTCTATATACCTTAAATAATATTATACTATATGCATAGTGGCTTATTTCTAGACCCTTGGTTGTGTCTTATCATGTCTGGTCTCACTGAGGACTACTCTGACTAGGTCCGACAGTTCCTGATCAATTGGGTAGTGGATGATTTAATTTGAAAATCTATGGATAATAGGTTAGTGGAATATTGGATCACATATGATTCATGGTTTAGATTACTTAATTTACTTGAGTTGTATAGACTAGGATGATGCCATGGTTTTTCATCAGGTGACTCTCAATCCTTATTTGGGAAACTAAGTCCTAGGAAGTTTAGTAAGTGGGGTTTTTTAGTCTTACCCTAAAGACAAACCTTAATAGAGGGGAGTCATAAAAGGATGGGAAGAGAATATAAATTCTTTATTATATTTTAGAATCCAATTATGGTCCCTCCTTGTTCCTGGAGGGTTTCAAGTAGATTTTCTATTCAGATATTGAGGCGATACTTGACCAAACCATCAAGTTGGTGCGTTTCATTTCAATTTGGGGGATAAAGTCTATAAAGATATAGTAGTAGGGTATATTTGGGAAGTGCTGGCATTATATTTTTTATTGATTACCATCATATTTGAATGGAACTTAGTTTATTTTGTGGGGTAGTGGTCATTGCATTAACTATTGGGATCTTGTTTAACAATTAATACAATATACCACATTCAATCTAAGTGTTAGTTAGAGTGATCTTTAATCAAAATTTTGTGCTTAGAGTTGATAGGATTTAACTTTGGTGGTTGGTGGAATGGTCGTTTACCTTGGTAGAGTTCTCATAGGTCTTCAGTATCTATAATTATTCACATGGACCTATTCGAAAGGTTGTGTAATTATTCTTGTTGATATCTGATTTCTTTGATTAGGGAGTAATCATTTTGGTAAAGTAATGGTACTTAACTCCTTAGTGTATTGGGACCTTAGGTATTTTCAACCATATCATCAAGATTTCTGATTGGATAGCATTACCTCTCTAATTCAGAAAATTGAATGGCATCCTTCCTCTCATGTATTATAGTAGAAGGGTGAGTTTGATTATGTTTATCTTGGTAGTTGGAATCTTGTTTCCCTTGAGTTTGATTCTTCATTGGGTTCACGCACTAATTCATATCTTGGTATAAGAAAGAGAATCTTTTTTGATTTTAATGAATACCTTTATGTTGTGTTTTATAGTAACATAGTTGGGTATGTGAGCAGTCTTGGTAAGGAGACACCATTATGTTGGACTAGTGACCTGAGCTTCTATTTAGACATTGTTATCCTAGAGATTTATGAGTATGAAAATCATAATGGGGGGAGAATGTGACACCCCATCTTATATATTCCTCTATTTATAATGTTTTTTAAGTTATGATGGGTCTCATTTTTCTCTCTTAAGGTTTTAGAAGGGGCATATAGTTAGAGAAGAGAGTTTCATATCACTGGGCTTCACTATATTGTGGTAGATACCATAGTGTAGGTCATGGTCCGATTTGTGCAGCTACAATGGTTATGATGGCTGTTTATCATGTTGGATAGTAGGATATAGGGTATACTGTGTTGTTTGAGAGGGTATGATGTCCTCATGAGGATGGGATGCATCTTAGAATTGAGTGATACCATCACCATATCATGGGGATTCACATTTTGGTAGGCATAGTGATGAGAAGATGAACCTATGGGAAATGGGTGGAGTACCATGGGCATGGTGGTGACAGTGGAGGGGGTGTGAAGTTTGTGCATGTTAGAGTTAAGCAGGAGAGTTGGGAAATGATCATCAGGGTCTCACCTCACAGTGGACTTGGGCATAGTGAGGCGAAACAACTAGAGAATTATCCCTATATTTTAGTTGTTGTGTGGGGTTTTCCCCAAGTATGCTATCCAAAATGTTCTAGGAGAGTGCACCACATCATGGACCAAGGAGTGGTGTCGATCAGCACATTTTTATACCACCAAAACCACCACCATTTTTTATGGGGGATGTGTGTTCTAGGAGGAAATCATACTTCATATTTTATGGGAAATTTAATTCCATAAAAACCATTCATTTTTCATATAATTTCAAGGGATCTTAAACCAAATGATTTTCATAGGCAACTTTGGGTGACTCTCCCTCCTAGGGATTCTTCCTCTTGGTCTTTGTTAGATGAACCGATTAAATTTTAGTGAATTTTATATCAGTGAAATTTTGATAAGAACTTGAAGGATGTATTTTTTAAATTAAATTCTTGTTCATCTATGTTTTATGGATTTTTCAATGTTGAATGATTTTGTAAAATTCTCTTGGAAGTGCTATTTTTTTAATTTATGAAATAGTTTGGAAAGATACTCTAGATTGTACTACTCTTGATACTTAGTTTTCAAAGAAAGGTTTTGGAGTCTATTCTGTGCTAAAATTAGAGGCATGTTGGATTGGAATGGGTCATTTTGTGTTCATAATGCATTGTATAGGGCCTTGTTGGTACATATTTGTCTATCAATAGTGAATATATAGGGCACATGAAGTTCTCCACCAAGTGATGGCTTGTGTAAAAGGATCACGATTCTGCTTGTGAGTTTGGGTATATTCTAAGAGTTCTGTATTGGTGGGGGATGCATTAATTTGGTGTGTGGGTTCATGGAATGTGTGGGTGATTTTTATATTTGGGTGGTTTTGTGGAAAGTATGGATTTAGAAGTAAAATTGGTTTTGATGTGGGTTATCTATATAATTTCTTATCTCGTGTATTTTATTACTCTTCTCTCCAATTTTATACAAATGTGAGTTAACTTGTTATTATGTTGGTGTAATGTGTGGTAATTATCCAGGGGATTGTCTAATAAGTTTATATACTCACCCTCTATATATGAACTTTAGTACGTATGCAGTCATTGTTCTTGATGATACTATTAAGGGGAGGACCTCTTACATTCTAGTGGTATATACTAATGTTGTGAACTAGGATAGATTTGAGAGCTCGGTGGTTGTTTTCATGTGGAGCATGGGAGTGTTCCATGTGGGTACCTTGTTAATTTTTTTCATTTTATAGTATTATAGATTTTTTATTACTGATGGTTGATGGACTCTGATTATTATATATGGATATGTTATGTATTAGATTTATTGGTCTTGTTTCATTCATACATCATGTTTATACATTAACTTGGGGTGTCCTGGTATGATTTATTTATATGCAAGGTTAAATCATTCCTCATGATATTACTAAACCCTAATAATTTATTTACAACCTTTGGTGTTCAGGGAATGTCAAGTAAGGTTAGTGGCATCTCAACTTTTCCCAAGTCACGAGGTACAATTTACCATTACATACACAAAATATACAAGGGACATTCCATGAAAAAATATATATGATGCATTATCCAACATAATACCAAACTCCAATATATAATATCAACTAAAAATAATAAAAGTTTCAATATAAAATAAGGTATGGAAATAATAATGAAATACCAAGACTCAATGGAATGAAAAAGTGCCAACGTGAAACGCTCCCATACTCTACAAGGCTTCTACCTCAAATCTCTCAGCTCAATCCCTAAAGACCCAAGCTAAAAAGTACCCCTCTATAAAGGTAAGAGGTCTCCCCTTACGTACATCATATTGAAAGAAGACTACATACACCCCAATATGCATATATAGGAATTGATTTTACAAACTCGATACGAAATCCAACAAATAATTCTCACACATGTCACTTAAATAAGAACAAGTTATCTAAAATATTATATAAAACAAGCGAGAGGAGTATTAAAATACATAAACTAATAAAATCATATAGATAAACCACTCTAAAACCCTCTCTTCCTTTGAGATAAACAATTTCCAATAAACCACCCACACCATGTCTCGCCCACAATTTCCATAAACTCACACACCCAATTCATGTATCCCTCTAAAAATGGACCCAAAATCACAAGTAAAACCCCATTACTATGACCCAAGCCATCACTTGGAGAATTAACATCCCAATGTGCCTCATATGGCATGACAACCAAGTCCAAATCAATAAGTCCCCTTCTATATACATCATGAATGCAAACCAACCCATGTCAACCCAACATTCCTCTTAATTTTAGTATCAGAAGCCAAGTTGAACAAAAAATTCCACACACGCGCAATATATGAATGCACCCCAAACCATGCAGTCAAGTCTACACATACCAATATTTTATTTTTAAAACCAATTAGTAAGAACAATACTTTTAAAAGATTTTAATTAGAATATTTCATCAAACAAAATAATCAATATTTAGATACATAATCATTCAAGTTTGAGATAGAAGTGGAGTGGAAGAGAGGCCACCTACCTGTAATCGATTTATTCAGTGAATACTAAGAGGAAGAAACTCTAGGAGGGAGAATCACCCAATTCTCCTTTGAAAATTGTCTGGTTTGAGATCCCATGAAATTAGAGGAAGAATGAATGATTTTATGGGAGTTAACTAGGCCAAAAAAGAGTTAAGATCCTCATAAAATTATCACACATGGTTACCTTCAAAGTGAATAACTCTCCCCCAAGATATGAGGGTTGATTTCACCATTTAAAAAAAAATTGACTAGACCCATGACTTGGCCTACAATGTGGTGAATTATCCTAGACCATTTTAGATAGACCACATGAATCTGACCCTACACAACCACTATAGGAATCCACCATGACATAGGGACATTGTTGTCATAGTGGGTTCCCAAGACTCAACTAAATAGTACATTTTGATTAGTATATTATGTATATAGTGAGTTATAAATGATTCTTACTTTCTATAATAGTGTTTATATTTCTACATCCACTATTTACATGGTAGTTTCTATAGATTATTTGTTATATCAAAAGGTTATAGAAGTTCCCTTGCTATAATAAGAACCTCAAGTTACTATGACACTAATATTAAACATATGTCTTATGATCTAGATACATCATTCCGACTAGACACATATGATGTCTGACTATCATGTTTTGGGGTCTTGTAAGCATTGAGACTTTTTCTCATGAAGTTCAAACTTGGTGTTCTCGAGTAAATGAGATCATGAGGACTTTCCCGCCAATAGAAAACCCATATGTTTCAGGTGTAATTGGTAGTTCCTATTTAAAAAAATGTGTAATGGACTCCATATACGAGATTATTATTAGTGTATACCATTTGATCATATACTTTGATTCATGGAAAAGATTATGGAAATGAATTCATGGCATGGTAGATTATGTTGGGTGCATCATTAGTGGTATGATATTGATTGAAAAATAAAGAAATAATTTGTTAACTCCAATAGGAAGAGATATCTGGGCCTAGTTTATCCGGATGGTAGTACATTCACTAAATCTATGAACATGGTAGAATAAGGTAAGTCCATCTAGTGAGGTCAATAAACAATAATGCAAGAAAGGATGAGGACACAAAGTGTGTGTCCTGGTTTATGAGATATCCCGAGATAAAGAGAATATATTACTCTATGTGTGTTTATAGGAAGGTTGTCCTTAATATGACTACTCATTATCTCTTTAGGGGCCATGATGGTTTGCTAAACTCTTCTCTTTGTTTGTGAATAGTATTCAATTCTATTGAGATAAAGGCCACACACTAAGTGTATTCAAAATTCTACTATATTCTGATGAATTGAAATATAGAAAATGGTGGGCCCCACCACGGGGGTCCGAGTGATGTATGAGAATTATGGATCACTAATAAATAAATAAATTTATCTTATTTGAGGTTATAATAATTGATATTGAATTTATTTATTAAATGTATTTACAAGTATTAAAGTAAATACATGGAAAATATTTTATGAATGGATATTATATTAATATTCAAGGTTCGTTTAATATTTTCAGGAACAATGATCAAAATTAATGGATCACTTTTATCATGTAATATATTTATTATATTACAAGAAATGGATAAAAATATAGATGATGTTTATAACTCAGTAAAGTAGTCATAAGAAGTCATTTATGGATTATTTAGTGGGTAATAAATATTCAGGGGTCAGAGTGCCTTTTCCAAGTAATTTTAGAACTCACTATATATAGAAGGAGAGAGGATCTAACATGGTAACTATTCAATTCCTATTCATTAAGATAATCACTATCCTCTCCCACATTATAGAGATATAAACTTTCAATCTATACAACTGGATCAATCACTTCTTCATGCATTGTTGGAACGTCGATGCGGTGATCACTGGGATGTAGAAGGCATCACAAAATTGTCACGCTAGCACCCAAAATTTGATGATAAATGCTCCAATAGATTTTCAAAGAATGTGCGGATGATCTAGAGGGAATAATATTTGGTTTATTTGAGAAATGATCACTGACATTGAGGAGATGTCAAGTGAGGCTTCAGATCGAGAGTGGTAGTTTTTTTAAAATTTTTTGCTTAAAATTTATTATGTAATGTTCATAATGCCTTTACAGAGGCTATGATTCATTGGTGATGATTTAGTTACATAGATCATCAATGAAAAAAATTAAAATCACTATCCCATATACTTCAACTATGCACCCTAGTACCTTCCACTGGTATCATAGTGAACACATGATTTTTTAATATGATGAAAAATTAAATTTGTAGTGAATTAATGTATAGAGAATCGTAACAGTCCCAAAACCATAGACATCATTTCAAACTAACATTGCACGACTAAGTAGCAGTTATCCAGAAATTTTAATATAGGTTGAAATCAGTTTTTGTGGGGTTGAATAAACACACACACATGTGTGTGGGTGCACGCGTGTCATTTTTATCTGAATTCAATTACTACTGGGGTTTACCAGTGAAACCCTATTTTTCAGCCATATTTTGGTAATTGGAATAGGATATTCTGACCATGGATTTTTCCTTTGAGAAAAAGGAAATTCCACACAATAGTGGAATTGAATAAAATAAATAAATTTATTTTGTTATTTTTTCAAATTGCCTAATATCATAGGCTTGCATTTCTGAGAGAAGAAATTTTTTAAAAAGAGAAGTGGATGGGTGTGGGTCAGTAGAAGACAACTAAAAAATAAAAAAGGAAAACCAGAATGAGCTAAAAAAGGGTATTTTAATAATTAAAAAATTAAAAAAAGGGGGGGTGCTTTCAGAGGAAGCCACCCACTGCAGACACCCTTTCTCCTCCGCAGCCACCTCCTACCTGAACTGTCGCCGAACTCCTTGTAACCATCGTCGCTGTCACAGTCCTCCACCCCTAGAATCCCATTATTTTGTGACACCTAGTTTTGCTCCCCACCCTTCCCATCCCTACGGGGATTCTAGATCCCACATGCCTCCACGCTTCCACGCTGTTGACCCTGGCAACATTCACTACCCACAACGTCTGGTCGCCCGACCCCGCCACCATATGCCGCTCCATGAAAAAACTGTGCTCCCTCTATCAAGGTGACCCACTACCTTTTTTCACCCAAGATCCATCCTATTGTTGCATTTCCAAACACTGGATAGCGAGACATCGAAACCCTGTCCTATGTGTCGCCCCCCATTCGAGTGGTTGTTACCATGCGCTTCTTCCATACCCAACCAATTCAGTGGTTCCAACAAACTTCTTCTGTAATTTGTATTTGATCAAAAACCAAGTGTAAGGGGTGCTCATCAGCCTTAGTTAAGGGTGACACCCACATCTAGAGAGTTCTTATGAGGATGATAGGTTGACTTAACTAACGATGGTAGTAAAGAAGTAACCCAAGATACACTACTACAGAAACGAGAAAGTGAAGTGCCACCTTTTATCAGTGCTGAGAAAAAAGCGCTGATAAAGGTAATTATTTATCCAAACTAATTAAAAGTTCTGATAAAGGATCCCTTTATCAGCACTTTTCTAGCACTGATAGAGAATTACCTTTATCAGCGCTAAAATTTTATCACTGATAAACAGTGCCTTTATCAATGATTTTGTAGCGCTGATAAAGGGATTCTTTATTAGCACTAGAAAAGCACTGATAAATTGATCCTTTATCAGAACTTTTCTAGAACTGATAAAACCATAGTCTCATTTTATAAAATTTATTGCAAAGTTCCCTCTATTTATCGCGCTCTCAAGCTCTCGTTGGACTGTACCCCTGCGACAACTCCCCTCCCCCTGATCTTCTCTTTGCCGGACCTCCATCGCCATTATCCCTACTCCACTGCTAGCCCTACTCCACCGCGAACCCTACTACTTATCCTCCCCCTCGAACCCCTTCTGTGGATCCTCCTCCACGCGAACCCTACTTCTCCTCCTCCCTGCTGGACCCTACTTCCTACGAACCCTACTTCAAGTGTTTGGGATTCCTTTCGACAAGGTTTGATTCTCAGCTTCCCATATTTGATCTTTGGTGATTTATCCACTCATCCTCATCCATTTCCTTTTTTTATTATTCTAATATTAATAATGGTCGTTTATTTTGGTTTGGATTGGGTTGTGTTGTGTGTTTGGGGTGCGTTTTTAGGTCACATTCTTTCAAAAATGCATGAAGTGATTAAATTTTTACCAAGTGAATTGTTTATAACTTATAGGGTTTTGTTAAATTATTTTAAATATTAAGATTATTATTGTTGGGAAAAAATACCTCAAGGTATCATTGAATCATTTTTGAGGAGATTGTTTTTATTGACAAAGTGGACATCTATGTTGTGTTTGTTGACAAAGCAAACCATGACATAAAAATTTGTTGACAAAGGAGATTTCATGGTGACATGTCGATTTGAAGGGATGTGGTTAACAATCCATGTTTTATTCAAGAACGTTTCCAAAGGAATGGACGATCTAGAGGCGGTACAAAAAGATCAGATACAAGGTGGCACCGTTTTCTAGTGTTTGCTAATTTTTTGGGCCTGAAAATCGACAAATGGAGAAAAGTGTTTTTGAAAAAGGGACTTGTGCACCGGTGTCTTGGAGACTTTTAAACTTGTGCACCATATGTTTTCCAAGATCAGAACATCAAAATATTGAAAAGGGAAAAGGGGCGCCCAAGTTTTATGTTTGGTCGTGCAAGTGACTTGCGCGGCAGAGACTTGGGCGGCGAGACTTGTACGCCGAGAGAAGACTTGCGCACCGTCGCTCAGGGTGTCCAAATTCCTATAAATAGAGGTTGAACCCTTCTCATTCTACAAGAGTTCAACACTTAGAGAAAATTAGAGCTCCCGTCGCGTAGGGGTGGTGGTCGCGCAAGTGGTGGTGTGGTCACACAAGTAGAAGTTGCGCGCCAGTTGATTGTTGTGCGTCCAGAGTGGTTTGGGAGAGAAAGGAAGGGAGTCACACAAGTTTTGAGTTAAAGAAGGGGGTGTCACAAAAGTTTTTTAGAGACACTTGTGTTCCAGGTTTTGAAGAAGCGTGACAGTTGATGGTTGTGCGCCAAAATTGGTTTTAGCGTAAAAGGGCGTGAGTCGCGCAAGTTTGGAGTTGCAGAAGTTAGTGTCACGCAAGTGGTTGAGGTGAAATTGCGCACCAATTTTAACTTGAGCGCCGAGACTTTCGTGTCAGCTTGGAAAAGGGAGCTAGGTATGGTTGAAGCATGGCAGTGATTCAGGGCTGCATGGAAGCTGGAATATTTCCCGATACCTTCGGTGAAAAGTGAGATTCATTTACGGGTGAAAGTTGGACTTCAACAGAGCATCTTCATACAATAGAGGATGTATTCATTAGTGATAATGAAGAGACCTACAGGTCTATAAACTATGAGTGGATCCTTTCCAGAGCAGTGAGCAAAAGAAGAGGAAGAAGGTGATCCTCTCCACTGGCAGTGAGCCAGAGAGAGAGACAGGGAGTGACCCTTGGGAAAGCAGTGAGCTAACCCTAAAGATTGTAAAGGCAGTGAGCCCAGGAATATAAGTGATCTATCCCGAACATCGTAAATAGCAGTGTGATATTAGTGGATTTGGTACACCGGCACATCCATGGTGTATGCTCCTTGGACGTAGCCTAGTGAGGGTGAACCAAGTAAAAATCGTTGTGTCCTATGCATGCTTTAGTTTCTATTTATACTTTGATACAGGAAAGAGAGAGAAGAGAGTCTTTCTTAATAGTGAGACCAGATCAGTAGGGGAAGTTGTTTTAATCTATCATACCCTGATTCAACCCCCTCTCAAGGTATCTAACCTAGTGGACCTAACAAGTGGTATTAGAGGGAAATGTTTTTATTAGTGGTTCTCTCTCAAATGGAGGTCACTAATAATAAAGGGATTCCGATCTTCGACGGGAAAAATTTTAAGCTATGGAAGAATCAAAAGCAATACTACTTCCGATCTTTGGGAATGGACGTACTCACAACAACAATGAATGGCATAATATCTGATATTAATAGTAGTGCATTATCCGTAGCTGAACGTAGAGAGTTGAATGTAGATTCCAAATGAATAAATGCCTTAGGGGGAGCCCTATCCAATCCTATCTATACAAAGGTGATGTCATGCAAAACATCACATGCCATGTGGGAAAATCTATTGAATATATATGAAGGGGATACAAAGGTCAAAGAGGAAAAACTGCAAGTGTTGTGGAACAAGTTTTAAGATCTAAGAATTAACCCAAATGAGTTCGTTGATGCATTCTTTGATAGGGTAAATGTTATAGTAGAAGACATGCGAGGTCTTGGTGAAGTTATTGAAGACATAAAAATTGTGAAGCACATCTTCAGAAAAATTCCACCTCGATTCAATCCAAAAGTTTCTGTTTTGGAAGATAAAGACTCGAAAGAGCTAACATTGGATAACCTGCATGACACCCTTATTGCATATGAAATGAGAAATGATGATAACGATGCTGTGGAAAAGGGGAAATCCAAAGAGGTGACATTTAAGGCCATGAAGAATCTCACCATTGAAGATCCTCAGGAGGAAGAAGAGATAGATGAGGTAATGGAATTCCTCTCCTTCTTCAGAGAGGAAAAGGAATGCTCAAAGGGAAACTTCCACTTTCTTGCTTTAGATGTGGAAAAATTGGTCATCTTGCCGCAAGGTTCCCCAAAAAGTTTCAAGAATAAAATGATGAAGATGAAGTTGAAATTCCCAAGAAGAGATCTTCAGCCTATGTGAAAGGGAAGAAGTAGTTCAAGAGAAATTTCTTCGAGAAGAAGAATCTTCTTTCACAAGAAATAGATAGTTCAGATGAGTCTGAGGTTGAAGAGGTGGAGGAGATTGAAAATTAAAAAGATCATGGAGAAAATGCTCTGGTGGAAGTTGTCGGTAGTTCTCAAGAGAATAACGAAACTGAAGGTGATGATGAACTAGAAGAAGTTGAAGGAAGAATAGATATGCAAGTTGAGTTAGAGGATGCTCTTGAGGAGATAGATGTTTTGAGAGACAAAACAAATAAATCTAACAAATTTGTTCGTGATTGCAAACTCTATATGCAGTAGCCGGGAGAAGAGAAGTCTGAGTTGATGGAAGAAATTGAGAAACTCAAGTTATCAACACTAGAGAACTCAGAATCTGTTAGTGAGTATAAGATCAAGATTGAAGAACAGAGAAGGGAGATCGATGGCTTGAATAGAAAAGTGAAAGATCAAGTCAAGTGTATCGAAGAACTTGAAGAATAAGTGGTTAGTCTGTGACGAAAAATAAAGGATCAAGAAAAACTCTTGACCCCCAATGTGATATCAGGAAAGCAGGTCATTCAGAGGACAAAAAAGATAAAAGAGGAGGCTAGTAGTTCAGCAGGAAAGAAGCAACAATTAAGCTCAGACGTTAAGGCTGATTCAGGGCTTGATCATAAACAAAAATCTGTGAAAATTGAAGTTAGACCCCAATCACCCATCCTGAGATTAAAGGTTGATTTGGGCACAAAGCAGAATCAGAATATTCAGAGATCCCAAAGTGAAACTCATAGTTTAGAAGTAATAAAAAGGAATGCACCTTATATTAGGTATTATTTTTGTGGAAAGATGATACATTCACAGTATGTGTGTTCCATATCCAAGAGATATCGAAGGGAACAAGAACAGAGGTGGTAGCCAAACAAAGAACGGTTCTCCAGAACATATTTCGAAGGACACTGTTTTTGGTGCGGTGGATTTGGTCACATGGCTAGGTACTGCACTTCGACCATACAAAGGAATGTGCCAAACCAGAATCAAAGCGTTCGAAAGCAGTAGATCAATAAACCAACAGGTGAGTTAAAAATTCAGAATAGATTTACAGCTTTGCAAGATGAAGTTAGTCCATCATACTCTGAGAAAGAACAGAAGTCTCAATCCATGCCGAGTGTGAAGGAAAAAATATAGACCAAGAAGAAGAATAATGAGAAGGATGTGGTCGTAGAAATTTCCCTTAATGCATCAGATCGCTCTGGTGTGTGAATCCTTAATAGTGGTTGCACATCTCATTTGGCAGGTAATAAGGATATTGTTACATGCATAAAATATGACAAAGAAGGAGTTGTAAAATTTTAAAATGATGAAGGCCTGAATATTGTTGGCTCAGGAAAGCCCAAGTTTGTGGGAAAAGAGATGAGACGTACTGATGTATTATTAGTAGATGGCCTTAGTCATAATTTGCTCAGTGTCAGTCAACTATTTGACTCGAGACATTCTATAAGGTTTACTAAGAAGGTGTGTATTGTCAAAGGAAGAGACGGGGCAATAGTTCTACAGGTAAAAAGAACAAAGGGAAATCTATACCTGGTAAGTGGAGAAGAAGATATGTGTTTTTTGTCCAGAGAAGAAGAAAACAAGTTATGGCATAAACGACTTGGTCATATTTTCCAACCATCCTTGGAAGATCTGGTAAAGTGTGAAGCAGAAAGAGACCTCCCTAAGCTATCATGTGATCGTACACATACGTGCGATGCCTGTCAACAAGGGAAGATCATCAGAAATATGTACAAAGAGAAGGAAAAGAAGTCGACAAGAGTGCTTGAATTGGTGCATGCTGACATCTGTGGACCTATTTCACTAAGAGCAATTTACGGGAAGAGGTATTACGTTCTTTTCATTGATGACTATAGCAGAATGACATGGGTATTTGTTATTGCCCATAAGTCTGATGTGTTTAGCTACCTAAAATAGTACCGAAGGGAATCTGAAAGGATTCTTAGACAGAAAATTCTGAAGTTTCATACAAACAATGGTACAAAATTCACAAAAAGTCAGGTGGAAGAGTATCTTGAGAAACATGGGATAAGGCATAAATTTTCTTCAGTAAGAACTCCCCAATAGAATGGAGTGGTTGAAAAGAGAAATTGGATCATCAAAAACATGGACAGAACAATGCTTATAGAAAAAGACCTACCAGAGAAGTTTTGGAAGGAAACAGTACTGACATCATTATACATTTCTAATAGGGATCTGTTGTGTCCAAAGGAAGGAAATACTCCATATTAAATGTGGTACATAAAGAATCCAACAGTGAAATATTTTCGAATATTTGGAATTAAGTGCTTCATTCTCAAAAAAGAAAAGAATAGGAAGTTTGAATCACGTGGAGATGAGGGAATATTTCTGGGCTACTCAGGAAAAATAAAATCATACAAATGATTTAACAAGAGGCTTGGAAAAGTAGTTGAGACTAATGATGCCACTATTGTGGAAAATGAAGAGAATATTCAATAGCACCATGAACAGTTTCTTGATGAAATTGATGAAGAGGACAGTAACACAGGAGGAGAATAAGTGGTAGATACTGACTCAGAAGAAGAAATTGATGATGAAGAAGAAAGTGTCAAGTTTGTGTCTGCAAGGAAGCCAAAGAGTTGAGCTAAAATTGATAGGAAGAATATCATTGGTGATCAGACATCTCTAGTTCAGACAAGAAGAATGAAGTCACTATAGCAGACATCTTTCCTATCTCAGGTAGAACCGAAATGCTTTGCTGATGTAGCTGAAGATGAAAACTGAGTTCAGGCTATGAATGAAGAGCTTGATCAGATTGAGAAGAACCATACATGGGAGATTGTTTCGAGACCAGCAGATAAGAATGTCATCAGAACTAAATGGGTATTTCGCAACAAGATGAATGAAGATGGAACAATGGTTCAAAACAAAGCATGACTAGTGTTAAAAGGATACTCCCAGATAGAGGGAATAGATTTTGATGATACATTTGCACCGGTGGCAAGGCTGGAGACAATCAGATTATTCCTATCCATTGGAGTGCAACGAAAGTTTAAAGTGTTCCAGATGGATGTCAAATCTTCATTCTTGAATGGGATTCTGGAGGCAGAAGTGTATATTGATTAGCCAGATGTTTTTCTCATTCATGAGGATGAGAATAAGGTTTTTAGACTAAAGAAGGTGTTGTATGGGCTGAAACAAGCACCAAGAGCATGATACTCAAGGATTGATCAATACTTGAAGAAGCTTGGTTTCCAGCGTGGGGGAGTTAATTACAATCTCTATTTCATTAATGATAGTAATCAAAGGATGATGGTGTTGGTTTATGTCTATGACATAATTTTTGGCAAATCATATGAATCTTAGTGTAGATAGTTTTCTAAATTCATGAAAAGAGAGTTTGAAATGTCAATGATTGGAGAGCTAACATTTTTCTTTGGTCTACAGGTGACACAAGGAAGAAATGGAACATTCATTTCTCAATCCAAAATATGACAAGGAGGTTTTGAAAAGGTATGGAATGGAAAATTACACGGATATGAAGACTCTGGTTTCTACCCAGATGAAATATCCAAAAATGAGGATGGAAAGGTAGTTAATATCACAGAATATAGGAAAATTATTGGAAGTTTTCTGTACTTGACCGCAACAAGGCCTGATATTGTTTTTGCCACATGCCAAGCAGCAAGATATTATAGTAATCCCAAGGAAATCCACATGATTTCAGTGGAAAAAATACTTCGGTATATCAAGGGTACGGTGGATTTCGGCTTGACATATAATGACAAATCTCAGATAGAGTTATTGGGATATACTGATGCAGACTGGGCCGGTTCAGTGGATGATAGAAAATCAATGTCAGGGGGTGCATTCTATCTTGGAGGATTGTTTATTTCTTGGATAAGAAAGAAGAAATATTTCATTTCATTGATCACCACGGAAGCTGAGTATATTGATTCCACTTAAGCATGCACACAATTATTATGGATGAAGAGGCAACTTGAAGATATGGGAGTTGAAGTGAAGTCTCCGATCAGAATCCAGTGTGATAACTCAGGTGCTATAAATCTCAACAAAAATCCCGTACATCACTCAAGTACAAATCACATTGAGATAAAGTATCATTTTATCAAGGAGAAGGTTGAGCAAGGAATCGTGAAGTTAGAGTATGTGCCTACAGAGTTACAGGTTGTAGACATTATGGCAAAGGCCTTACCCAAGGAAGATTTTGAGAGGCCTCGACTGGCTCTGGGAGTTTAGTCGACTCCCATCACTTGATAGAGTGTAAATATGGGACCCCCTCCCCAAGGTATGATGTGTTTTTCCCTAATGTGCTGATATGTGTTACCTACTCTGTTACAGACTACAAAGGAGTGACCATTGGGTTCATTGACAAAGGGGGAGAAAATAGTGACTGTTCAAGGGGGAGACAGTGTGGATATTTGAGAAATCATGACAGATATGGGGATAAGCTGATAGGTGGAGCAACCAGATAGGGTGAGTTGAAGCTGAAAGGTGGATCAGCAAGATAGGGGGAGTTGAAGCTGGTTCAAAGTGCTTATCTAGAGCTTTGCTTGGACAACACATGCAATAGTATTGAAGAGGATTTGTAGCTGACAAGAGTTAAAGCTGTGAGCTGATAGGGGGGGCGTTTTAAATATGACGATGCTATAAGTGAACGATCAAAAATAGATATCACAACAGATGAGGATCCTGATAAAAGAATAAGAGTGGTGTTGGAATGCGGTAAGAATATTTCCAAAAATTGGTATCAGTTTGGTGTCAATAGTGGGTGTCATAGTTGAAGCGATTCATTGATGAACTTTTCATTTACTCTTTTTTCTCATGCCGAGCATTACTCATGTGGGCTTAGAGTATGTGTTGAGTAAATCATTGATTGCTATCGAAATTTCAATAGGCGAATGGTGGATGAATAATTAACGATGTATATTTTTATGGAAGAGTTGTCAACAAACCCAAAGGGGGATATTGTTGTGAAAAAATCCCTCAAGGTATCATTGAAGCATTTTTGAGGTGATTGTGTTTGTTGAGAAAGTGGACATCCGTGTTGTGTTTGTTGACAAAGCAAACCATGACATACAAATTTTTTGAAAAAGGGGATTTTATGGTGACATGTCAAGTTCAAGGGATGTGGTTAATGATCCATGTTTGATTCAAGAACATAGATAAATGAATAGATGATCTAGAGGTGGTACAAAAAGAGCAGATACAAGGTGGTGTCGTTTTCCAGTGTTTGCGCAATTTTTGGGCCTGAAAATCGAAAAATGGAGAAAAGTGTTTTTGGAAAAGGGACTTGCACGCCGGTATCTTGGAGGCATGAAAACTTGTGTGCCATATGTTTTCCAAGACTAGAACATCAAAATATGGCACAGGGAAAAGGGGCGCCCAAGTTTTATGTTTGGTCGTGCAAGTGACTTGCACGACAGAGACTAGGGCTGCGGGACTTGCGCGCCGAGAGAAGACTTGTGCACCGTCACTCAGAGTGTCCAAATTAATATAAATAGAGGTCGAACCCTCCTCATTATGCAAGATTTCAACACTTAGAGAAAATCAGAGCTCCTGTCACGCAGGTGTGGTGGTCGCACAAGTGGTGGTGTGGTCGCGCAAGTAGAAGTTGCGCGCCATTTGTTTGTTGTGCGTCCAGAGTGGTTTGGGAGAGAAAGGAAGGGAGTCACCCAAGTTTTGAGTTGAAGAAGGGGCTGTCGTTCAAGTGGTTTGGAGACACTTGTGCACCAGGTTTTGAAGAAGCACGACAGCTGATGGTTGCATGCCAAAATTGGTTTGAGCGTAAAAGGGTGTGAGTCGCGCAAGTTTGGAGTTGTAGAAGTTAGTTTCGTGCAAGTGGTTGAGGTGAACTTGCATTCCAGTTTTAACTTTTGTGCTGAGACTTGCGCACCATCTTGGAGAAGGGCACCAGGTATGGTTGAATCACGACAGTGATTCGGGGCTGTGTGGAAGCTGAAAGATTGCCCGATACCTTCGGTGCAAAGTGAGATTCATCTACGGGTGAAAGTTTTACTTCAAAAAAGCATCTTCATACAACAGAGGATGTATTTATTAGTGGTAATGAAGATACCTATAGGTCTATAAAATCTGAGTGGATCCTTTCCAGAGCAGTGAGCAAAGGAAGAGAAAGAAGATGATCCTCTCCACCAATAGTGATACAGAGAGAGAGAGATCGAGAATGACCCTTGGGAAAGCATTGAGAAGACCCTAAACATTTTAAAGGTAGTGATCCTGGGAATATAAGTGATCTATCCTGAACTTTGTAAATAGCAGTGCGCTTTTAGTGAATTTGGTACATCGGCACATCACCGGTGTATGCTCCTTGGACGTAGCCCAGTGAGGGTGAACCAAGTAAAAATCAATGTGTCCTGTGCATGCTTTAGTTTCTGTTTATACTTTGCTATAGGAAAGAGAGAGAAGAGAGTCTTTCTTAACAATGAGACAAGATCAGTAGGGGTAGTTGTTTTAATCTGTCATACCCTGATTCACCACCCTCTCAGGATATCTAACCTAGTGGACCTAACAATTCTAAACACTCTATTTTAAATGTGAGTAGTGAGAAGGAGAAAAGAGGTTGTTAGATTTTTCGATGGATTTAAGAATGGTGGCATGGGGTGATGAGGTGGTTGTGTTATTGGAGGGACTGATGGTGATGATTTCATTGGAATATAATATTTTGTAATAGATTATGAATTGGTTTTGTAGTTTATTAGTGTTGGGGTATATATGATTCTTTTAGTGTGGAAGAGTATCCCTTAGTGTTGGTAAGTTATTTATTTTTTTGGATTAAATTTATTAATTTTGATGCTTATACATGTTGAAACATTATCATGGTAAAGTGCATAGGAAGTAGAAAGAGACATGGGATAGAGTGTTGTCAAATTTCAATAGTAGGGGTGTTGATGTTTATTGTCTAGGTGTTGGGTCCTAAGGTTAATAATTGTCTAGAAGCAGTTGAGGTGGATTTTGAATTGAAAAATATTCTATCTCATTTATGGGTTTCTTTAGTAGTGGGAGTACTTTTAAGGGTGGCTTGAGAATGAAGAAATAAAAATCATGTTCAGTCAAAAGTTGTTTTAGGAAGAGTTTTATTCCCTAGATATAGAAGTATGAGTGTATACAGAATATCATGGAATTCAATCAAGTTGGATACAGTGTTATTTCCCTTGGGATTCACATCTGTGCATTAATGGTATAGTTCTTAAAACACTTGGTTAATGAATAAATGAAATCCTGTAATTTTGAGTCATCTTTGAGGTTATAGATTATAAGGAAGGTTGCGAGTTTATGTTTGAGGTTTTGGTTGTAGATGAGGGATTGTGATTATCAAGAGTGGTTTTCTTCGAGTTTCTTAGAAAGATAAATATGGTGCCTTGAGTTGTGGTCCTAATGGAATGAGGAATAAGGGAGTGATGAGATTTTCTAGATGTGGGGTGGGGATTATTCCCAAGGGTTGAGTATCTCAAGGTGTACCATTACTGTATAGTTGATCTATTTCAATAATGATGTAGTGGTTCATCAGTAGTATGAATTCCCCATGATTCATAGTGTTTCTTGGTTTTAGTAAGGTGTAGTTTTATTTAGTCATATGGTCATGTTTTAGTTGATAAAATTTTGGGATGTGGTGAGTTTGGTTTGAGAGTCTAGGCATGATTATATCCCGAGTTACTAACATCATCCCTTTATTAACCAATACCCTCTTTCGATAGATAATGAAAGATTCAGTTGAATTATTTTCAATGGAATTATTTATCTCTCTTTACCTTCAAATTCCTATGAAAATATGAATTTTATTGAGTTGGTTAGTGTGTTTGTCCAAATTTAATGATTCATAAGAAAAAAGGAAGAATATTTCTATTTTACCTAAATGGATGGGAATTTTTATAATATAATGGTCATGATTTTGGGAAATAATTTATTTATAAAATTAATTTCACAAATTTTTTCAATATTATGGAAGGTATTAACAGTTAGTGAGAGGAGGTTTGAGTTTTGGGTAGGGATGGTCGATGTGGTCCTTCTCCCTCACGTGTGAGTTTTTTAACACTAAGGTATTTTTGTTTATCCCTTTGTATGGGAATGATCTTTTTTATAGAATGGATTTAAGACATGTCTGTGGATATTATTTACAAGTTTGGATAAGGTGAGGGAGAGTTATTGCATATCCTTTAGATGTTCATGATAGAATTTATGTTCACTAACCTTAATTTTCTATTTCTTATGTTAATTTGGTTAAAAAAACCTATGATATTCCATAGTATTTTTGGATAAACTTAGGTTATTTGTATCCCATGTGAACCCCTTTGTGCTTGGAAATGTATATACTATATTAGTTTTATCATCAAAATTGTATCCTTGTTTTCATTTTATTTGAGTTTGGTCACTAGTTTTAGGCTGTTTAATGTGATTATTTTATTATGAATGAGGTGGATGGTAGGGGTGGTTAAAAGGATGTTTAATGTTTTTCTGCATGGGTGGTGGGTGCTAGAACTATTGGTAAGGGGGCTTAAAAGTGTGTTGATTTTGATGGGGGTGGGGGTCTATCCTGGTTCTTTTGATTTCCAAATATTTATTAGAAATGGTTAGGCTTTGTTAATCTCTATTTTTATAAGGAATTGGTTCTATTATACTATATTTTGAAGTCCTATTTTCTGTATTTGAATCATAAATAATAATATTTGATATTAAAATAGGATGGAGATGAATAAAGATTGGATGGATGCTAATAGTTTGATAATAGACTATGAGAACGAAGTGAAAGATTTCATCAAGTTTGCAAAGGATCATGCAAATGATCCTTCTCAAATCCTTTTTCCATGTTTATGTTGTTGTTATTATAAACTAATTACTCCAAAGACGCCATTGTATGCTGGTTGCACTAAATATAAAGCATTGTCATCCATACTAAAGTTTTATAAATTGAAATCAGACAACAGATGGAGTGATGTCAGTTTTACGGAACTACTTGCCCTCTTGAATGACATGCTCCCGGAAGATAATGATATCCCAAGCCGGACATATGAAGCTAAACAAATGCTACGCTCGATGGGTATAATAAAATTTAACTATCCAAACACATATCAAAACAAGTTACTTATTCTCCTAATGTTCAAAGTTTTTGCAGTGTCCAAAACAAAAAAACGATAATGATTGTTGTTATTTTGTTAGTAAATTTATGAGAAAGATCGTTTTCCATCAATAAACTAGCATCCATAAAGAGGTATTTTCAAAAACAACAACTATTTCATTTAAATTATTTATTAGTTCTTTATTTATATATTTTTCAATATTACTCTAATTTTTGAAAAGCCTCATATTCACAAGACAATATAGATTTGTTCTGAAATGAGTGGGCTGCATACCTGATAGAAGATTGTACACAAATAGCATGAAGATCTGACTTGGGGACGTGTACAATTGGTGGAAATTTTTGAGAGGGGTTAAGGAGATCAAAAGATGAAACATTGTTGTATGTAGATCTTGGTAGGAAAATTTTAATTGTTATTAAATAAAACATTCTTTCTCCAATGAGTCATTTGTCCATTTTAACAGTTGAAATACACCAGCAACATGCAAGAATGATGAACCACTTTTCTTTGGGATTTGGATAAGAAAAACCAGTAAAATCTACAAAATACCTTCACATCACACAAGCACACTCACATTCAAAGCAAATATGAGTAAAAGTATTTTCCCGAAATTTATTATAGTATGAGCATCGAGATTCCAAATGGATTCCCATGCGTTGAACATTTTCATTGGTAGAAATTGTATGTTTTCTGATTATCCATAATAAGAAAATGAACATTGTTGGAACCTCCTTCCTCCACAGGGTCTCCCCCCCCAAATCCATGTTTTTAATTTAGAACAATGATCTATGGGTCATGTGTGATGTTTATGAGTTAACTCCGCCTCAATCCGAGGCATGGTGTGGCTGGTTTCACTCAATGTGTCTCTCTTTTGTTTAAAATGGAAAGAATTTTAAGTGGAAACAACAACTGACATACGAAAAATGACCAAAAAATTCAGATTATGTTGATAATTTACGAGAATGATCAATGGGTCATTTTTGACATGTATGAGTCAACCATGCCTCAATCCAAGGCACAGTGTGTCCGGTATCACTTAAAGTGCCTCTCTTTTGTTTAAAATAGATAGAATTTTAAGTGAAAACAACAACTGATATACATAAAATCAACCAAACGCATTATAATTGTGTTGATACTTTAGGAAAATGATCCATGGGTAATATGTGACATGTAAGAGTAAACCCTACCTCAATCCGAGGCACGGTGTGACTAGTATCACTCAAAGTGTCTCTCTTTTGTTTAAAATGGACAGAATTTTAAGTGAAAACAACAACTGACATACGAAAAACTGACCAAAAGCATTCAAATTGTGTTGATACTTTAGAAAAACAATACATGGGTAATTTTGGACGTGTATGAGTCAAACCCACCTCAATATGAGGCACGATGTGACTGGTATCACTCAAAGTGTCTCTCTTTTGTTTAAAATGGACAGAATTTTAAGTGAAAACAAAAAATGACATATGGAAAACCGACCAAACACATTCATATTGTGTTGATAATTTAGGAGAATGATCCATGGGTCATTTTTAATTTTTATGAGTCAACCCCACATCAATTTGAGGCACGTTATGTCTGTTGTCACTCAAAGTGTCTCTCTTTTGTTTAAAATGGATAGAATTTTGAGTGAAAAAAAAACAACTGACGTACAGAAAACCGAACACATGCATTCATATTGTTTTGATAATTTATTTCAACTATACATGGGTCATTTTCGATGTGTAAGATTCAACCTCTCCTAAATTCAAGGCATGGTGTGACCAGTATCACTCAAAGTGTCTCTATTTTGTTTAAAATGGATAGAATTTTAAGTGAAAACAAAAACTGACATATGGAAAACTGACCAAACGCATTCTGATTGTGTTGATACTTTAGTCCAATGATCCATGGGTCATTTGTGACATTTAAGAGTTAACCCTGCCTCAATCTGAAAAATGGTGTGACCGGTATCACTCAAAGTGTCTCCTTTTTGTTTAAAATGGACAAAAGTTTAAGTGAAAACAACAACTGACATACGGAAAACCAACAAAAAACATTTGGATTGTGTTTATAATTTATTAATAGGATCCATGGGTCATTTTTAATGTGTAAGAGTCAACCCCACCTCAATATGAGGCATGGTGTGACCGGTATCACTCAGATTGTCTCTCTTTTTTTTAAAATGGACAAAATTTTAAGTGAAAACAACAACTGATATATATAAAACCAACCAAACACAATTGGATTCTATTGATACTTTATTAAAAATATCCATGGGTCATTTGGGATGTGTACAAGTCAACCCTGCCTCAATCCGAGGCATGGCGTGACCGATATTACTCAAAGTGTCTCTCTTTTGTTTAAAATGGACAGAATTTTAAGTGAAAACAACAACTGACATACAGAAAACTAAAAAAATGAATTTGTATTGTGTTTATACTTTAGGAAAACGATACATGGGTCATTTGGGATATTTAAGAGTCTACGCTACCTCAATCCAGTGCACGGTGTGACCGGTATCACTCAAAGTGTCTCTCTTTTGTTTAAAATGGACAGAATTTTAAGTGAAAAAAACAACTAACATAACAAAAACTGACCAAACACATTTGATTTGTGTTGATAATTTATTCAAAAAATAAATTGGTAATGTGTGATGTTTAAGAGTTAACTCCACATAAATCCTAGTCATGGTGTGGCCGGTATCACTCAAAGTGTCTCTCTTTTGTTTAAAATGGACAAAATTTTAAGTGAAAACAACAACTGACATACGGAAAACTGACCAAATGAATTTGGATTGTGTTAATACTTTAGGAAAACGATAAATGGATCATTTGTGACATGTAAAAGTAAAACCCACCTCAATCCAAGGCATGATGTGTCCGGTATCACTCAAAGTATCTCTCATTTGATTAAAATGGACACAATTTTAAGTGAAAACAACAACTCACATACAGAAAACTGACAAAACACATTCAGATTGTGTTTATAGTTTATCCCAATGATCCACGAGTCATGTGTGACATGTAAGAGTCAACCCCTCCTCAATCTGAGGCATGGTGTGACCAGCATCACTGAATGTGTCTCTCTTTTGTTTAAAATGGACAAAATTTTAAATGAAAACAACAACTGACATAAAAAACCAAAAAAATGCATTCAGATTGTGTTGATACTTTAGGACAACGATCCATGGGTCATTTTTGATGTGTAAAATTCAACCCCATATCAATCCGAGTCACAATGTGGCCGGTATCACTCAAAGTGTCTCTCTTTAGTTTAAAATGGACAGAATTTTAAGTGAAAACAACAACTGATGTACTAAAAACTGACCAAATGCATTCAGATTGTGTTGATAATTTATTCCAATGATCCATGGGCCATTTTTGATGTGTACGTGTCAACCCCGCCTCAATCCAAGGCACAGTGTGACCGGTATCACTCAAAGTGTCTATCTTTTGTTTAAAATGGTCATAATTTTTAAGTGAAAACAACAACTGACGTACTGAAAACAATTCAAAAGTCATTACCTATGACATAATACACTTAGAAAATCCTCATAGAGTACTAATTATTCCTTAGACAATAAACCCTCATTAATAATTCATCACACACCCTAAATATAAACCATTAGTCCTAGATTTCATGATGAGGGATGAAAATAAAGAGGAAAGGGAGAGGGAGAAGAATGAAAGGAAAATAAAAAAGAATGGAGGGTTTAAATTAGATAAATTTTCAAAATAAAGGGATCTTAGACTATGTTTTGGGAAGGGGATGAGAAGAAATAGGTTTAAATCCCTTAAATTATTCCATATCATCGGCAACTTTCATGGTCTGGTTGGGGATTTTTCCAAACCGTTCACTAAATTTTTGGGAGCCATTGGATAAGAAACCCTCTTCTCCACAGTTTGGACAAACAGTTAACTAACCATGTTCCAATCGTTCAAAATGACTTAGTTAAACTATTTATCCATACCACATGTTTTCTCCTAATTGTGAAAAACCCGTGTTCCTAACAACTCACTCAAAAAGGTAAGTTTCATGGTTTTTACTTGGAGTCATACAACCCATCCTTTTCCTATGTATGTAAAATATTAAAAGTTCAAAATGAATAGGAAACTTACCCATGAAAGTGTACCCACATGGGTTCTTTTAAATTTTATCCCCCAATAAAAGAACTACATGACTACTAATCAAGAGTCTAAGATGGAAAAATAATAAGCATATATCTCCCCACCATTTATAAATTCTATAAATGGCGTGAAAAGAAGAAAACACACTATAAAATAAAGGCATCAACCACAAGAACACATTTCCTTAAGTGTCCAAAGAATCACCCAAATCCATATACCATGAGGAATCTACAGGGGAAACTCTCTAAGTCCTAAGGAAACATATCCCAAAAGGAACTCAAAATCTATAAACAAATTCCATATCCAAGATTGACATGAATCTTAACCACAAAAAAAATGAAGAATAACTTTCATGCATGCCTTAATCAAATTTTTATTAAGGTTATGACATTGAAATCTCTCTATATATTTTATCTAAGGCAATGTAAGATATCATTTGGAGGAGATAGTAATTAATTGTACCTTTTGATAATCATAATGAATAATTAGTACATTGCATTAGGTATGGATTTTTCCCATAGTTTGATCCCAAATTGACAACCACTACATATTTTATCTATGTGAACTACTTGTTTGATATGCTGATTTTTTTGTAGGTCTTGTTTGGGTGTGATGCTGCAGAATTTTATTTTACAGAAGGTAGGGAATTTATCAGCGCTAAAAAAAGAGATGATAAAAGATCCCTTTATCAGTTATTTTTTAGCATTGATAAAGCATCCCTTTATCAACGTGTTTTTGGCTTTGATAAATGCCCCTTTATCAGCGCTTTTTTAACACTAGTAAAGGTTCCCTTTATCAGTGCTTTTTTAGCGCTGATAAAGGGGACCCCCACTTATCAGTGCTGAGTTTACAATGCTTTTTGAGCACTGTTAAAGCCTGTTTTGCGTGATGATAAATCCCATTTTTTTTGTAGTAATGATATATTGTTGCCTCATTAGAGGAAAACCATTGAGTAAATCAAGTTTATGATTTTAGAGGTTGATAATTCACTCAATAGATCAAGGATCCATGATTTAATGTGGCTGTCCAGTCAAAAACCTACCTTGAAACTCTCTAAGTAGTAGCGTAGCCAATGCTTAGACTATAAGGATAGGTTTCAGGGTTCCTTAACACTATAATACTATAACGATGGAGTATTCTGAATCTAGTAGTGAGGGTTATTAGGGTTTGATAAAAATGTGGGAGACATTTAACGGTTTAATTAGTAATATCTAACCAGTAATCAAGATAAAATCACTAATCTGCTAGATTTTTTTTTGTAGAAAATGGAATATAATACTATAATCACACTATGTTTAATTCTAGAAAAAGTAAATTTCCTATCCATAACATATATCTATGAGTATTATAGGTGCTTACACATGATACTACGATATAAGAAATTCAAGCTACTGTAGTCCCCAATACCTGTTGAGCCACTTCAGGAAGCGAGGGTGTGAAATTTTCTTAAAGGAGACTCATGTATGATGAATTTGATGTTTACATAATAATTTTATCATCAATGTATGTTGAGTTGTGGATACTTTATGAGGACATGTATGATATTATATATTTTATTATCTTTGAGAATCTATTGAGGAGAAGGTGAAGCGAGATATGAATTAGATGATTATTACACTGGATATGTGCAAAATGAAATTTGGATCACGATCTTTCAAAACATCCCATTCTTATATCTTTTTCACCTAATTACTACAATTTCTTTTAAGATCTAAAAAAATGGTATGGAAAAAATGATTCATGACCTTTGGGTAAGTTTCACAAAAAAATAAGAACTTGAAGAAAGTTTAATCTTGAGTTCTATAGTGAACAAGTTAAAAGACAAGGTGAAAAGGCCAATAGAAAGTGTGATTCCAAAAGCACATTTGAAAAGTTCTTCAAAAAAATAGATTTTGGTCACATACATGATGTTATTTTCTATGAATATCATGAAATAAATCTATGAAAGTTTAAATGCAATGAACTAAATTGAAGAAGCAAGTAATCCCTTCTACTTCAAGTATATTCATCATTGTATGTAATGTTTCAGTTATACATTATGCGTATTGAATAAAATATGACTATAAAATAAATGTATTCAAAAATAGGAACCAAGTAAGTATAGAAAAATTACAAAAATAAAGGTGAATTTTCCAAGCGGTCGAGAAAAGGTGATTCCTAAGTCAACAGTAAGAAGTACACAACTTACAATTTACAAGATTAATGATTCTAGTTGAAATTTTATTGAGTATAACCAAAAATGTTATCTCACATGTCGTTTGCTCATAAAGATAAATTATTCCAATTTTGTAAGTAATGTTTTTGTGGTGTATAAATACTCAACTAATAGTTTAGTGATACATGAATCATTGAAAATACCTGATGAATATAAAATGTACAACTCAGTTATACCCAATTGTGGAAAGATAAGTATTTGTCTGGTAAAACTAAGTAGTTATAAGGGATGTACCCAATATGGTTTGAGACTCTTTGGGTTTAAAGACCTTAGGTATTATCGACACACCTATATATTTAGTTTTGTGTAAAGAAACCTTTAATCATAAAGGTAAGTTGCAAAGATCTTGAAATTAGTACAGCTAAAGAGCATGAACTGCTCCAAGGAAAAGATAGTGGTAAATATACTTTATAAAATTACATGAAGATATTTAAGAAATATAAAAGAGAATTATGAAATATTCATGTTCATGATATATGAGTTTCTTTGGGCCCGTGTGCCGAAGAATATCTTGACCAATCATTCATCAATTATAAAATGTAGCATGGAGTAATTCCTAAATGAAAATTTTATTATGAACATTAGAGTTATGATGTTGATAAGGAGGATCAATGATTAGTCTTACATTTCAACATCAATCATAAAATTTAGCATGGATTAATTCCTAAATTCACATTTCCTTATACACGTTATATCCATGATATAAGTAAAAGGAGTATCAATGTTGAAACTAATAAGCATTACAAAAACTTACATTATATTTCAAGACATTTTTCATAAATAATGATGTTATCCCATAATCATATGCCAACTATAATGAAAAATAGATATCATATGAGTAATAGTATGATATAAATTCATCATGTCATAATAACATATGTTTAGATGCAAAGGGTTTTTTAGGACATAAATAAAGTTTCACCAAAAAAACACAACATGCATTTAAGTAATTATCCTAAATTTTTTTAAGGGTATTACAAAAATACCTATGAAAGAAAGGTTATATTAAAGTGATAGACTATATTTCTATAAACTTTTCATGACCCCCTCCCCACAAAGTGTACCCAACCTGTGTCGGAAATGGGATAAGAGAGATATTTACCCCCAAGTCCTACCTTCATTAGGCCCTAGGTTAGTGACTAGCACCAATGGTATAGTAAACATGCCGATGGGAGGAATTACCCTCTAAGAGAACACATGAAAAAGAGAGAGATAAGATAGACACAAACCAACTCCTACTTAGACTGCAAGGAAAAAATAAACCCAAATGCACATATGTAATGTCATGCAAGAACTACTACAACTAAACGGAAAAAATAAAAGTACCAAAAGAAAGGTAAAGATAGAAGTGACCATGAAGCCCAAATAGCTCCGACAACCCACAAGCTAGTAGTAACCAGCCTGATCTCTAACCTTCCCCAACTGACATTAAAAATAGTTTATATATACGTAGGGTGAGTATAATAGTATACTTAGTAGGATCCTACCTAGAGACTCTCATGAAAAAGTAAAGAAAGCATGATAAAACACAGTGAAAAAAGAGAATCTAACTAGTCACCTAAACAGGTATACTAAGTTCCCATTGTCACCATGGATACTCTCAATAAGTATCGCATACAAGTGTTGGAACCACAACCATTCTATGCTAGAAATGGAGTGTGGTTTGGGTTTGTTGTCAATACTTATCAGAAGTTTAGAATGTTTTTGCAGGAAAGGGATCATATAGTTCAAGAATACAACAATACTGAAGGCTGCATCATTTTCCAGTGTTTGCCAAATTTTTGGGGATGAAAATCTGAAAATGGAGAGATGTGTTCTTGGAAAAGGAAGGTGTATGAAATATTGGAGTGGTGCACGAAAATCATGGAATGTGTGATAAATTGGTTTTGAATGGAATAATGAAATCATGTTGAATTTTTTTCACAAAATGTGTTTCGGGATCAGATCTCCAAAAAAATGGCAAAGGAATGAGCTACACGAAAAATTTGGAGTTGTGTGCAGAAAATGGTTCCTGCGCGAAAATATTTGCACGCAGAATGAGAGGTTTTGCGCGACATAATGGGTTTTTCACATGGGGTTCAGTGACGACTATAAATAAGAGGTGACCCCCCCATTTGGTACAATTGAATACTTAGAAAATATCCAATTTCTGATGTGCATAAATAGTGCACGAAAAGGGAGGTACGTGGAAAAGCTATAGTTGCACGGAAAATTTACGGTTGTGAGGAAAAGTTAGAGTTTCGTGGAAAAGTTATAGTTGCCTGCAAAAATTAAAGTTGTTCACAAAAAGTTAAAGTTTCATGCAAAGGTTATAGTTGTGTGAAATTTTTCCATGTGAAAAGAAAATATTGCATGCAAAATCAAGATCTTGCACGCATAGGGTATGTGTTGCACGCAATTGTCAGTGTAACCTGATTACATGATTTGAATATCTGGTTTGTGTGTTCAGTGCTTTCAATTGCATCAATTCAGGACTTCGATGTAAGCAGTGTCTCATGCTGAACAGAGACAAATACTTCAATGAAAATCTTTTGAAGTGACCTTCAAGTCGATAAACTGAGTGAGACCTCTCCCAAGGAAGTGAGCTAGGGGGAGTCAATAGAAGTTTTCCAAGGGATGTAGTGAGATAGATCTAAACCATTGTAAAGGTAGTGTGCTTGGAACAGAGTGACTGTGACCGAACCATGTAATCCTCAAACGAGTAAAGAATATTGGATTTAGGAATGAATGACATACTATTGGCGTATTCTCCTTGGACATATCCTTTAGTGGTGAAACAAGTAAAAGTGATGTGTGGTCTCTATTCATGTGATTGTTTTCTTTTTGTTCTCATCAGTCTTATAGGTTTAACATGTTCCTACCAATGTGGGGATAAGATCCTTGTTTTAAAAGAAAAATTTGACAACTTGATTCACCCCACCCCTCTCAGGGTATCCTGGGGTTCTACAATAAGAGCATATAATATAATAAAGAATATCAAGGGTACCCCTCTACCACTTACCCACTAGTTTGACACTTTTCCGCAACACTGTACGTCCTAAGAATCTCTCTTCAAAAAGGCTAGCCTACAAACACCTAGGAAATGCACCACAACACGCACCTCATGCATCAACATACACCTCATGCATCACACCACCACGTCCATGTTACCAAATTAACTAGGTAGTTTATGGGAGCCACCACAACCCTCATAATGTGTATCATACATCAGGTATTATACCTCAATCCATTACACCCCAGACACTGAGTAAGGATCCTCAAGCCAATACAACCCATACACATTATACCAATGGTATCCTTTGGGAAAATATATCAAAAATATATGTGTGTGAATAACCATAAGCCATTACATCCCTCTACACACATATATGGGGAAAACTAACCACCGTGCATACCAGCACAAGTAACTACCAAGAGAAGAGAGTGGGGACAAAGGGGGTAGTCAACAATCCATCCTCCCATCAGGATGTTGGGGAACACCCCCCAGGGCTCAGAATCCCCAGGGTGTCAGTTTTACTAACCGATAGGATAGAGTAGCATATTGAAACACAAAAAATTACATGATATTAATATAGCTCACAACCACACTATGGGAATAACTTGGTATTAGATTCAAATGCAGCTAACGTCTCTTAGACCCCTGACTTTCACTCCTAAGACTAGATATCCTATAAGTACACAACCATTTAAGGAGATAAATTAAGTTACTTTATCCCTTTTTGTCATTATAACTTTACGTTAATTAATTCATTAACCATTAATTTACCATTATCAATTACACATTACATTTCATTAGCATCACAACCAAGTTCCATGCCTTCTAGGAACAACCAAACTGAGCCCATGGTTTCTTAGAAATATAACCTCAAAATTGCATCCTAGCAAGCTCCAACCCCATGGGTTAAACATTTATTCATTTATTTAACAATATTACCACTTTCCATATTTTAGGTATTCTATGAAAATATTCTTAAGATACCAAGCACAAGGGGGTCAACATGGTGAATATATGAACTAACCATCAAGTATTTTTCACCTATAGTAGGAGTGTAGACCCATCCAACCATGAGAAGAAAAACACGGAAAGCACATCCCGTGCGTCTTCGCCTCTCTTGGAAGGAGATTAAGAAAAACCATTTGTCTCAAGTAGTGGGGAAAGTAAATCAGATAAACCAATAATATATTAAATGAGAATAAAACTTCCATATCAATGAGTAATCCCATATTTCAACCCATTCCATCATCTCTGGTGTCCTCCCCAACACCACATGCATAAACCGATGCATCTCGCCACTCTAGGAATCAACTGCTACCACAATAACCATGCCTACCTACCCCACGTGCCACAAAAAACCTCCAGGATCAGCCATCCCAAGCTCACATCACATTAGGGCCTCCCCGCCCCACATACCTCAAGTCTTATATATAGAGCGCACACAAGAATCAAGAACAAACATAGAAATGGGATCTCATCCCTAAAACAAGGCATCCAACCTTCACACACAATGATCTCTCATGGATCCAAAGCATAAAGAACTTGGACTATACAAGAAAGTGGGAAACTCAAGCCCTATAAATACATTATATTTATCACAAAACTAGTTATTATTCCATATTTAATTAACTGATTCATTATTCATAGGTTTCAATTATGGGAAACCTAAGAAACAAGCTATCACATGCTATCACAAATTAACTAAAAAATTAATTCCTCACAAATTTAATACTTTTATAAACAAACATCAACATGATTCAGGTTCATTAACCAATTTCATTAAACATGCATACTGTATCAATTTTATTAACATCAAATTATAACAAAAACAACTAGATTTATTAAACATGCCTATTTAACCGATTATCCAATTAATTGTCAATTAATTCTGGCTTTATGTTCTTTTCCAATTTCCATCAAGAAAAACATGATCAACCATGCAAGTCATAGGTATCACACTATCTAGAAAAATAGAAGGTAAACCGTTATCACGGTATACAACAACAACATCAATATGTGATCGATACCAATTATTTAATCTGTTTCAAATATTTATTAGGTCAATTCAACTGTGATCCAAGGGCTAAATCATGCTAGATCTATGATTTCATGTAAATAAATAGATAATAATTGAATCCCTAACCTCAAAAGGTCATTGAAATTCTTATCATGATAATGGATCAAAGCAACAGATCACGATTATGTCTCCCACAATAACTGCATCCACTCGAGGATGCCGTGAAACAACAACACCAACCAACCACCAAGAAAAATCCATTATAACCATGGAGATCACGTGTCACCACATGGAAAATAGAAATGGGAGGAAACGGATTGAAGAAACCATAAGAACTCAGGTAGATCATACCTTATATAAAATATGGATCACTACAGATCAAAGGATGGATCTAGGGATCATTACTTGATGAAGGAATCCCCAAAATGCTGAAGAGAGGGTCGTTGGGTCGCCTGGGGTCAAGGGTGATCGAATGCAGCCATAGTTTTTTACAAAAACAAGGTGGTTGTAAAACACTTAAAACATACAACGTCGAGGTATTACATGACGTGTGATCCCCTTTCACATCGTGTAATGCCTCAAGGTTGAGTTCCACTAAAAAAGGCGTCACCTCTCAATTTTATTTAATTTTTCAAACCCCAAAGTATTTTACACCATGAATCGTTCTTTCACGTGTTCCATGAAAAAGTCTACACATCATGAAGCTTTCTAGGAGAAACTATGAAATAGAATTTTACATTGTGTAATATAGTTACACAATGTGTAATCCACACTTTTTATCTTTTACTTAACTGAACTCCTCCAAACTTATTTCACGCTACCTTTGAGCACTTCAATATTCAAAAACACGCAAAGGGTTGATCCACATGGATCCAAGACCTTAAATTATATACCTCTAAAAATATTATCATCCTTGATAATCCAAAACCAACCCAAAGAGGAAACAGAAAGGGGTCATCCAAATAGCCACCCCACAAGATACCTCTCAAATATTTTTCCACCATTGGAGCTCACCACCTCACTAGAGGAATAAGTGAAAAACCACACAGAAAACACAACCGGCTAATAAACATTATCCTAGGGGAGATCCCTCTAAAAAGAGATCAAGACACAACAAGAAACAAGAGAAATCCATCTCATAAACAGAAAGTTTTTACAACCACTAAATGAACAATGTTACAAGAGAAGTGCTAAACATCAAACAACTTGGGGTATTGATCATTTATCTGTGACTCATGTTCCCAACTACTCTTATCCATGCCACTGTGCCACCATAATACATGAAATAAATTGATAGAATGACCACAAAAAACCTTCTCCTTGTGGTCTTGGATCTCTACAAGATGCTCCTTGAAGGTTGCACCATCATAAACATTGATCTCTCCCCAATTGATGACGTGAGAGTCTTCATGAAGATAACAATGGATATGCGATATGTGAAAAACATACTGTATACATCTCATCTATGGGAGAAGTGCTACCCAATATGGAATGACTCTGACATGAGACATCACCTCAAAAGGCTCAATAAACCAAGGATAATGCTTACTCCCATGACCAGACCTTCACCGCCCATGATGGGGAGTCACCTTTAGAAACACATGATCCCCAAAACCAAACTCCAAATGTCTCCTCCTATGATCGACATAGGAATTATGACAATCTTGTGCTACCTTTATCTACTCATGAATCATCTAAACCATCTATATCATATTCTGTACCAGTTTCGGCCTGAGAATTGATGAATCTCCAACCCCAGTCCAACATAATGAAGAAATTAAAGGTCATCTATACAAGTCTTCAAATGGAACCATACCAATGGTGGTGTGGAAACTATTTTTGTAATTAAACTCTACCAAGGGAAAGTGCCTCATCCACAAAACTCTAAAATCCAGAACACAAGAGCGCAACATGTCTTCAAGAGTCTGAATGGTGTATTCTATCTGATCATCTATCTGTGAATGAAAATAAGTGATAAGAAATATTTGAGAACCAAAATAATGTTTGATACATCTCCACACCCTAGAGGTAAAACAAGTATCTCAATTAGAAATGATCATCCTTGGGACTCTTTGGAGTCTCACCACCTCCTCCAGATATTGCCTCAACAAAACCTCCACTGATCTCGACTCCTTGATTGCTATGAAGTGGGATAATTTCATCAAACAATACACTACTACCCATATTATTTCATATACTCCTTGAGATTTTGGTAAGCCAATAAAAAAGTTCATTGAGATGTTCTCCCACTTCCATTGATGAACATCTAATGATTGGAGAAAACCACCAAGAATGCGGTGCTCGACCATCATCTTATGGCATACCAAACATTGAGAAACAAACTCTGAAACTGCACGGTTCAAACTAGGATACCAAAATTGGGCTCTTAATAATTGGTACATCTTTGTCACACCAGGATGTACCACTAAAGGTAATCTATGGAACTCTTTGAGAATCATCTCACACATCGCCAAAAGAATGAAAATCCTACCCTAAAACAACACTTGGTGTTATTCATATTCAGACCAACCATCATGGTCCTCACCATAAACAACTTAGTCTCTCCATACCTCCACCTTAAGATCCCCCAACTAGGACTCTTCCACCTATTTCACCAGATATGACTTCACAGTTATCTAAAAAAGGAAACCTCTACCCCCGAATTCTTCCATATCCATATGTAATGATAAAAGTTCTTCCTAACTCTCTATAAATCACTTGATTCACACACTTAATCACTGCATGACTTCATCATTAGTGAATTGACTATAACATTTACCTTTCTAGGTGTATACAAAATTTCAAATTCGTAATCTTATAATAACTCCATCCACCGAAGATATCTCAAGATCAAGTCACACTGGGAGAAAACGTACCTCATGATATTATAATCGATGAAGACCAAAAAATACTCACCAATGAGGTAATGTCTCCAAAACATCAGGGAAAACACTACTGCCAACAACTCGAGATCATGGGTGGAATAGTTACGCTCATGAGGATGAAACTTATGAGACCCATAAATAATGACCAATATTTTCTATATCATAACCCAACCTAACCCCAGACACAAAGCATCACAGAAAACCTCAAACTGAAGTCCTTCTACTAACAGAGAAAGAATAAGACCACTGACCAGCTTCTCCTTCAGATACTCGAAAGCTTCCTGACACTGATCAGTATACAAGAATTATATATCCTTTCTATTCAATGTGGTCTAATGATTCGCAACCTGTGAGAAATCGACTACACACCACCTATAATAGCCTAAAATACCAAGGAAACTTTACACCTCTTACACTGTCTTGGGGGGTGGGGGATACCCAAGACACAATTTCTTTTATCTTTTATGGATACAAAACTAATCCATACTAGGATACAACATGAACTAAGAAATGGAATTCTCGAGCCCAAAACTCACACTTCGATAACTTCCCAAACAGCTGTTGTTGATGAAGAACTCCCAGAATGACACACAGATGCTCTGCATTCTCCTCCTCGAATACAGAGCACACAAGGATGTCATCGATAAAGACCACCATGAACTTATCTAGGAACTCATAGAACATAATTTTCATCAACCCCATGAACACTATAGGAGAATTCATCACACCGAAAGGCATCACAATGAACTCATAATGCCCATGACGATAACAAAAAGTATTCTTCAGGATATCCTCATCCTTCACATGAATCTAATTATATCATGACTAAAAATTTATCTTTGAGAACCAACATACACCCTTAAGTTGATAAAATAAATCATCAATCCATGGAAGATGATAGGAGTTCTTCAATCTCACTTGGTTCAATTGATGATAATCGATACGCAAACACAAACTTCCATCAAGCTTCTTCACAAAAAAACTAGTGAACCCCATGGTGACACACTTGTCTGAAAAAAACCAAACTAAAATAGACCATTGATTTGTATACGCATCTATAAAAACTCAAAAGGAATCATCCTATAAGAATACATCAATATAGGGGAAACGCCTGGCTATAGCTCGATCCCAGAATTGATCTATCATCATGGGGGTAACAATATAATCTATTCTATAAAGACATTAGGTTACTCTTCTACAACCATAGGAAACACCAACTACTGAACCTATGATGAACTCAGCATCAACTCATCCATCAAGGATGACAAGGAAGGAATACGCCTCTGACCCATCTGAGGGTATTGCTTACCAAAAAACACCATTGGTTCTCCATTAGCATCAAAGAACACCACATGCCTCTAGAAGTAATCCATGATAACCTGAACTGAATACAAACAATCCATGTTGATGATGAAATCATATGGTTCTATTTGTAAACATAGGAAATATCTCCCCAAAAAGTGTTTCCCTAGTAATATCTCATAGTCTCTACATATTTCAAAAAAGTCATCTCAATCTCAAACTAGTGTAGTCAACGCCAAGGCACTGGAAGCCTCTCTACCTCAAGTCACAAGACATGGACAAGGGAATGTGATATGAAGGAGTTCATCACTCCTAAATCAAAAAAGGAATGAAAATAAGTAGAAAATAAGAAAAGGGTACCTTGAACGACATATAAACCACATATCTGTGGAAATGTTAATGCATGAATCGGGCCACAACCTGTTCCATAGCCTCTTTGACCCTGTTGAAGACCACCTCCATGGTTGAGCTTTGCTCTATGAGGATGGGAAGGATCATGGGGATTTCCTCTGCCTACCCCATCTGCTCTCTGCTGATCTAAAGCTAGTGCAACCTGATTATGCTACCTCAGTTGGAACTGCCTCAAAAGAGGAACCTGAAGCAAAACTCTTAGCACAAGTTGATTTCTCAAAAAGGTTGAGCACTCATACAACTGATGACCTTATCCTTCACAATAAAAACAAGTGCTCGATCCCTTAACAAAGGCCTTAGAGCCATTGACCCCAGAGAAATGAGACATTGAGGGCTGGGACCTACCCCTGGTCGAACAAAAACTCTTCTTCCTTGAAAAATAAGAACCCTATACCATATCTCTGCTATATGGAAAATCCTGATGACTCCCCTGTCATGAGGATTCTGTTCTGGATAACATCCTTTCGACGACCTCTTCTCTTTCAATCACCTCAAGATATGTTTTCATCATAAATGGGGTGACATGTTGCTGGATATCTGGATGGAAATCCTCCTTAAAATGACCTACCCAAGCCTCCTCATCAAAAAATAGGTCTAAAGCATATCACAGAAGGTTCCTAAAATAGATCCCAAACTCTCACACACTGGAGATCCCCTGTCGAAGGGTAAGTATCTCATAACGACCAGTCAACTTCACAGTCAAGGAAAGGAACTTGGCTCTGAACTAGTCTCACAACTCCTCCCATGAAACTTCTAACTCCTAACGATTTCTGAGGACAAGGAACCACCACTGCCTCACTGAACCACACAACATCATCACAACCAATGATACCCAGTGTTCCTTCTAATCACGAATCAAACTAGAGGCTATCTTAACTTCCTACAACTAGTATTTTGTGATTGAATATGAAATGGAGTCCTCATAATTCTTCAAACTCTAGAAATGAAACTCTCAAAGTGTCCTCCTTAAAGTGTCATTGTTGTCAACCTCTACTCTATGATGATATACCATCACAACCTGCTGAACATTTTCTATGCGAACCCAATGAGGACATTGACCTGGAGCCATACCTATAAAAAAACAAACAGTTATAGATCCTAAATCATTAATATGAAAGACTTTAATATTAATTAATTGTTTTCTTTTATTCATTTTAGGCTAAACTATCCCAATTTCTACCCATTAAAACATAGGCACAAAGAATAATGATTTGTGATCCTTTTCTAGGTATCTACCCTGTAATAAGTATCAACTTGTTTAGTAGCCACTATAAGATTGAAGGTCTATGAATCAGATCATAGGGAGACCTAAATACCCATGTCTCAACCGGTCTCTCATGTTTATAGTGATTTCTAAACTTATCTAACACTATTTACCTACTAACCCATGCAACCTCACTTGTGCCTAACTCCAACTCCATCCTATCCCTCAACCAGAACTCTAATACCACTCTGTCAGGACCCCCTCCCAAAAAAGTGTACCCCTCTTGTTCTAGCAATGGGAGAAGAGAGATAGTGACCCATGAGTCCCGCCTCTAGTAGGAACCGGTTTGGCGACTAGCACTGAGGGTATAATAAACACATATATGGGAGGCATTAACCTCTAATAGAACACATAAAAAAGAGAGAGATAAGATAGACACCAACCAAGTCTTTCTCAAAACATAATTAAAAAAGAAACCCAAGTGCACATATGTAATGTCATGTAAGAACTACTACAACTGAAAGGAAAAACTGCAAGTACCAAAAGAAAGGTAAAGATGACAATGACCACGAAGCCCAAACAACTCTTGAAACCCAAAAGCTAGTAGTAACCAACATGATATCCAACATACTCTAAATGACCTAAAAATAGTTTATATATATAGGGTGAGTATAAAATTATACTCAGTAGGATCCTCCTCAAAGCCTCTCATGCAAAAGTAAATAAAGCATGCTAAGCACAATAAACAAAGTAAAAATAACTCATAACCTAAACATGTATACTAATTTCCCATCCTAACCATGAATATTCTCACCACGTATCGCATACAAGAGCATATAATATAATAAATAATATCAAGGGTACCCCACTACCACTTCCACAATAGTTTTCTTCTTTTCCCCAACGTCGCACATCTTGATCAATTCTCTCCAAAAGGCTAGCCTGCAGACACTTGGGAAAAGCACCAAAACATTCACCTCATGTGTCAACAAACACCTCATGCATCATACCACCACTTCCATGTAACCAAAGTAACTGAGTAGTTTTTGGGATCCACCACAGCCCACATAACATGTATCATACATCGGGTATTATACCTCTAGTAATTATAGCCCGTACACCGAGTAAGGATCCTCAATCCATCACAACCCATATATGTTATACCTATAATAGCCTTTAAGAAACTATATACAGAATATATGTGTGTAAATAACCACAAGACATTATAATCCTCTACACAAATATATGGTGAAAACTAACCGTCATGCATACCAAAACAAGTAACTAACAAGAGATGAGAGTGGAGGAAAATGGGGTAGTCATCCATCCATCACCCCATAGGGATGTTGGGGAAAACAACCATAGGGATCAGAATCCTTGGGGTGTCAGTTTCCCTGACCGATAGGGTATAGTAGCATATGGAATCACAAAAAGTATATGATATAATATAACTCACAAACACACTATGGGAATAACCTAGTCTTATAATAAACTACAACTAACATCTCCCGGACCCCCAACTACCACTGCTAAGGCTAGATATCCTATAAGCACACAACCATTTAAGAAGATACATTAAATTAATTTATCACTTTTTATCAGTTTCACTTTAGGATAATAAATTCTTTAACCATTAATTAACCATTATCAATTCCACATTACATTTCATTAGCATCACAACCAAGTTCCATTCCCTCTAGGTATAACCAAAACAAGTCCACGGTTTCTTGGAAATATAACCTCAACATTTCATCCTAGAAATCTCTAACCCCAAGGGTTAGACATTTATTAATTTATTTAATAGCATTAACAATTTACATATTTCCAATTATTCAAGGAAAACATTCTATGCTTCCAAATATAAGGGGCTCAACATAGTGAATAAATGAACTAATCGTCGAGTCTTTTCCACCTATAGAAGGAGTGTAGACCCATCCAACCATGAGAATCTAATCACAGAAAGAACATGGTATACTCCACGTGTCTTTTCCTCTCTTGGAAGGAGAGTAAAAAACCATCTTCCTTAAGCAGTGGGGGAAGTAAATAATATAAAAAAAACAATAGATTCAATAATCATACAACTTCCATATCAATGATTAAGCCTAGCTTCAACACATTCCATCATCTCTGGTGTCCTCCCCAAAACCAAATACATAAACTGATGCATCTTTCCACTCTATGCATCAACTGATGACACAAAAATTGGTACTCCCTACCCCACATACCACAACATACCTCTAGGCTTATCCATCCCAAGTTCACATAACATCCATCCCTCCCCGCCCCATATACCACAAGTCTTGTATACAAATCACATCACAAGTGGTAAGAACAAACATAGAAACATGATCTCATCCCTAAAACAAGGTATCTAGCCTTGACACACAATTATATCTCACAAATCCAAAGCATAAGGCACTTGGCCTTTACAAGAAAGTAGGAAACTTGAGCCCTAAAAATGCATTATCTTTATCACACAACCAGTTCTTATTCCATCTTGAATTAACCGATTAATTATTCATAGGTTCCAACCATGGGTAACCTAAGAAACAATCTATCACATTCATCATGCCTTTAATACTTTTATCAACAAGCATCAACATTCTTCAAGTTCATTAAACAATTCCATTAAACATGGATACTTCATGAATTTGATTAACATCAAATTATAACAACAACAACCGGATTTATTAAACATGCCACTTTACACTATTATCCAATTAATTATCAATTAATTATAGCTTTACGTTATTTAACAATTTCCATAAAGAACAACATGATCAACCAAGCAAGGAATAGATATCACACTATTTAGAAAAACAAGAGGCAAACTGTTATCATGGTATAACTCAACAACATCTCTATACGATCGATACCAATGCTTCAATCCATTTAAAATATTTATTAGTTTAATTACATTATAATCCAAGGTATAAACCATGATTTATCTACGATTTCATGTAAATAAATAAATAACCATCAAATCCATTACCTCAAAAGGTTGTTGAAGTTAGTTGCATGAGAATGGATCAAAGCAACGGATCATGATCACCTCTCCCGTAATAACTGTATCCACCTAAGGACATCGCGGCATATCCACACCAACCAAACACCAAGAAAAATCCATTAAAACCATGGAGATCATGTACCATAAAATGTAAAAGATAAACAGGAGGAAATGGATTGAAGAAACCATAATAACTGAGGTAGATCATACCTTATATCAATGATAGATTGCTACAGATAAAAGGAGGGAGCTAGGGGTCTTTCCTTGATTAAGGAATCCCCAAAATGCTGAAGAGAGGGTTCTTGGGTTGACTGGGGTCAAGGGAGAGCTGCTACAGCTGTAGGTTTTGTAAAAAATCAAGCATCTAGAAAACACTTAAAACATACAGCATCAGGGTATTACACGACGTGTAATCCCCTTTCACATCGTGTAATGCCTCAAGCTCAAGTTCTGTAGAAAAAGGTGTCACATCTTGATTTTATTTTATTTTTCAAACCCTGAAGTATTTCACATCATGAATCCTTCTTTCACATAGTGTAAAATTCTTCACATCGTGATTCTTTCTACAACAACCCCTGAAATAGGATTTCACATCATGTAATACAGCTACACGACATGTAATCCCCCCTTTCTAGCTTTTACTTAGCTGAACTCCCCAAAATTCTTCCAATCCACCTCCAAGCACTTTGATCTTTGAAAACATGCAAAGGGTTGATCCATGTAGATCCGAGCCCTTACAAAAAGGGTGCACATCTATATTCAAGATAGTGGGAGTAAGATTGACTTAAATGAAGTCAATGCCTGAGATGCACAAATAATTGGAAAAGGAACAAGTTTTAGAAGATCCTATTGGAAAGATAATGTTCCAAATACACATACTGATTAGGAAGGATAAAACCATGGTAATGGTTTTGTATTCATCATGGCCGGTGATACATTATTCATTGAGAATAATGAATCCTATAAGTAAAAATTAATTAGAAACAAGATAAAATCAACATTATCAATTAAAATTCAAAAATGGTTTCCATTTATCAAAGTAAAGGGGCATATTATTTTGAATACTATAGCGGGTATTCAAGTGAGACTATACATGGGTGGTACAAGTATGGTACCAATAAGGATTGATTGGTAATACTGAGTCGTTATTCCAAAATCCATTAGAATTTTACTTATCATATCTAATTTATATGATAATTATATTATAATTGGATGTCAAGACCACCAATCTTGTAAGGTTTCTATAAGATACAACCGGAAAGGTTTGGTGATACCAGAGAATTCCAATAATTGGTTCAAGTTACTAAAATCCAATTTTGGATTGAAGCAAACAATGAGATCATAGAATATTCATTTGGAATGAATTTTTTCATGTGTATATAAGAGGTTAGTGGGATCATAACTATTTTTAATGGAAAATATGTATGATAATATATGGGAAAAAGTTATTGACCTTATAGTTAGTTAAGAACCATAATGAAAGTAACTCTCTAAAGATTTACTTAAAGTAGAAATCAACATTATAGGGAATGAAATCTACTAGGGTAGATCTAACAATTTCTTAGACCAAGTCAAAAGTAAATACTGATAAGCTATTGATAAAATACAAGTTGGAACAATTTGAGAGAGAATTTTAATCAATGTGACATGGCATAAATTTCTCTAATAAGACATGCACGAGGCATAAGAGGGGATTAAAGAGGTGAGTATAATTCGATAAGTGCTAATAATGGATCTATCACATATTCAATGTTATGTATGATATATGATATTTCCAAAATATGCTTAATGATAGGAAAATATTAATTATATATAAAATAACTGCACAAGAAGATATTAGAACAATCTAATTATACTTGAGAGAGTATAAGAGGTATGTTTGAGGTACTTGGAGGAGAAGGGACACTAGTTTTAATGGAAAACAAACTAGTCTTCCTTTGGATAAATATAATCTAATATCACATTCAAGTTAAAACAATGAGCATGATAATCTCATTCAAGCCTGTGGTATCCATATCTACAAATACTGAGTGCATTGTGTCTTTTGAGGTGACTAAAGAAGCATTGTTAAAAACACAATGATTTGTTCTAGTTATTATAATCGTACTTAGTAAGTAAAGTTTTATCAAAATGTAAATTATAATAATTATACTACTGGTAATATACAAGATATTAAGTTTTGAGATTGTATAAAAGGTATATACTTGGGGAAATAATCTCTTGAGAGGTTTTACTCAAGGAGGTGAAGTCAAAAATTGTAGAGTAGGCACATAGTAGAGGTGTGGAAGGCCCAGAAACTAAATCCATAACTTAGTATAAACCGATCCTATCATGTGAGAGCTAACAAGTTTCATTAACGAGATGGCTTTAGTGAAATTGAGAGTGTGTAATAGTGGGTTCCCTATACCCAACTAAATATTACTTTTCGATTACCATATCTTGTATACAGTGAGTTTTTCATGATTCATACTTACCATAATTGTATTGATATTTTTTCATCTATTATTTACATGGAAATTTCCATAGATTATTTTTTATATCGAAATGTTATAGAATCTCTCAGGAAATAATGATAATATTGATATACTATGAAATTTATTTTAAACATATGTATTATGGACTATATACATCATTCTGAATGGACATAGATGATATATGGTAATCAGGTGTTGGGGATCATAAGAATTGAGGCTTCTTATCATGAAGTTTTTACTGGTTGATCTCAAGTATATGAGATCATGAGGACTGACTTGCTTATAAAATCAGCACATGTTTCAGGTGTCATTGGTAGTTCCTATATGTGAATATGTGTAATGGTCTCCTAACTTGACATTATTATCAGTGTATACCATTTGATCATATAGTTTGATTCAAGGAAAAAACTATGGAATTGATTTCATAGTGTGGTAGCTTGTTTTGGGTGTGTCACTGGGGGTATAAAATTGATTGAATAATCAAGAAATACTTTTTCACTTCCGATAAGAATAAATATCTTGGGGCTAGTTGATCAAGATGGCATTACCTTCACTAAATCCATTGCAATGGTAGAATAAGGTATCTCCAATAATGTTTGGGCGTAGTGGAATCATGTAATAGGTGATATGATAATTAAAATTTATTTTAATTTTAATTTCCCACTACCCCAATAAAGGATCTTTCATATTAAATTTATAATTATTTTATTTAGATTAGAAGAAATCTATTACCCTGTCTTAGGTTTCTTTCTTTCTAGTCAATGTAGATCTTCTGAAAATACCATTTTGATTGCCTTAATTGTTCTTGTGAGGATCTAAGGGTATAATTCCTGTAATGGTGATCCACTTTTTCTCCAGTGATCTCCGAGAAATTCCACTTGATCTATAGGTGCTAGCATGGTGAATTGAATGTCTTATGTTGTTCCTTATTGATCACTTATTCTTTGGTCTTAATAAATATCTATTTTATTATCGTTCTTTAGAGGGAGAGAGATAAAGGAGTTGAAAGAGAATTCATTTTTCGCAAAAATTATCTCTAATTATATTTTATACAAAATATCCATAATGGTATATTTATAGAGGAATGGTTTAGGTTAGAATATTATTTAATTTCATGTTTAACCTTAAACAATATTAAAAACTTTAATAAACCCCATGCAACATAATAATAATATAATTATTATTTTATGGTGTGTTCTATTGTTTAATTCCTAAATATTCCACATAAGGTTAGAATAGTGTTTTGTGGTGTTGGTGGAACAACCTTTAGATCAAACACATATCCATTTCCCTTTCAGGCAGTTTCTAATGGGGTTTATTCATGTAACCGAAAATACCCAACAGTTCAATATTCTCGAGGTACATTCCTTCCAATGGTAGACTATCACTAGGATGTTTGGAAAATGATGCCTAAGAACTCACATTGGTTGAGAGGATGGGAGTTCAGGCTCATCAAACCCTTTTGGGGAGGAATTATTGCCTACTTCTAGACTCTCTTATAGATTTAGGATATGTTCACGAATCCTTAATTAATTTCCAAGTATGACATGGGTCTCCCTTGAATTAACAATCAATTATTAGAATGTATGGAATTTAGAATCATATGTATATATTTAAGTTTATTCATCAATGTAGCTATATGTATGTATCTAAGGTTTTCTGTTAATGGTACCCTCTTATGTACTAATTCAAGATTCCTTTATCGTCATATTACCATGCTGTTTTTGAGCCACACAGTGGGGAGATCTGAAGTTTTATCATCATATAGAGATATGGGAGATATTTTTATGTTGGGATTAGACCCACAGATGGCATTTATATGTATACTTATGAAAGGAATCATAACCCATGTAGTTCGTTTCCAATTAATGAGACACATCATACCTTTTAAGTTCATGTGATAAGGACCAAACCATGCAGTTTGACATCATGCGGAAAGGATATCTAGGAAGAAGGTGCCTAGTCAAAATTTGGTACGGCACCTATGTAAAAGTTTCCTAGGGAACCTGGAAGTGATATGGGATCTCATTTTTAATAAGCATACATTGGTAATGCATTCCATGGAGAATTGGGTTGATTTGGGTTGTTGGATTTGGACCTTCCTATGTATCCCATTTGGATGAAAATCAAATCCCATGTAGTTCAGTTATGAGGATGCATGGCTATGGAAGACGTCATAAGGTTTATCTCAAAGGGGATTATAGAACTTTGAGAGGATTGTATTGGGACTTACTCCTATGGAGTATGCCCTTATGGTTTGCGGTGACAAGTTGGGGATTACTCTTAAAGAGGATTATGTTGTTTGGTTGGGACTTACACTTGGAATGATTCACATGGGGCTTACACTTGAAATTATTCCAAGATTCTTGGTTATGATTGGGAATTATACCAAATATCTGGACCATGGTTCAGTTATGGATTACACTTGGAATGATTCCATAAGGTTTGAGATCATGTGGATGTCATGATCACCACCAACCTCTAAGACCACATGAGTCATGCTCAGTGTGAGAAACAAGAGGGAGTGGAGAATCCTAGAAAACACACAATATACTTTTCCCTATAGTTTGATACATTGCCTTGAGGACCCATGCCTATAGAGGCCCTCTAAAGGAAGGTGAGATGAATATCTAGAAGGATATTCTCTAATAAAACATGAATCTGAATGTGTATATTTTGTGATCATGGATAACATACAATCCCACATGAGTCATGATGAGTAATTTTTGAATGTGAGGAATAAGAGAAATTCAAAGATCTAGAAAACTGCACGACCCATCTTCTGTTGGTGGAATAGTCCGGGGCAATGAAACTTCCCTCCTTTTGTTGTACCCTAGACCCAAAGGGATAAAGAAAGGGATTTGAAGTTCTAATATCCCCTATTATTTTGGTAACTGGGATAGTCATATTTTTTGATTAATCTGGCTATGGCCCATGGGTATGGAGAAGGAGGAAAGGATGAAGCAGGAGAGGTCCTGCAAGAAAGGATAGTGGCTTACTCTAGGGGGGATGCCCTAAAATTTGTTCTTGGGGGAAGAGAGGAGGATCTCATCCCCTATCAAAGGGGAGTGATCCTCACCCTCCCCTCCTAGAACTATATTCCCTAAGTCTTCAAGATTACATGGGAATAATAAGGCTATAACCCTTGTCTTTGAGACTGGGGGATCCCTAACATCGTCTCTAGGGTCAGGGTCCTCGTGAATGAAGTAATTCATACTCACATGCACCTTGAGCATACCTATTAGGTGGGACAATTGTGGGACACCTCTGACTGAAGAAATGAATACCCAAATGAGGGACATTCTGGTGTGCATCTTATCTTAGTTTTTTATTTTTGGAGGCTTCAGTGGAAGTTTCTATTTGGTCCCCCTCAGATGATGGACCCAAAGGAAGAAGATACCTACCATTGGTGTCTTGTAAGAGGCATCAAAGGAGGATTACACAGGTCTAGTATTGGTGAGAAAATGTGCTTCACATAGGTCTTGGGAAGAGATGGAATTGCTTCACATAGGGGAAATAGTCCTACTTGAGTAGGAGATGACTTGGGAAATAGAATACCTAAGAAAAAATACATGGGAGAGGCTTTAGCCTAGGCACCATGGGTCTTCTCAGGTGTCCCAGCATGGGTCTCACTCAGGTCCTTGATTAGGGAAGGGGCCTCACAAAAATGGTTGTCTACTAGGGGTAAGAGGTCCTTGTATAATTGTATTTTTTGTTTCAGACCCTGAAGGGAATTTGATATCCATTATCCCCCTTAATTCTCTCTTCTCTTGGGTTTTGGAGAGCTACATGAGAGATTTTAGAGGACATGGGAAAAAGGGCTACATGACCAGAGCTTTAGGGTTTCTTCTGATTTTCCAATTATTCAAATGAGGAACCATAGGGTCCTATTTATAGGAAAATATGATACCCTAGTGAAAGTAGTTACGCCACATAGGCCTATGGTGTAGGTACTCGATGAAGGTACTCCATAGAAGGGTGGTCAAGATTTATATTCCGCACAGGTGGTGTGTGCAGGAGGTGTACACAGGTACCTCAAGTAGGGGTGGTTGCACTTTTTAGGCTATGTAGGTAGGTCCTACACTAGCCTCTTCACACACAAGGTTGGTGAAAGTAGGATTTCCTTAGAGAACTTGATGCTTTATATCGAAGGGGATGAACCCCTACTCATGATCAATATTGGGCTATGATATCATCCCTTCACCACCATCACTGACCCCTATGATAAATGTAGAGTCACACTGTGAATTTTTTGGTCCTGGTTGAGAACGTTTTGGTTTGGAACACATCAAAACCCAATATTCTCCTTCGAGATAAATATACATTTCTAATCAAACTCACCATTTGGTGTCTAAGTGAGGTTTTCATCTTGAATTATATGTAAAAGTTCATGGAACACATTTCATGGTGTCAAAAAATTCCCCCTTATAATTAGATTCATTCAGAATTAAATGAATCTAGTTATAAGGTTACTGTAGGGAACTTTGATGCATTCTAACATTATTTGGTGGCCTTTGGAGCTACCTAAAGTGGGGAAGGATACTATAATTTTTTCCTAATACATGGGACCTAGAGATCATAGTTTGACTGTTTCTATGGTTATATATATATATTCTTACAAACATTGTGTCTTTTTGTGTCATTGTCCTAACTTTTTCCTAAGCCTGACATGGAGAAGACTTAGTAGGATATACTTGGGTTTTTCATAGGCCACCCTTTATGGGGTTTTATCCTAATAAGTTTTATTCCTTTTATCTTTTCATTTCTCTATTTTTTTTACCTAAACCATGTGGATTTTAGGTCTAGGGATCTGAGACTCAAATTTTTTCTAGAGTTCCATTTACGGGTTTTTAACTTGGTGAGTATTGTGTCTCTTTTTTTGGGCAGTTTAAAGTCTTGAAAATTATACTTGTGAGACAAGTGTTTTAGGTTGAATGTCTTTGACCATAATATTTGGAATGATAACCCAATTAAGGCTTGTGGGCCAAGAATATTATGACATTATTAAGATAACCGAAGGGGAATTTTGATTCATGAATTTGTGATTTACAAATTTAAAACATGGTATGAGACAAGTATATGAGGAATGGCCATATAACAAACTTGAAAATTAGTTTCAAGTGAATTTTTTTAGGGATAATGGAAATAGAGTAGGTCTCTCCCAAGGATGAATTTACCATTTGTTGATAAACCCAATTTATGGGAAACATTATGTAAAGACAGTTGAGGCATGTTACAACATAGTCAAATAACATCATCCTCTAAATGACATGCCCACAAGATTTGTGGGAGACTTATGTAAAGCCAACTAGGGCTTGCTATTACATAGTCGACAAAATGGGTTCTCAAGAATTTTGATATTCTATTGTTGATATCCATACAGTTTTTATAGACATTTGGATTTCTCATAACCACAAAGGGTGGTTTGCCTAGGGAAGATTTTTGAGAATGAAGAGAATAACTATATTGACATTTTCTATGAATGGGAGACTAATTCTACATAAATTTGGATTCTGTAAAGGAGGTTACATTTTGTTAAATGATCGATGTCATAGGGGAAATACCCTTTCTGAAAAGGGTTGAAGCATCAGGCAGTTTAATATCATTTGAACATGACATTGACCATGTAGTTTAACATCTTATAAGGAGGATATTGTTGTGTAATTTTACATTTTTTACTAGGATGTTATTCTATGTAGTTTAATGTCATATAGTAAGGAAATGATTAAGGGCTATTATTTTAGATCTTTTTCTTTGACTAAAAGGTTAATAATTCTCCCCTTTCATGGTAATTTATCCCAGAATGTGCTGTCATGTTTAGGTATAAGGGATAAATATTATAAGTTGTAATATGGGTATCTTCAAATCCATAGAGTGGTGTGGGGAAAAGTTATTATGGGGATAGAGGAGGTCTCTCTTGAGGATGAAATTATTGCTGGTTGAAAAGACATTTTATCGGTGAATTTATACAAATCCAATTGGGATGTGTTACAAAATAGTCAAATAGTGGCATACTATGGCTGACAGGCCCTGAAAATTTGTAGAAAACTTATGAAAATTCAACTAGGGTATGTTACAGTATAGTCTAGGAAAGGAGGTTTTAGGAATTATTATATTACATTATTGATTTTCAAAGTAAGTTTATGGATATTTAGATTTCCCCAGACACATATTTTTGTTTGTGGAAGGAAACTACCTGATTATGAGAGGAGAATTACAAGTCAAAATTACTCAAGAATTAGAGAAAAGGTTTCTTAAACATATCTAACCCAAACGCAAGAAATTTTGTTCCTATAGTTTTAGATCATACAACTAGGACCAAAGCATCATGGAAACGATAGGTAATATGTATCCTAACAAACCAAGGTCATTTCTGTATACTTCAGACATGAGGTAAGGATCTGTAAACCATGAGCATGTGGGTTCTCAGGTGAAGATAAATGACATGAGAAAAATATTTGAGGGATTATTGTGGACCGAATTCAAATCACAGGTTCCAATATAATTTCATCAAGGCATACAGAGACAAAAGAGGCTTCTCTTGAGGATTAAATTACCACTAGTTGAAAAACCCATTTTGGGGGATACTTTATTAAAATCCTACTAGGGTGTGTTAAAACATAGTCAAACAGTGGTATCCTTTGGCTGATAGGCCCTTTAGGTGGGTAAATTATAAAAATCCAACTAGGTAATGTTACAACATAGTTAGGAAAAGGAATATTAAAGTATTATACATTCAATCACTAGTAGATGGAGAAAGAATATGAATATCCAAAAGTATCCAAGAATAGGATTATTAATTGTGGAAGGAATATCCCTAGTATAATGGAAACATTTTTACAATATTTGGCTATAAATTGTTTATCCCCTTTGTATAGATCTAACTCATATGTATAAGGGGACATCAATGTTTCCTTATTGGTCACCTGGATGAAGGCACCCAAATTAAGATCTCTTATGTAGATATTTTGTTAGTATGTAAGAGAGGAATAATTTTTCTTTACCCTATGACAAGGACTAGGACACAAGGTCTAGATATCAATGCGTATCTCAATGGGATGAGAATCAATCCACACGTAGTTCTTAGGGAACCATGCTATTTAAAGTCATGTGGTGAGGACATCAACCATGTAGTTTAACATTATGTGGTAAGGATAGAAGTGACTCGATGAGAAAAAGGTATATTATGGTTAGAATAGGGTGTAGAACCCATGTATCACTATGTATACTTATTGAAGAAAAAATCAAGCCACATGTAGTTCTAAAGAAAATTCCCCAGACTGATTGGATTTATGTATGGGAAAATGGGGGTTGGAATTTCAACTCACTCATGTGGTGAAAACCCACATCCAATCCCCTCATGTAGATCTGTCTCATACATAGGAGAGTGGGGAAATTTCTTATATTGTGTTGCGATAGGGTCTAGGGTTGAAGATCTTGAAATCAATACGTATCTCATTGGAATGATAATCAATCCACACATAGTTCTTGAGGAATCCATGTAGTATAAATTCATGTGGAAAATACATCTACTATTCCTTTTATGGTCTTACATCCAGGACCATGATAACACTGATATAAATTGATATTCCTTAATTATACAGGGGATTATTTTACCAAAACTCTTAATCCCATGTGATCTATGATTGGTTTGGGAAAATAAAGAGTAGTAAAGTGTTATTCCACCACACAAGGGAAACACATGTGAAGGATAAGGGAATTCTAGTTTTGTAGTGGTTGGAACAAGATATGAGATCCATACATTGCTACATATCTCATTGAAATGAGAATAAATCCATATGTAGTTATAAAATCCCAAGTAGTTTAATTCCATATGGTGAGGATAAAGATGAACCAATGTGAAAGAGGGGAAATGTTTTGGTTGGGACCAAGGATGGAAATCTAGGCATCACTATGTATCATGTGATGGTGGGAATCAAGCTTTGCGTAGTTCTAAAATTTTTTCTCTGCAGATCTAACTCGTACATAGAGAGTGGGGAATTTTTTTTCTCAACTAGACCCAATATGGGAGGTATGGGTGTCACTACATATCTCATTGGAATGAGAATAAATACACATGTAATTATTAGAAATATCATGTATTTTATCATCATACAATGAGTACATTAGTCGTATGGTTTAACATCTTGCAATACATGGGTCACCCAATGTGGAAAGGAATATTGTGGAAGGACCAAGGAAAATGAAACTGGTGTCACTATGTATCTTGTTAGAAAATGAATCAAGCCACATATAGTTCTTGAAAATATTTCTCCACATAAATCAGGTTTTTACATGGGGAAAGGGACTTTTATGTAATCTAGAATCATGGTTGGGATCAGGACCTAAGGTTTAGGAATCACTACATATCTTATGGGAATGAGAATCAAGACACATGTAGTTCTTAAAAATAGTTACCCACATCAATTAGGTTTTGACATGGAGAAATGGGACTTTGATGTTCTCTATAATAATTTCTAGGCCTAGGACATAAGGCCTATATGTTAATATGTATCTCATTGGAATGATAATCAATCCCTATGTGGTTCTAGAAAATATTGTTCAGTTTATCATCATGAAATGAGGACATAAACCATGCAGTTTTATGTCATGCAGTAAGGACATGAGAATTTTGGGGATTATAACTATAAAGGGGTCCAAGTTCCACTATGGAGTGTCAATGATGTGAGTGATTATTGTGCATGGGAGCTCATTTCTGGCCAAGTGGTCATCTCAACTCACTAAGGGGTTAGAGGAATATGATTGGGGCTTACACCTAAGATGGAGGCCCATATTTATGGGACCATGAAAAGTATATAATCTCATGGTATTTCATGTGTTTCTTAATTTCAAATGAGGGGGATGTTAAACATGATATTTAATGTCGCGCGGTAAGGATGAATGGTATCTTGCAGTTTTAGGTTGTACGAATAGAACCATACGTAATGCAGTTTATCATCATGCAACAAGGAAGATGATGCCATGTAGTTTAACTTCATGAAGCACAAAATTTGTGCTTGTTAATCAAAAAAATTATTTCTTTCAAAACATTACATTTGTAGGGTTCATAACAATCTATTCATCCATATAAAACAAGAAATATTTTCCATTAGAGTGGAACTTGTTTATGGAGTAAGGTCCCTCCCACCTTGACTCAAGATTTGGAGGCTTCTTTCCTGGTATCATCGAAGTTATGAGGGCCAATAAAATTTATTCTTGGAGTAATGGTCTGAGGCATACCTTCTTGATAAAATCTTGTGCTATTTAATTTTTATGGACTCCAAGTGTTGAAAGGTGTGCAATATTTTCTCATAAAGTCACTCTAATTCATCCTGTTGTTTCTGGGACTTCTCATCCATGGATATCCAGTCACAGATAGAAATATGGAGAGATGAAAATTGGACCTCAATGGTATGGACTACTTATATTCCATAGAAGAGAGAATATGAGGTCTTCTATGCGGTGGTTTGGGTTATAGTCCAGTAATCCCCTAGTGAATTCTAGAGTTTATCAGCACTAGCTTCTAGAGTATGTTTGACAGGATCTTATTGAAGGCCTCTATCTATCCATTAGTTGTTACATGATAGCGAGAGGAATGGTTGGATTTGATATCACATTCCTAAAAAATATTTTCAACCTCAGTAGAATAGAAATTGGTGTCATTTTCCATTAGTATTGTATGAGGGACACCAAATCTGGAAATGATGTTGGCTTTTATGAAGATGAAAATGCTTTTGGCCCCAAATTCTTTGAGGGGTATTGCCTCAACCCATTTTGAGAAGAAATAGGTTGTAGTTAAAATGTATTTGAACTATTTGACTATAGATGAAGGGTATATCCCCAAAACATCAATTCCCCACATATAAAATGGATAAGAGTATTTGGCTATATGTAGAAACTCTGGGGGGTTAGGGATAAAGTTTGCATGCACTTGGAAGGATGACATTTCTTGGGGAAATCCATGAAATCCTATGTCACTGAAGGATAAAAGTATCCAAGCCTTCATATTTGGTTGGAAAGCCTATATCCTGACTGGTGGGCATCGTAGTCTCTCATGTGTACTTCTTTAATGAATTAGCAAAATATTATTTGTTGATACATCTAATAATTACTTCATCAAAGCCTCATTTATAGAGTACTTTATGGTGATTTATTCCATTATAAAGAGTAAAATTGGTTTCTCACCATCTGGTTTTATCTTTCCCAACTATTTTTAGTGGGATTACTCCATTATATAGGTAGTACATGATTGGAATTATCCACCCAGTGGAAGGACCAAATGATTCATTTATAGGGCCGATTTCATTAATCTCTTCCATCTTGACTTGAACAAAAGGTGAAACCATTTGGCAAAGGGAAATGTTGATGACTGTTTATTTCGGGTTTGGATATTCCAAAACTATGATGCATTATCTAATTCATATTCCTGGGTGTTCTATGATCACGGGACATGAGTCAATGTTGGCTTTAAGGGGAACTTTTTCATTAACCCTCAGACATAGTCAAGTAGGGAGATTAAATCTTCTTTTCTAAAGGTGTAATAATTATTGATCTATTTAATTAACAACTATGAATCACATTTCACCTCTAAGTGGTCCACTAGTATTTAGAGAACTAGTTATAGGTCTACAATGAGGGCCTAATATTCATCCTCATTATTTTTTATGCCTTCTAAAAATAAGGAGGAGCAAAGCAAGATGGTTTTTGCTGGAGAGATGAAAATGATCCCCAAACTAACTTTTTTGAGCTTAGGGTATTCTAATATCTTCCATATTAGTATCATGGAGGCACCATAAAAATAAATTTCCCATGTTTTGGGGCCTTATTGAATGGAAAAGATCTATTCATCCAACAATTTAGTATTTAATGATGTTGTTTTTGCAGACATGTGCTATGTAAGAAAATATACTAAAGCCTGGCCTTTTACTACTTTTTGAGGCATGAACTGTATGTCAAAATACTACAGGTTAACCGCCCTTCATGCCAAAAATCATTCCAATATAGGAAATTTGAGGATATATTTAAGCTAGATATTTTGAGAGACCAAATAGACCTCGTGATTCTATAAGTAGTGCCTTATTTTTTGAACAATGAAGCTTAAATCCAGACAACTCTTCTCGATATCTAAATAATGTGTCTTAGTATAGAGAATGGTTTTAATGTGATAATAAAGGTTGTTTTCATTCCTAAAATCATTATTTTTCATGAGTAAGGCACTTAGTGAACATTTCAAGGCTATCACATATATAATGAGTGGATTTCCCACAATGGGTGGCATAAATATTGGTGGCTTAAGAGATATTTCTTGAGACTTTCAAATTCTTCCTGACAGTCATCGATCTAATGACACGTGACTCCTTTCTTCATCAATTTGGTGATGGGAAAACAATTTCTTGCAAGGTTGGCTATAAATTTCTAGATGTTGGCCAAGTTTCCTTTAATTCCTCTCAACTCATTCACATTTTGAGGAGGTGACGTTCTAAGGATAGACTTTGTCTTCTCAGGGTTGAATTTGATGGTGTGATGGTGCACAATAAATCCAAGAAACTTCCCTAAGGTTACCCCAAAAGCACATTTTAAGGGGTTAATTTTTAAGATATGATTTTTTATTACATAATATGGTCTCAATATTATCTAGGTGTTCAAAACATTATCGAGACTTAACCACTAGATCATCAACATAGCATTTGAAAAACATCCCCATGAAGGGTTTGAATATGTGGTACATGGCACGTTGGTATGTGGAACTAAAATTATTTAATCCAAAGGAAATTACCCAATAGAATAATACATTATGGGGGCCCTTTATATAGTTTATTATTCATCTTCTGGGGCCATCTGAATTTGGTTGTACCTTGAATATTTATCCATAATAGATAGGGCTTGATAATCATCCATCACATAAATATGTAGTTATATGATTGGAACCAGAAACTCGTCTTTTGAAAAATTCCTGTTGAGATCCCTGAAGTGGATGCATACCCTAATTTTCCCATTTTTCTTCTTTACTGGGATGATATTGGCTAGCCATTTTGGATACTGAACTTTCTTAATGAAGTCAGCCTTGATGAGTTTGTCCACTTCAACATCAATTTTGGATGCATGAGTTGGGTGTATCCTTATAGATTCCTATTTTTATCCTCAATGGTCTTCTATAAATCCCAAGTTATGTGTAGAAAACTTGGGATCAAGGCCTAGCATATCTATGTAATTCTAAGAGAACATGTCCCTATGTTTCTTCGGTAAGGAGGTATATACCTTTTTTTATTTGGAATTCATGGCCGCACTAATCAAAGTAGGTCATGGATCTTATTTTGTGCCTAGATTTATTTTTTTGAGTACATGAAAAATGGTGGATACACCTTCTCCAAATGTTGTAGGGTTGTCCCTAAGGTCTTCCTCCTCTTACTCTCCCTCTTCTGCCTCTAATTGGAAAGTAAGTGATGAATAAAGTTTCTTAGTGTCTGAGGAGGATTCAATAATTTGTCATTCGAAAAATAAAGAAACTACTTTCAGAATGATTAATGGTGTGAGGAATTTTGGAGCTTCGAAGGTGAGATGAGTGACTAAGAATGAGAATCTTCATTTTATACCATTTTCATGAAAAATTCTTCTATCCTAGACAAAGGAATATGATTTTTTTGAATCTCATGGGATGAAATTGAGACATTTTCACATGGACTTTCATTACTTCTCAAATATTTGACAACTTCTCCAGTGCTACTAGGTTTAGTTGTCACGACTAACATAATGGATGTTTCTGGATGTGTGCTCAAATTCGGGACCACCTATTTGAGTTGGTTGATGGGAAACACATATTATGCATTGATCTTATTTAAAGTATTAGTTGGAATCATATCCAAACCATTCAGGGCATTGATCCAAAAAACATCATCAATCACATACCTTTTCCCTTCCCTCTATTAGAATCCTATGTCAATGTACTATGATTCACAGGATTTAAATGGGATTTGTTACCCTATAATGTCCCAATTTGACCATTTTTTACAATATTTGAGGCATTAGTGGTATGACTAAGGGATATTCACATGTTGATGTAGACAAGGTATTACCAATAGAATGTTGAAGGATTCATCTTATCAAATAACCATTAATTCTGATTCATACACGAGATCCCTAAATTGAGACTTGATTTTTATTTCTCTAAGTGGATTTTGGTCATTCTTGTCATAACCCTATAAAATTAAAGTTTAAGGGTAAATTTAGATTCATTAAAACCCAATTTATGAAGTATTTGGATTGTAATGAGGTTGAATCCTTTGCCGTTGTCAATAAAGGATCATTGGATATCAATGTCATTTATCCTAATAGATATATACAAGGGTCTGACATGTCCCTGTATAATAGAATCATCATCCTTGTCTATGAAATAGATGATCATGTTGCATTATACAGGATTATTCTCTACATGATATACTTCATCATCGGCACCCTCGAATTAAAATTCTTGAGGGCTTGATAAGGCCTCTATGAGTACTTCCCAGAGGTCTTTTGATAAGATTAAGGAATCCAAGATTGAAAACTTGGCTGGTACCAAGGCTAATTACTTCAAAATATCATACATGAGTTCCAAATTACTACGATTTCTAGCAAGGGGATTATCATTTGAAGCTGATTTAGGAACTACATTAATGGATTTAGATGGATCAACCCTTGAAATAGGAGATAAAGGTGATTTTATCTTAGTGTATTAGGTAAACTAGGTTTATTTACACATCAAGGATGATTAGGTGATGAAGTATCCTTTAGACGATCTTCCAGGATGACCATGTTGTAGAAAACCTAGGAATTTGTGGGGGGAATTCCTTGCTCTTGTTGGGATTGCTGGAGAGATCTCCCATGAGTTTCATCCACATAGACAATTCGAGAAGGGATGTTATTAGAATAGTGACTCTTGGTACAACCATATCTTCCCCTATATCCCCGACTCTAATAGACTCTTCCACCATTCCCCTAGTCAAGGGAAATTAATTCGGGTTCATAGTCACACTCATCATCTAAGAATAGATTCATTAAGTGAATGAAATTAATGGAACTGAAGATAACTCTTTATTTAATGGAGATTATGTCTTGAAGGTTGACTCTTGTTGTACCATTTGGCGGGGTGGTGCTCGTTCTTCTTGGACTATAGGCATGAAGTCTTCTAAAGTAAAATCCATCTTTGGACTTATCACATGCTCATATTTCTATGTTTTCTTTTATCTCTTTTGGACATGACATTTTTTTGAAGAATGGATTTTAGTGGACTGGGATGTCGATGGAGTCGGTTATGTTGCAGCGAAAGTGGTTGAGGGAATAGTCAACTATTTCTACTATGATTAGAGGATAACATGATTTTGGTTGATCATTTTTCTGATCATACAATAATTTAATTTCTGTATACCCTTTTTCACTTACTACCATTCATTCTCATCCCCTGGATCAGTGGCAGAAACACATGCTGCTTTCGCAGGTGGAATTCCCAAATTCACATGCCTAGAGTCCACCATCTTCTGAAGGATGTCATTGAAAATGAAAAATTCTTGGATTTTGTGATCCAATGCTCAATGGAAGTGGAAATGGTTTGGGAGATCTTCTTCATCGTCCTAGTTGGGCTTCTTGGGCTTTGGAAACTTGATCAAGTTGTTCTTTAATGATGAAATAAAATATCCATGGACTTGGTCATTCTAAAAATAATAAACCTTGCTCTTAGTCTCCTCAATCTATTTTTACCCCTTCTATCTTTGATCTTCTTAACGAGGTGGGAATTGTTTCTAAAACTCAGGAGGCATAATCACATGATACAGTGTAGGATTTGGAGCAGGAGTGGGTACAAGGTCCTGATTAAGTGTAACTGTGGCATCCTGTACTTTCTTTTTTCTATTTCCTTGAGCTGATGGAATCACTCGAGACTTATTTTTGGTATGTGTGATGGATTCTTCCACTCTTTGAGAAATTACAGAAATCCCTCAAAATCCTCCTATGTATTTCACAAGGAAGAGTGGTGCATGAAACTCATCACAACTATTCTCTATATAGATGGGAAACAAGTATTATTGAGTAAGAGTTAGGTTTAATGAGTATTCCAACCCCTTCCATTGAGTGATGAAATCTAAGACTCTCTCATTCTCCCACTATTTTTATTTGGAGAGGTTGATGACTATTGTCTTTTGTAATGTCGAGATAAACTGGAATAAAAACTTATGATGATGGTCTTACCACCTCATAATTGACCGAGACAACAAGTTGGAGTACCACACAAAGGTTGTTCCTTGTAGTGATTACATGAAGCACCTAAGTTTCACTACCTCTTTTTATTCAACGGTCCCCATCATGGGATCAAATAGGAAAAAAATGTGTTAAGTGATACTCCAAGTCCCCTGATCTATTTAAGATCAAAAATGAAATATTCCTGAAGTTAAATGGTTGAAGAGTCAGATCAACCCATTCGAGGTAAGGATTATTCTCTAGTTGTACTGGTACAAATCATTCTGCCATGGCTTCCAGTCAAGTTGTTAGTGACTCAATGGTGTTTATGAGCCCTCGAGGAATGTCTGGATGAGTAGGATCTTAAACAGGGGTAGTAGCAGGTAGGACCATATGTGGTGGAACTACTAGTATCTGTCATGGGTAACCTATAGGTGTAGGCCTATAAGGATACACCTTTCCTTATTTTAGATGTGAACCCAATGAAGAGAACTCTTGATCTGTTGTTGTGTGGTCCAAGTATATTGTTTGTTGGTACCCCACATTAAGCAGATTTTATAAATCCAATTAAGTAACTGTGGTTAACACTCTTTGATTTGGTACATCGATTGGGAGTGTAAGTTGAGGATCATACTATAGAACATATCTAGTAGGAAGGCTTCCTCAGAGTAGTTTTACATTGAGTCTCCCCAATTATTTCATATCTACCTATTGTTGAGAAAACATTTCCTCAATTTTGGGGGGTATAACTTTTTTCATGAAGTAGGTGAGGCACAAACTTACCTTTTACCTTTTCCTTGTTTGGTGATCTCTAAGGATGTAGTGGTAGAGTGACTGAGGGAAAACTCAGATTCAGGGAAAGTCTCTGGTTTTAGGTATGCACACATCCTTCAATCATTTTATTGTGTAATATATTTTTAACTGAAAATTCTTGCACCAAATCCTCCTCTGAATTTTCCACATTTTCTATAGGGTCTTTAGGGATAGTGTTAATGAAATTTACCAATACATAATGAATTTTAGGAACTTTATTAGTGTCTTTGTGAGACTGAATTTTTCTACACCCTCCATGAGTATTTGTCCTCTCTTTCACTGATTCCTTGGGATCCTCTTGGAAAATGGTAATTCAAATGGAATCTCCAAAAAGTTAACTCATGTGTATTCCCAATAAGGATATCAAATCATAAGATGTGAAAAATTGGGAGGAATCGTTCTGTAGTGATCCCCATAATTGGGAGAAAACCGACTTCCACTAAGGAAGAAGTTACTGAGGTAAAAAAAATCCCTCACCCCTAAGGTATGAGGTTGTTACCATTACCATTTTACAACACTTAAGGCCTGGTTTTCTGACCTCGAAGGTTGTGTTAAAAAAATCCCCCAACCTTGTGGGATGGTGTTAGTCCTAGATTTCCATGGATACTACTGTCATGGCTGGCCTTCATATTTTATAAAGTTTTGTTCAAATAGGGGCTTGGTGCATCATTTGGTATGAAACTAAACCACCTATCTACAAATATCATTGTTCTATTTACAACATTTGTGTTATATGATGATAAAATTCCCTTCAGTAGGAGGCTTAATCAAAATTTTTATATTCTTATCACAAAATATTTTCAATATCTTTATCTCTTCTATCCTAACATCAACGAGAGTCTTTTAGGGCCTATTTTTTTTGGTCATGTAATAGGTTACAAAAAAAATCCATTTTTTGAAGCTGGCCTGAAGCTATGACATTGCATGATACCACCTTTGGTGAGTTTTGATGGTTTGGGAGCACAGTGAAATGTAACACTCCATGTTCACCTAATCCTCTAATATTAACACCAGATGGGGTATTTGTGATCAATTATCATAATATTTCTAACTTTCTAAGGTGTGCAAATTGAAGGGATCCTTAATATTTCTATAACATTGGATGTCATGCAGCTAGGAGAGTTTCCAAGTTAATTTGGCATTGAATTCCTTCTATTAACTTGACCTGACTTCTATAATCATCATAGAGTAATAATTTTTCTCTAAAGTAATGAAGAGTGTTCCATATATTTAGGAGGATTTAGTGCACACAGTCTTCTGAAAAAACCTTTAAAATGATGTATTGAGGGGTGGATAAAGGCCATAACATGACTGGTATATCATATTTATCTAGATATTTCCTCATGTTTAACATGTCATCTTAATATTTTTCCAGAGGATCCTCAACCCGATCCAATCAGAGTAGACACTTTCCTATCACTTTATCATAAACAAGAATATTTTTAGGATATTCATCTATCATATTAAAAGGAATTCGATCCAAGGTGTGTTCAGATAATGATCATCACTTTGGGCTATCTTTTATCTAAGAAAATATTTCACTTGTTAGTGAAGAGGCATCAGACATGACTTTCCCTATTTTCTTGGGTGTCTCGTGGTATGAGGGATTTCTCGTCACTATATCATTAAGGGGAAGACCCTTATGATGAAGTAGAACACTACTGTAGAGAGAAATTTCCTAGTGAACACCATCATGGGGAGGACTACCATGGTAGATTATAGTAAGGGGAAGACCCTCTTTCTATTTGATCTTCTAACTATGCAGAGGGATTTCATGACTCGCATCAGGGGATGGGCTCTCGAGATCAATCAGATTATGGAAATGAAGCAAGCCTTAATGGTGAAGTTTCCAGGGTGGACCTTCGGAATTACTACTACTGCTCTCATAATTTGGTAACTAGAGAGTATGACCTTGAGTTATTAAAGATAAATGTTTGAGGGAATCAATAACTCTTTTATTGAGTAGAGTGAGATCGTAGATTAGATCTTCATTTTTTTTTCATCTCTAATGATGATTCTTTTTGAATTCCTTCTTGAGAGTGATTGGTTTCACTTTATAGGGAAATTGTTTTTCAGGTATAGAAGATTTCTTGACTCGCTACTGTGTTATTTCCATAATTTTTCTACAAGCTTTTGGAGTTTTGGAAGGGGTTTGTACTTGCCTTGTAATGGGCATTAGAATAGGCCAATTACCTCATATTGGAATGGGTGTATATTCTTAATCCAGTTGTATTTATATCATGGGTTAGTTTTCCCCATGACCCTCCTGGATGGGAGCAGAGGCATGTGTTTTATCTGGGGTGACATGCTATTGATCCACCCTATTTGTGGGGATGGATTTATGTGTTCATACCTCTATCACTATTGTTGTCACAATTATGATTTCCTGAAATGCCTCTAGAATGTGGGAAGGGATTTGTGTCTACCCTTTCACCATTGTTTGAATATGTTTGGTGAATTTAGTGAGCATAAAAGGGATATATGTCCATTATGGGACAAGAGCATGGGTATGTGTCTGCTCCTGCAGTCTATTTCCTTTCAATGGATATTGAAAGTACTCATGTGGGGGGGGGGGGGGGAGATTTGGGATTTCCCCTATTCGTCACTGGGACTTTCCGAACGACTTCTCCAGGTGATTCTGGAAAAGGATACTAGAAGGTTTAATAAATTTGGGCATGTTTGTGCACATTATTGTGGTTTTCTATTGAATTTGACTTACATAAATATTTAGATGCTACTATATGAGTGTGATGGAAAATTTGGTTGGTGAAGGCGGGTGTATGTTCCTTCACAACTACAAAATCAGCCTATTTACATGGTTGAAAACCATGGAAATAGGGTCCAAAACTGTTGTCATAGCCTACGACCACTGTTTTTCTAAACTGTGGCCGCTATGGTAGTTGCAATAGGGTCTGACCTATTTCCATAGTTTAAACTATAGAAATAGCTAGCTATATCCATGGTTTAATCATGGAAATATAAGGCTATATCCATGGTTTAAAATATGGAAATAGGTGACTATTTCCCCAGTTTAAAATTATTTCCTTCAGTGTCTATTTCTATAGTTTGAAACCATGGAAATAACCTAAAAAAATGATTCCAATGAGGTTTGATCCTTCGACCTATTCTTTATTTCCTCCAAGACTTTACCACTATTATGATCACTATTATATATATATATACTTATAAATATTTAAATAATTATATATAATAAAAATTATTAATCATTTAAAAAACAAAAAACCTAATTAACTATATAAACCATGGAAATATGTGGCTACTACCATGGTTTAAATCATGGAAATAGGAAAATATGGCCATGGTTTAAACTCTAACAATATGAAGCAATGACCACGATTTAATGCATGGAAATAGGCAGCTATGGACACACATTAAACCATGGAAATAGATGGATATGACCAAGATTTAAACCGTGGAAATAGGTGTATATGGAAATGGTTTTCTAAACCGTGGAAGCATCCCTTTCCCACTAATTTCCCTCATTTTTTGGGTTTTCCCATGAAACCTATCTCTACAACAGTCTATGTGTGCGTACGTACGGTTTATCGTCTCCACACTATGGTGTAATTTTTTTCCCTCAAAACATTATTTATATGGGTATAATGATGAATATAATGGATATAATTAATACATATGGCATGATATTTATTCTGAATAATCAATATACCATTCAGTTCCTTACCGCCTTACAATTAATGGAATCATATTGTCGCTCATGCGTACGTACAACCAACCATCTCTATGATGCGCTCATATTTATTCTCCATGTTAACCATTAAATAATGACTATAATAATTTATATAATGAGTGAATATAATAATTATGATATTAATATCATTCTATATATTAATAAAATATATCTTGTGCATAAGAAACATGACTTACGCAACAAAATAAACATAAAAAAATGAAGCAGTTAACACCCAGAACAATAGTAATAATGAAATATTATTAAAAAATGATATAAGAGGATCATATATGATATCATAAATATATATAGTTATGGTTTAATTTAATAAAATTCTTAACCATTATACATGAGGTTAACACACCCTCAAGTAAATTAAAGTACATGGTAATGGTTAATTTCACAATCTCATTATTATTCAGGATTTTTTATATGTTTCTGTTGGGAAATATTTATCAATCATATCCATGTTTCTTAAAAATATTTTCCAAAATATTTTTACTATTATCCTACTAATGTTTTAATTATTTTACCTATGTTTGTATTTTTATAAAATGGTTTTGAAAGGAATAATTTTTTTGTTTTCCAAATGAGGTACTTTATGACTTTTTTGGAAAAAATATGGAAATAATTTTTATTTTTAACTTATAAAACATGAGTGGATTTTACCACTTTAATAGTTCCATGATGTTTTTAATTTTACTTAACAATTTTACAATTTTATTTTTAAATAAAATGTTTTTTTATAAATGTGTGGTTTCTAAATAAATGATTTCGAAAAAAGGTTATTTTTCACAAAATATTTCAAACAATTTTATTAGAATATTTCCATCTATGTAAACATCATTTGTTTAATTATATATTTGATTGTGGTTGATATCTTATTAAAAAATATACCTTATTTTATTGAAGGTTTTATGATTAGTTTGATTATGAATGCTCTATTTTGATACCATTCATGATTTATGGTTAAAGTATTCACATTTCTTATGCTAGTTTTCAAAACGAATATTTATGTTGTTTATGTTTTCATATGAGTAATCCATTGGACTTAGTAAGTGACAGGTGGGGATTTCTATAGTACCTCGATGCGTCAGTAGGTCTTATGAGATGAAATAATTTGGAAAAAAACTCTTTAAATTTGTTTACAAATAGTTTTAAATTGTCAGGAGGATATATCTTAATACAAATCAAACAAGTTTCCACCCACAAACTTAAATTATCATGAGGATAGATCTTGAAATTAGCTATCTCAAGGAAAAATCTTGATAGTGCAGACATCCAAAATTATTCATTCCTTCATTATTATTATTACATGTGATTATTTTATTATTTAAAATATCCATGGTTAAGTTTCCTAGATCATTTTATTATTTAAATGGAATTTTTATTAGTTATTAACCATGCCATATTATTTATGTCATATTTACTCATAGATTTCATTATAAGCTTACCCTTACTAAGCATATGAGCTCACCCATTTATTATTTTTTATTTTTCCTCGAATTCTAATATGTGTATTATGACTGGTATTCAGGGTTACACTAAGGGTATTAATAGAATGCTCGAAGAAAATTATTTTTGTATTTTATGTTTTAAAATGTAAGGTGAGGTTCATGTATGTAATCTATTTTCCAAGACTGCTAAAATTATTAGTCCTTCAGGATTTTATTCCTTGTAATTATAAAAATTTAATAAATTAATGCACCGAATACAAGATTTTGGGGTCAGGGCATTACAATTGGTATAAAAGGAAGGTTAGTGTAAACCATGGAAACTAGTTTTAGAAAATCATGGATTTGAAAACTAAACCCTATGACTGAATTTTAGGATAAGAATAAGTATATGATATCATCCTATTGATTTTATAATGACAATGGGTAACCTAGTTTAAACCTATGGACTCATATATTGAGAAAAAGATGACATGATTTAGACATCCTAAAAATTATTCTTCATAACCATATCATTATGATTAGTGTTTCTCACTTTGTGGCTTAGGTTTTGGTCAATGGTTAAAATTTGCAAGGTTATACAAGTAGTTTTTATTCTACAAATGGTGAAGATACTACCAAATAAAAATAAAAGGAAGGATGTATTAAGGAATAAGATGATGAAGCAGAGTTAATGGTTTAATAAAGAGATATAATTATTAAATTTCTTGTGTATTTGTATTCAAGAATTATTTCATAAATGGTTCTTTGATTATAAGAATCATGAGATATATAAGGTTGTACTGTAGTACTTCTTCTTTAAATATTTGGAAGCATGAAAATTTTCATTATGTTTTTTAAGGTGACCAAATATTTGGAATATGACAATAAGAGATACATTATGTTGTTTGGGGAATATGATGTTATTTTGGAAATTTAGAGACATTTTTGAACAGTGAATTTGGACATAAGTATTTCAGCCGAGTCTTATAGTTGGAATGGATTAAGTTGAACTTTGGATATTATTGTTTGTGGTTAAGGTGTGATTTATTATATAACCTCTGCTAACCATTTTGGTTTTGATAATATATAAAGGTCAAAGGAACGACTTAAGGATCTTTTGATAAAGGTTATTCATGAATAAAATTCATCTTGAATATTGATATTTTGGTTTAATAAATGAAGTGAAAATAGATCTAAGCACAACTAAAGGATGATATTATGCTTATGACATGGAAAGAAATCAATTAAGTGTTTATCTGAATAGAAAAATAATTCTTCAACTCTAGGTAAAATATCTTGAAACCGAAAATGTTATCCTAATACCTTATTTTCTGATTAATAAAATGGCCCCTCGTATCATTATAGAATTATATATTTGTGATTGTTAACTTTTTCCTGACCATATTCTCTATCACTCTCTATCAGAACATGATAGTTAGATTTCTCTTCCATGTCCATGTATTCATATATGGAACCCTAGTATGTGTTATCTTTAGTGACCTTTATACTTCCCTTTCTTTATTTTAAAGAATAAGTCTCATTAATCCAATAAATATATTATGAAAAGTCAAAACCTTAGTTTTATATCATGAGTTTCAATTTCAAGGATGCAATTTATTGAAGGAGGGGAGAATGTAACACCCTAAGATTTTACAGTATGTCTCTTCTTAAATAAATTTAATTTCTTTGATAGCTTACTCTATATGAAAAACCATTATATGTTTACTCTACAAACAAAAATGAGTTAGCTTGTGTTACACACAAAGGAAACTTTCTTCATTATCTTGCGTTATACAAAAGAATGAGTTTTACCAAACAATAGTATGTTATTAAAACATTATTATACGATATAACCTAGCCATTAAATTACTAGTTATGAATATGATTAAACATATTATGAAATTTATATATATTCCATATAATTTTCAAATTCATATGACGTGTTTTCTAGATATGATATTAGGACAAATCCAATTTTTTTGCATAAAAAAAATATTTTTCAAAAATAGTAATTTTACTGCCTTTTAATGGTGAACAAATTTTAAATATAATTTTTGACACTTTTATAATTTTTATATGACAAAAATAATCTTCTTATTTGAACTCAAAATGTCAAAATTTTCTTAGGGTAAATTTTTGGCATTCTTCTGAGAAGTTTCATTTTTTGATGAATAGTAAAAAAATACTGCATTGTAGTTAAAAACAGACTTTTCATTTAAATAATAATAATTATTTAAATTAATTTTTAAAGTCAAAATAGATCAATAATGAATATATTAATTCAATTTATATACTTTAAATCATCTTTATATTGAAATTAAACATAAAAACTTAGTGAACTTTTAAACGTTTTCTTTTACCTACTTTCTCGCCAAGTCTACGGGATTAGCGTTAAATTTAAATTAGACACTTCGGTGAATTAAATTTAGAAAAATGGACATAAATTATTGTAATCAGTATTATATTCATAGTATAATAGGATCAAATTAATCTTTGGTGAATATAAACATTCGTATTTCTTTATTACCACTGTTAAGGGTAAATTAGGTAATTAAAGGTAAAAATAATATTATAATATTATAAAATTACCCTAAAACTTATCCTATTTTAATTGGATAATTGTTTCTCAACCAAAATAAACCTTATTCCGAAATTATAATCTTTTTAAGCCACTTGGATAAGAAAATGACATTTATTATCTTTTATTTAAAGATAAGTTGAAAATATCATACTCGTATTTTTAATAACTAAATAATTTTTAATATGTTGTTATGAAGAAGATAAATTTGACTATAAATAGTAATTTGAAATATAATAAATTTATATTCATCATGATATATTTAAAAAAAAATTAGATATGAAATAATTTAATTAAAGGCTTTCATAATATTGATACAATAATTATTTAATTAATGGAAATATCAAATAAATGATATTAAAAATATTAAAATAAATATAATTTGACATAATTAATGATATAAAAAATTATAGATAACATATACATGTTATTTATATATTATAAGTGTTAGTTTGAAGTTATCATGTTTTTATGATATTTTAAAAAACAAATAATGAATAGTATCAAAATTGACATAAATGATACTTTAAAATAAATAATATTTTATTAAATGATAAAAAATTAATAAAAATCTAAAATTCGTCCAAATAACTATAATATGGTTATGTATGTCCTTAATGATCCATTATGGGTTCTTTTTTCATTTTATAGTAACTATATTAACCCTAAAGAGTAAAAAAGCCATGTTTTGAGGGTATGAGTTAAATGGTTTAACTAAGGGTTAAATCCAAAAGATAAGGTTAATATTGTGACCTAAACATGTGTAAAAATCATTGGTTGAGATTATTTCAATCCATACTCATATTAAATTTAAAATAACTCACTTCAGATCCATTTTGAATTAAAAAATTAATTTATATTAATTAAATATTTTGAGAGTTTCCTAAAGTGATCATCACCTCAATTATAAAAGGAAACCACATCCCTAACTTACTTACACCACTTTTAGCCTTATATCTCGACCAAAACCTACCGATTTACCTTCTCAAATTACATATAAAAATTCTATAGGTTATGGTCTTCTCAAAAGACTAACCCTAGTTTCCTTAAGAGGAGATCCAAAGGAGCTTTGCTAAAGAAGAGGTAATCATCTTTACCAACTCTTTCTAGTTAATTTCCTTTTATAATTATTCTTCCTATGTTGTTTACATAATAATTTAATAACTCATGTATTATATATCTGATGAGATTTTATTATGATTATGGTACAACCATATTCCTCCTTTTATCCATCCTATGAAAAACAATATCACCATGCGTGCGTACGTACAACTTACCATCTCCACACTATGGTGTAATTTGTTTTTCATCAACACTTTATTGGGATGGGTATAATACTAAATAAAAAATATATAAATAATAAATATTACATGATATTTATTATTCATAATTAATATACCATCCAATTCCTTACCATTTTACCATTAAGGGAATAATATCATCACTCATGTGTACATACGACCTACCATCTCCACGATGTGATGGGATTAATTCTCCATATTGACCATTAAATAATGATTATAAAAAAATTGTATGATGATGGAATATAATATTTATTAACTTAATATAATTATTTATATGAATAAAATATATCCTATTTATAATAAATAAGACTTACATGACAAAACAAACATAAGAAAATGAAGTAGTTAACACCCGAAACAATTGTAATAATGAAATATTATTAACAAAATGGCATAATAGGCTCGTATATTCAATCATAAATATGGATATAGTTTTAGTATAATTTTATAACATGATTTAAACATTATACAGGAGGTTAACACACCCTCGACTAAAGGAAATTGCAATTTAGGGGTTAATTTCACAATCTCATTATTATTTGGGATTATTTATATGTAAGTATCTGCTGAGAAATATTAATCATCCATATCCATGTTTCTTAAAAATATTTTCAAAAATATTTTTACTATTATCCTAGTAATGTTTTAAGTCTATTAACCTTGTTTTACTTTTTATAAAATGGGTTTTAAATAATTTTTTTGTCATTTTCTAAATGAGGTACTTTATGACCTTTTCAACAAAAATACGGAAATAATGTTTATTTTTAACTTATACGGCATGAGGGGATTTTATTTCCATCATGAAGCATTGATTTTTTTATGGTTCCTTCACAAGTTTACAATTTTTTTAAATAAAATGTTTTATTTTATAAAATTTCAGCTTTATAATAAATGATTTCAAAGAAAAAGTGTATTTTTCTCAAGATATTTCAAATGATTTTATTAGAGTATTTTCACCTCTATCAACATAATTTGTTGAATTTTATATTTTATTGAGTTTGATATCTTATTATACAATCTACCTTATTTTATTAAATCCTTTTTGATTAGTTTGACTGTGGATGTTCTATTTTGATACCATTCTTGGTTTATGGTTAAAGTATTCACATTTCAGATGCTAGTTTTTCAATATGAATGTTTATGTTGATTTTGTTTTCATATGAGGAATACATTGGACTTACTAAGTGATAGGTGAGGCCTTATATAGACCCTCTATGCATCAGTAGGTTTCATGAGATGCAATTAGTTGGAAATAAACCCTTCACATTTGTTTCCAAGCAGTTTTCAATTATCAGAAGGATAGATCTTGACAAAAATCCGATGCGTTTCTACCCATATACTTAAAATGTCATGAGGATATATCTTAGTAGTATCTATATTGTGGATAGATCTTGATAGTGAAGAAATCCAACATTATGAATTTCATCATTGTTATTATTCAATGTTATTATTTGAGTAGTTATAATATCCTCAGTCAAGTTTCCTAACCCTTGTGATTATTTAAATGGAATTTGTATTAGTTATTTACATTTCCATATTATTTATCCCATATTTACTCATAACTTACATTGTATGTTTACCCTTACTAAGAATCTGAGCTCACCCATTTCTTATGTTTTGATTTTCCCAGGATTCCAAGATGTGTATTATGACTGATATTTAGGGTACACTAAGGGGATTAATGGCATGCTAGAAGAAAATTTGTGTATTTAATGTTTTAAAATGTAATGTAAGGTTCATGTATGTAATATATTTTCCAAGACTGCTAAACTAATCGGTACTTCATTATTTGATTCCTTGTAATTATGCCAATGTAATAAATTAATACACCAACTCCAAGCTTCTGGGGTCAGGTCGTTATAGTTTCCAACATGGTTTATTTGTGGAATAAAGAACACCCAACACACGGTGTGGATAATATGAATCAAAGTGAATTAGTTTGATAGTGGATGAGCTTCCATGATTCATTTGTGATGTGTAGGAATTAACTGTATATAAATCCAACTCACAGTGTGTACAATATGAATCAAAGTGAATTTTGTAAACTTAAAACTAATATTTTATCTCATAATGCATGCAACATAGTCAAAACCAAGAAAACATGCTCAAATTATTTTGTTACATTAAGAAAACAATATGTGATCCATTTATGATGTGTAGGAAACAACTACACATCAATTCAACACACTGTGTGGATAGTATGATTGAAAGTGTGTGTTTTCATTTAAAATGTCATTTTAGTTCAAAATGTGCATCACATACTCAAAATTGAGTAAACATACTTAGATTGTTATGATTTTTTAAGTAAAAAATATCAATAATTCATTTGTGAACTTTATGAATTAATCACACATCAATTTGATATACATTATGGTTGATATGAATAAAAGTACATGTTTTCATTTAAAAGTGAAATTTCAATTAAAAAAGTGTTCCATGTACTCAAAATACAGAAAAAAATTAAATTTCTTTGATTCTTTATAAAAATAATCCATAATTCATTTGTGATGTGTAGGAATCAACCACACATTAATCTGAAATATGGTGTGGTTGGTTTGACTGTAAGTGTGTTATTTCATTTTAAATTAATATTTTAGTTCAAAATGCTTGTCACATATTAAAAATCAATAAAAAAATACTCTAATTATATTAATACATTAGGAAGAAATAGATAATTCATTTTGGAAGTGTATGAATTAACCGTGTCACGAACCAACTCAGGTCGACCCTGAACCGATCACCTGATCTGATCCACAGTAAGGCCCGAGAGGCATTCCTGATCCTCTAAGGATGATGAAAAGTGACAAGGGAATCAATATAGTACAAAAAGGGAATTATTTCACCCAATAATATAATAGAAATAAAAAATCATCCAGTTGCACATGCAGTTCAACATATAACTGAAACCGAAATAAAAATCATTTAAACAGGAAACTATAAAATGAAACAAAACTACATTCATAGACTAACCAAACTAAACACCCACTATTTCCATGTGATCATGCAGGTCACTCTCCAACTCAACAATGAACTATCTCCCAAGGCGAAAAAACCGAAGTTAGAACCTGCGACAAAAACTAAAAATAAGAAAAAACTATAGGCATGAGTATTAAAACATAGTAGGTAGGCCCAGATACTTTTATTCCCAATGAAAATGATTTAAATAAAGAAACATTGAACTTAGGTTCAAAATACAATATATGAATATAAGTTTTCCACACTTTTCATTTTAAATAATACAAATCACAAACAATACATTACCCTCCTGTTTTAAAATAAGGCTCAAGGTAAAATGGAAAGGGGGACCAAGTAATAATTTCTCATCTTCATATCAGTGAAAATGGAGAAATACTTGTTCATTCAAACATACTTTTTGAAAACCTTTTTAGCAATCCACATATTCACCATTTTTCAAGAAAACACTAAAACCAAGTACACAAAATGTAATTCTACACTATGAGGGTAATCGAACTAACCATATTAGTATCGAATAAAACACAGGAAATCCTAGGAACTTAGAGGAGAACCAGAACATACTAATATATGGGACCCCATCCCCATTAGCATGCCACACATGATGAAATCAAAACACCCAAATACCCAACCACCCTAACTCAGTACAGACCGAGGGGCCCAATATCATAGCAATAAACCCAAATATATCCACCTACTATGTGCCACTGGTCAGTATGTCAAATACCAATGCATAAATCATTCTCATTAATCCTCATAGATATGATTGATTCCCATGCTATGTTTTTAAAGGGGTGTTCCAACAAGATCAAGCAACAAGCCATATACGAAACATCACACATAATCGGAACCACCCCATCACTTCGAGGGGTAGTCCTTGCCTTTAAACAATAATCATACAAGGGAGGTCCCATACCGAGGACACTACCTTCCCATGGTAAACCAATAAAGAAAGGCTCACTCCCCAAAGGGTTTTCCAAATGACCATTTAATAAAAATTCCAAACGGGACTCATGTCATTTTCACGCATCAACCTTTAATAAACAACTACACCCAAGCCGTTTTCAATAACAAGACATTTTTATTAGAAATCCACTTTGAAAACAAAAACCACCATTTGAATGTCAAAAAATCATTCACAAAACCAAACCATGCATTTAGAAACCACAAACTATTTAGAAAATCCAACCGAAAGATTTAACTAATTCATGGTCTGCACAACTCAACAAAACACACCACACCTTAAAAAAATCAATTTCAAAGTCATACACACACCACTTTGACAACCGAAATCCAAAATCCACTTGGAAATCCAATTAAGAAAAACCAGCCACTACATTAAATCAAGAATAAATTTATAAGATCTAACCAGGCATTTGATAAACACTCAGCATGCACAGCACTAAAAAACAATTTTAGGCAACTCAAGTACAAAGAGGGCCTTTATTTCATGATATGAGATTATTATAAAAACCATAAATTAATAACTAACATTAAATAAAAGTGTAGAAAAACAAGAAATCAATAATTCATTAATTTAATGGACAATGAAAAGGGATCCTACCTCAAAGGAGAACCATGCCAACACCTGGCATTGGATAGATTTATCAGCGACCACCCAAAATCACACAATAAAGTTTAACACACTACAAAATCAAATCTAGGGACTCAAAACTACATAAGGACACTAAATTAAACTGTGTGAAACCAATAATTGGGAAGAAAACCTTCACATCAAATGGTAGTTTCAACCTAAGATGGTCTGAAAACCATACCTTTTATGGAGGGAAACAGAACCCACCTGATGGGGTCACAAGAGATGAGTTGCACGCTCAGAAGAGGAAGTCGTTGTCGGATGAGGGTCGTACCGGTGACGTAGTGCACCGAAGAGGTTGTGCTGGTAGGGAAGGTTGCCGGAGGAGGACTGGAAGGGGGTTGCGCGGTTGGGTTGGTCGGGGTGATTTAGGGGGAAGGGTTTTTTTAGTTTAATGGGGTAGGGCGTTTATTAATTGGGGAAATGGGGTGGTGTAGCGCCACTTGAAGTGGCACTTTTCACCCCACGCCCCACCCCCTTAACCTACCTTTAATATATATATACATATATATTATAATAAATATAATACACATATAATAAATTTATTATAAATATAAAATACAATATAAATAGGATTAAATATATAAGAAATATAATAAGTATATGTGTAAATATAGTAATAAATATAATAAAAATATAATTGTAAATATAATAATAAATATGTAATTGTAAGAATTTATTATATTTACATATAATTAAATAAATATATAATAAATATATTATAACTATAATAAATATATAATAAATATAATGAATACATTATAAATATAATAAAAATATTTTAAATATATTAAATATATTAAAAATGTAATAAATTTATAATAAATATAAAATATTATAAATTTAAAAATATTATAAAAATATTATATCTTTAAATTATATACACTTATTTATAATTATTAATATATAATTATATATTTATATATATATACATATATTTATATAAATAAATTTTTATAAATAATTTCATATTTATAAATTCATATTTATTAATATATATTTATAATTATATATATATATATATATATATATTATTTATTTATAATTCTTATCATGTAATATATATTTATATATATATATTATAAATCTATCTTAATATATCAATATTTAAAATTATATATAAATATTTATTTTATATTTATAATATATTTATTAAATTTAATAAGGATTATATATATACATATAAATCAATATTTATATAATTAAAAATATATTTAAAGAATTCTAATTATATATTTAGTATATTTTTATTATATTTATAAAAATTTATTATAGTAATTATATATTAATTATAAATATACCTGTAAATATAATGATAATTACATTTTTACTATAAATATTTATAATTGTATATTTATTACAAATATTAAAACATATTTATCTATGATAGTAAGGAGATATTTATTATAAATATCAATACTTATGTATTTAAAAATAAATCTTAATTAAATTAGAAATATAAAAAAATATAATTTGAAGTGGCGCTTTGACCCATTCGGCCCCACACCACCCCCAACCCCCATATATATATTATATAAAATCATAATAATAATAATAAATTTATAATAAATTTATTTATGATAATAAATATAATTTCTACAATAAATATGTAATTATAATAAATATATGATCATAGTAATAAATATGTAATTAGTAATAAATTTGATTATAATAAATATATGATTATGATAAATATATTTATTTATAATTATATTTAGAAATATATTTCTAAATATAATTATAAATATCATAAATATATTTAGACAAATATGATTATAATAAATATATGATTATAATAAATATATAATCATGAAGAACAAAAAAGTATAATTATAAATTAATAAATATATAATTTCATATATTTATAATAAATTTATTTATTTTGAATATAATAAATAAATTATAAATATAATATATAATAAATGTATAATTATAAATATAATAAATTTATAATTATAAATATAACAAATATATGATAAATATAAAATAAAAATTTACATATTTACAATTATATATTAATTATATTAATAATTATTAATATAATATATATAAATATAATAATAATAATAATTAATAAAAAAATTATTAAGTGTAATAATAATAATAATAATCCCAATAAAATTAATAATATTTTCATTATTATTATTGTCAAAGAAACACTTTTAAATTTTATCACACGTTTCATATTTTATTTTTAACTTTCATTCAACTTCACTTCATTATTATTTTATTTTTTTAAATTTATTTTGAAAACCGGGCAGGATGCACAATGACCAGGGTGTAGCCGCACGATCTCCAAGTTGTGCCCTATCCATGGGCCTGATGCTATTAAGCCCAAAACACCTATTTTTAAATAAAACTAAAAAATTTTAATCAGGACTTATCCTGAACCCAAACAAATTTATCTGAGATGAGAAAATAATAAGATAAATAATTTACAAAAATTGGGATGTGACATACCACACATCAATTCGACGCACATTGTGTCCAATATAACTGAAAGCATATGTTTTCAATTAAAAGTGACATTTTAATTAAAAACATGCATCATATACTCGAGAAAACACACTATGGTTATCCTAATACTTTAGTAAAAATATTAATGATTCACTTGTAACATGTAGGAATCAAATATACATCAATCAAGCACATAGTGTGGTGGATATGACTCAAAGTGTTTTTTTTCAATATAAAAGCAAAATTTTAGCTCAAAACACACATCATATAGTCAAAACTGAGAAAACAAGATCAAGTTATCTTGATACATTTAAAAAATGATTCATTATTCTTTTGTAATGTATAATAATCAACTGTGTATCAATCAAACACAGTGTGTGGTCGGATTAACTGAAATTGCATGATTTTAGTTTAAAAGTGACATTTTAGTCTAAAATATACATCACATACTGAAACCAAAAAAAATCAATCTAATTGTATAAATACTTTAGGAAAAATATATTTGATTCATTTGTGGCATGTAGGAATTAACCTCATGTCAATTTTACACATGTTATGGTTAGTATGACAGAAAGTACATATTTTCATTTAATAATTACATTTTAGTTCATAATGCATGTCACATACACAAAATCAATAAAAATAACTTGTATTGTCATGATATTTTTGGAAAATGATTAGTAATTCATTTATGATTGGTAGGAATTAACAACATGATAATCTAACATGTGGTGTTACTTGTGTGATTGAAAGTGCGTGTTTTCATTTAAAAATGAAATTTTAGTTCTAAATGCATATCACATACTCAAAACCAAGAAAATGTGCTCTGATTGTCAAGATATTTTAGAACAATTGATTATTCATTTCTGACCGGTAGTAATTGACCACATATCATTCCAATTGAAATTTATAATGGATTATATTGAATTTAAGTAAAATTTTTTCAAAATTTTTTATGTTCTATTGCTAAAATAAATATTTTTTTATTTCAGGAATTCACTTATGAGGTTGTGTTGATCATCGTAGAAGGCATACTAAGAGAGTTTTTTCTTTATTGGTAGTAATTATTTTTGTTTGCAATTATTTTTTTGTAATTAAATTTTAGACCAATGTAATTATATTGTACTAAAATTATTTAATGTAATATTGCTTAATTTAAATTTAAATTGTTTTTATATTTAATGTAATATTTGTACTACAATTTAAATTGTTTTTTTGTTTATTATTGACTAATTTAGAGGGTTGTAGATATAAATTCTAGCATTCTATAGCAGCCTGGAAGGGATTTTATTAGTGCTAACATCAGTGACGATAAAAGTGTCCACCTTTTAAAGATGCTCACAACATAAATGTTTTTTAGAACTGAAAAAAATGATATCTAGCTCTGATATTATGTGATGATGTGCTTATGTTACTATTTCTCCTCTGAGGTGGTGTGTTTACGGGCATTGCGGATATGGAAATTTACCACTCCTTTGTTTCGACCCGTTCGACATTATTATCCTTTAAAGAAGGTTGAATCACCCCTACGGGAACTATCGATCCCAGCGGGTGATTGTGTGGGGGTAAAGCACTCATGCAATCATTCCTTCTCAGATATAACTTCCTCAGATGGTCTCCAACGAGTTTATTCATGGAGCCAAGAATTCCCAATGACCTTGTTATCTATGATTCATGGATCTGCTTTCCAAAGGCAAGTAGAAATTGGCTAACAATTTGGACAACGACACTTAAGGACCCCATTGGTTGAGAGGATGGGAGTTCAGGCTCACCGCGCCCTTTTGGGGGAGGATTTTTCCCTATTCTAGGACTCTCTTATAGATTTAATGCGTGTTCATATGCTCGTGAATCCTTGGTTCATTCCTGAAGAGTGTGTCCGTAGGATACCCTTAGTTTTCAAGATCACAGTGACCATTCATATAGTTTATTCCATGGAGGTGATGCTGAATTAGCCATATTATAAGGTGCTTTGGAGTTTATCATCATCTAGGAGGGACTGAAGGTGACTTGATGTTGGGACCGGGCTCATAAGGAGGGCTTCCTATGTATCCTCGAGAGAGGAATCAGAACCCACATATTTCAAATTGTATGGGGATTAGGCATAGGAACTGCCCATTTGAGGGGGTATAGTTGGGTAGACCCTTCTGGATGGGCACCCTTTTGAGATTGAGCCTTCGGGTAGGCATCCTACGTATCCTGATTTGATTAGAAATTAGAGTTCTCATAGTTCAGATTGTGTGCTGATGTTGTAATCCTCACAAACCTCTAAGCATGCGTAAGTCATGCTCGGTGTGAGAAACAAGAGGATTTGAGAGATTAATCAATGCACATTCATCCTCCCCTATTAGTGGGGGAGGGAGAGCCTGCGATGGAATAGGACGGGGCGATCGTGGGTGAGGGTGGAGAGCAACAGACCCTTTAATGTGATATGACATTAAAGGTCATGCGGCCCTACCTCGGAAGATTGGGGACTTACCTCAGTGGGAGGGCCCCAGAGTGTCATGTGAGGTATACTACAGTTTAAAGTCATATAGCTTGGATGATGATTAACATGATGATAATCATGTTGGGATGTTCAAACATTCCTCGAGCATGAGAGGGAAGGAATGTGCAAACCATGATTCCAGAGTATCTCAGATTAGAAGAAATGATACGAGGCATGGAATCTATTGAGGCATACAGAGGTAGGAAATGACTCTCCAGTGGATGAATTTTCCTTTAGTTAATGGCCATTTTTGTGGGAAACATATACAGGACCACTAGGTCATGATGTTCATAGTCAAGTAGAGGTTTCCTCAGGATACTAGCCTTCCTCTTCTGATGTTTAGGGAGGTTTATGAAGATCCTAAATCACCCGATATACAACAGTTTAAATTCATATAGACTGTACTATGGAACCATATTTTAATGTTGTATTTTCGGGACTGATACCATATAGTTTAATGTCATGTGGTTAGGATGATAAATCATTGTTTAAGTCCATAGAGTTTGGACCGTGGTTGTTGAATCCATGATTAACTGTAGGATAATCGGGTTGGGATGTTATGACATGCCTCAAACATGATAGGGAAGGAAATTGTAAACCACGACTTTAGGGATTCTCGTAGCAGGAGAAATAATATGGTTCATGGAAGCCATTGAGGCATACAGAGGTAGGAAAGGACTCTCTTGAGGACGAATTTTCCTTTGGTTGATAGACATTTTTGTGGGCAACATATGCAAAGCCACCGAGGATTGATGTGTATAGTCAATAAAAGGTGTCCACAAGACACTAGCCTTCCTCTTCTGATGTTTATAAATGTTTATGAGGATCCAACATCACAAGAGACACAGATTTTGATGGATTGAAAGGTTGTGTCCTGACATGATAGGAATATTCAGACTGTGATTGTCTATAGAGTTCTGGGTAAACCTGGCATAGGAGACATGCGGTAGGGTTTTCGAGAGGTGCATGAGGAATATCTCTTCTCATGGTATTTAAGGGGTGGAAGTTGTGATGGAATAAGGGAGAAATGGAAAATGTCATCGACTCAGAGCCAAAAGTTCACGGTTTGACTCTCCACTTTTCATGGCGGTAGTGACGGTAGCGAAGGGACCAGACTGGGACCGCAACCCAGCACTGATCTGAAGCGGGGGTGCGAGGGCATAGCCCCCACAATATGGACTAGTGGGTGAGAACTTTTTTCTGCATAGGGTGTCCACGTAATAGTTGGCCACATAGGAGCTAGCTGCTTAGGATGGCACACTGAGGGAATGGACGCGTACGATGGTATGTAGAGGAGCTTTCCGCCAAGGGTGGTACATGGAAGAGCTTGCTGCGAAATTTATTTCACATAGGGGGTCCTTGTACCACATTCTACATATGTGCATCCATGAACCAATTTTATTATAATTTTTTATTGGTTCTCTGGTTGGCTGTGGAGGTTCTTCCAAATATGGTTCGCAATGAGGACTTCTGCAAACTTATTTATGCATATGGTTCACAGGATGAATTTCTCGAACTATTTTGGATGCGGGAAGAAGTTATGAGAACTACTTCGAGTGAAGGAGAAATTTATCCCACACCATCTACATTATTTGTCCACTTTTCACCCATCCGAGAGCTCCCTATCCCCATCTTCCTTATCCCCTTATTTTCTTCGATTCCCCTAGTGGTACTTTTACAGGGTGCTACAGAAGCTATATCTGTGGTTCGTGAAACACCTTCTGTAAAAGCCCATAGAAGAAATATGGCCTGCAGATGAATCAGTCAACCACGATTGTTGGAGGTTGCGGTACGCTGTCGGCTTCTCCTCATCTGCAAACCACATCGTTCGTGAGGATGGTGTGCGGGGCGTACTTCCATCGGATTTTTTCCAACGAAAATGGTTCCCAACACCTTCTGTTCGTGGGTGGTAATTCACCGCGAACTATATCGTTCGCTGGCCAATGCCTCATGGTCCAACATATCATAGGTCATCCACATAATAATGGTTTACAATTTATGCCTTCCTCTAACCTTTCTCAGTGATGGTATGCGGCCAAGAAATAATCTTTTGCAAAATTTGATTTCCTTAAATTTATTCTCAAATTTTCAATCCAATTTTCCTTACTGGACATCTGGGAGTATTCAATTTCCCTTTGCTAAATTTATGGGACCCTACAGTTACTAAAAAAATTTGAAGATATATTTTGAAGAGAATTTATGGTAGAATTATTAAAAATTATCATGGTAATGTATTTAATAGTTAATGAATAAATATTGGAGAAAAAATTTAAATTGTTGATGAATCATGTTGGGAATTAATTTGGATGTATTAAAGAAGCCATTGATACATTGAGTAAAGTTTTAATGGAACACAGTTTCATTGAACAAAAGGTTCAGTTTAGTTCACATGTCATTATGTTTTTAAGAAATGGATGTTGCCTTATGTTTTATGGATTCAATCTCAAAATTGGTTCAAATATCTTTTATTTGTGGGAGAAAATTAAAACACATTCAAATAATCCATCTAATTAAATCTACATAGATCATATTTTAAGGAAAAAAAACAAAAAACATAAAGGTTTTATTAGATCTACTCAAAAAAATGATTTTTACCTAAAAATTATTTAAAATAAATAAAATAAAGTTAGAAAAACTCTTCTAAAGTGAATCTGAATTTAAAAATAGAATCATTATGGATTATTCATATAGATATTCTATAGAACACCTAAATATGAATCACATAGATCTTGTTATAGAAACATCATAAGTCTCTCTCCTTCTTATAATGTGTGCCTATATTTTGGTGGTTTTGGAACACTAAACTACCAAAATTATAAGTAATATCAAGTAGCAAGTTGAACCCAACCTAAAACTACATGAATATGCTTGAACATATTATCATCACTTTCCTGAATATTATCTCTCTAAAAGAAATAAGACCCTAAGATATGATGTCACATGTATCACAAATAAAATATAAAGGAATAATCAATAAAATCTATCAGTGAGTTTATGATTGTGTTTTGGAATAGTTAGTTAGAGATTATAAGATTTTATATGGATTTACCATCTAGTTAAAGGGATACTATATCTTCCTAACCTCTACTCACTATAAATTTATTTCTATAAGAGGTGAAATTTATTTGAATTTCATAAATTATATGATGCATAAATGATTCAGGTAAAGTATATATTAGGCTAGACCATGTCAGGTTTGAGTACCCAAAGGACAAGTTGCATTCTAATTTGTTTCTTGATGGTTCTGTTATATGTTCTCTTTGAGTTTAAGTTTAAATACCATTTGAATGTATCTTTTGGGTCATATTTTGTGTTATAACATTTTTGGTGTGATTATCTTTATGTAATTATGTGGATTGAGATGAATATGGTGGGGGACATCATGAAAATGTATGGATTTAGGTGTCCTAGTAGTTACAGTCAATAGTTGCTTTACATTATTGGGATTATATTTATTATTGATATTATGAATTTAAATTACCAAACATGGTTTATATTATTGTAATTGTGAAATGGATTACATAGGTGACATTATTTGGGTGGTTTATTGAGTTTCATGGTTGATGTTATTTGGATAAGGCATTGAGTTGTCAGTCGATGTTACAATTATTCCATGTAATTGATTGATATTGATTATGTTGGGTGAGGTGTTGGAAATGAGATGTAGAACTCCCACTATGGTTTGGGGACCTCATTAGAAATAATTATGTGAGGTTTTGGTAAACTTCTACTTGGGTGTAAGGGCCTTGTTGGTAATGAAAGGGTGGGGTTTGGAGGTAGTCAGTCCACTATGGAGTAGGAGATTCCCATTCATGGTTTTTTCTCATGGTTTTAGATCCCCTTGGGTTTTGGTTAAGAAAAAAAGTGTGAAATGTTTAGTTCAGAAACATGATATTGATGTTTTGTGGGTTATGGTTTGTGATAAAGCTTGTTTATATTTAAAGTGATTTCATATGGTTTTATAAACTTTCATGGGTTTAAGTAATGTTTTATAAAATGCATTTGTAGCTTGTTGGATTTTCACATTCATGGTATACATGGGAAGTCTTAGGGATATTATACCGGGAAATTTTATCACCCCCACATGTATATCTTGGTGAACATGCGTATGTTGTTGACTTGAGTTGTAGGTTTCTTGGGCGTCGATTCATTGGATGCAATGGAGTAATAGTGATCTTCTAGTGGACACTAGTGGAGGATGGGTCATCAGTTTTAGTTAGTTCCTTTGTATAGAGTGGTATATGTATCATGTAGTTTAATTTCATGTCATTTTATTATTTTTGTATTTGTTGGTGGTGTATGCATTTACATTCATAGATTTACATTATGTACTATTTTATAGGGATACAAATATTATGTGATTTGGGTTTTCATATCATTCCATGCACCAGGTGATTCATTTTTTTGCTAGAGATATTTTAGTAATAAAAATAATGATTCCAAGGACTGAAAAACATTTCAAATCAACTTAGGGACATGTTTGAGTAGCCATACAGGTCGGGGTGTTATAGTATTGGGACCATGTTCTGTGATTTTATAATGTTTTGTGAACCTAAAAATTATGTTTTGTGATCAAGTTATGAGTATAAATATATGTTTCTAGCCGATAAAAGATATTTCTAGTGTTGATATTAAGAGATTAACTTCCTAGGATACCAAAAAAATTTGAAGATATTTTTTGAAAAGAATTTATGTTAGAGTTATTAAAAATTATCATGGTAATTTATTGAATATTTAATGAATAAATATTGGATGAAAACACTGGAAATTGTTGATGAATCATGTTGGGAATTAATTTGGAAGTATTAGAGAAGTGATTGATGCATTGAGTAAAATTATAAAGGAGCATGGTTACACGGAACAAAAGGTTATGTTTTACTACACATGTCATTATGTGTTGGGTAAATGGATGTTGTCTTATGTTTTATAGATTTAGTCTAAAAATTGGTTAAGAAGTCTTCTAGTTCTTGGATCTACCTTTTAGACCCAACAATATATGTTTTAGTTAAAACATTTTTTTTAATAAAAAATAATTTATAGTGGTTATGATAAGGATAAAAATTAAAACACATTCAAGTAATCCATCTAATTAAAACAACACAGAACATATTTTAAGAAAACAAATAAACAAAAAATAATAATATTTTATCAATTTTTCTAAAAAATGTTTTTTAACAAAAAAATTGATTTAAAATAAATAAAATAAAGTTATAAAATCTATCATAAAGTGAATATGAATTTGAAACTAGATTTTGTTGGTTCTACGATACTGAACCACAAAAATCATATGTAATATCAACTTGTAGGATAATCCTCACCTAAAAATACCTGAATAAGCCTGAACATATGATCACCACATTCTTGGATTCTAGTTCTTTGAAATTAAAAAGACCCATGGTTCTGATATCACACATCTCTCATAAAAGAGTTTCGTGCACTATAAAACAAATTAGATATGCCTATTTTTTCAAGAGAAGATCTAGTTACACAGATTAGTAAGGCTGAGACATATTTTTCTATCCACAAAACTCATGAAAAGGTGAAGGTTACGCTCTCTCAACTTTGTATGGAAGGTCTAGTCCAGTATTGGATGAATTTTTTGAAAATGAACCAAGTCAGATTCACTTAGAGACAGATCAAGGAATAGTTATTAGGGAATTATGGAAGGGAAACAAAAGAGGATCTAGTGATATTTCTTAAGCATCTACATAAAACAGGGGTATTGGATACTTATATTCATGAGTTTGAATAGGTGTCACTATTATGCTAGAAATTAATGGTAAATGGTACAAGAGTATGTTTATCGAGGGATTATAGATGGAAATCAGGAGCCTGATATTGATGCATGAACCACATAACTAGGGTCTAATTCTAGCACTGACACATAGAATTGATGGAGAATTGATAGTCAAAGGAATAATCAAATCTGAGGCACATAGAGGAATGATGTTCCTAATAATCCAATAAGGAGTTAGAATACTAGTTTGGTGAAGTTTTTGATATTAGGGGACATTACAGAGAAATAGATAAGGGTTTGGGGGGGGGGGATGCACCAAAGTGGAAGGGGTTGGGAATTTCTAAAGTTTTAGGAAATGTGAACTAAAGTACTATGTTATAACTATGGGAAAAAGTTTCATCCAGGACACAGATGTCCCGAGAAGGGTTAAAAATTAATGGTGTAGGAATGTGTAGATCCATAAGAGGAGACAAAAATGGAAGGTGGGTACTCAGAAAGGGAGACATATTCAATTGGGAATATGTTGGAAATTAAAATTTTGGGTACTACTACATTCAAACTAGAGAAAACAAGTACCGAACGAGTTAATTCCATGTTAATGGAGGGAGTCATTAAAAGAGTCCCTATTTTGGTTCTTTTGGATAGTAGATCCAGTCATAACTTCCTTTCTAAATGGTTAACTAAGTAATTCAAATTTCATATAGTATAGAAATTAAAGGAAATTATGTTATCAATGTTATTAAAGGTGAAGGATGAAATTATACCATTTTAATTTATAGACTAGATGAAAGTTGAATGTTTAATTTCTACCATAAATTGCCTTATGAGAAGCTGGTGACTGCCCACTCTGGCTCACCCAAAATTGAATTATATCCTTTATAATATCTTCTTCCACCTTATGAATTTTGGATTATTTCAAAAAATATGCAAGGCAAGAATGCATAGTTCAAGTTTTGATCCCTAAAATTTCATTTCATTATTTCAATAGTTTATGTGATTATATCATAGAAACCAAGGAAAATATAAAGAGTTCATAAAAATAAGAGCATGAAACCAAACGTCTTTGAAATGGAAATATTCAGGATCCTCTTGAAACAAGCATATTGACATGAATCTTCCCAACATATATACATAATTAAAAACCATCTAATACATCATGCTATAATGAAAAAAGTGAAGATCCACATTTCATCCACAAATTAACTATATGGAAAAGAGTTTTCCCCTTTTTATCTCGACATGATTTTTTCCCAAAAGGGGGTCAATAAAATTTTCAAGATCAGAGCATGGGGGGTTATTTTTAATAAGAAAATAACTATATATCATCAACATAGCATCAAAATAATTTAAAAATAGCATTAAATACAATTTTTTCATATTTTATTCTAATTTGAGCCATGAATTTTTATTTCACATGCTTGTTATGATATTATTAATATAATGTTTTTTTATCATAAAATAGGAAATAATTTTGGGTTATATGTGTTTTTATTCCAATAAATTATTATTATTTTGTATTTAATATATTTTATTATGATCTTGAATGTTTATTATATTTTTGGTTTGAAAAATCTTCGAGTTATTTATCAAGCTTCTAGTCACTCGCACAAAGACCCACTACAGTGACATACATTGCATATGTATTACCTTCTTCTTGTAATTGGTGGAGTGAAGTTAAAAGTAAGATAATTACTCTTTCTTTGAATAAAAGTAATTTTTAAATAAAATTAAACTTATATTTAGATATGATTCAACTCCATGGTGATGAAAATATTAATTTCTATCATTTGGATTAGTGGATGAAAAATGAATATCACTGACCTACAATCAGACTAATGGTTTAATATTTACATAAATTTTATGTTTTCATTATTGAATTTAAGGAATATTTTTTGTGAAAGTGGACTTTTAATTGAATAATATCAATCAATACTGACCTAAAATTTAATTAAAACATTAATGATTACAATAGATAAATTTTACGATTGAGCACAAAATTGAACTTATACAAAGATAGTGCTTATAGAAATTGATTTTCAAAGAAACGTTCTAATAAGAATATATCTAATTTATATGATTCATTTAATATTGTTTATAAAAATATCATAATATAATTTGTTATTTCATTGATAAGACTATAATGTAAGCAATCAAGGACTTAATGGGTGTTAACTTAGTGTCCACCTATCACAGATTTATTTTACTTACAATTATTCAACTTATACATATCCATTAGATAAATTTTTTATGCATTTTTAGTTATAATCATTATATAAAATAATAAATTTTATCTTTTAAAAAAATATTCCCAATCATTTTTGAATTTTAAAAAAAATTAAAACCCTTCCAAAAATATTCTAGCCTATCTAAACCAAGATGACTCAGAGTTTCTATGGATCTCAATGGAGGGATCCTTGAATATCATCCTAGACCATTATATGATGTAACCACATGAATATAATTGAGGGTACACAATGTGCCCTGTCCTAACAAGGTCACACAGAACATTTTATGAAGTTACCACATGCATATAATTAAGGATACACAATGTACCCTATTCTAACAAGATCATGCTTGTATCGATCCATATTTACATTTTATTATATCTAATACCATATATTGAACTTGGTTATCATTAATAATAACTTCACATTATTGAATATTTACAATCTATTTCATCAATTTAAAGCTATTAGTGATTAATTTATTCCATGAATTTTTAATAATTTAAATATTATTCACTGTGAATCAAATTTTATAAATAATTTATAAATGTACTATGAAAATTGATTTTAAATAGGTAATATCTAAGATACACTCTTGGTTATCAAAATATTCCACCTAAGATGTCTTTAATTTGTTTAAATATCATTTTATGATGCATCAAAGGACTCAAAAACTCAAAGTATTAATCATTGAAGGGTTCAATGTTTATATAAGAGAATAATGGTTGGTGTCAGTATGTTACATGGTAGACCCCAAGTTCTAAAATTCTTGGGATGTGTTTCAATATCTTTGAATCAATCATATCAATTGATACATGGCTATATATTGGATCATATTTCATTCCACGAGATAGAAAAATTCTTATAGGATCCCCTTTGATAGGAACTCAAGGGAGCCACTAGAGGATCCTGGAGTTCAAACTAGAAATCCTGTGTATTTTACTTACCATATGAGGGGAGTACGTGAGGGTCATGGGAAGCTACGTAAAGTTCCTAGGTAATATGGGTAAGGTTCCAAGGGAGACACATAAGGGTCTTGGGGGAGTTTCATAAGGTTCATATAGAATATGCATAAGGGTCCAAGGGAGTGACCAAATTTTCATGAAATATCAAATTAATTATGATTTAAATATTATTTTCTAGTTTAGGGAATACCCTAGGTCATCTCTCAAGGAGTGTTGGTGGTTTATAGTATGTATTTTCAATAAAAATGACTAAAGGAGGGGTAGTTTTGAAAATAATTTATAAAAAATGATTTAATTTAAAAAGTTTAATATTTGACAAACAATTGGATTTTGAAAAATATATTATAATAATGTTATAATTTATAAGTTACTACACCACTTTAAAAGTTCCTTATTCTTAATTGATTATTAGGTTTTAGTGTAATCCTTTGGTTGAGGGTTAACCAAGATCTTGGGTACCCACAATCCTATAAAACGATGAAAGTAAGATTAAAACTTGAAATAAAAATAGTTTAGTCAAGTACCAAACCATTATAATGATTTAATTTTATTCAAGGAACACTTAAATCTTAAATATTTGGTAAATAAGAGGATTATTATGTTTTCCAATCAGAACAACACAAGTCACACACTTAAAATTACACACCGATCGGTTATGAAATAATAAGTTTTTTAATTAAATGAATAAAAAAAGTTAAGGTACTTATAAAAGGGAAATTCCAAACCACAATATACACCAAAATAGTATATAATTATCTTTCTAAACTCCCTCTTCAAGTGTGTTTCTCCATCGCAATGATCACCTACTATTTAGCTCAATATCGGGAGGAGGAGGAAGCTTGGGTGTATCTTCTTATTCATCCTTGACCCCCCTGTGAGGATAAGAGCCTCAATAAATTCTATTATAAGTATTTATTTGGGTCTCCAAAATTCATAGATTTTCACCTGGTTTGAACTTACAAATGGGGTGCCCAAGGTATCATTTTATAGGCAAAGTGGAAGCTGTTTTTGGGCACCCATATTTTTTAAAACCACTAGGACCACCATTTTTGGTGGGTATAAATACATATATTACTCTATAGAAAACTAAAAAATTGTTGACCTACCTATTTAATATATCCACCAAAAATTTGGCACCATTTGGAGGTTTAAATATCAAGATATGGATGAAATACAGAACACCATGTTTAACTTCAAGCAAATTCTTTTTCTTGGGCAGATGAATTCAAATGGCCCCCTTAATGGATGAATTGAGATTGGGTGTCTTCAGAAGAGTTATATAAAATTTAATTTTGGATCCTTACACAAAATATAACCCCTTTTGGTTGCATGTATTAGTATAAGTGTGCGACTGAGTCCACTGGTGTTCTTAGATTCCTATACAATGTGGCCCATTTTTCTTCAACTTCGTTTGGGCCCTACAAATCACCTCCATCTATAATGAAATCAACTAAAAAAGTGAAATCACCCATTTTAACAGTTATTGAAACAAAATAATAGAATAAAACATGAAGTGAATTTTTTTATTAAATTAATAATTTATGGTAAAAAATCAGTTTAACACAGTGGTATTATGGGTGGAAAAGAATAATTAATTGGTATGTGATTACAGAGCCATGTAAGGGTCTTGGGGGAGTTGAATATGGGTCTAGGTGAGAAATATAAGGGACTTGGGGTCCATAAAATACCAAGGGGAAGTACTGTAATTGCATACCATATTAATTATTTGTATGCCGGAGAGGGGGTTTAATAGAAGGATCAGGCTAGGGGAGGAGCATTCATTGGTTAGAAGAAGGTGCAAGAAAATGCCCAGTGAAGTGTCCTTCCTAGGAGTGTAACTAAATCTGGTTTGTTCATTGAGGTCACTATTTAGTTTTCTTTATGTAATTTCCTCTTCCCTCTTCTTCTTGAAAAACATTACTCATTTGGTGCTTTCATTGAGAAGAGTTTGAACATACTATACTAGAGAGGAAAAACAAGAGTGCGTGAGTATATGAGGACACATATGACCACACAGATATAGAATTGAATCCAAAACCTAGAATCAATAGTCCTAAAGTTGGAGGTGGGACACCATTAATGAGATAAATTGGAAACTATAGTTTTAATTATGAAACAATAGATACATGAAATTTTGGTGAATCTGAACAAGATCAACCAGTTCGTATATAATTAGGATGAGCATTCTGGATAGGGCATAGACAAAGAAAAATCTATCATAGAAGTGGAAGATGATAGTTGTGTTTGAATGGATAAGGGTGGAAGCCATTGGTATAAATCGGACTTGGTGGAAGGTGTTGGAACACATGGATCAGGACCATAAGAGTTGTGAACACTAGAAAGGCAAGTAGATATGACTATTTTTTCAAGAGAATATCCAGTAACTTGTATCACCAAGGTTGAGACATATTTTTCCAACCATCAAACTCATGAAGATATAAAGTTTCTACTAGATCGACTCTACATGGAAGGTCTAGTCCAATATTAGATGACATTGTTAAAGATGACCAAGTTCAGTATCACTTGGTGATAGATCAAGGAAGAGTTGTTAGGGTGTTATAGAAGTACAAAAGATGAGTATCTTGTGATATTTCTAAACAAACTTCATCAAACATGGATATTAGATACATATATTGATGGGTTTGAACAGGTGGAGTTGCATACACCATAAATTAATGAGAAATGGTACATTAATATGTTTATCAGAGGATTAAATTAAAAATTAGGATCAAAATATTGACACAAAAAACACAAATCAAGGACCAGATTCTAACACATGCATGTAGAATTCATAGATAATTGATAGTCAAAGGAATAATCAAACAACCTGAGGCACGTAATAGGAGTGGTGTTCCTCAGAATTTGGTAAGGATTTAGAATACTGGTTTGGTGAAGGTTGTTCTATTAGGGGATATGACAAGGAAAGATGTAAGGGGGGTGGGGTCAATTCACCTAGGTGGAAGGGGGCTAGGACTTTTTCTTGAGAAAGTTCGAGGAAAGATGAACTAAATTCTTGTGTTATACCTAAGGGAAATAGTTTCATATGGGGAATATATGTCCATATAAGTGTTAAAAATTAATATTTTTAGAATCCATAAAGCCACAATAGAAGACAAAATTGGAAGGTGGATTACTAGAAGGGAAGGTAGATTTGGCTGGGGACATGTTGGAAATTGAAATGTTAGGTACTAATTCATGTAGACTACATCAAACAAGGATAGAATTAGTTAATTCCATGTTAATAGAGGGCAGTGTTGAAGGATTCCCTCTATCAGTTCTTTTGGTTAATAGATCCATCCATAACATCATCTACAAATGGTTAACTATGTACTTCCTAGTGCATATTGTAGAGAAAAAACCTTTTAGTACTCATATGAGTGATGGGAACCTAGTGAATTCAGAAGGCATATGTCATTATTTGAAGGAAATGATAAGATAAGAGGATTTTTTAGTGGATACATATATAATTGATACCATTGGCCCATATTTGGAAATGAGAATTATTTGGATAGAGACCTTGGGAGATGTGACAACCAATTGGAAGGACGTGACAATGACACTAGAATGGAGAGGAATGAGGATAATCTTACAATGGGTGAAAAATACAGAGGGCACATCTAGAGACTTATAGGAATTTTTAAGAGGGAGATTACAGGTTTAAGGAATGCGTTGGTCTATTTTAGAAAAAGAGACTGGGGGGTAGACAAGGTTATGTAAACACCAATAGGAACAACTTCAAGATATATTCAAACAATATTGGCCAATATTTGAGGCACCACAGAGTTTTCCACTTAAGAGGGATACTAACCACCCGATCAATCTGATTAAGGTGAATATACAATAAAAATACAAGATTAAAAACATTCTTATTATATAAATAATGAGATTGATAAGTAATTAAATGAACTCTTAGAACATGGTTTTATTAGGAACATCACCATTCCGTATTTCGGTCCAATAATTTTATTAAGGAAGAAAGTTGGGGGATGGAGAATGTATGTGGATTACCGAGAATTAAATTGATTGAACATGTAATATGGATACTTGATTCCCATAATCAAATAAATTTTGGAAGAGTTGTGTGGAGCACAATATTTTACTAAGGTGGTTTTGAAATCTGGTTTCCACTAGGTATGAATGAAATAAAGAGACATCAAGAAGACAAAAATCCAAACCCACGAAGGGAATTATTCTTATCTAGTAACATCATTTGGATTGATTAACACACCAATGAATTTCTTGTAGAAAATGAATGAATTTTTTTGGACATGTTTACAATAACATCTCGACCCAGGATCCACTTAACCCATGCCTCAATCCAGTGGGTCACATGACCTCAACCACACCTCCTTGGATGCAAGAAGATGATAACAAGTAGCGATGGTGTAAAAGTGGTATGGTGGGGATACTATAACATCTTATTAGAGTAGAAAAATGGATATCACAATAAACATATGATAGTGGAATAATATGTACATCATATATAATAGCAAGCAATAGAATAATAAATAACTAAACTACTGAATAATAATATCAAAAACCACTAGGCAGTTTCATATACATGGATTAATGGAACACTAGTATACAAAAAGGGAATAGGGGACAAGCATATACAATCATGCTATACAACAACACACAAAAATGAAAAAATGATGCTTCAATAGCATCTTGAGCATATGCTCAGTCCTTTGCTTCTAAGCTTCATCTATAAGTGATGCATATAAGACATCTTTAGTAGGGTAGTTTCTATTTTCCAAAGATGAAGTCATATAATATTCTCAGTTACCAAAGGTAGCCCCAGTAATGTATTAGATTAAATCCCAGTAGGCCACCACCAACGGTGTCTAGAATTAATATAATATGTGCTCATAACTAAATATCATGTATGTATAAATAGAATAATAAAAAAGTGCTAAAATAAATAACCAGCCCGATCAGGTTCCTTAAGGACACCTGACAACTCTACCCGCTTTGGCTCATGGTTGAAATGAGTGTCTAATGAGTGACTATATACATAATATATATATATATAGTTTAGTTATATGTATTTCATCCACCTATATGAACCAAGTACGTATGGACATTAATGTCTATATACCTAGAATACTAGGTGCTAGCTCGACTAGGGTGTAATTCATACATCAATGACATTCTAAACAAGCCTATAAGCTCAAGAAAAAGGGTAAATTATCTATATATTATAATGAGTAGGAGACATCATGCTCGTCACTTGAGATGGTGAGTGTTCCATCATGTCAAAACTCAAACAAGCAACGTGTCACATCATGCCCACCACCCAAATAGAGTCAATGGTGTGAGATTCCATTCTCAACACCTGATGGAAGGGAGTATGAAATTGTCATTCCCAATAGAACCCTTACCATTGTACCAAAAACTATATGAAAGGATTAATCCTATTTATAAATATAGGAATGATGAATTACCTGTCATGCACTTAATTAATCAGGATTAATGTAAACAAGGATTTAAAATTCAATTGAAACATTTGATTAAACATGAAGTGAATGGTGTGGCTGTAAAAACCTTCATAAGTCATCTTAGTGAAACCATTTGATTAATTTAAGGAAGTTAACCCATCATGAATGATCCATTCCATTTAACACAATCCATTTAATTATAAAAAACATAGAAATTACTTTTATAACTCTCAAAAGGGAACTTATAAGGTTCCTTTCATAAAAAGGGAAATTACCTAAATAGGTAATTCCAATTACAAGTTGGGCCCAACACTTAGGAGGTGCCTTGGGTTCAATTAAGCGATTATATAACAGATAAAAAACCATTTATAATCAAATATGAATGCTTAAAATCATTCATGACAATTAAACAATTAACCATAAATAGAAATTCAATTTTCTACACCCAAGGGGTCTCCATAATTGATTTCATCATCCTCTAAATTAATAAACAAGGATCAAAGGGCATATATCAAGGTTCATGGATCAATTTAATATGAAGAACTAAATTAAATGGTGATGCATGGAAAAGTCTAGCATGCAGCACAACATAAAAGCTATGAAACTCAATTTTTTTTTATAGAAAATGATGAGAGCACCTACGTTAGGGTTTTTGATGACTACTCATCTAATAGAGGCCTCTGATTTGTAGTAAGTTGGGAGAAATTGATGAAACCGTCCAATTCCCTGCAAATAGGGGAAATATATTACACCTAAATAGTGCAATGGATCTATCGATAAATTGAAATATTATGGGAAAGGATTGTAGATTTTAACAAGTTGGATATGATGCTTCTAAAGGATCTCAATTTTTTCTTAATATCAAAACTATTTTAAAGATCTTAGGTTGATGGAGGTGGGAGTGCACATGATGAAGAAACTCAAAGCATCTGCTAGACACAAGAGATGAGAGAAGAAAAATGGTAAATGGATTTAATTAAGTGAAAATGACATTTCACACTCAAAATAGGGGGTGTACGGTTTGGAAAAACCATGTGTAAGCTATGATCAATACACTCCTTAAGGAAAAGCCCCACATTTTTAGGGTGCATAGTTTCTTTAAACATGCGCAAACTATGTGAAATCCCACTATCAATTTTTTTTATTTTTTTCACATTGCAGTTCGCCTAGAGTCTCACGATTTTAGACAAACCACGAAGATTCTAATGATCCTATATTTTTACCCACACGATTTACAAAGACCATTTAGGATGGGTGGCATACTATCTACTAACCATGTGGCCCAGTTATTTTTCCAAAAATCGGGGTTCCGAGCTCCGAAGAAGCCCTGGGCACCCTCACGACCTTCATTAATCCATTGAGAAACATTATAAGGGACATATAAAGGAATTTAAACAAAAAATCTATTATTAACTTCATGAAAAGATAGTTCATTACAACCTTCCATCCTTAATGTAATTCATCCTCAAGTTTGAATTATGAGGGTAAAGAGGTATTATCAGTAAAGAGTTTTGGCCACTAAGGTCATATATCAGTTCCCATTCCAAGGACTCATCCTATACTTGGCCGTGCTACCATAGCACCCATAACAAAATAACTGACTTTCCTTGAAGTTTATTTACACTCTAAAAAAAAATTATTACTAGATACTACATGAAGGGAGAATCCGTATCCAACACAAAAATCATCAGGCTGAAAGATGTGTGATGGGTCTGGAAAATATCCGTGAAGCTAAGATACATGAAAGACATCATTCACAGATCAGTATCTCTAAGGATGTGACAACTAGTAAGCCACTAGTCTGATCTGTTTCACAACCTCAGAGGGTCCCAAAAAACATAGTTAGGAGCTTACCCTACCTTCAGATACATCTATGGCCCAACCTAGGAGAGACTTGCAAGAAAATCAAATCTATGACCTTGAACTCACAAGGTCACTAGTGTTGGTTTTCATATGACTACTGTCTAGACTAAACTATCATCATGAACTTTATGACCAGCTGGACTTTCTCTATAGTCTTTTACTCGAGACATGGTCCAAGCATAGATGAATCTCATTCTTCTAGCCATCAATATTTGAGCATAAAGGCTTACCACATAAGGATTTATAAAGATACATCTCAATGGTAGCCAAAAATATGTTTTTATAAGAGAACTCAATGACGGGAATGTGTTTCTCCTAGGAACCCCCATAGTCAAGGACACATGCGCAAAGCATATCCTCTAGAACCTAGATCATACACTCTATCTTTCCATCAATCTATGGGTGATATTCCAAGTTTAGAATCACCTATCTATCCAAGTCCTTCTGCAAACACTACTAGAACCATGACATAAAGTGAAAATTTCAATTAGAAATGATAGAATGAGGAGAACGATTAAGACGTAAAGACTCCCTAATGGGAAAGATTACTAAATCATCTACTGAGAAGGTCTCTCACACAGTTAAGAAGTGTTAAACCTTCATCAAATGATCCACTATGACCCACAATACATCATTTCCATGAGCTGATCTAGGTAAACCAATCACAATGTCCATCGAAACATCATCCCATTTCTACTCAGGAATGAAAAATGGCTATAAAATACCTATTGGTTGATGATGTTCCACCATCAACTACTAATAGGTGGAACACTAAGTGATGATACTGAAGATATCCCATTTCATACCAGGACACTAATACTATCACTATAGATCTTGATACATTTTAGTGATATTGGGATGAACTTCCCATGTTGAGGTGTGAAATTCCAGCATCAGATGCTCTCTGATGTCTGTTGGGACCCATAAACACCCAAGGAATATTAATGTATCACCCCCATCCACAAAACAACCTGAATATATATCATATTCTGATATGAATTCCCTTAGTAAGAGGCCTTAGGGATCAGATAGTTTCCCCATTATTACCCATTCTAGAAGAGTATAAGTCACTGATAAGAATATGATAATGGTCTGAACATGATCCTCCTAAACCAAAATTTGTATAATTGAGAATAAGGCCATAAGATAATATTCTCTACTGGCCTCTCAAAATTATTTTACCCAAGTCTTCCACCTTAGTGAATCGGCCATTACCATTCATTTAGAAAATCTAGAAATCAAAAAATTGTAGGTACTCAACCAACCTGCAATTCCTGAGATTTATATCCCAGTGTGTAAATATTTACTTGAATATTTTTTAATAATTGTATACCAAAAAGCACTATCCAAGAAGATAGTGTCTCTAATAGTGTATAACATTATCTAAAACTGCTAGCATGAGGTCATGCGTCTGGTAATTCTGCACATAAGACCTCAACTAACGAGACCCATATTTAACAAATCACTCATCCTATATTATAACAGCTCAAAGAAAAATATCTAATGCATCATAGTAGATAGTATAACTCATAACTATCCCCAATAGAATTAATATTGGTTCTAATGTAAAAAACCTCTTGAACCCCTAAAAGGATGCTTAAAAAACTTCCTCCCATATGAATTTCACACATTTCTGTGTAGATCCTATACATAGAACTAGAAAATGTGGTAAATCCAGGATGAAGTTTCTGTAATATCTAACTATCCCCAAGAAGTTATGAATGCCAAAAATGTTATTGGGATTCTCCCATGAAACTACAACTCTCACTTTGTTTGGGTCTATTGAAACTAATGAGTCGAAGATATTGTGACCTAGGAAGTGAACTTTATTGATCCAAAAGTGGAATTTACTGAGATTAGAATATAGATGATGCTCTGTCAGTGTATTCATCATGATATCAATATGGTTGTCATGTTCATGTCTAGAGCATGAATACACTAGGATATCATCAAAATAAACTACCACAAATGAATCTATATATGGGTATAAAAATCGATTCATTAGAGCCATGAAAACAGTAGGTGTGTTGGTGATACTGAATGACATGACCAGTTACTCATATAGACCATAACTTCTCTTGAATACTATGTGAGGCATTTCTCAAGACTTGAAATTCATTTAATGATATCCTTACCAAAAAATTATATTTTAAAAAACTCTCGCTTCTCGAAGTTGATCAAATAGGTCTTCTATTCTAGGTAGTGGATATCGATTCTTTACCGTGAGATAGTTCAAATGATGGTAATCCATAGGAAGCCTAGGGATACCATCCACCTTCAAGAAAAAAATGACTGGTGAACCCTAAGGAGAAGTGTTGTTCTGTATAAATCCTTTATCCTATAGATCCTTTAATTGTTTCTTGAGATCTATAAGCTCTATCGGTGCCGTCTTATAAGGTGGAATGGTCACTGGTGCTACTCCCAACATAATATCAATGGTAAATTATACCTCTATCATTGGTGGTAGACCGGATAATTCATTAAGAAATATGTCTCTAAAACACTCCACTACAGGAGGAAATATATCATACCGTAACCCCTAGCGACCATAAAAAAAGACTATCAATCTGAGTTATCACACTACCCAGCCTTTGCTGCTCGGGTCTTGATCGCATAACTTACACATCCCATTCCCCCTCATGCATGTTCTTACCAACCTATTGTGATTTAAACATTACCCTCCAACAATTTCAGTTAATGTGGGCTCGATAGGGAACTAAGCAATCTATACTGATGATTGAATTGAAACCCATCATTTCAAGGATAAAAAGATTTCATATGAAGAGATATCCACCTATATTAAGGGGACAATACTTACAATAGTGAATACCCACTGATCAGATACCTAATGAGGTATCAAGCGCTATAATGTCATAGAAGTGTTTGATCTCGAGGTCCATACACTTTGTGATTTACTCATATATAAATGAGTGAAACACACCTATGTCAAATAAATAAGACACTAAAGTGGAAGCTACTAGAATGGTGCCTAGAACATTAGGTCTAGTTCTCTTCTTCTACAACATAGGATATACTAGATGTAATTGGCATATACCATATCCCTAATTCACTGCCTCACTACCCTGTGTAATCCTGCTCTTCAGGTGTTGAGTATCATTAGTCTGACTAACTCAACCTTGACTGCCCCCTTGACCTGAACATCCAATGGTATTCCTAATGACTACCTGAAATGATCATATTAGTCCCACTCCTATACATGGTGTAGGATTAGATCCCCGGTCTATAGGTTCTGATTGGAAGGTTCTTCAGTAACACTAAATATTTCCCATTATTCCATAGCCTCTACATTCCATAGGATCTCATAATCACTAAGGCTTCATGTGTCTCAGCTTCCCACACTGGTGACATATTAGAAATATTTCATCATGAGGAAGATGACTGTTGCTAACTCCACGAGAATCCTCAAAAAATATATTTCACCCAAAATAATAAGAACTCATTTCTCTTGGTGTTGAACCACCTTGACTCACACCATAATCTTCCCATAATTGTTTATCTATGATAAGGTATTGGTTGATGATTTCAAAAATGGTATTCAACCTAAATATATTAACCCACGACCAAATGGTGTAAACCAGACCATCCTTGAATATCCTGATGGTTATAAGATAATCACCTGCTATAATAGGAGTGAACCACTATATCTCAGTGAAATGAGCAGATTATTCCATAACAAACATACTTCCCTACTATAGGTGTAACACCCCAAGCTTCTACGGTACACTTCTCTTTGAATAATGCAATAGTGTGTGTTGTACACAACATCGAGTTCTAACACACAACCAATCAAACTAGCTGTTATGAATAGTAATACCAACTTTTTGAAATTTTATAAATTTTATCTCTCAAAATGGACTTCATTTTTGGATTCTGAATATCGAATTTATCCTAGGGTAAAATTTTGGAACTTTTCGGATAACATTTATATTTTGATGAATAGTGAAAATTACTAAATTATAATTAAAAACAACTTTTTTAATCAAAATAATTTATATTGATAAATTATGAATTTTAGTGGTTTTAAAGTATATTTAGAATATATTTTTACCATTTAATACAATGTTGGTCATTGTACATAATTTTACAATTAAACCAGACATAAACAAGTGTCAATCTTTTGATATATATTATCTCTTAAAAATACGTTTTTTGTTTTAACAACGAGAATTAATTTTAAATTAATTTCTACCACTTCTGTGTTTTGAATTTGGAAAAATGGATTCCATATTTGGAATAAGGATTTTCAAATTGTGTAAATAGGTAACTTTTATTTTTAGACATTTTGAATAATTACTTCGGTAAATATTTTATTTATCATAGTTAAAGGGTAAATCCGGTAAATAAGGGTTAAAAAATAACATTATAATAATAAACAATTACCATAAAATGTGTCCTAACCTTATTTGTTGATACATTTCCGACCATGGACATCTTTGGGTCGATTTGTGGACCCCATGTAGCCACTTGTAAGTGATAATGACACTATATATTAATTAAGTTAAAATAAATACAAAAATGACATAAGCATATATCTTTTAGAAAAACATTTTTTACATAGGGTTATATATGTTGGATTTTAGATTATAAATATTCATTATAAATATAAAAATATTTCATACATAATTATATATTATTTATAATTTTTAGACAATAAATAATTAAATTTATTTATGACACAATGATGATGGAGTAATTACCATAATAGTGAAAAATTAAAATAATTGATATTATAAATACCCAAATAAATATAATTTGAGGCTTTTAATGAATTAAAATAATTTTATAGGTTAATATGACATTTTAGGAATGATTTAATTAACTTTTTTATAAGTAATCATTCTATTATAATTTTCACAAAAATCAATTATTGAATAGTGTCAAAATTGACATAAAAGAGTTTTTAAAACAAATATTATATTATTAATTGATATTAAATTCCTAAAAAGCTAAGGTTAGGAAAATAGACTTATATAATTATAGGTGTATCATTAATGGACCACTTGGTGGTCTCTTGGAGGTATATAGTAAGTTTATTAACTATATAAGATAAAAATACAAAGTGACATGGTAAGTGTCAAACTAATTAACTAATAGTTAAAACTAAAAGATAAGGTCAAAAAAATGACCCAAACATGTCTAAATTCTATTATTTGAGTGGTTTTAGACCCATCACAACCTTAAAATTTAAATAATACACTTTGGATCCATTAGAAACCGAATATGAATTTATTATAAAATAATATTTCTAGCTTTTCCAAAGGTGCCCCTCACCCCTCTTATAAAAGGTAACTCCCCCTTCTCATTAATTCACACATTCAAAGCCATTTGGCTCAGCCAAACTCTTCCCAAATACTCTCTCAACTTCCCTCAATACAACCTAGAGGCCTTATTTTGATCATAAAGACAACCTAATGAGCCCTTTTGATCAAATCAAAAGGAAGAACCCGAAGAAGAGGTCACGATTTCACCACCCTTTTTCAAGTTCCTTTCTTCTTCCACTTCTTCTTTCTTTGTTATTACAATTCTAAAATAATAACTCCAGTATATTATATATACTTTGATGTTATTTTAAACATGATACAACCATATTTCCATATTCTATCCATCCTTTGAATGACATGTCACCATACGTGCGTACGTATGGCTTACCGTCTCCATGTTGTGGTGTAATTGTTATTCAAAACATTATTATTTGGATGGTTATAATAATGATGTGTAATTCATGTAAATAATAAATATAACATGATAATGATTCTTTATATATTATATACCATCCAATTAAATATTATTTTAATATCAAAAGAATGATATTGTCGCTCGTGCGTACGTACGGACTACCGTCTCCACGAACGCAATGAGATTCATTCCCCATCATATCCATTCAAGTATAATTATCATTTGATGGTTAATAATAGTATCTAAGGACTTGATATAATTCTGTATATGAATAAGATACAACCTATCCATGACAAAAACAGCCTACATAACAAAACATATAAAAGAAAACAAGTAAGTTAACACCCGAAACGACGATAATTCTAAGATATTATTAACAAATCAATGTTAAAAGATCATATATGATATCATATTAATGTATATGATTATTATATAATTAATAACAATTATTTCACCATTATACTGGAGATAACCTACCCTCAACCAAGGAAAATTACAAGGTAAGGGTTTATTTCACAATCTCTTCATTATTTGAGGTTGTTTATACGTAATAATCTACTGGGATTTCTTTATCATCCACATTCATGTTTCTTAAAAATGTATTTCAAAACAATTTTACTATTCACTAGAATATGTGTTAAAGTCATTTATACCCTTTTTGAATTTTATAAGTGTTTTATAAAGGAATATTTCCATCTCTTTCCAAACAAGGTCCTTTTTAACCTTTTCGACAGAATTAAGGTAAGAATGTTTTTTTTAACTTATACGACGGGTGCGGCTATTTTCCGCCATTATAAAATCTTTGAAGCTTCTCTTACAATCTTATAAGAAAATTTTCAAAGTAAATGTTTTATTTTATAATTATGTGACTTTTAAATGATTTCAAGAAAAGGGATATTTCTCTCAAATAGTTTTGATTTCATCTTTGTCAACATCCTTTAATGGATTTTAATCTTATTTGAAGTTGATTTATTATGATACAAAACTTCCATATTGTATTGAAGGTTTTGTGATTTTTTTACTGTGGATGTGTTATTTTTATACCATTCATGGTTTATGGAGAAAGTATTGACATTTCGTATGCTAATTTTAATACGAATGTTTATGTTATGTTTAAACCTGTTCATATGAGGAATGCATTGGACTTAATATGTGACGGGTGGAGCCCGCTATAACTCCTCGATGCATCAGTAGGTCTCATGAGACAAACTAGTGTCTTGGCACAAGACCTTGAAAAAATCTTATTTGTAGTCTTGGCACGAGGCCTTGGCTGTGTGGTTTTGATAGTCTGGAATTATGCATTCCATCATTATGAAAGTGGTTATTGATATTGCATGTGATTATTCTATTAATATAATATCCATGTGAATAAGTAAATGGAATTATTTCATTTTATTTTTTCCATACTATGTTGAAGTTCAAGTTTAAAAGGCTTTTTGTTTTAGTTATACATTGCCTTAAATGTTTATTCTTATTTATGAAAGTTTCCTCTATATTGTTATCCTTACTGGGCATTTGAGCTCACCCATTTTCTATGTTTTATTTTTATCAGGATGTGAATAAGTAAATTATGAATGAACTATAGGGATAATATGAGGGGATAAGAGTGTGGACTATGGAGACTATATTGTTGTAGTTTTCATTTTATGATGTAATGTAAACATTATTAATGTATCTTGTTATTCCAATGCTACTAAACTAATCGGTCATTCGAGACTTGATCTTTCTTGTGATCATGCCAATGTTATGTAATAATACACCGACTCTGGGTAACTGGGGTCTGGGTGTTACAATTGGTATCAGAGGAAGGTTTAGTACAAACCTTGGAAGCTATACTCAGACAAACTCTGATTAGAGCACATAGATTTAAGATGGATTAGTATATAAGAACTTCCTAGAATTTTGGTATTATAGAGATTTTGTGAGTTTTCCAAGAAATACATCCCTCTAGATACGAGCAGGTAGAGGCGGCTCTGGAACAGATGTACCTAGGGGTAAAACCCAAAAACACCATTTTGAGCTAGACTCGAACAGGAACTGGTGCACGACAACGGGCCTTGCTGCACTCTTGGTTATGACACTCCCGAGGGATATTCTTAGGATAACTCTCATTTTCTTTACAAATCATTATGAAGGGTTTATGAGTATATACTTCCTCAAAGAAAACATTTTTATGATTATGGATTATATCCATAAATAGTTCAATTTATGTTAAGTGTTTTATAAGTATGGAATTATGTGTTTTGATTCATAAACTGATCTAGTTTATTCCATAGTTTAGAAATGGTGCCTAGTGGAAGAAATGGAAACAGTATCAATGTACGCACTCCATGTAGGGATTTCCCTCCTACTCAAGATAATTATAGTGGAGCTGGTGATGCAACTGGTGTCGATCAGCTAATCACCATACTGGGAAAAATCACTCAGGTTTTGAATAATAACCTTACCCATATGGAGCACCCTGATCCACAGCGTGGAGGATCAATGTTAGATCGCTTCATGAGGCAACAACCACCAACGTTCAATGGGAGTACAAATCCCTTAGTAGCTAAGTAATGGATAAGTTCCCTAGAGAAAATATTTCAGGCTTTGGGAAGTAGTGAAAGGGAAAACGTTATCATAGCAGTTTACCGCCTCACTGGAGATGCTAATCAATGGTGGTCATTGATTCAAAACATGAAGTAAGATGACGAAGTATCAAATATGGAATGGAGGGAGTTCAAAGATATGTTTTTAGAAAAATACTTTCCTCGTGACCATCGAGCAGATATGGAAAGGTAATTTCTGAGTCTAAGACAAAAAGAGGATGAGAATGTCGCAAAGTATGAGGCTAACCTTAAAAGGTTAAGAAGGTATGCTGGAGATTATATACGTAACCCAAGAAGTAAGATTGATCGTTTATTTTATGGGTTAAAACCATTTCTCCGTCGAGCATTAGTCTCACAATCCTTCTCATCGTACGAAGACATTGTCTCATGTGCTATCAATACAGAGAAATAATTCTCTAAGACATATGACTTTAAAGAAAAGTAAGAGAAGAAGAGATCTGCTGATCAATCTGGGAATGGAAATAAAGGGAAGAAGGGAAAACTTGAATATCGATCCTACAGTAAATGTGGGAAGAAACACCTCGGTACATGCTTAAAAGGAACGTGAGTCTGTTTCAAGTGTGGTGAAAAAGGCCATCAAGCTCGTGATTGAAAGGGGAAGAAGGAAGCTATTGATGTCCAATGATACAATTGTAGGGAGATGGGACATTATGCAAATGAATGTTCTAAGCGTCAGGGGAACTTACCTCAGAAAAGGCCAAGGGATCAAGTCCAAGCTTATGCTATCACTACTGCTGAGGTAGAAGCTCCGAAAGATGTAGTGGCAGGTAATTTAATGGTTTTCTCATGTTTAGAAAATGCATTATTTGATTCTGAATCATCGCATTGTTTCATATCTTCCCAATTTGCTAAGAAAATTAGATATTTCCAATTTGATTTAACAAGGGAGTTGTTAGTTAAAAATCCCAAGGGAAGTATCATTGCAACAATGTTTTGTGAATCTGTCCCCATTAGAGCACATAAATGTTCTTTATCCGCTGATCTCATCGTCATACCTATGATTGAGTTTGATATAATCCTTGGTATGGATTGGCTTTCAGACCATGATGAAAAGATTTATTGTAAGAAGAAAGAGGTTACGATTTTTGATGATGATGATAAGGAACACCTTATCTTTAGAGAAAAATCATCACCACCTAATTCTTATCTAGATCCACCCCACTAGCTCAACTAAATTCAATTATTGGGGAGGAAGAGAATGAAATGACTATGGGTGAGGAAAGGAATGTTCAAATAGAGGATGCACCTGTTGTGAAAGAGTATGTAGATGTGTTTCCGGACGATTTACCTGGACATCCTCCAGAATGAGAAGTTGATTTTTTCCATTGATTTAATTCCTGGATCAAGGCCTATATCGAAGACCCCTTATAGAATGGCCACTGTAGAATTAGTTGAACTAAAGAAACAACTAGAGGAATGTAGTAATAAAGGATTTATTCTCCCTAGTGTTTCTTCATGGGGAGCCCCTGTTCTTTTTGTTAAAAAGAAAGATGGATCTATGAGGTTATGTATCAACTACAGGGAGATCAATGCTATAAACATAAAGAACAAGTATCCCCTACCTCGCATTGATGATTTATTTGACCAACTACATGGATCTCAATACTTTTCAAATATTGAACTTGGATCTAGATACCATCAGTTGTGTGTGAAGAAGGAAGACATTCCGAAGAAAACATTTCGAACCAGGTACAGGCATTACGAGTTTACAGTAATGCCTTTTGGATTGACTAATGCACCATCTGTATTCATGGATTTTATGAATAGAATTTTCAAGGAATATCTCTATGAATTTGTGGTGGTATTTATTGACAATATCTTGGTATACTCCAAAAGCTACTAAGATCATGAAAATCACTTGTGAATTATCCTGAAGACTCTGAGAAGTCATGAATTATATGAGAAGTTTAGAAAGTGTGAATTCTGGATTTAGGATATTTCTTTTCTTATCCATATTATCTTTAAAGATGGAATCTCTGTTGATCCTTCTAAGACCAAGGCAATCCAAGAATGGCCAGCACCTATGAGTATAACCGAGGTACGCAGTTTTATTGGTATGTCAGGTTATTATCGACATTTTGTCTAGAATTTTTCCTGGTTGGATAACCCATTAATAAAGCTCACACGTAAAGGGGTTAAATTTGTTTGGACAAAAGAGTGTGAAGAATGTTTCGAAGAGCTGAAGAGAAGATTAGTCAATGATCCTATACTGACACTACCATCGGGGAATGATGGGTTCGTTATTTATAGTGATACATCGAAGAAAGGACTGGTTTGTGTCCTTATGCATCATGATAGGGTTATTACCTATGCATCACGACTGTTGAAAATTCATGAAAAAAACTATCCTACTCATGATCTTGAGTTAGCAGCTGTGATATTTGCTTTGAAGATATGGAGGCACTACCTCTATAGTGAAAGATGTGAGATTTATACTGATCACAAGAGTTTGAAGTATATTTTCTCACAAAAATAACTCAACATGAGGAAAAGGAGATGGCTTGAATTACTCAAAGATTATGATTGTACGATACACTACCACCCAGGGAAATCAAACAAGGTGGAAGATGCTTTTAGAAGAAAAGATCATGGAGTTTTGAACAATATGAGAATTGAAAGGGATCCAATTTTCATGGATCTAGTGAAGATGGACATGGGAATAACCAGGGAAGGTGAAACATTAATGATTTTTCCAATGGTTGCCAAACCATCTTTACTAGAAAGGATTAAGAGTTCTCAAACCGATGATGAAGTATTTCAAAAGAAGATTAAAGCTTTGAATGATGGGAGATTGAGAGACTTTGTGTATGAAGATGGAATTTTGAAATTTGGGAAGAGACTTTGTGTTCCCGATATACCTAATCTAAAAAGGGAATTGCTGGATGATGCTCATAGTTCCAATTTCTCTATACACCCTTGGAGCACCAAAATGTATAGAGATTTGAAGGAACATTTTTGGCGGGACAACATGAATAGGGAGATTGATGATTTTGTGTCAAGATGTATGGTTTGTCAACAAGTGAAAGCTGGAAGGAAACAGCCTGGAGGAGTCATGCAACCTCTTCCCATACCGGAGTGGAAATGGGACAATATTACGATGGACTTTGTCATGGGGATACCAAAGACTCCTAGAAGGAACGATGCAATATGGGTCACTGATGATCGTCTTACCAAGTCAGCACATTTTCATGCTATAAGGGAAGATTTACCACTTGAAAGACTAATAAGACTATATATTAATGAAGTTGTGAGACTTCATGGAGTACCCCTATCGATTATTTCTGATCGTGATCCCCATTTTAATTCAAGATTCTGGAAAAGTCTTCAGAAATCCTTGGACACTGAACTTCATTTGAGCACTGCCTACCACCCTCAAACAGATGGAAAATCAGAATGAACTATTCAAACATTAGAAGACATGTTGAGATCCTACTCACTTGACTTTCAGGGTATGTGGGATCAATATTTACCTCTGGTAGAATTTTCCTATAACAATAGCTTCCATTCGAGTATTCAAATGGCACCATATGAAGCGTTAAATGGAAAGAGATGTTGCACACCAACCTGTTGGGATGAAGTTGTTGAAAGAAAACTTGTAGGCCTAGAACTGGTGGAGGAAACGATGGAAAAGGTTAAGGTAATCCAAAACCATATCAAAGCAGCTCAAATTAGGCAGAAGTGCTATGCCGATAATCGAAGGAAGGATTTAGAATTTTAAGTTGGTGATCATGTTTTCCTGAAGGTATCTCCATGGAAGGGAGTCATACGTTTTGGTAAGAAAGTTAAATTGAGTCCCAGGTACATCGGACCTTTCGAAATTCTAGAACGAATTGGGGCTGTAACTTACCGTTTGGCAATGCCGCCAAGTCTATCCAAAGTTCACGATGTGTTCCACGTATCACTATTGAGGAAATACATGCCTGACCCAATGCATGTACTCACCTATGAGGAATTATAACTGGAACCCGATCTGTCATATTGCGAAGAGCCCGCCAGGATTCTTGATACGAGAGAACAAGTACTGAGAAACCAGACGACGCATCTGGTAAAAGTCTTGTGGAGAAACCATAAGATAGAAGAGGCAACGTGGGAACCCAAGGAACTTATGATGAAGAACCACCCGAGTCTTTTCATGCGGTAGTATTATAGAAATTTCGAGTACAAAATTATTTGAAGGAGGGGAGAATGTAACACCCCAAGCTTCTACGGTACGCTTCTCTTTGAATAATGCAATAGCGTGTGTTGTACGCAACATCGAGTTCTAACACACCACAACCAATCAAACTAGCTGTTATGAATAGTAATACCTAATTTTCAAAATATTATAAATTTTATCCCTCAAAATGGACTTCAATTTTGGATTCGGAATATCAAATTTAGCCTAGGGTTAAATTTTGTAACTTTTCGGATAACATTTATATTTTGATGAATAGTGAAAATTACTAAATTTTAATTAAAAAAAACTTTTTTAGTCGAAATAATTTATATTGATAAATTATGAATTTGAGTGGTTTTAAAGTATATTTAGAATATATTTTTACCATTTAATACAATTTTGGTCATTGTACATAATTTTACAATTAAACCAGACATAAACAAGTGTTAATCTTTTGATAGTTATTATCTCTCAAAAACACGCTTTTTGTTTTAACAACAGAATTTAATTTTAAATTAATTTCTTCCACTTATGTTTTTTGAATTTGGAAAAATGGATTCCATATTTGGAATCAGTATGTTAAAATTTTGTAAATAGGAAACTTTTATTTTTAGATATTTTGAATAATTACTTCGGTAAATATTTTATTTACCATGGTTAAAGGGTAAATCCGGTAAATAAGGGTTAAAAAATAATATTATAATAATAAAAAATTACCCTAAAGTGTGTCATAACCTTATTGGTTGATACATGTCCGACCATGGGAATATTTGGGTTGATTTTTGGACCCCATGGAGCCACTTGTAAGTGATAATGACACTTTATATTAATTAAGTTAAAATAAATACAAAAATGACATAAGCATATATCTTTTAGAAAAACATTTTTTACATAGGGTTATATATGTTGGATTGTTTATTATAAATATTAATTAGAAAGATAAAAATATTTCCTACATAATTATATTTTATTTATAATTTTTAGACAATAAATAATTTAATTTATTTATGGAAAAATGATGATGCAGTAATTACCATAATAGTGAAAAATTAAAATAATTGATATTATAAATACCCAAAGAAATATAATTTGAGACTTTTTATGAATTACAATAATTTTATAGGTTAATATGACATGTTAGGAATGGTTTAATTGACTTTTTTCGAAGTAATCATTCTGTTATGATTTTTACAAAAATCAATTATTGAATAGTGTCAAAATTGACATAAAAGAGTTTTTAAAACAAATATTATATTATTAATTGATATTAAATTCCTAAAAATCTACGGTTCGGCCAATAGACTTATATCATGATAGGTGTATCATTAATGGACCACATGGGGGTCTCTTGGAGGTATATAGTAAGTTTATTAAGTATATAATATAAAAATACAAAGTGACATGGTAAGTGTCAAACTAATTAACTAAGAGTTAAAACTAAAAGATAAGGTTAAAACAATGACCCAAACCTGTCTAAATTCTGTTGGTTGAGTGGTTTTCGACCCATAACCACCTTAAAATTTAAATAATCCACTTTGGAGCCATTAGAAACCGAATATGAATTTATTATAAAATAATATTTCTAGCTTTTCCAAAGGTTCCCCTCACCCCTCTTATAAAAGGGCACTCCCCCTTATCATTAATTCACACCTTCAAATCCATTTGGCTCAGACAAACTCTGCCCAAATACTCTCTAAACTTTCCCCACTACAACCTAGAGGACTTAGTTTGATCAGAAAGCTAACCTAAGGAGCCCTTTTGATCAAATCAAAAGGAAGAACCCGAAGAAGAGATAATGATTTCACCACCCTTTTTCAAGTTCCTTTCTTCTTCCACTTATTCTTTCTTTGTTATTACCATTCTAAAATAATAAATACAGTATATTTTATATACTTTTTTGTTATTATAAACATGGTAAAACCATATTTCAGTATTCTATCCATCCTTTTAATTACATGTCATCATACGTGCGTACGTACGGCTTACCGTCTCCACGTCGTGGTGTAATTGTTATTCAAAACATTATTATTTGGATGGTTATAATAATGATGTGTAATTCATGTAAATAATAAATATAACATGATAATTATTCTGTATATATTATATACCATCCAATTAAATATTATTTTAATATCAAAATAATGATATTGTCGCTCGTGCGTACGTACGGACTACCGTCTGCATGAACGCGATGAGATTCATTCCCCATCGTATCCATTCAAGTATAATTCTCATTTTATGATTAATAATAGTATCTAAGGACTTTATATCATTATAGATATGAATAAGATACAACCTATCCATGACAAACACGACTTACATAACAAATCATATAAAAGAAAACAAGTAAGTTAACACCCAAAACGACCATAATTCTAAGATATTATTAACAAATCAATGTTCAAAGATCATATATGATATAATATTAATGTATATGATTATTGTATAATTTAATAACAATTATTTCACCATTATACATGAGGTTAACCTACCCTCAACCAAGGAAAAGTACAAGGTAAGGGTTTATTTCGCAATCTCTTCATTATCCGAGGTTGTTTATACGTAACAATTTACTAGGATTTATTTATCATCCACATCCATGTTTCTTAAAAATGTATTTCAAAACATTTTTACTATTTACTAGAATATGGGTTAAAGTCATTTATGCCCTTTTTGACTTTTATAATTGGTTTATAAAGGAATCTTTCCATCATTTTCCAAACAAGGTCCTTTTTAACCTTTTGGACAGAATTAAGGTAAGAATGTTTTTTTAACTTATACGGCGGGTGTGGCTATTTCCCGCCGTTATAAAATCTTAGAAGCTTCCCTTACAAGCTTATAAGAAAATTTTCAAAGTAAATTTTTTATTTTATAATTCTGTTACTTTTAAATGATTTCAAGAAAAGGGATATATCTCTCAAATAGTTTTGATTTCATCTATGTCAACATCCTTTGATGGATTTTAAGCTTATTTGAAGTTGATTTATTATGATACAAAACTTACATATTGTATTGAAGGTTTTGTGATTTGTTTGACTGTGGATGTGTTATTTCTATACCATTCATGGTTTATGGAAAAAGTATTGACATTTATTATGCTAGTTTTAATACGAATGTTTACGTTATGTTTAAACCTGTTCATATGAGGAATGCATTGGACTTAATATGTAACGGGTGGAGCCCGATATAGCTCCTCAATGCATCGGTAGGTCTCATGAGACAAACTAGTGTCTTGGCACAAGGCCTTGAAAAAAATCTTATTTTTAGTCTTGGCATGAGGCCTTGGCTATGTGGTTATGATAGTCTGGCATTATGAATTCCATCATTATGAAAGTGGTTATTGATATTGCATGTGATTATTCGATTAGTAGAATATCCATGTGAATAAGTAAATGGAATTATTTAATTTTATTTTTTCCATACTATGTTGAAGTTCAAGTTTAAAAGGATTTTGTTTTAGTTGTATATTGCCTTAAATGTTTATTCTTATTTATGAAAGTTTTCGCTATATTGTTATCATTACAGGGCATTTGAGATCACCCCTTTTCTATGTTTTATTTTTCCCAGGATGTGAAGAAGTAAATTATGAATGACCTGCAGGGATAGTATGAGGGGATAAGAGTGTGGACTATGGAGACTATATTGTTTTAGTTTTCATTTTATGATGTACTGTAAACTTTGCGCCAACGAGCCTGTACCCTAGTGGTACAAGATCCTGCTTGGCATCCAAAAGACCCAAGATCAAATCTGGGTAGGGGCGAATTTCCCAGGTACTGTAGCAGGTACTGTTGCAGCGGTGGAACAGTAGCAGCGGCAGTACTGTAGCGGTGGAGGGGCTGTAGCAGATACTGTAGCGGTGGTGGTACTGTAGCAGGCGTTGTAGCAGCACAGGTATTGTAGCAGTACTATTCACCGAGGGGTCCTTTGGGCCATTCAAATGGGCTTTCAAGCCTTGTATTCAGGCCTCTTGGCCTTGGGCCTTCGGGCTATGTAATGGGTCTCCCTCTACCCAGTCTAAAGAGGTATTTGATTTCAAATAATAAAAAATAGATAACTTTAAAAAAAATGTAATGTAAACTTTGTTAATGTATCTAGTTATTCCAATGCTACTAAACTAATCGGTCTTTCAAGACTTGATCTTTCTTGTGATCTTGACAATGTTATGTAATAATGCACCGACTCTGGGTAACTGGGGTCGGGGTGTTACAGTTGGTATCAGAGGAAGGTTTAGTACAAACCTTAGAAGATAGATTTAGATAAACTCTGATTAGAGAACATAGATTTAAGATGGACTTTGAGGATTAGTATAGTAGAACTTCCTAGAATTTTGGTATTGTAGAGATTTTGTGAGTTTTCTGAGAAATACATACCTGTCTGGATACGAGTAGGTAGAGGTGGCTCTGGAAAATATTTACCTAGGGGTAAAACCTGAAAACACCGCTTTGAGATACACTCGAACGGGAACTGGTGCAGGACAACGAGCCTTGTTTCACTCTTGGTTACGACACTCCTGGGGGATATTCTTAGGATAACTCTCATTTTCTTTACAAATCATTATTAAGGGTTTATGAGTATATACTTCCTCAAAGTTTTTTTTTATGATTATGGATTATATCCATAAATAGTTCAATTTATGTTAAGTGTTTTATAAGTATGGAATTATGTGTTTTGATTCATAAACTAATCTACTTTATGCCATTGTTTAGAAATGGTGCCTAGTGGAAGAAATGGAAACTGTATCAATGCACGCACTCCATGTAGGGAATTCCCTCCTGCTCAAGATAATTATAGTGGGGCTGGTGATGCAACTGTTGCCGATCAGCTAATCACCATACTGGGAAAACTCACTCAGGTTATGAATAATAACCTTACCCATATGGAGCACCCTGATCCGAAGTGTGGAGGATCAATGTTAGATCACTTCATGAGGAAACAACCACCAACGTTCAATGGGAGTACAAATCCCTTAGTAGCTGAGCAATGGATAAGTTCCCTAGAGAAAATATTTCAGGCTTTGGGAAGTAGTGAAAGGGAAAAAGTTATCATGGCAGTTTACCACCTCACTGGAGATGCTAATCAATGGTGGTAATTGATTCAAAACATGAAGGAAGATGATGAAGTATCAAATACGAAATAGAGGGAGTTCAAAGATATGTTTTTAGAAAAATAATTTCCTTGTGACCATCAAGAAGATATGGAAAGGAAATTTCTGAGTCTGAGACAAATGGAGGATGATAATGTCGCAAAGTATGAGACTAACTTTACAAGGTTAAAAAGGTATTCTGGAGATTATATACATAACTCAAGAAGTAAGATCGATCATTTATTTGATGGGTTAAAACCATTTCTCCGTCGAGCATTAGTCTCACAATCCTTCTCGTCGTACGAAGACATTGTCTCATGTGCTATCAAGACAGAGAAAGAATTATCTAAGACAAATGACTTTAAAGCAAAGCAAGAGAAGAAGAGATCTGCTGATCAATCTGGGAGTGGAAATAAAGGGAAGAAGGGAAATGTTGAATATCCATCCTGTAGTAAATGTGGGAAAGAAACATCCCGGTACTTTCTTAAAAGGAACGAGAGTCTGTTACAAGTGTGGTGAAAAAGGCCACCAAGCTCGTGATTGCAAGGGGAAGAAGGAAGCTACCGATGTCCAATGCTACAATTGCAGGGAGATAGGACATTATGAAAATGAATGTCCTAAGCGTTAGGGTAACTTACCTCAGAAAAGGCCAAGGGATCAAGGCCAAGATTATGCTATCACTACTGCTGAGGTAGAAGCTCCGAAAGACGTAGTGGCAGGTAATTTAATGGTTTCATCAAGTTTAACAAATGCATTATTTGATTCTGGATCATCGCATTGTTTCATATCTTCCCAGTTTTCTAAGAAAATTAGATATTTCCAATTTGATTTAACAAGGGATGTGTCAGTTAAAACTCCTAAGGGAAGTATCATTGCAACAAAATTTTGTGAATCAATCCCCATTAGAGCACATAAATGTTCTTTATCCACTGATCTCATCGTCATACCTATGATTGAGTTTGATATAATCCTTGGTATGGATTGGCTTTCGGACCTTGATGCGAATATTTATTGTAAGAAGAAGGAGGTTACGATTTTTAATGATGATGATAAGGAACACCTTATATTTAGAGCAGAATCATCACCACCTAATTCTTATCTATATCCACCCCCAGTAGCTCAACTAAATTCAATTATTGGGGAGGAAGATAATGAAATGACTATGGGCGAGGAAAGGAATGTTCAAATAGAGGATGTACCTGTTGTGAAAGAGTATGTAGATGTGTTTCCGGACGATTTACCTGGACATCCTTCAGAACAAGAAGTTGAGTTTTTCCATTGATTTAATTCCTGGATCAAGGCCTATATCGAAGACCCCTTATAGAATGGACACTGTAGAATTATTTGAACTAAAGAACCAACTAGAGGAATTGAGTAATAAGGTATTTATTTTCCCTAGTGTTTCTTTATGGGGATCCCCTGTTCTATTTGTTAAAAAGAAAGATGGATCTATGAGGTTATGTATCGACTATAGGGAGGTCAATGCTATAACCATAAAGAACAAGTATCCCCTACCTCTCATTGATGATTTATTTGACCAACCACATGGAGATCAATACTTTTAAAATATTGACCTTCGATCTAAATATCATCAGTTGTGTGTGAAGAAGGAAAACAATCCGAAGACATCATTTTGAACCAGGTACGAGAATTACGAGTTTACAATAATGCCTTTTGGATTGACTAATGCACCCTCTGTATTCATGGATCTGATGAATAGAGTTTTCAAGGAATATCTCGATAAATTTTTGGTGGTATTTATTGATGATATCTTGGTAAACTCCAAAATCTACGAAGATCATGAAAATCACTTGCGCATTATCCTGAAGACTCTGAGAAGACATGAATTATATGAGAAGTTTAGCAAGTGTGAATTATGGCTTCAGGAGATTTATTTTCTTGGCCATATTGTCTCTAAAGATGGAATCTCTGTTGATCCTTCTAAGACCAAGGAAATCCAAGAATGGCCAGCACCTATGAGTATAATCGAGGTACGCAGTTTTATTGGTTTGTCAGGTTATTATCGACGTTTCGTCCAGAATTTTGCCCGGTTGGATAACACATTAACAAAGCTCACACGTAAAGGGGTTAAATTTGTTTGGACAAAAGAGTGTGAAGAATGTTTCGAAGAGCTGAAGAGAATATTGTTCAATGCTCCTATACTGACTATACCATCGGGAAATGATGGGTTTGTTATTTATAGTGATGCATCGAAGAAAGGACTGGGTTGTGTCCTTATGCCGAATGATAGGGTTATTTCCTATGCATCATGACAGTTGAAAATTCATGAACAAAACTATCTTACTCATGATCTCAAGTTAGAATCTGTGATATTTGAAGATATGGAGGCACTACCTCTATGGTGAAAAATGTGAGATTTATACTGATCATAAGAGTTTGAAGTATATTTTCTCACAAAAAGAACTCAACATGAGGCAAAGGATATGGCTTGAATTACTCAAGGATTATGATTGTACGATACACTACCACCCGGGGAAATCAAACAAGGTGGAAGATGCTTTGAGAAGAAAAGATCATGGAGTTTTGAACAATATGAGAATTGAAAGGGATCCAATTTTCATGGATCTAGTAAAGAATGACATGAGGATAACCAGGGAAGGTGAAACATCAATGCTTTTTCCAATGGTTTCCAAACCATATTTACTAGAAAGGATTAAGAGTTCTCAGACCAATGATGAAGTATTTCAAAAGAAGATTAAAGATGTGAATGATGGGAGATTGAGAGACTTTGTTTATGAAGATGGAATTTTGAAATTTGGGAAGAGACTTTGTGTTCCCAATATACCTGATCTAAAAAGGGAATTGCTGGATGATTCTCATAGTTCCAATTTCTCAATATATCCTGGGAGCACCAAAATGTATAGAGATTTGAAGGAACATTTTCGGTGGGACAACATGAAGAGGGAGATTGCTGATTTTGTGTCAAGATGTATGGTTTTTCAACAAGTGAAAGTTGGAAGGCAACAACCTGGAGGAGTCATGCAACCTCTTCCCATACCGGAGTGGAAATGGGACAATATTACGATGGACTTTGTCATGGGGATACCAAAGACTCCTAGAAGGAATGATGCAATATGGGTCATTGTTGATCGTCTTACCAAGTCAGCACATTTTCTTGCTATAAGGGAAGATTTACCACTTGAATGACTAGAAAGACTATATATTAATGATGTTGTGAGACTACATGGAGTACCCCTATCGATTTTTTCTGATCGTGATCCCCATTTTACTTCAAGATTCTGGAAAAGTCTTCAAAAAGCCTTGGAAACTTAACTTTATTTGAGCACTGCCTACCACCCTCAAACAGATGGACAATCAGAATGAACTATTCAAACCTTAGAAGACATGTTGAGATCCTACTCACTTGACTTTCAGGGTATGTGGGATCAATATTTACCTCTGGTAGAATTTTCCTATAACAATAACTTCCATTCGAGTATTCAGATGGCACCATATAAAGCGTTATATGGAAAGAGATGTCACACACCAACCTGTTGGGATGACGTTGGTGAAAGAAAACTTGTAGGCCCAGAACTGGTGGAGGAAACAATGGAAAAGGTGAAGGTAATCCAAAACCATATCAAAGCAGCTCAAATTAGGCAGAAGTGCTATGTCGATAATCGAAGGAAGGATTTGGAATTTCAAGTCGGTGATCATGTTTTCCTGAATGTATCTCCATGGAAGAGAGTCATACGTTTTGGTAAGAAAGGTAAATTGAGTCCCAGGTACATTGGATCTTTCGAAATTCTAGAACGAATTGGGGTTGTAGCTTACCGTTTGGCAATGCCGCCAAGTCTCTCCAAAGTTCACGATGTGTTCCACGTATCACTATTGAGGAAATACATGCCTGACCCAATGCATGTACTCACCTATGAGGAATTAGAACTGGAACCTGATCTGTCTTATTGCGAAGAGCCCGTCAGGATTCTTGATACGAGAGAACAAGTACTGAGAAACCGGACGATGTGTCTGGTAAAAGTCTTATGGAGAAACCATAAGATGGAAGAGGCAATGTGGGAACCCGAAGAACTTATGATTAAGAACCACTCGAGTCTTTTCATGCGGTAGTATTCTAGAAATTTTGAGGATGAAATTATTTTAAGGAGGGGAGAATGTAACACCCCAAGCTTCTACGGTACGCTTCTCTTTGAATAATGCTATAACGTGTGTTGTACGCAACATCGAGTTCTAACACACCACAACCAATCAAACTAGCCATTATGAATAGTAATACCTACTTTTTGAAATTTTATAAATTTTATCCCTCAAAATGGACTTCATTTTTGGATTCGGAATATCAAATTTATCCTAGGGTGAAATTTTGGAACTTTTTGGATAACATTTAAATTTTGATGAATAGTGAAAATTACTAAATTTTAATTAAAAACAACTTTTTTAATCGAAATAATTTATATTGATAAATTATGAATTTGAGTGGTTTTAAAGTATATTTAGAATATATTTTTACCATTTAATACAATTTTTGTCATTGTACAAAATTTTACAATTAAACCAGACATAAACAAGTGTCAATCTTTTGATAGTTATTATCTCTTAAAAACATGCTTTTTGTTTTAACAATGAGAATTAATTTTAAATTAATTTCTGCCACTTCTGTGTTTTCAATTTAAAAAAATGGATTCCATATTTGGAATCAGTATTTTCAAATTGTGTAAATAGGTAACTTTTATTTTTAGACATTTTGAATTATTACTTTGGTAAATATTTTATTTACCATGGTTAAAGGGTAAATCCGGTAAATAAGGGTTACAAAAAAATATTATAATAATAAAAAATTACCCTAAAGTGTGTCCTAAACTTATTGGTTAATAAATGTCCGACCATGATCATCTTTGGGTCGATTTTTGGACCCCATGGAGCCACTTGAAAGTCATAATGACACATTATATTAATTAAGTTAAAATAAATATAAAAATGACATAAGCATATATCTTTTAGAAAAACATTTTTTACATAGGGTTATTTATGTTTGATTTTAGATTATAAATATTCATTAGAAAGATAAAACGATTTCATACATAAAGATATTTTATTTATAATTTTTAGACAATAAATAATTTAATTTATTTATGACAAAATGATGATGCAGTAATTACCATAATAGTAAAAAATTAAAATAATTGATATTATAAATATCCAAATAAATATAATTTGAAACTTTTTATGAATTAAAATAATTTTATAGGTTAACATGACATGTTAGGAATGATTTAATTATCTTTTTTCGAAGTAATAATTCTGTTATGATTTTCAAAAAAATCAATTATTGAATAGTGTCAAAATTGACATAAAAGAGTTTTTAAAACAAATATTATATTATTAATTGATATTAAATTCCTAAAAATATAATGTTAGTCCAATATACTTATATCATGATAGGTGTATAATTAATTGACCACTTGGGGGTCTCTTTTAGGTATATAGTAATTTTATTAACTATATAATATAAAAATGAAAAGTGACATGGTAAGTGTCAAACTAATTAACTAAGAGTTAAAACTAAAAGATAAGGTTAAAAAAATGACCCAAACCTATATAAATTCTATAGGTTGAGTGGTTTTAGACCCATAAACACCATAAAATTTAAATAATCCACTTTGGATCCATTAGAAACTGAATATTAATTTATTATAAAATAATATTTCTAGCCTGTCCAAAGGTGCCCCTCACCCCTCTTATAAAAGGGCACTCCCCCTTCTCATTAATTCACACCTTCAAAGCCATTTGGCTCAGCCAAACTCTGCCCAAATATTCTCTAAACTTCTCTCACTATAACCTATAGGCCTTAGTTTGATCATAATGCCAACTTAAGGAGCCCTTTTGATCAAATCAAAAGGAAGAACCCGAAGAAGAGATAATGATTTCACCACCCTTTTTCAAGTTCCTTTCTTCTTCCACTTCTTATTTCTTTGTTATTAACATTATAAAATAATAACTCCAGTATATTATATATAATTTTATGTTATTATAAACATGGTACAACCATATTTCAGTATTCTATCCATCCTTTGAATGACATGTCACCATACGTGCGTACATACGACTTACCATCTCCACGTCGTGGTGTAATTGTTATTCAAAACATTATTATTTGGATGGTTATAATAATGATGTTTAATTCATGTAAATAATGAATATAACATGATAATTATTCTGTATATATTATATACCATCCAATTAAATATTATTTTAATATCAAAAGAATGATATTGTCGCTCGTGCGTACGTACGGACTACCGCCTGCATGAACGCGATGAGATTCATTCCCCATCGTATCCATTCAAGTATAATTCTCATTTGATGATTAATAATAGTATCTAAGGACTTGATATCATTCTAGATATGAATAATATACAACCTATCCATGAAAAACACAACTTACATAACAAAACATATAAAAGAAAACAAGTAAGTTAACACCTGAAACGACGATAATTCTAAGATATTATTAACAAATCAATGTTAAAAGATCATATATGATATAATATTAATGTATATGATTATTTTATAATTTAATAACAATTATTTCCCCATTTTACAATAGTTTAACCTACCCTCAACCAAGTAAAAGTACAAGGTAAGGGTTTATTTCTCAATCTCTTCATTATCCGAGGTTGTTTATACGTAATAATCTACTGGGATTTCTTTATCATCCACATCCATGTTTCTTAAAAATGTATTTCAATTTTTTTTACTATTTACTAGAATATGGGTTAAATTCATTTATACCCTTGTTGACTTTTATAAGTGGTTTAAAAATGATTCTTTCCATCATTTTCCAAGCAAGGTCCTTTTTAACCTTTTCGACAAAATTAAGGTAAGAATGTTTTTTTAACTTATACGGAGGGTGTGGCTATTTTCCGCCGTTATAAAATCTTTGAAGTTTCCCTTACAATATTATAAGAAAATTTTTAATGTAAATGTTTTATTTTATAATTATGTGACTTTTAAATGATTTCAAGAAAATGGACATTTCTCTCAAATAGTTTTGATTTCATCTATGTCAACATCCTTTGATGGATTTTAAGATTATTTGAGGTTGATTTATTATGATACAAAACTTCCATATTGTATTTAAGGTTTTGTGATTTGTTTGTCTGTGGATGTATTATTTTTATACCATTCATGGTTTATGGAGAAAGTATTGACATTTCTTATGCTAGTTTTAATACGAATGTTTATGTTATGTTTAAATCTGTTCATATGAGGAATGCATTGGACTTAATATGTGACGGGTGGAGCCTGCTATAGCTCCTCGATGCATCGGTAGGTATCACGAGACAAACTAGTGTCTTGGTACAAGGCCTTGACAAAATCTTATTTGTAGTCTTGGCACGAGGCTTTGGCTATGTGGTTATGATAGTCTGGCATTATGCATTCCATCATTATGAAAGTGGTTATTGATATTGCATGTGATCATTCGATTAGTAGAATATCCATGTGAATAAGTAAATGGAATTATTTCATTTTATTTTTGACATACTATGTTGAAGTTCAAGTTTAAAAGGCTTTTGTTTTAGTTATAAATTGCCTTAAATGTTTATTCTTATTTATGAAAGTTTCCGCTATATTATTATCCTTAATGGGAATTTGAGCTCACCCCTTTTCTATGTTTTATTTTTCCCAGGATGTGAAGAAGTAAATTATGAATGACCTGTAGGGATAGTATGAGGGGATAAGAGTGTGGACTATGGAGACTATATTGTTGTAGTTTTCATTTTATTATGTTATGTAAACTTTATTAATGTATCTAGTCATTCCAAGGCTACTAAACTAATCGGTCTTTCGAGACTTGATATTTCTTGTGATCATGCCAATGTTATGTAATAATGAACCGAATCTGGGTAACTGGGGTCGGGGCGTTACAGTAGGTTCATGAATTCCCTATTTCTATCAACCATTAGAGTCTGAGGAAATAAATAGTCCTAGTAGATTGTTTGGAAGTATGCCTAGATTATATCAAGATACCGATCTTCTTGGGTAGTAACATACCACCACTTCTTGGTAGAATCACATAGCATATACACACTAAGTTTGATCTTATGCTCTGGTGGCATCTCTGATGCTTGAATATAGATAAAATATATTTTATCCATGACATAGAAGTTTGTGGTCCACAATCCCATGAAAATGTGGGGTATGATGCTACTGGAATTCTCAAGTCAACTCTTCCATTCTTAGGGCAGGTTGAACAGAACCTTTCATATTCTATAACATACGTAGAAATCCCTCTCGGAATTGGGCATCCAAACCAATATTAGGAATAAGAAGAGGTTACAAATGTGGCACTGTAGGTGGGATCGCGAGTGGCTCAAGGGCCGCCACCTTAGGTGCATAATTGTCACCGCCTCTAGGATGTGTGACTGGAGGACATCATGGTGGAATGATTATACAATGCCAAAAGCATGACTCAAAATATATTTAAGCAATTAAAAATGTTGCATATAGAAAACTAGGATAGGTATAAAGCTTTCCTATATAAATTATCATGCCTCTTTTCCTACTCCACAAGCTAGGTATAGATGGTAGAATAGACCCTTATGTGCATAATAATTCAAGAGATACCCCACCACTCACTACTATAGTTGGTTTTGGGTCTAAGTCTCTATTTTTCATTTAAAAGATGGCTATTTTCAATTTAAGAGTCATATACATTTGAATTTGTTATTTTTTAAACATTTAAATCACATAAAATGGATAAATTAGATGGATCACTATTTCCAATACATAAGGAACCGTACTCTTTATGAACCAAAATATGGAATCCACTTAACCCATACCATAACATGTTCTATCCCATGAGACCAATAGTCTATGGCTCAACGTGCCATAATTAACTGCTTAAGGTGTCTACTTTAACCTATGAAAGAAAACACTGCTAGGTTATGATATGCACTTTAAGTATTATTTATGTTTTTTAGTTCCCTATAATAAATTTTATCACATCTCAATACATAATAATCAAGGCACTGACAAAATGAAATAGGAAAATACACGCTGAAAATAAATGTGGCATGGTAAAATACATGGTGTCTTAGTCTTATTGTGTCTATAATGATGCATGAACTAATGAACTGCCCCCATTTTAGCATGCCATATTAAATAAATATCATTTAAATAATACCAATAATAATAACACCATAAAATAAGTGTGTTACAAAAAGATAAAGTCATATCAACCATAAATGGAATCATAAATAACTGCAATTACCCATCCCAGGTAATTTGGGTTTCCCCTGTACATGGGTTAACTGTATCCAGGAACGTGGTAAAATTCCTAATTCCTTTAACTCCTAGTCTCCTGTATAAATCCTAAATAGTAGGAAAATTGAAGATACTTAGATTTTATACAACTTTGTAATGTCTTGACCCAGGATCCACTTAACCAATGCCCCAAGCCAGTGGGTCACATGACCTCAAACACGGCTCCCTGTATTCCAGAGGCTGCTGAATAGCAGCGTGGGTGTAAAGGTGGTATGGTTCGGAGACTATACCATATTATTATAGTGGCTCATTATATATCACAATAAACATACAATAGTGGAAGCATATATATAGAAGATAAAATAATAAAAAGCAGAATAATAAATAACTAAACAACGCAATAATAATATTAAAAACCACTAGGCAGTGTCATATACATGGATGCATGACATTATGACATACAAAAGGGGAACACAGGACATGCATATAAAATCATGCTATACAAAAAGTACAAAAGGATAGAAATATGATCCACTAGCATCTTAACCATATACTCTGTCCTATTATCCTAATCTCCATTTATAAGTGATTCATATTATATATTTATAGTAGGGTGATTTTTATTTTCCAAACTTATAGTTATATAATATTCTTGGGTACTAAAGATAGGTTAAGTTGGTTGTAAGATTAAATCCCAGTATCCCACTACCAATGGTGTCTATAAGTAATCCAAATAGTTCTCATAACTAAACAATGTGTAGGTATAAATAGAATAAGAAACAATTGCTAAAATAAATAACTAGCCTACTTAGGTTCTGTAAGGACACCTGGTGGATATACCTTGTTTTGTTCATGGCTAGAATGAGTGTCTGATGAGTAACTATATAAATATTATTAATATGTATAGTTTAGTTATATATATTACAATAACCAATATGATCTAAGTATGTTCATATGTCAATGGACATATACCTAGAATACTAGGTGCTGGTTGGACCGGGGTGTAACTCAGACATCCATGACCTGTCTAAACGAGCCTATAAGCTCAAGAAAAATGGTACATGCCCTACATATCATAATGAGCGAGAGACATGATGATCATCACTCGATATGGTGAGTGTACCATTATGTCAGTACTCAAACAAGGGACATGGCATGTCATTCCCACTATTTAATAGAGTTAGTTGTGTGAGATGTCATGCTTAACACCCAATGTAAGGGAGCATGAAACTATCATGCCTAATAGAACCCTTACCATCATAACACAACCTATATCAAAGGATTAATCATATTTAAAAATATAGTCATGAGGCATTACCTCTCATGCATTTAAATCATCGGGATCAATGATAACAAGGCTTTACAATTCAAATTAAACTTTTGAATAAACATGAAGTGACAGGATTTTCCATACCACCCTCCATAAGTAAGTTCAAGGAAACCATTTAATTTATTTAAGTAAGGAAACCCATAATGGATAATCCATTCCATTTAACGCAATCCATTTAATTATCCAAAACATTAAAATTGCATTTATAAGTTTTAAATGATAATTTAGAAATCCCCTTTGCTAAAAATATAAATTACATACATGGGTAATTCTAATTACAAATTGTGACCAACACTTAGGAGGTGCCTTGGGTTCAATTAAGCGATCATATAACAAAACCAAAACCAATTATATTCTAAGAAAAATTCATAGAAGTCATTCAGGGAAATTAAAAAATTAACCATAAAGGGAAATTCAATTTTTCACACCCAAGGGGTGTCTATAACTAAAGTCAATATCTTATAAATTACTAAACATGGATCAAAGAAAGTATATCATGGTATATGGATCAATTTAATATGAAGAACTCAATTAAATGGTGACGTAAAAAAATGATGGCATGCTGCATAATGAAAATGCTATGAAACACCAATTTTTTTGGGGAAAATGATGAGACCACCTACATTAGGGCCATTTATGACTCCTCATCTAATGGAGGCCTTAGATTTGAAGTAGGTTGGGAGAAATTGACGAAACTGTCTAATTCCCTAAAAATAGGAAAAAATAACATTCACCTAAATAGAACAATGGATCTAAAGATAAAATAAAATTGTATGGGATAGGACTTTAGATCTTACCAAGATGGATAAGATTCTTTTAACAAATCTTGATTTGGATTTTGGATCAGAAAGTTTTCAAAGATCCTAGTTTGAAGAAGGTGGGAGCTCATGGGAGGAAGAAACCCAAAACATCCACTTGACATAGGAGAGGAGAAAAGAAAAGGGTAAATAGATTTAATTGGGGGTGGGGGAAGTGAAATTTCACCCTCAAAATTGGGTCACACGGTTTGGCAACATAGTTTGGCCAAACTGTGTGCAAACTATTCTCAAGCCACTGTTTAAGGAAGAACCCTACATAGTTATGGAATACACTTTCTTTAACCATGTGAAAACCTCATGAAATTCCACTATCAAATGTTTTTAGGCTTTCAAAAAATCATGCCCCAGAGTCACATGGTTACAAACAAACTATGCGGCTCCTTCTTCTCCCATATTTTTCCCATCATGGTTAGTAGAGACCATGTGAGCTGGGTTGCATGGTTTCTACTAACCATGTGTCCTAGTTATATTTCAAAAAACAGGTGTTCTAGGATCTAAAAAAAACCCAAACACCCTCATGACCTTTGTAACTCCATTTAGAAACATTATAAGGTACATATAGAGGAATTTAAACAAAAAATAAATGATCCATACCTTCATGAAAGGACAATATTTTATTATTAAAAATGGGATTTTTTTAAGTGATATACTTATATATAAAAAGGTGCGGGAAGGACACCTATAAAAGGTGTAGGAAGTTATTGTAAAATAGGTATAAAATTATTTGTTTTCAAATATGAAGAAGTATTCCTTTAAGAGGAAGTCAATGAAATATTATTTCGGTTTTATTTTCAACTGTCTGATCAATTGTGGAGGGAATTAACCATATTTTAAATTGAATATGGGTTTTGACATTTTGTGAGGAAAATATCTATGATTGTATGATTCTTTTATGCGATTACTCAAGCCACTCTAATGAATCTGGTGACTATTGAACGACTTCGCAATATGATGACAATATTCCTGTAGGTGGAAATGAAAACAGTTTGGTATTGCGTAGTGAACATAATATCATGTTTCCCCCAAGTCTCCTCCAATGAAAAGGTGTGATATGTATTCCCCAAGAATTGAAGTGACTTCATTGGTTCTTAGTTTCATTCCTCAATAGTGATTTTTGTATAGAAAATAGGATCAAATGGAAAAAGAAGGTTTCATAACTTATCTATTTCTAGTGAAATTTTGATTTTAATTACTCTTGAAATCAATAATATACTTATTAGTGGAAAATATCTTTTCCATTTTGGTAAAACTAAATTTTCTCTTATTCAAATTCATTTTTAATATATATTTATTAAATGTAGTTTTATTTAAATTTTTTATGTCTATATTTTACCAATTCTAAAATCATCTATTTAGTTTTAGAATCCACAACATCCCCTATGATCAAAGGGGAAAAGAATAATATTTTAATATTTTACTATTTTAATATTTTACTATTTTACTATTTTTATAATTAAATTTCTATTATAAATTCCAAAAGAAGTTCTATTGAAACCTCTAGTGAAAATTCCACTAGAAGTTTACAACAAGTTCCACTGCAAGTGTCACTGGAAGTTCATTTGTACATTTCTTTACATGGAATTCACTCTAGAACTTCTAGTGAAAATTCTAATGGAAATTAAAATGGATATTCCACATAATTATTTGTGTATCTTCCACTATAACTTCCATTCCAATTATAATAACAATACATTAAGTTTTTAATAATACCTGTACTAAAATTTCTAGATTCTAAAAACAAACATGTTTTTTATTGCACTATAATTTTTCCAAGATTGAGGGGGAACTATTCTATTGTTTCCCACTAGAACTTCCAATGATGCTTCCAATGAAACTTCTAGTAGATATTATAATAAAAATTCCAATGGATATTATACTAAAAAATCCAATTTAACTTCCACAAGAACTTCTGGGAACTTCCAGTAGAATTTTTGGTCTTATTATAAGAAACTAAAATAAAAAGGTACATTAAGTTTTGACTAAAACTTGTATAGTAATTTTTGGAATCACCAAATAAACATATTTCTTATATTTTAATAATGTTTTTATTGGATTCAGGAGGGAAATGTTATGTTGTTTCCCTAATGTAACTTCCAAATCGGATTAAAATGTTACTTCCACTAGAACTTCCAATGGTAATTTTAGTCCCATTCTAGAAATTTACAGTGCTAATCCACCTTATTCTTTAACTAAAACCTATACTGTAAATTGGGGAATCATCAAAGAACATTTTTAATATATTTTTTGACAAATATAATTGAAATTTCATTGAAATATCAATTAATTTCCTTTATTATTGTAATTTTCATCCAAAATACACCTTTAGTAATAATTAAAACCTGCAATATGATTTTTAGAATACCCAAAAACACATGTTGAAGATAGTCCACTAAAATTTTGCATGCTTGAGAGGATAAATGAATAGGTTTCTTCCCTAATAAAACTTCAATAAGGTTCCACCCAAACTTATAGTTTAAATTATGGTCCTACTATTCTAGAAGTTCTAGTGGGAATCCACCTCAAGGGATGATTGGAAGTTCCATTGAGTTTTTTTGAAATAACCACCAAAATTTTCCACTAAAATTTTAAAGGTTAGGTAGGAGAAATAAAATAGTTACTTAAAAACTGAAACTTCTATGAATAAGTGGGTATAACTTATAGTGGACCTTTTAGTCCTCATATTCATAGAATTTCTAGTGGGTAGCCACCTTAAGGGATAACTAGATGTTTTAGTGAAATTTTCGGAATACCCACAAACATTTTCCACTAAATATTTTTAGGATAGAGAGGGGAAATAGAAAGGTTTCTTCCCTAGTGGAACTTCCATGAATAGGTTACTTGAAATTCTAGTGGAACATTCAATCATATTCTTGGAAGTTATGGTGGGAATACACCTCAAGGAATGACTGGATGTTCCATTGAAATTTGTGGAATATCCACCAATAATTTCCACTAAAATTTTATAGGCTTGAGAATGGAAATGGAAAGGTTTCTTACCCACTAGAACTTCCATGAAAAGGTGACTGGAAATTCTATTGAAACTTCTAGTCCTCCTGATTTAGGAAGTTCCTATGAGAAGCCACCTCAAGGGATAACTGGATACACTAAAATTTATGGAATACCCACCAATAATCTCCACTTAAAATTTTCAATATTGATAGGGGCGGTTGAAAGGTTGTTTCACCACTGGAAATTCCATGAATAGGTGATTGGAACTTCCAATGGAACTTCCTGTCCTCCTATTCATGGAATTTCTAGTGGGAATCCACTATAAGGGATGACTGCAACTTCTAGTCATCCAATTCAAATTTATATGAATTTCAATTTACATTTTTCATCCTCTATTTTTAGGTGTACATTTTAGATCAAATATGATGGCCTTACATCAACTTATACAAAAAATTCCACCAAATTTGAATTAGGTTCATACAAATTCTTTGTGAGACACTGTATTTTGGAATATGTTTAATAGTTTTATATCTAACAATATCTCAATATCATATTATAAGAAATTTGATAGATTAGTTGTGTATGTGATCAATATGTATGATCCATCAAAAAATACATTCTGAATCAGTAATGTTGATATAATGTTTTCTGAAGGTGAAATTAAAAGTATTTTTGGGATTATGGAAGGGGAAACTGAAATCATCCACTAATATTCATTCAAACATATGAAGAAAACTATATATATTACCTAGATTTGGAAATGGTGTAAGATTTATTAAAAAAAAGTAAATATAAACTTTAATTGTGGAATCTATTATAAGAGATAAACAAGAGGACCATGTTGGCACAAAAACAATCATTTTTTGTACACATGTGCTACTATTTTATTTCTAGATACAAGTGCTTATTTATATTGGGGTTTTATAATATTTGTTTATAGTTTAATAAATTTAAAAACTCTTATGTGGACTATTGAAATACACCAACTTGTGAATTCTTTCAAATAGTTCCCCAAAAACAATTATAAGGTTTCGAGATTCATTGTGTCATTTCTGGTATGGTTTGAAATTTAATTTCTTTTATACTTAGACTTTATCCAAATAATTATGTTATTTCTATAGTATTGGTATTGTGAAATCAGATGCCTCATGAAAAAAAATGAAAAAAATGGAAGTCTACCTTTTATAAAATAGAGCTCGGAAGAGTTGGATGTGGCTGTTAAGAGGTAACTCAAGAGTCAAACACTTCAAGATAGTGGGGGTAATTCTTCATATTTCAATCTTATTTTAATTTTACCTTTACAAACATGGATATATAAAATATCCACCAAAATCTAGTAAAGATGAAGGGGGTACAAAAAAAAACATCCACCATGCAATGTGGGGTAGTAGTGGAAGAGGCATTAAAGGGTGATAGGGAAAAACTATAGATCCAAGATGAGGAAAAATGATAAAAAATTAAAAGTAAAGTAGTTTATAGCTGAAAACAACAAAAAAGAAGGAAGTGGAATGAACCCTGTATGGGAAGCAGCTAGTAACAATGAAGAAAACCTGGTGACAGGCATCATTGTAATGGATGGAAAATATATAAGGGTAGACAGATGTCAAATAAAAAACTAAGAAGAGAGAGTTATCCCTATAGCAGAATCTAAGCCAACCGACCATAAAAATGAATAATTTAAAAAAATAAGGAAGAAATAGAAGAACACTACACACCTTCTATAGAAAGTAGCATAGATGAAATTCCTCGACTAGGAAGTTCCCAAACCAGAAGACTGTTTAGAAATGTCAAAGGAATAACAAGAAAAGAAAATAAGTGGGACTGAACAATTGTTTGTGAAATCATAGGAAGAAGAATAATGACAATGGAAGAACAATCAAAATCAATAGTTGATCCAGTTGAGCTGAAAAATACCATCGAGATACCCATTTTTCAGAGAAACTAGAACATAAGAGGGTTGTTATCTGGCTGGAACTCATACCAAAATGGGTCAGGAAAATTCAATGACTCCAAAAAATGGACTATGAGTGACTTGAAAATATTTTGGAGTTGGATCCCACCTGGTATGTTGTTAAGACCAAAAACAATGAACACCATAAATTTAATTTTTTTTATTTAAATCATCTTAATAGTACATGATTTCTTATAAATAACTTCTATTTTGTGTAGTGAATATGTATGTAAATATAAAAACAAGTTCTATTCAGTAGCAATGGATGATATTTTCTCTATTTTCAACAAAGTAATGACTAGTATATAGGTGAGTATTTAAGTTTCCCAATTTTATTTTCAAACAATTTTATATTAGTGTCAAATCCTCCACTGATTTTCAATTATATCAGGTAATAGATACATATGAAAAAATAATAAAAATAAAGTTTCAAATACAGACAATAATGGAAATTTTCCCAGATAAATAAACAATTATTACTAGTTCTTCCATGGTGAGTATAATATTTTCTAAATTTTTTAAGTTAAAAATGTAATGGTTCAAAGTTGGTCTAACTTTATTAATATCTATAGGGAATAATATCATAAGAAAATAAAAATTTAATATATATGTTGATAGAAAAACCAGTTAAATATGCATTGTAGTTAAGTGAAAACAAATTATCCTCATCAACACCATAAATGTACACCAGACATTACTCATTTTTAAAGAGAAGAAAAAATAATTCGGCCACTACAACTCAATTCACCCTAAGGTGGATGGTGGTAGATATGATATTTATCAGAAATATGCATTAGTAATGGTAAATTTTATACTATTTGACATGACACCCATTTTAAAATTAACCAGCTAATATAATTAAATTTGTACAAAATTCTACAAATGAAAAAAAAATCTTTTCTCAAGGAAATCAATAAGAAATGGAGCGCTGATTACTTGGACAATACTGGACATGTGTTTATTGTTTAAGGTACTTTGTATTAGGATGAAACAAGCTTTGAATGCACAATAATAATTTTCTATTTTATTGAGATGTTGGAAATAAGGAAATTATATAAGAAGAATTTATCTCAAGAAGAATTTGATGACCTGTGGCTTTATATGGAGAACTGGTTCCTCACTAACCCTAATAACTTAGAAGCATAAGTTTCTTATTGGATTCATCTCCACCAACATCCAGATAAACAATCAAACAACCATGTTTTATGGGGGTTTCATGAAAGTGGAATAGAACATGTTGTTAAGTTCTTATAATTGTTCAGTTTTTTGGTATAGTAGTAGTTTTTTAATATAAAATGGAATGACACAATAAAATTAATATAAGTGGTCTCAAATACCAATATTGATACATTAAAATTCAAAATGAAATATTTTTTCGAGTTCTATCTGCAGTTTTCAAGCATCATTGGAACATGATGCTAGTATAAATGGTCTCAAATACCAATATGGGTGCTTTATAAATCAAAATAGTTTCAAGATATATAAAGATTCTCATATAGAACTCACGCATACAAAAAAAAGTTTCTTAAAATGGTGTATCAATCCATTATAATACAAAAATCCCATAAAATATTTATTGGATGCATTATAATTCAAAAAAACTTATATATGGCGTGAAGACATCAAAATTCAACCCAAAAAAACAACTTTAATCCAATGTTATCATTACTCGGCCTCTCTTATAATTCTATGGTAGTCTACCTCCAAACCTGAAGTTCCAAATTGGTTGATAGGTCTTAATTAAATGGAGAGAAAAATATATAGAACTTATAGAACAAGATGATGTTGCTCAAGAAATTAAATTTAAAGGTTCATTTGGAGCTATAATAGTAAAAGCTAATCTTTCTTGATCTATAATTCCTTGCATGGAAAGAAAAATGATATCAGATACAAAATTAACATTAGATGACTTCTATTTAATATAAAATGAATTATAAATTAAATCATACCATCATCATAACACTAGACTTATTCTTATTATTATTCAATTGTGTCCTCTTTTGACCTATAGTTTTTAAAAGGATTTTGATTTTATCACCGCCTTTTCTATTTTTTTCTTTTTAAAAGTAGTCTTTCTTAAATTTTTTTCATAACTATCATGAACAATAACTATATCTATTGGTGTATATATAATAGTCAAATATTTTGTAAAATTAATAAAATTAGAGAAGTGAATGTCATAACCAGCATATGTCTCACCAGTGATGGTAATAAAACTCATTCTCATTCATGATAATCCTTTGTAAAATAATTCTACAAATAAATTTATTTAATAATTTACCTCAACATAATCTAATTCAAACATTAGAATATTTCTAGTCGATCGGTTCTACCTATACAAAATATATTTTTCATACATTGATCTCACATTAAGCCGATCATAAAATTTTTAAATATGAAAACATAGACATCCAATCGACTCAAATTTTTGATAAGAACATTGATAAACTTCATTGGACGCTTTATATGATACATGAAATTGATATTCACACTCAACAATTCCAATAACATAGATAAATTGAACTCTACTTTCAATACGTGATATCATAAAACAAGCACCAATAATTTGATATTAATGTTGAAATAAATCAAATTACTTAGGTGTATATCTAGTAGAAACCTGGGACATTAATTCATGGTAAGGGTAAATATTACAAGGAAACTTCTCCCACATCTCAGATTTAGCCTGTATTTTTTTATATCAATTCTTTTTCCAACAATCCCTAAAACTCCTTAAAGAAATAGACAATACTTAACATGGGAAAACATAATCTTTATGTGGTCCATTAAAAATTTCACTTAATTGAGTGTTGATAATACCCAATGTTAATAAATATTTAAAAAACTATGCTCCCATATTTATCACAACCCAAATACATCATTTTAGTATTGTGATTTATCATCCCCGTTTTCTGTTCTAAGGGCATCCCACTCCTGATCAAATTTATTTGCATCATGGTATTGGAAGATTCAATTCTTAAATCTATTTAGAAAACCATACCTATCACTCATCTAATTACCTAAATATTTAATTGAATTTTGTATCAAATTATATGTACAAAGGAAATATCTAGTTCCCACTAAATCATCAAATGCTGATTTTCCCATTGCCACATTCTAATCAGTAAATATAGTTTGAGGTCGCTTAATGTAATGTATCTGTAATTATTTTTTAAACAACCAAGAAAAGATACTCACAGTTTCATCATATAACCAAGTTTCCCCAAAAATGAAAATCTCTCATTGATTATTGAAGCACACAAATACACTTAAGGGTTTGTATTATTTATTAGTACTGAAAATGGTATAAAAAACAACATATCTAAATAAATCACATTATATCTTAATTTTTGGATTAACCCAGAAAATAATAGTAATTTTCCTAGTCAAGTCAAATTTAATAGTATAGAAAAATGATGGATTGTCCATAATTTGTCTTTATAGGTACTCTAAAATGAAACATCCATCCCCATGAACCAATTCCATTTCTTTGTTAGACCTTAAAAATTCAACTGATCAACATAGGTGTGCCTAATAACATCTCAACCTCCTGCAATAGATGTCATCAAGGAGAAGGAATCATTTGGTTTAATACCTACTGAAGCATTCACAACTAACTCAGCTACTTGTGTGTCTATTATTTTTCTTTGGTACCTCATCATATGAATTGATTTAAGATTGTACAAGGGATGATTAATCCCTTAAGAAAATCAATTACATGCATATTTCCCATAAGACAACAAACAAACCCCAATTACAGAATGGAAACCTGTACGTGTCTCCACCGAAGGAAATTTTACGGTGTTATCACATGTGTCAACCTTCATATATCCTTTTCTTCTACATGCATAAAGGCATGATGTGATGATTAATTTATCCTTTCTTCTTTTATTTGAGTGTTGTCAGCGTAAACTCAGCCCATTTACTCCTCCATACATAACATATAAACATTGTGCTTTCTAAAGTTATTTGAACATCAACCCTATAACTAGTTTAATAAGTGATTATACAACATCAACATCATTAACATTGAAACAACCTTAAATATAGAAACTTAAGTTCAGGGAACATATATAAACACACACATAAAATATATTTATTATATTTATAACAAAAAAATTGTGAATATCAAGTATGAATCCTTTTGTGAAAAATTCAAAGGAAGATCCTGTGAAGTTTCCACTGTAACTTCCAATCAATGTTCCATGAATAATCTAGGAAAAGTTCTGGTGGATGTTTCGGTGGAAGTTTGAGTGGATGTTCCACAATATAAAAAAAGTATATAGTTATTAAACTAAAAAATATATTAATAAAATTAAAATTTAATAAATATATTTATAAAAATATAATTATAATAAAATGTGTATTACATTTCTTATATATTTTTTATAAAAATAATAAAATTTACCTTTAAAAAATGCATATAATATATGAATAAAAATATAAATAAAATTTTAATATTTAGGAAAATAAATATTTACGAATATAAAAAATAGAAATATATTTATGAAATAATAACTAAAAATAAATTTATAATAAATGTACTTATAAGATATATTGAATATATTTTTTACAAAATATTTATAAATAACAGTTATAAATCCATTAAGTGTTGTATAAATTAAAATTATAAATTCATTAAGTGTTCCAGTAGAAGTTATAGGGAATATCCAATAGACATTTCATGGGAAGTTACGGTGGAAGTTTCACAATATGATACAAGTATATATTAATAAAACTATAGAATATATTAATAAAAACGAAATTTTAATAAATATATAGTTATTTAATGATATTATAAAAAATATGTATTACATTTATTAGATTTTTTTTAAAATATTATAATTTAACATTTAAAAATTTATAAACTATATGAATAAAAGTGTACAAAAAATTTATATATTTATCAAAATAAATATTTTCAAATATATAAAATTTAAATATATTTCTAAATTTATAAATAAAACTAAATTTATAATTAATTAACTTATTAGATATGTTCAATATATATTTTAGAAAATATTTATAAATAAAAATCGTAAATCCATTATGTGTTCCAATAGAAGTTCCATTGGAAGTTCCAGTCCAAGTTCAACTCAAAGGAAAATTCACTGAAACTTTCACCAGAACTTCCACTGATAATTTCCCAATACAAAAAAAATATATATTAATAAAACTAAAAAATATATAAATAAAACCTAAATTATAAAAAATACATATAAAATAAATTCAATTATATACAACTAAATTTATAATTAAAGCACTTATAAAATATATTTTATATATTTTTTACATAATATTTATAAGTTGTCACATATCCAGTGGAAGTTACACAATAAAACAAAATTATATATTTATAAACCTATAGAACTTATTAATAAACATTAAATTTTAATAAATATTTTTATAAAAAATATCAATTATAAAAAATATGTATTACATTTATTATATAATTTTTATAAAAATAATATAATTTACCATTTAAAAATGTATATAGTATAAGAATAACAATGTAATTTTTATATATTTGGAAAAATTAATATTTAAAAATATATAAAATATAAATATATTTCTAAATTTATAAATAAAACTAAATTTATAAATAAAACTAAATTTATAATAAATAAACTTATAAGATATAATGAATATATATTTTTAAAAAATATATATATATATAAATTATAAATCCATTAACCAATGTATAACTAATAATTATAAATCCATGAAGATTTCTAGTGGAAGTTCTAGTGGAAGTCCCATTACAAGTTCCAGTGGAAGTTCTAAGGCCAGTTCTAGTGGAAGTTCCACAATACGACAAAAGTTTATATTTATAAAACTAAAAAATATATTAATAAAAATAAAATTTAATAAATATATTTTTGTTAAATTAAATTATATAAAATATTTATTACATTTGTTACATAATTTTTATAAAAATAATATAATTTAACATTTTAAAATGTATAAACTATATTAATGAAAATATAAATAAAATTTATATATTTTTGAAAATAAATATTTACACATATATAAAATAAAAATATATTTATGAATTTAAAAATAAAACTAAACTTATAATAAATGAACTTATAGAATATATTCTATATATTTTTTAAATAATATTTATAAATATAATTATATTTTTGTGAAATTTCCGTGACACATTCAGTGACACATTAAATAACACTTTCAGTGAAAGTTTTAGTTTTTGATAAAGTTTTAGTGAAAGATTCACTGAAATTTTTAGAGTAAGATTCAGTATTAATTTCATTTATTTATTTTAATGAAATTTTTAGAGAAATATTTATCATCATTTTCATTTATTTATTTTCATAAAACATCCACTTAAATTAATCACTTTAGTAAAATTCACTATACGGTATTGGGTAGAAAATAATTCAAGTTTAACCTATAATATAACATGTAAAAACATCAAATATGATCTAAAATACCTACATCCAAGACTAGTATAAGAATAAAAAAAATCCAAAAATACAGCACACTACAAGATACTGTCCCCAAAATGGTGAAACCTAGTAAAAACGACATGCAGAATTGAAATTTCCCTATTATGACTCTTATGAAACTGGCCTCTAATGACTCACATGATTCATACTTTGAAAACCCATTGAAAACTGATGAAAATGACATCCAAAAATATCATCATGAAATACCTATTTTGATTTAGCTTTTTTCATTTCCCATGAGATGAAAATTTCCTCCAGGAAATCACTGCATCTAGATCCTTATATGTGTAAAAATGATGGCATGTCAATATCCCACCACAACACTAAAATATCATGTAAAACAGGGAACCATATATGATAAAAAGTGAAAATTTTTGGGGTTGACTAGATCTATCGAAAAATTATTAAGAATTATGTGAACATGGAGAGACCTTTTATGGACCTAATAAAGAAACAAGGTTATAAATGAACTTTAGTGGATTAATATACATATGAAAACCTCAAGGAAAGATTAACTACTACTCTAGTGCTGAGTATGCCAAATTTCTTAAAAAAATTATAGTAGAATGTGATTCTTTATAATCAAGGGTTGGGGCAGTGTTGACGCAGGATGGTAGGCCTCTAGATTACTTTAGTAAGGTAGTATTAGACAATAACTTGATAAAGTTAACATACAAAAGGGGGATGATGGATTTTTTATTGGTAGTTCATCATTGGAAATAATATCTGTTGGGTAGGAAATTTGAGATATACATCAAACAAGAGATCCTAAAGAACATGCTTTGCCAAAGTCTGGTGTCAATGGACCAATAGAGATGGTAGGATAAGTTATCGGGGTACAACTTTGAGGTTATTTACAAACCTTGGAAAGTGAACAACGTTTTTGATGTTATTTCATGGGTAACGATAGTAGGAGACTACATAAACTCAGAAGTTTATAATACAATCTGGTAATATATTCAAGTGTTTAAACAAGATATAGAACATTATGGAATATTTCAAGCTATTATATAAGCATTTCATCTAGGAATACCAACAAAACATGGGTATACCTTCCTGAATGGGTAATTATTTTATAAACACCAATTAGTTTTATCAAGGAAATCAATCCTGATTCTAAAAATATTACATCATTTTCATTCATCTCTAGTTATAGGAAACTTGAAGTATTTTAAGACTTATAAACGTCAGGTATATGGTTTTTTTGGTATGGAATGACATAGAGTGTGCATCAATTTGTTCGCGAGTGTGAAATTTTTCAAAAAAATAAATATGAAGCTCTAAATCTTGTATGATTAATTCATCCTATCCAAATACCAAATTTGATATAGGAGGAGGTTTTCATGTATTTTGTTTTCTAGACTGCTTAAATACCAAGGATTTTAGGTGGTATTTTTAGTGGTTTATCAACTTAGTAAATATGCACATTTTTTTCCTCTCAAACACCCTTATTCAGCCAAGATAGCGGAAGAGGTATTATTGAAGGAGATTGTATGCCTACATGGAATTCATAAGGAAATAGTATGTGATAAGGATCAAATATTTACAAGTTTTTTTTAAAGGATCTATTCAATTTACAGGGCATAACGCTCAATATGAGTTCATCTTACCATCTAAAAACTGATGGAGAATCATAGGTATTCAACTGGTGCTTAGAGGTATACTTGAGGTGTTTTTCATCAGATAAACCTAATATTTTGGTGATTTTTTTGGCCTGGGAAGATTACAGTTACAACTCATATTACCATACTTATACTAAAAAAACACCATTTTAGGTTGTATATAGCCATAATCCACCACATAGTTGGCATTATACTAATGGGACTGTTGTGGAGGCTATGGTGAATTTATTAGTGGAAAGAGATGAGGCACTATGACAAATATGAGTTAATATATATAGAGCACAACAACTTGTGAAAAAATATTCTAAAAAGAAACATCATGAGGTAAAATATACAATAGGGGATCTAGTTTGGGTTAAGTTGATCCAAATAAACTAGAAGAGGGAACCAAGATTAATATGAAATTATTGGCCATATTCTATGGGCCTTTCAATATTGATAAAAATTTGTGGGTTATTTTGTACAAGATTAAACTTCCAAAATACAGTATAAAGCACCTAGTATTCCACGTATTTCAACTAAAGGCAGATGTTGGTGAGAAAAATGAAGAAATATATCTGCTAGGAGATTTGGTGAAGGAAGTAGTTTATCCAAAATCTATTTTGATTGAAAATTCAGGGGGAAGAACCTTGCTTTATATGGTTAAGTGGCATGGGTGTGGTAAAGAAGAGGCCACCTGGGAAGATTCAGTAGTGATAAAGGCCCAGTTCCATGGATACCACCTTTAGGAAAAAGCATCAATTAAAGGTAGAGGCATTGATAAGAACTTAGGGGATCCACTAGAGTATCCTAGAGTTCAACCGAGACCTCCTGTGTATTTTACTTACCATATGAGGGGAGAGCATAAGGGTATTGGGAAGCTGTGTAAGGGTCCTAGGGAATATGTGTAAGGGTCCTCAGGATTTTCATAAGGGTATTCGGGGAGTTTCATAAGGGTCATGGAGAATATGTGTAAGGGTCCCAGGGATCCACGTAAGGGTCTGTCAAGAGTCACATAAGGGTCTTGGGGAGCTATGTAAGGGTCTTGGGGTTCTCAAACTGCCATGGGATAGTATTGTAATTACATTCCATATTAATTTCTTATATGAGGGAGAGGGGGTTTAAAAGGAGGATTGGACTAGGGTAGGGGTATTTAGTTGGTTAGAAGGAGGCGCGATCCTTGGACTAGTGAAGATTCTTTCCCAGGAGTGTAACTCGATCTAGTTTGTTAATTGAGATCACTGGTTAGTTTTCATTTTGAAATTTATTTTTCTTCTTAAAACACCTCTATCACCCTCATTCATACCCCCATCCTCCCCACCCCCACACACACTCTATCTTTGTATATATATATATATCCTTTATCTTTGAGAGTTCTATAAAATTATATGTGAAGATAAGTCCTTCAAATTTGATCCAATATTTACAAAGTTGGTGGATATATTGAGCACCCAAAAATCAATTGGTTGGTTTATGTGGTGTTTATCAAACATAAAGAAAGTCATAAGAAGCTTGGTAAGTGTTATTAGAAACTTTATTTTATCTAACAATTCCTCTCTATAACAACCTTTTCGTTTTGGTTTTTTTTCACTTTTTTAGGTATATAAAATGTCCACAAAATCTAATAGTTTAATAAGATAAACTCAGTGATGAAATTATTTGATCTATAAATGAAAAAAATTAAGAAGAAAATAATCCTATAGTATTATACAGGAAAGAAGTGTGCCATGATATGATGTGGATCATTTTAAATATATGATTTCATTATAACTATAGTATGATTGGTATTATTATATTTTACAATATGTGGAAAAGCTTTTGTTATGAAAAAATTAGGAGAATCAATGACGAACAATCTAAAAATCAAGAGTAAAAAAGATAAAAACATAAAACGATGAAGAAAAAAATGAGACATAATGATTTATGTGGTTTAGGAGTATTCTCTACATCTATATAGAGGTGAAATCACTTCACTAAAATAGAGGGTAGAATTATAGGGAGATTTTTTTGGAGTTCATAAAACCCTAGATCGAATGAGATCTTAAACCAATGCGGTGAATAGTAACCAACGTTGCTACAATTATCGTACAGTAAGGCCACTGTGCTAATATACCACAACCACCCAAGTCCAAGATATAACAGTATTGGGGGAAGGAATTCTACAAATCTACAACACTGCTATCACATGCTTCTATAGTGCGTTCTCACTGCTACATTTCCCTTTCAGTATCGTCGGTGAACTCTACTACAGTATGTGAGAGTGGTAGCCTAGTGTGCAATATGGACCACCAATAGCTAGCCCAACTTTTTTCAAGTATCAGGATACACCAATCCAATATATATAATTTCATAAAATAGATTCATACAAGGGTATTGAGTAATTATTCATGTTACAAAACTTTTGAAGTTAAGTTTTTAAAATATGTTGTATGCTACAACACATGAAAAACATATTTTATGAAAGTATTTTACACCAATAAACTCATGTGTACAAGCCCCTATGATGTAGGGTTGTTATATAGTCATAGAAAATGATATCAAATACTCAAATTATGCAATCCAAAATCATAATATATGACATCTTCCATTATAATACATTTATTATTGGGAATCAAAGGGAATATTAACATACAAATTGTGTAGATTATACTGTTATGACTCCGTGTAAACAAATATTTTTTTTAATTTATGAAAATAAATTTAACATATGACTTTTTTACAAATTTTATATTTTGATAATATGAAATTTTCATATTATATTTATACAATTATAAAAGTATATTTATCTTATAATATGAAATGTTCACGATTCTCAAATTTTAAATATTTAATTGAAATTTAATTAATAAATATTATTTGTTTGTATTTAGGAACAATCATATATAGAATCATTTATGTCAGCTCATATGTCTCACAACAAGCATCCACATAACTTTATACCACACTTAAATTGTTTTTATGATAAAATTTACGTTTAAAATAAAATACATTATATTAAATTTGATAATATATTAATAAATGAAGTATTAATATTGTGATTTCTTAATTGTTTATAAATCATGAAATATTTATGAATTGGTCATATTTATATCATTTTTTTGTTGAAATCATAATCAAAGTTTTCATATTATTCATTTAAATTGTTGCACGAAAGATATTTCATTTGATTTAATGTAATTCATTCAAAATTTATTATTTTGATTCCAATAATCCCAAAGTAAATATGGATTTTAATTTTTTTATATTCTAACATATTTGGATTTAAAATAATCAATAAAAACATCTTGAATACTGATTAGAGTTCCATGTTAATTTTTTAATGGATTGTTTTCTTAAGATATTTTCTATAGAGTTGTATGTTGGATAACTTCATCATCATACCTACTAAAGAGTGGGATTTTTTCTATGATTTTATTCATTTTAATTAAATTAGATTTGTGAAACATTTTCATGTCTTGTTTGGGTATGTTTTCCAGTCTTACAATTAAATCTTTTTTATTGTGTATGCATTGAAAATATAATTAATTATATAAGGGATTTATACTTAATGTATATAAATTTTTCTTAATTTGTATAAGGTTCATGAAATGAATTAATATAAGAATTCATGAATATATATTTTATGTGATATTCAATAAGAAGTATATTTAAGTTTAATTATGGGATCAAATAAATTCTATATGAAATTACAGTGTTAGATTCCTCTAGATAATCAATCTTTTCTAGGTATCAATCAACCAAAAAAATAGTTCACACAAAATTTGGACACTCATGATTTGTCATATATAAGTATCATTTTAAAATTGTTATTTTATTATGAGAGATAGACTTCATTTTGGTAAGTGACCCCACTAGAATTAAATGCCAGCAGAAATGGAGGGAGGATGATTCATCAAATGAATTCAAGAAAGGTGTTTCCCATGTAACATGTTAACACCAAGGTAAAAAATTGTGAAATATAACTCTTAGAGAGGGTGAATTAGGGTGAATAAAATTTTTAAATTTCTTTACTTAATTTACCTTTTGTTGTATATTTTCCCTTTATTAAAATGGCAAATAATAATATGATAATCATTAATATAAATGAAACACCAATTAAAAAGTAATAAAATGAACATAATAGATTAACTTGGTTCATATTTCAATAAGAATAGTATAATCAAAGGTGAACATTTGGAAAATCATTCACAACATAATCACTCACTCACTATTGTAGATTACAAGATTTCATATGGATTCACTCTTGGAGAATACAAGATAATATATCTAATTGCATTCTTTTGCAGATGATATAGTTCTCATTTCAGAATCCAAAGAGATTATAAATTTAAAGTTATATATTTGGATAGATTTTAGAATAAAAAGGTTTATATATTAGTACGGATAAGACATATTATATATACTATCAGTTTAGTAAAGGATTGTCTAGTAATGTTATAGATGTGAGATTCAAAGACCACATTATTTCAAAATTTGATAATTTGTTATATTTAGAATTATTTCTATAATGTGATAGAGATATCAATGCATCTTTCCCTTATAAGAATACCTAGGGATGCACCTATTAACAGATTACAAATTATGAAAACTTTACTTATTAAAAGATATGGATATAGAAATATAAGGTCTGTTAAACAAATTATTCATGATAATATTATTTTAAATTATTTTCATGAAAATATGGTCTTCAATGGAACTAATTAGTGAAATTTAATCCATGTATCTATCCCCATTTAATTGGGTTTAATAATTTTTTTATTCACTATCAATTCCAAGGGACACTACCTATTTCTAACCACCACCGATTTTAAGGAAGTCTTCTTTATCCTCCAGTTTACCTTTTTTCAGCTTCATCTCCAAAGAATTGATACCTATGTGCTTTTTGGAAGGTGGAGAAAAATTTAAGTTCCCTTGATAAGACATTACTATATATGTGTACTTACGTGAGGATGAAATTGAGATGGATTAAATAAATGAGAAGATGGGTAAATGATTCAGGTGAAGGATATGGTGGGTATAATACCACAATACCAAATCATATATTGGATCCCTCGGTGGGTATGGTAGAAAAAAGTTATTTAAGACTAGAAAATAAAAGGGTAGATGAAGTTCAAGAGGAAATAGTATACCCTGTTGTAGTAGTTGAAGGAGATAAAATCTATTATAGGATACTTGTTCAAGAAACTCAAGAAGAGTTTCCTTAAGTTTATGTTCAATAAGGTGGTATTCAAGAAGATTCATATACTGAATGTTCTAAATACCATGATAAATATGGTGTTGAGGTTGAATAAACTATCCTAGAAATTGGAGAGAAAGCACCAGTTAGTCAAGAGGATGATATGGATCAAAAATCTATTGTAGTGGTTTTTGAGACAACTTTTCAAGAAGATGAACATTTTTTACATCCTTTAGAAGATTAAAAAGTTAAATGTGTGTGGGGGGGGGGGGTGAATTTGTTGGAAATAAATGATCTTAATACATCCTTTCTAGTGGAAAAATATTTTCAATTATTCAATATGATTATCAAGAATATGATCCAAGAGTTGAGGGAGGTCTCAAAACCTATTTGAAAAAAAATAAAGGTAATGATGACATACCCATCATTTTAAATATTTCATTGGAATAATTGTATGGATTAATTCAAGTATTAAAATATATTGATGATCCAGTGGTAAAAATGGATCTCTTTCTAGTGTAGAAGTGTCGAAAAAATTTTATTTAAAATAAATGCAACAATCAATGAATGTTTCAGAGGTCAATGTACCTATATTATTAGTTCATTTTATTGATTTTTAAAACCTAGTTAAAAATTAACATTTCACAACCTTTGAATAAAAATTAAATGGTATATTTGATGTAAAATTGAAATCATATTTCAATATCAGCAGTGGAGTTAGAGCCTTCATGTTAAGGAGTAATACCCATATTGTGGTAGCCCAGATCTTTCCAAGGATGAATCAAAAAATTGATATTAAGCTATTAAAAATTCATGATTTCATATATTATATTAAAATATATTGAAAAATATTATAATTAAATAAATATAAGTTGTTAATAACTTATAAAATTTGAAAATTGAATTAAAATATTTCATTTTAGAGAAAATGAAGAAATTTGTGTTTTTAGTGCCTGTTGAAGGTGTTCTTCAAAAAGAAACATCGAATTTGGTGTAAAGAATATCTTATACAGCTAAGAAAGGAGTGGTTAGGAATCTCAACCATGTGTCTAGAGTAATTATCAAACTTTTTTTATTGGGAAAGAAAAATTGACTCTCACAATAGGAATATTAAGAAATAACTTACGCAATGACTCATATAAGCAAGAGATTATATCAATAATTTAATCAAAATGTATTTTTTAATACTTTATAGAAACATAAGGATGTATCCTCTTATAAGTTCAAGGAGAATTTTTAGAAAAAATGAGGAATCATCTATGTCCATTGAATAAATTATTCAATAAGGCATTGTGATGAAATGGGAGATTAATGATAATTCACAGGCTCTGTCTAGTTTTAATGGTTTCATTAACTTTCTTATGATGAATCATGGCATATGATCATTTGATCCTAAGCCTTCACCACACCAGAATAAGTTTTTCCTTCTAAAGTTCTCCACCAACCATTATTTTCTTTTTTCAAAACATGTTTTCCCTTTGTACCTCATAGAAGTGTTACTCAACCTGAAATTACTAATTTATTTTTACTTCAATTGGCCTTAAATTATTTTAGACCCTGTATAGGTAAAGGTTTTCCCCTCTATCAACCTAAAACCAACAAATTAAAGGATAATATAGTGTTAAATGAAATTTATTCCAAGGGTATTAGAGATGTCAAGGACCCTGTTGTGGTTGTTTTTTGTTCTCTTATTCTATAAATTCAAGTTTCTTTGTATATTTACTACTATTTCTAGTCTATGTAACCATTTATGAAATAAACTATTTTTTCCTTTACAATTTCTTATGATAAATCTATTTTTTTTATATTGTGAAAATTGATACTTATTAATTTTAGATTTGGTTTTTGTTTATAACCCTTGTGATATGTTTTCAAATGATTCTGTTTTTAAATAAAATAGGGGGATAAAATTTGATATATTTTTTGTAACTATGAATTAGGATTTATTCTTTTCCTTTTAAATATTTGATTTTTATCTTTTTCAGTTCTCTTGTTCTTTTAGTTTAAAAAAATATAAATTTAAAATATTTGATTTTAATTGTTTTAAATTTTTTTGAGTGTTAAGTGTTTTGTTTCATAGTAAAATATCTTAAATTAAATTTTTTATTAGGATATAGATTTAATTTTCTCAAGTTTCATATTATATTCTAATTTGATCCATGAATTTTTATTTCACATGTTCTTTTATGATTTTATTAATTTCATGATTTTTTACCATCAAAAATTAAATAATGTTGGGTTTTCCATGTTTTTATTATAAAAAATCATTATTATTGTGAAAATAAAATATTTTAAGAAAAAATATAAACATAAAACATAAATGTTTTATTAATTTTACTCAACAAAATAATGTTTTTAACAAATAAAATGATTTAAAATAATTAAAATAAAGTTAAAAAAACTCACCTAAAGTGAATATGAATCTGGAATAACACCAGTTAAATCATACAGCCAACCTTTCTGGAAGATCAACACATACATATCCTATAGAAAAAACCTAAAGATGAATCACCTAGATCTTGTTCTACCAACATTAGAATTCTATCTCCTGACTAGAATGTGTGCTTGGACTCTATTGGTTCTTTTACACTAAACCACCAAAATCTTAAATAATATCATGTAGTAGGATGAAAATCACCTAAAAATCCTAGAATAAGACTAAAAATATGACCACCACATGTATGGACGCTATCTCTTTGAAAGAAAGAAGACCCCTAGATCTGATGTCATGTGTATATCATAACAAATCTGAAGTAAGAATTAAAAAAATCAATCAGTGAGTTAGAAATTGTTTTTAGGAATGGTCTGTTGTAGATTAAAATATTTCATATAAAAAAACTATCAAGTCAAGGGGATACTAGATTATCCTAAACTCTACTCACTAGAAAATTCTAAGATGATCACAGTGAAGAGAAAGTTCAATAGAAAATGGTAAACCCTATATTAGTAATTGGAGAAGAGGAAATCCCTTATGAGAGACTAGTTCAAGCAACTCAAGAAGAGCTATAAAGAGGAGATGTATACATAACCTTGATAAACACCAAAATAAATATGGTGTTGTGTTTTAATAAACTATCCTAAAAAATTTAGAAGAAGTGCCAGTTGGTTAATAGACTCATATGGCTCAAGAATCTATAGTAGTGGTTTTTAAGACAACTTCTCAAGAGGATGAACATTATGTTCATGATTTAGAAGATTCCCACATTCATGGGGGGGGGGAATTAGAATATGGTGATTTGAATTAATAGGATATAAATGACCCTAAAACATCATTTCCACTCTAAGATGAATTTTAACTTATTTTATATGATTATCAAGAATAAAATTCAATGGTTGAGGGAGGTCTCAAAACATATTTGGATAGAAATAAAGTTCCTGATGATATACCTGTCATTTCAGATATTAATTTGGAAGAATTGTAAGGATTCTTTCAATAAATAAAATCCTACCATGATATTTTGGTAAAAATGGTGCTCATTTGGGTGTGAAAGTGTCCGTAGGATTTTATTTATAATAAATGAAACATTCTATGAAATTTCATAGGACAATGTACCTATTTTATCAGTAGATTTTCCTAATTTTTAAAAACTAGTTATAGAAGAATATTTCACAAACTTTGAGTCAAAATTAAGTGGCATATTTGATGCCAAAAAATATTCATGTTTCAATATCAACAGTGGAGTCAAATTCTTCACGTTAAGGAGTGAAACCCATGTCATAGTAGCCCAAATACTTCCAAGGATGAATCAGAAATTGATATTATGAAATTGGGGATTTATTATCCTAGATCCTTTATAAAAATAGTTAAATTTTTTTTCCATAAGCTCCATAGAAGTTTAAACTAACAAAATAAAGTTTTAAAATTGAGTTAAAATATTTCATTTCAGAGAAATTGAAGGAAATTATGTTTTTAGTGTCTCTTGAAGAAGTTTTTCAAACTAAAATTTAGAATTTGGTGTGGAAAATGACTTATAAACCTAAGAAATAAGTGGATGTATCTGAAGTAATTATCAAACACTTTTCTGATTGGGAAATAAAAATTGACTCTCACAATAATAATATTGAGTAATAAATCACACAATGACTAATATTAGTAGGAGGTTATAACAAGATGGGCATCATAAAGAATTTTCAATGCCGTGGTTCCCAACACTACATGACAGCCTCCCTATGGCACCCTCCTCCATGGGCCATGATAGACATGGCTACCCACCAACCAGATTGATGCCTCATCCCACCATACATGACCCCCCTCCAAGCAGATCAATGTTACCACCCTCTAGACATGGATCCCCTCCACCCAGATAAACAAACCTCGACGACCCCCCTCTAGAAACGGCTCCTCTCCACCCAGATTGACTACCCCATAATGACTATTATCTAGGCCCACAACTCCTCCCTACCACATTGATGCCACCCTATCCTTTGTTATAGAACCCTATACCTTATCCTCTCTGTGTGTCCTCATGGTCTGCATATTCTACCTTGTAAGCCCGACCACCCATGTGGCTCCCCTGGTGAATGCACCTCTACCTGCCACCCCTATTGGTGTTGGCTACCCAGAAACACCCCAAATACCTTGATAATGATGTTAATTCCTTCACACATTCCATGATGGCTGCATCCCTATCATGTTACACAGGGACACTTCTGATCCATAGTCCCTACTACACACACCTATGCACCAACTATGGCCAACTCCCCTAGGAAGCACCTCCAAGAACCCCTTTATTCGATGCCACTCCTAAAATGACGTCTATTACCACACACCTCTACTACTGTCTCACTGCACAATTGATTCACTCTGACTATTCCTTCCAGACACTCGATGCGTATCCCGCTGCATGTTGTTCCTTAACTCCTTGATAGTACTGACCCAACTATTCCAATCAAGTGATTATCTGGGTATCCATATTAGTACCCTACTGAACACGATTGATTTCTTATTTCCATATTTTCTCCTCCCCATCTCCCTCATTTCAGGGAATAACCCATGCCACCATATACTATCCATCATAAAATTTCACTCTATATGGCTGAAATTGTTCCTATCCACTCTCATAAGACTTTTTTACACCTTCCTCCTCTTCATCCTCTATTTCTCAGATTGGTGGCCCTACCACATGTATATATTTTTTGACAAACTACTTGGATTCTTGATTATAGTGCTTCTAATCATATTACAGGTGACACATGTATGCTTACTACCTGTCGACCATAAACTGGTGCCACTGCAACTACTATTGCTGATGGATCTATGATTCCTATTTCTGGATTTGGAACATGCTCTTTAACTCCTTCAATTTTTCTGACATCAGTGGTTTTTGTTCCTTGATTTCCTTTTAATCTTCTCTCTATCAATGAGGTAAAAAAGACTTAAATTGTAATGATATTTTTTCATCTTTTGGTCTTGTTTTTCAGGAGGGGTCGACGAATCTAGAACTTGGTAGAGGTCATCTTAGTGATGTGGTGTACATGTTTGATACCCCACCATCCATTTCTTGAACATCCACCTCTACTCCTGACCTTGACCTACATTTTCACCACGGTCATCCACCTACTTTAGTTACACATAATCTCTGACCCCCATTTCAGTCTGAACATTTCCATCCATTGTGAATCCTATCGGTTTACCAAACATCATTAGGAATATTATGTTCTTCATTTAGTGACACATGCAACTAACCCTTTTGACATAGTTCATTTTGATCTATATGGTCCTTGAAGGGTCCCCAATTAGTTAGGGTACCATTATTAGGTATCATTTATTGAAACCTTATCATAGATGACATTAATATATCTCCTTCATGATTGTTATGAAGTGTGATATTTTCAAGAAATTTTACTATGAAATTTTCACTCATTTCTCCAAGACTATTAAATGTATATACTCGTAAAATGGGAGAGAATAATTATCATATTCCACCTCAGTAGTTTCTAAAAGATCACAATTTCCTCCATCAAACATCTTACCCCAGTACCCCTTAGTAGAATGGTTTGGATTAGCTTAAACATCATCATATTCTGAAAACTATTCAGGACTTATTATTTAACATGCAGCAACCTCTTTCATTTTGGGGGATGTGATTCTTACTACCAAATATCATATCAGTCATATTTTTTCTTCTATTCTTCTGGGGAAGATTATATTTCAGCCTCTATTACCCTATCTTCATCATCAACCTCTTCTAATTCATGTGTTTGGGTGTCTCTATTATGTTTGTGACACTCATCCCCATCTCTCAAAATTTTCCCCAAAGGACCTCCGTTTCATCTTTCTAGGATACTATCATGCCGACATGACTAACGTTGTTTTTCTACTAAATTAGAATGTTATATGATCTCTGATGATGTCTCTTTCATTGAGAACTCTCTATTATCATCCTCCCAACTCTCTACCCACCCCAATACCACTATCGATGACTATTTCCCTCTCACCATCCAACCACCTCTGCCTGAATTGTCACAATATGATGATCTTCTCTTTGGATCTGTCTAATATCATCTTCCATCAAACATTCCCCCTACCTAGACCAAGGACACCATTTACCTGACTTCATCTGTTGCTCCTACTATGAGAACCGATGACTTGCCGATTGAATTACGGAAAGGTACTCACTCTTTACAAAATAATTCAATATACACAAAATCATACAAATGATTCTCCAATCTAGAAAAGATATTGATCCCTCACACAGTTTCAAATTCTAAATATCACCCTGTTTAGCTTTGAGAAATGCAAGATGAATTATTATCCTTGGACCACAATCACACTTGGGATTTAGTCACCCTCCTATTAGGTAAATAGGTTTCTAGAAAAAGTGGATTTATATAGTCCTTCTAAATGATGATGGTACAATTTATCACCTTAACACCCATATGATGGAGAAAGTATTTTCATAGACATGTGGTTTTGATTATTTTGATTCGTTCTCTATAGTTTCTAAAATGGCCTCTTTTTGATTATCTGTATCTCATGCAGCTGCTCATAATTTTCCTCTTCATAAAATTGATATCAGGAATGCATTTCTATATGGTTTTATTGGATAATTATATCTTTAATAACCTCCTAGATTCCTTACCTTAGGGTTCGGTTCTCATGTCTGTCAGCTTCACCGATCTCTCTATAGGATCAAGCATTCTCCTTGGGCATGGTTTTGGCCAATTTTTCACCATCATCACTACATTTGGTATATCTCAAATTAGGAATGATCACAATTTTTTCTATTAAAAAACATTTGTTGGATGCATCATGTTGGTTTTCTTATGTTGATGATATCATTATTAATGGTAGTGACTCACATGGAATTTCCCATATTAAGGCATATCTTTAATAGCAGTTTCATACCAAAGACCTGGGTCCTTTGACATATTTTCTTGGTGTTGAAGTTGCCTATTATTCAACCAGAATATTTATTTCCCAATGAAAATATGCATTAGATATTTTTAGGAATGTGTAGGGGTCGGGCTGTACATATTTGGGATGTCATTTGTATGGGATATTGGTAGATTATTGAGAGGTAAATTTTGTATTTTAGCATTTAAATTGGTTTTTGTTTCCATATATAGTGGGAAGGTGGCTTTTTGGCTGGGCTAGTGGAGTTTTAAATAAGGGTATAGTTGGAAGGAGGGTGGAAATGATTCATTTTGGAATTCTAAAAGGTTGTTGTGGGGCTCAGATGTCATGATTTTCCAACTGGGGCTCATAGAATTAGTATTCCCTTGGTTTCCTTTCTATCTTCTTACTATTCTTCCTCTTTTAACCCACACAATAATTCCATATCCCCCTCTCTCCCTATTAAGCTAGATATGAAACACAATGTACATATTTTCTCCTATATTATCCCTCTCTCAATATTTTTACCTAACATTTGGTGACTCTATTGGAGAAAATCACTAGATAGGGAAGTCAATATTGAGAAGAAACATAGAGGATAACGTAAGGAACACTGTAAACAAATAGCATAACTATCATAATTTCCCTACGTGCATGTGAGGGAAGTTGTGAATCGAATATATAGAGGATTTTGGATAAAGAGTCTGTGTGATTTGTGAATGATGGAAGCTGGTGTGATGATTAGGGAAACATTTAGTGGATGTTTTGACATCTATTTTTATTGTTATGTTGAAAAAAGCAAAGATTAATGAAGTTGTGAGACATGATCGCTGGTAGAATCCTATGAAGCAGGGGTGCATGTACTAGGGGAACATGATATCAGTTGGAAAATTCATTCAGAGATAAAATTTTCTATTGAATGGTAAGAACAATTTTGGGTGTTATAAAATTTATAAGAATACATACATAGTGGATCTTGATCATTGTGAGTATTAATGTAGTTTATAATAGAGAGAGAGAGAGAGAGGAGTTGGTGGTTATTTTGTCTATCCTCTTCCTACTTTCTTTAGTGTAGTCAATTGTGGGACATGTACACTACTGTAATATGAGGAATTTTAGTGGATTAGAAATTCAAAGCTGAATGATCAGGGAGTGTTAGTATTTTAAGTCAACAACACTGCAGTTTGAATGACATATGGGATGGAGACATTTGAGTAGATAGAACTAGAGTAGGAGACTATTTTTTTAGATAAGTCCGACTAGATTAAAATATCCCTTCGATGTGAGATAGTAGCACAATATTCTGATAATTTTTTTTGTTCGGGAGGAATATAGTGAACTAAGAAACTACATGTGATATAGATGTTGTTGTAGGGGAATTCAAGAGGTGAGACTAAGAGAGTTAAGTTTCTAGAATTTTATAGAGAGGATCTTCTCAATTGGATCATTTAAGTAGAAGCTTATTTCTTGATCAATGGTACATCTAAATACATTAAAGTAAATCGGTCATGAATTTTTTTGGTAAACTCTGTTCTATACTGGTTCTTATACTCACTCAGATCTAATCCTGAATTGTCTTGGGAATATATGAATCTGACACTGATAAAAATGTATGGAAAGGCGATGGATAGGGATACACTGTGGCTTTTGAAGGGGCTTTGACAGATGGCTTTTGTGGACCAAATAAAGACTATATCAGTACAAAATGTTGTGGATGCTTCTAATTTGAATTATAATATAGATAAGAATGTTATGTAATCTCAAGAGTAGTATGATCTTTGACTTCTTTTAGAATCACCAACTGTAGGAGAAAATAATCTGAGTGTGCAACTGACTGCATAGGTTTGTTGAGGTATGAAAATAAATACTTTACTTACTACTCCCAATGTTAAGGAAAATCACATATACCCTCCTATCTGTTCTTGAAAAGTATGTGGTGTGGTGAAAGGAAATCCTATTAATGAGTTTTGTGGGATAACATTGTGAGATGAGTGTGGGGGACCAAACATGTAATGTCGCTGAATGCTTAATGGGGACATGAGAGATCTTACCATAAACACATATTAGTGTATAAATGAATTATTTTGGATCGAATATTGAAGAAAGCAATAAATAAAAAGAATATGAATATGTTATGGTGGAAGGGAACCAAATTAGAGAGCTGGAGGAGCATCTTGAAACTATTACAAGATGTCTATAAAAGCTAAAGATAGGGATTGTAGTTGTTGTGGTTGGAAGAAAGGAATCATGAGAAGATTAGCTGACTGCAACAGGGGGATATAGCAGATTGCCAGTAAAATATGAAAATATTGGGGGTATGAAGGGGGTATGGAGGATCATACACTACTGCATAAAAATTAGTATCATTGTATTCCTATTATTTTGGGTCCAAAATAAATTTTGGTAGCTCTTGTATTTGTAAGTACTGTCACGGTAGGGTGGGTAAGTGCAATTACTTTGGTTTTAGACTCTAGTTTTACTCCACATACAACATTTTCATTAAATTGTGGAGAAATTATAGGGAGTTTAAAGACTTATGTTTGGAAATATTTTTTTTCTAACAATTGTATCAGTCATAGGAGGATTTCATATAGAATAAAATGTACCAAAAGATTTAGTTGGTAAGCCTCAATGAATATTATTTGGCTGAAAGGATACTGGAATAAAAGTGCTGTCAATTTACATGGGCATGCTGCTAGATTATGTTCAAGAAGTTACCTTTGAATATCAGTTTTTCTTTTACTTCAGAAAACATGAGGAGTGGAAGTGAAACATACATTCTCCATTAAAGATAGGTTTGTCTAAAAAAGAATCAAACAAAGGAAAAGTTGAATTATTTTTACAAATATACCTAGGATGTGGTTCCCCCAGCTGGTTGTGGTCTCCAAAGGATGGAGAACAACATATTAATTGGATTTTAATTATAGTTTTACTCTTCATGTATTGTTTCCTTTGAATTCTATTGCATTGAATTTGAAAACTTCAAAAGGATAGGATGGAACACCCGGTGGGATGAATGAAAACTTATTTGAAGAAGATTGTATATAGGTAGTTTCATATTTGATGATCTATAAATTAATCAACATACCTAAATTGACTACCATTTATGTAATATTGAAATTTGGAACAATCTACTACGGTTTTCATAGGTTATTCCCTCATATCCATATGATTACCTTGTTTTTTGTTGGGACTTAGAGAAGGATATAGGGAAGAGGCTTATGAAAGATGTGCCTTTTGGTGTGCTACTATTTGGAGAACGGAACTCAACAACTGTTGATGCTATTAATTTTCAATATATGGTTGAATTTGAAGCTGGTTATCAATGGGGATTATAATATCACAACTTATGTCTTTATTTTATGGGTTCTCCATATTTGAAATTTGTTATAGAAGTAGAAGATTATTTGAGAACTCAAAACTATGAATTTCAAATCACTATGCAAGAAGGAATTGTTTCACTGGAGGGGGATATATTGAGAATACATGGACAGCTAAACCAAGATTTCACTATTTCTACCATGTTTAATTCTATAACACCTAGAAAGAAGAAAAGTGTAATCAAATTTGTTATTCAAAAGGTGAAACACATCGGTGAAGTGTGGGATTCTTATGACCATATGGGGGATATATAGGTTAAATAATCACCACACTAGATGGAGATTTATGACATCATATATATGGGCCAAGTTATGGAGGTCCACCTTAGGTACAAGGTGGATTTAAAAGTGCGGGTAATGTTAGGAATATGCGGGGGCCAGTCTGTACAAATTTAGGATATCATTTTTATGGGATTTTGGATGATGAGTGAGAGGTAAGTTTGTTGTTTTAGAATTTAAATTAGTTCTTATTGACAAATATAGTGGGAAGGGGTTTTGTTGGATAGGATGGTGTATTTTTAAATAAGGGTCCAACTATAAGGAGGGGAAAATGATTCATTTTTTAATTCCAGCAGGTTATTGTGGGGCTGAGACATCAGGATGTTCAATCTGGGGGCTTGGAGAAGCTGTCTTACCTTGATTTCCTCTATATCTTCTTCCTCTTATTCCTCTTATCCCCCACAAAATAATTCTATTTCTCTATTATTTATATAGATAGAAAACATGATATACATTTTTTTCTCCTCTATTCTCCCTCTCTTAATATTTTCACCTAATAGATATCTTGTAGGATACCAACTTGTCTCAAGAAACCACTGTTGATACTCCCCTTAAACAAGGGGAATGGTCCCTCTATGCTAACACTGAACCAATTTCTCATCTGGATAAGTATAATAACCTTTTGGGAAAACTCAATTATCTTACAATGAATCATCTAAATATTTCCTACATAGTCAGCAAGGTTAGTTAATTCATGAAACATCTAACGAAATCCCAATGGGATTTTATCCTTCACATTATCAAATACATTAAGAAAGAACCTAATTATGGTCTTAAGTATTCACATAATGATCATCGAGACATTTAAGCCTTACATTATGCTGAATATGCTAGTTATTGTCTATCCGAAAGTCTACTTATGGGGTTTCAGTTTTTTGGATGGTAACTTAATCTCCTAGTGAAGAAAAAAAACAGACTTCCATCTCTAGATCTAATGCTGAATATGAATATCATGTGATGGTCATGTTTAGTACTAAATTTATATGGATTCATAAAATTATTCATGAAATTTGTTTCCCATAAAAAATTATGATCATATTTGGTGTGATAATTAGGCATCCAAAAAGATTGATTCTAATATAATTTTCCATGAATGAACACATCATATTGGGATTTATTGTCACTTTCTTGACCATCACCTTATGAAAAAAAACAAGTTTTAGATACATTACAATAACTCATCACCTTATTGGAATCGTCACCAAATGCTTTCCTGGATCTTGATTGGATTATCTATGCACTGAGCTGGGCATCCACAACATTCATAACCCTGCTTGAGGGGGAGTGTGTTTGGTATTTGTGATTTTAGAAGTCTTTGTTTTTTTTGTGGGACTCTTATTACATGTAACTGATTTCATTAATATTATCATAACTTTTTATATACCCCCTTTACTAATTTTATATAAAATGTTCCTAATTTGTGTGAAATATTAATGTATAAATATTAAATATAAATTTTTAGCACTATTTGAATTCATCCAGATTCAAGTATGTTTTTTGTTTTAATAATAACTATTACCCTGACGATTAAAATTGGGTTATTATTATTTTTTAGGATTACTTATTCAATTTATAACAGTTCATTAGAAGGAAAATTTGGCCAAATCATCTATTTGGAGGGTCATATAGTCCACACAAGAAGACCCAAGGAAACTATGAAGAAACTGGACCAGCCATGATGATTGAGTTACTGGTCTAAATCCCAAAGCCCAAATTTTATGAAACTCCACCATATGTTATTTATTATAAAAAATAATCATGGATAAAAAATTTAAGGTCCAAATACACGAAAAAAGGGCCCAACTGATGCTTTGAAGTCCAGCCCTCCATTCTGTCCAGAAATTAAAATCCTGACACTATTCATGACATTTATCATGATATATTTTTAAAATAAAGCTGATATTATGTAGTGTAAAAGAAGAGATATAGTTGGAAGACTTTTTTGAAGAAGCCATTCAGATTCGAAGGCATCTTACTATTAAAAATTACATTAACATTTTGGCCATCTAAAACGCATGGGTAGAAATGGATAGTTTAACAGTGTTTATGAAAACCACCATAACTTTGGATCCATAAGTCCAAATGCATCCGAATTTTGAGAGTAGCTGGAAAACATTATTATCTACAACTTTTAATAATCAGATATCTCTAGATTCATCTGTATGGATGTCGAAATCATCAATCCAAGTGGAGGTGTAGTTTTGGAATGCAAAGAGTCCACCACCTTGGGCTATAAATACATCCCCTCTTATCCTTTCAAAAGAGTTGGAATTTAAGTAGAGAGGATAAAACATTAGCAAGAACAAAGACTTTACAAAGGCTTGGTAGGACCTTCAATACTCAAGTTTTTAATTTAGATACTTTTCATCTTCTCTTTGTTTTCATTTACTTTTGTATTCTTCATTGTTGTAATCTTGTAAGACTTTTTTTTGTAATTCTATTTTAATTAAAGTTTCTTCTTAAATACATATTATTATCATTAAAATTTAGTAGTTTAATATTAATTTTCTTTATATATTATAAATCAATTTGAAAATCATTCTCTTCATTCACTTTCTCATCCAAGCAAAAGTGTGTTTTTTTATTTCTTTTTGTTGCTCGTGTGTGTGTTCGGCGCACCACTCTTTACTTATCCCTTTACTTTTATTATCTTATTAATTAATCATAATAAACATAATAAACCAGATTACTAATAATTTCAATTTTTGAGTAAATCTCTCATTGGGGTGAGTTATATTTTATGTATGTTAAGTGATTGAGGGATTTTTCTCAATAAATATTGTTTGAATTAATATTGTGTATGTTGGACTTCACATGTCATAGATTAATGACTTGTTTTGTTTAACATGTGGTTTCCATAGATTATTGGAACCATAAATACACTACCATAAACAAGATCTCATTGATATTAGAACCTTAAGTTAAGTTAAGGCTTGAATTAAATCCATAACACTTATGAATTTCAATCAAATTTATCTTGTGAAATGGGTGTTAATTTAATGCAATATAAATCAAGGCTCAAGGATATAACAAGATTAACTACTTAATGATGAACTCACACAAATATTTAATAACTTTTTAAATCAATCAATCATTTAAATTAAGCTATGCAAAAAAATCCCCCTAATCCAAATACAATCAACTAAAAACAATCGACTATTAAAAAGTATCATCGCTGAGGATTCGACCCAAGTGCTGCTATACACATTAGTAGAGCATCATAACCTTGAACGGTCGATAGGAGACAATTAACCATGTTTTAAAATGGCACCGTTTCTAGGGATGGTTCAATTAAATAGTCATTAGTTTCTGGTTATTTTAAAAAAACAAAATTAAAAAAAATTGAAAAAAAACACGATGAAAAACATGCCTTCTCATAAAAATAATAGACAAAAAAAAAGAAAAACATTTCTTCCTCTTTCATCCAAAATCTCTTTAAATTCCTCATAGCTTCCCAAATAATCCCTCAGATTTTTTTTGACCTTGAAATTGAGTGAACACTTCTCCAAATTAGGAGGAACATTATGGATAATCAAATAATTCAAGAACTAATCCTTGTCCAACCAATTGAAATAGATATGGAAAATACTAGGGAAAAAAACCTTAAATAACTTGATGCCTTTGATATAAATTACCAACCACTTGGTATTCAATATCCAAACATAGAGACTAACTTAGAAGTCAAATCAGGTTTGATTCATTCTCTTCCTTATTTCCACGGGCTAGCCGATGAGGATCCGCATCTACACCTTAAAGAGTTCCAAGTGGTGTGCTCTACAATGAAGCCTTAAGGGGTTTATGGGGAACAAATCAAACACCGAGCATTCACTTTTTCCTTAGATGATTCTGCCAATTAATGGATTTACTACCTCACTCCTAGTTCCATAACCACATGTATTGAAATGAAGCGACTCTTCTTAGAAAATTCTTTCCTTATTTTCATACTACTTCTATCCAAAAGAAAATAAGTGGTATTCATCAATTCTCAAATGAATCACTTTGTGAGTATTCGGAGAGGTTCAAAAATCTTGTTGCAACCTACCCACACCACCAAATCCCTGACCAACTCTTGATCCAATACTTCTATGAGGGGTTATTGGCTATGAAGATAACTCTCATTGATGCCGCAAGTAGCAGTGCTCTTGTTAATGAAACTCCTAAAACTACAAGAGATATCATAAGCAACATGGCTACAAACACACAACAATTCCATACTTGAGAACATGGTCAAGTCAAAAAAGCTCAAGATAATCAATCTATAGATCCAAACAAAATGACAGAGTGGATGAGTGAAATTACAGGTCTTGTGCGATAACTAGTTGTGGAGTCCAAATCCACAACCTCATCTTCTCTACAATCTCTATTCTCTAGACCTATCAAGAACTGTGGAATTTGTAGCTCCCCATCTCATCCAACTAACACATGTCCATAACTTCAAGAGGATCCCTCTGATTCAACTGGAACAATGGAGCTCAATGCATCATATGCTCAAAAGAACACCAACCCTCAAAATTCAGATCAGTTCAATAAAAACTTCAACCAACCCCACTATAAGACCTTCTCTTCTACCTTAAACCAAGGCTTGAGGCATGGTAATACCATTTCTCATCTCCCTCAATTCCCTCCTCAAAAACCAAACCAATTCTAATATGGTCAAGGTGGTTTTAACTTCCATCAACCTTATCCTTTTGTTCCTCAACCTTAAATAAACAATTCTCCTCCTAGATTCCACTATCCTAGTAAGGCTTCCCAATTTCAAAACCAATACAATCTCTTTCACAAGAACAAAAATCAAGGAAATCAAAATCCAGGACAAGCCTCTTATTCCAAGAAACCATGGGAAAGCACTATAGAAGATCTTTCCTCCATCACTCGTTCCATCGTTAAAAACATTGAAACACAAATTGGTTAACTTGCATCCCGCCTGATCCAGCAACAACAATCAAATTCTTCCCAACTCTTAGCCCAACCATTACCCAACCCCAAGGGCAATGTAAGTGCAATTTCACTTAGATCAAGGAATCAAATTTCTATGCCTCAAGATAAGTCCTCCAACCCCCCTCCCACCCCTTTGAATGTTGACCTAGAAAATTAAAAGAAAACAAAACTTGAAAAGGAATATAAATCCATTCCTTCACTTCCTTACATTCCACTTAGGAACCCAATTCCTTTTCCTCAAGCTATTTCTAATCCAAAGAAGTCCTTTGAACCCGATCCTAAAATTATTGACATTATTAGACGTGTTGAAGTCAACATTAACCTCTTATATTCCATAAAACAAATCCCTAAGTATGCCAAATTTCTTAAGGAATTGTGCACCAATAAGAGGAAACTTAGGACCTTTGAAAATGTTTTCACCTAGAAGTTTATTCCTATAATGGGAAAAGATCCAGGGAACATTATGGTTCCATGAAAAATTGGAAGTTCCAACTTCAATGATGCACTCATAGACCTAGGAGCCTCAATTAATATCATGCCTAAATCCATCTTCTCCAACCTTGGTCTAGGTCCCTTATATCCAATGGGTGTCTTCATTTAGTTATCCAATTGAAGAACTGCCAATCCTGATGGAATAATTGAGGATGTACTTGTTCATGTGAATGATCTTATCTTCCCTTATGATTTCAATTTCCTTGAACTGGAAGGTGAGACAAACTCTTATCGATCTACCTTAATTTTAGGACGACCATTCCTAATGACAGTGATAACCAAAATTTATGTTCATTATGGCATCTTATCAATGGAATTTGGTGACCCAAATGTCAAGTTCAACATTTTCCAAGCCATGAAATACCCATATGAGGATCACTCTACATTCTCAATCCATTCTTCTAAGGACACTTTTGAGAGTCAATTAAACCTCATTCCATCATGTTCATCATGTTCTGACAAGAGTGGATCTTGTGAAATCTACACCATGTTTAACCAAGTCATAAATGGAGAAGTTGATGTTGAAAATACAAATGAAAACTCCATTGATCAAAAGGATCTTGAAAAATATTTGGAATCCCAAATCACCTATGGCCTCCACTGCTCCAACTTAGACGGTAATGGGAAAATGAATAATCATGTTCATTTTTTGATTCAAATATAATCATATAACATTCATCATTTCCAATCCATGATTCTAAAAATTATGTTATTTTTGAGGTGAAGCCTGAACCACTGTGTTTATATTGTCCTAATGGTAGTGATGTTTGTGATATTTTTCCCCTAATTAATTAAGTTACCACTGGTGAGGTTGAAATTGACCATTATTTGGAAAACAACATTGATATAAAGGATATTGAAAAATTTATTCAGTCTTATGACACCACTGATTTTCATTACTCTACATCGATATGTGTTTAAATAAATGAGTCAAAAAAAAAATTGGGATCTTATACTCTGGTTTCATGTTATCTGATCCTTACATAAATTCACTTTTAGAATTGAAACATCTTCCAGAATTTCCAAGCATAGAAAACTAGAACTTTGTGGATAACATCATTCCTCAAGTTGAAGACCAAAGTGAGGATAGAAATATTCTCTATCCACCCCCATTTAATTTCAAGAACGTCAACAAGGATGAGAAGAAATTGTCCATTGAACAATCAGGCTTACGAAAGGAGAAGTTTTTTTTGGAATCACACTGGAGTTGCGAAAATATGGTGGCCACCATCGAACTATGGGTAGTCAAATGCAACTATCAAGCTATAGAAAAAATAAATGCAGCACTTCTTGGGAGGAAACCCATGTTATCTTTTACTTTTATGAAATTTTAATTCCTTCTTAGTTTTTCATTAAATGAATAATGTTTTTTGTTTTTTTCTCTTTTAGGTAATATTCATTTTCTAATGAATCACCATGAGAGGACACACATCCCAGGAATCACCTTGACTTCCAATAGATCCAAAAATTCCACCAACCCACCACTGAATAGAGATAACGACCCACCAAATCCAAACTAGGGTCACCTCTTTCCCTTTAACTCTCTCTCTTTCTCTTCCTCTCTCTACCTTTTTCTTCTTCTTCCCCTCTCTTTCATTTTTTACCACTTTCATCATCATAGTTTTTGTTTACTCTTTTTTGTGGGTATCTTTATAAAAAAACTAAAAAAAACTAAAAAAATGAAAAACAATAATAAAAATCACTTAAAAATATGACAAAACAAGATTCATGATTACTCACCTTCAACTTTTGAAATTTTTCCTAACCATTTTGAGGAGTCAAACGACATGTTTTAATCTCAAAAATTTTGTATTTTCATTATAATTTTGGATAAATAATATTGTGTCAAAACCAAAAAATTTTGATTGCTCAATTTTTTATTTAGAAAATGATTTTCCCCACCTGTGAGGTACAACATTTTCTTCATGCTAAGGCGAGATATGGCCATATTTTCAAAATGTATGTTTTTTACCGCCATTTGTGAGTCTTGAGTTTTTTACCTTCTAACTAAATTTCCTACTTTAATGTTCATTAATATGATAAAGGCATTTTCTGAACCACATGATAATTATAATAACCAAATAGCCTCCCATTAACCATACATTAATCCTCCTTTTTAAATACCCTTTGAGACTATGAAAATAATTTCTTTGATAACCACATTAAAAGCTCAATACCTTATCTCAACCAATATCAACAATGATTTTCATTGCATAATTTTTTGAAATTTAAGTGTGGGGGGAACAGATTATGTTTTGGGTACCCTTTTGTTGATTTTTACCATGTTATCATATGCTTGAGGTCAAGCATCAATTTAAGTGTGGGGGAGAGTTTATCATTCAGTGGGGTTTGGGAATGTATATATGTTTATGTTGTACAAATGATATTGGAAAGTGTTAAAAAAATCAAAAAAAAATCAAAAAACTAAAAAAGTAAAAATAAGAATGGGCTATGTCTTGGGTGGGTCAAAAATCATTCTTCCTTAACATTTTATCTTATTACATCTTTTACAATTAGTGTGATGAGGATATCAAACATGGGTTCGGAGATGAGTGTGAGATCTGTTTCAAGTTCAACTTTCAAAAAAATACAAAAAGAAAAAAAGAAAAAAAATGAACACTTATGTCATTGGGAGAAGTTTCATGGTTTGTAAATATTTCATATTCTCATCCACTTCAATTTATTTCCTCTTTTGTGTCTTATTTTACATTTTCATTCCCTATTAAATATGTATTTCCATTTCCTTTCATGTCTCATTTCAAAAAAATGTGCATTGCTTTTCCCATGTCGGTATTTTACCCACTTTTCCCTATATTTTGGATATCATCTTCCAACCATCCTATAGCCAGAGAAAAACCTCTAAAAATACCTATTTATTTTTCATCACTTTAGGATAGGGAGTGGAATATGAGAGCTCCTAAAAACTCTAAGACTTAAACTTTTGGTTGGTGAATGAGTGAAGCTCCATAAATTAATTTTATCATCTTGAGAAGAGTAAGTTTTGTGTGCCAACATTTTCCATTTTTAAATTTGAGCATGGAAAAAATGAATTATTTTTGGAAAATTGTTTCTATAACAACTTGTGGTGGAATTCAATATGGATGAGTGAAATTTTCTAAACTTCCCATAATTGGGGAAAAAAAATTTAATATTTTTTGGTGAGTGAAAATGATTTTGTCATGTTTTTATATTTTTTTCACATAAGGAAATTCACAAGACTAAGCGTGGGGGAGTTGATATATTAATACTTTCATAATGTTTTATATACTCCCTTTATTTATTTTATATTAATGTGCATAATTTGTGTGAAATATTAATGTATAAATATTAAATATAATTTTTGAGCACTATTTGAATTCATCCAGATTCAAGACTATTTAATTTTTTAATAATTACTATCACACTAATGATCCAAATTATGTTATTATTGTTTTTTATAATTTCTTATTTAATTTACAAAATTTAATTAGAAGGAACCTTTGTACAAATTTTCCATTTGGAGGTTCATATGGTCCACAAAAGAAGACCCAAAGAAACTGTGAAGAAACTGGACCAGCCATTATGATGGAGTTACTGGTCAACATCCTGAAGCCCAAATTTTATGAAACTCCACCATATGATCTTTATTGTCCAAAATAATCATGGATAAAAATTATAAGGTTCAAATACACGAAAAATGGGCCCAACTGATGCTTTGAAATCTAGACCACCATTCTGGCGAGAAATTAAAATCCGGACACTATTTGTGACATTTCTCATGATATATTAATCAAATCAAACTAAGATTTTGAATTATTAAATAGGAGATATATTAAACCAAATTTTTTAATAACACATTTGGATTTGAAGTCATGGTCCTATTCAAAAATCTATTCACATTTAGGCCATCGAAAAAGAATGGATAGAAATGGAAAGTTTAACATTATTTATGAAAACCGCCATAACTTTGTCTGCATAAGTCAAAATGCATCCAAATTTTGAGAGTAGTCATAAAAAATTATTATATACAAAATTTAAGAAGGATATATCTCAATATTCAGCTTTTTGGATGTCCAAATCATCGATCCAATTTGAGGGGTAGTTTTGAAATGCAAACAGTCCACCACCTTGGGCTATAAATACATCCCCTCCTTTCCTTTCAAAATATTTGGAATTTAAGAAAATATGACAATACATTGGCACAAAAAATACTTTCCAAAGTCTTGTTAGGACCTTAAATATTCGATTTTTCACTTGAGATACCTTTCCTCCTCTCTTTGTTTTCATTTACTTTTGTGTTCTTCATTGTTGTAATCTTGTAAGCCTTTTTTTGTAATTATATTTTAATTAATGTTTCTTCTTAAATATCTATTATTACCATCCACCTTATGTAGTTTAATATTAATTTTCTTTAAATATTACAGATCAATTTGAAAATAATTCTCTTCATTCACTTTCTCATTCAATCAAAAGTTTTTTTGTTATTTCTCTTCGTTGCTCGTGTGTGTGTTCAGCACACCACTCTTTTATTATCCCTTTATTGTTCTTCTCCTATTAATTCATAATCATAAAAATAATAAAACATATTAATAATCATTTAAATGGATGAAGAAATCTCTAATTTTGGTGAGTTATAATTTTGGTATTTTAAGTGATTGATAGATTTTTCTCGATGAATATTCTTTGAATTAACATTGTGTATGCTGGACTTCACATGTCATGGATTAATAACTTTTTTGTTTAAAGTGTGGTTTCCATGGATTATTGGAACCATAAATACACTACCATCATCAATATATGATTGATATTATAACCTTAATTTAAGTTAAGTCTTGGATTAAAGCCTTAACACTTAGGAATTCTAATCAACGTTATCTTGTGAAGTGGGTGTTAATTTAATGCTATATAAAGCAAGGATCAAGGATATAATAAGCTTAAATACCTAATGATGAACTCATACCAATATTTATTAAATTGTTAAATCAATAAATCATTTAAATTAATCTATGTAAACAAACCCCCCTAATCAAAATACAATCAACTTAAAACAATCGACTATTAAAAATTATCATCCGTGAGTATTCAAACCTAGTGTTGCTATACACATTAGCAGAGCATCAGAACCTTGAATGGTTGATAGGAGACAATGGTCCATGCTTTCACTAAACATGTTCTACAATGAGGGGGAATATTTGACCCAATTATGTGAATTGTAGAGTCCCACATTGGTTGATTTATCTTATAATCATTTTCCTCTATCTATAAATAATGGGATCTGATTCTCATTGAGGTAAGGAGTACGGTTCCATAAAGAAATTCAATACCTTCATCAAGGTCAGCAACATCAGGACCTTTAGTTGGATGAGCAGATGGAATTATGAAAAATCATGTTGCATCGTAATGAGAAGCAACTAAAATTGGATGAATCCCATCCAACACTAATTTATGAGGAGTTAGAAACCATCAACGATAAATATACCCATCCAGTGTCAGCTAAGAAGGACGTGACCTTGGTCACATGGGAACCAATACCCTTTCCCAACCACACACCAATCTACAAACAAGTATATCTATTGATTTTTAATTATTTTTATCCTAGAGGTTGGATTACATGGGCCAAATTATTTTTCCATATTCATTTTACCCCTTACAATATGAAACTCAAGCTCTCCCAAGTTAGTATAGATGGTCCAACTATCCATATTTTCACTATTCTGGCCAAAATCCATCTGAATATTATTAGACTGAACTCTTGGAATGTTTCAATACCCTGGAGGTCCAAAATCCCTATGAAGAACTTATTTCCCTTCAAAGGTGAAATAAAGTTCAGAAATATATAAAAAAATATTAATATTTCGATTCTTTAGTTCCTCGCAAACCAGAATAGTAATAAATGAGATATTTTATTCATGCCCATGAGAGGATTTGTGATCCTGAGTACATATTCATAATCCTTCATCATGTCTCTAGGTGATGTGCCTAACATTCCATATGGAACTTACAGTTAACAAAGGTGTCATACCCTTGTTTCATGGGGGTGGGCTACACACCTACAACTGTGGGTGTGAGGGCTAGGTTTGGTAGTCCTCACTGTGTTTTGGACCACTACACCACGGTATCATTCCCCCAAAACCTCCACCAAACATTGGAAAGGGCGTTGGTGTCCCTTCCCTCAAGACCCCTAGATAAGTTCTGAATAACGAGAGAGTAGTTATTCATCTGACTAGTTGGGAGTTGGATGAGTGGAGAAAAAAGGGGTTTTGTTTTCCCTATGGCTTACCTTTTACTCACAAGCACATGTGTGCTAACCTAAAACTCAGTTTACTCATTTTAGGTGGGGGAGATGTTCATTATATACCCCAGGATCTTGATAAGGATATAGAAGTTCCACCTGAGGTTCTTGAGGAGGCCAAATGTCAAGTGGTGGGATTTCACAATATTGGGCCTCGTTGTATAGACCAAAGAAATCAATGTAACAGGATGTCATCAATAAAATTAAAGGAATATTTAGGAGGAATTCCAATACTCTTCCTGATTGATAGAGGTGATACACATAATTTCATCTCACCCAAGTTGGTTTAACTCCTTGGATTAGTGGTCCAGAAATTTCACAAATTGCACATCATGCTTAGTGATGGGTATAAATTGTGATCTCAAGGGAATTTTCAATAATTAAATTTTGCCATGAGTGACTATGTTTTTCATCTTGATGTGCAAGTCTTGAACATGGGAAACTTGGATCTTATTATGAGAATTTCATGGATGAGTAATCTCGGGGAGGTAAAAACCAATTGGAAGACAAATCCCATGACATTTCCATCCGAATAATGGGACTATTACCTTAATGGTGAAGCCCCACATAGACAAATGGATTCCTCTTTGAAAGGTTTAATATTTCTTGGTGGTAGGACTAGTACAACTTACATTTATTTAGAAGATCAGAAATAGTGGGGTCTCCAAGAGTTACATGAAAATTTCAAATAGGTTTTATTGGAACCTAAAGGGTTTACCCCTCCGCTCCCTTGGGAAAATTACATCCACCATGTCTCCATTCATCAATCGATGATGGTTATACCCTACCGATATTCACATATTAAAAAAATGAAATTGAACTTTAGGTGGAAACACTTTTAGTGGTTGGACTGATCTATCCTAGCTATAATTAATTTTCTAGCCCAGTGTTCTTGGATGAAAAGAAATATTTCTCATGGTGAATGTGTCTTGATTATAACTCTCTCAATAAGAAAACCATTCCTAGTAAATTTATTATTCAGGTCATTGAGGAGTTATTAGACGAACTACACAATGCCACATATTTTTCTATGTTGGATTTTAGATTTGGATATCATCAGATTCATATGTGTGCATGAGATGTGGAAAAGATGACATTACACACCCAAAATAGTAATTATGAATATTTAGAAATGTCATTCATGATTACTAATGAACCTTCTACCTTACAAGACATTATGAAATATTTATTTCATCCATTTCTTCATAAATTTGTGTTCATATTTTTTATGACATTTTATCTTACAACTCCAAGTGAACGTACCACCTCAAACACTTAGCCACCACCCGGAAAGTGCTCCAAAAAAAATAAATTCATTTATAACCAACAAAAGTTTCATTTTTCACAGTATAAAGTGGAGTAACTGGTCCATATCATTTCTCATGATGGAGTGTCTATTGACACAAACAAAAGTTTGAGCAGTTCTTGATTGGCCTACACCTATGATGATCAAAGGGGTCCATGGGTTTCTTGTCATGATAGGATACTACCAAAAATTTATCCAGGGATATGGAACTATTTTCCAACCTCTCACTTCCCTCACCAAGAAGGATGGTTTCCAATAGACTTTCACTACTCAATAGGATTTTGGTCACTTAAAATAGATTATTACAAAGAAATCGGTGCTGGTTCTACCCAACATCTCCAAGGGATCTGAACTAGAGTTTGATTGTTCTAGTCATGGGGTTGGGGTGGTTCTCATGGAGGACTTCCAACCCACAGAATACTTTATAAAATTCATATCTACCAATAATTTGGCTAAATCTACTTATGCTAAAGATATTATTTCCATCATTCTAGTGATAAAACATTGGCGGCTCTATTTACTAAGACAACCCATCAAAATTTACTCTGATCAACACAACCTAAAATTCTTACATCAAAATTGCATTACAAAAATCAACCAATAGTGTTGAATATCCTAATTATTCGGATACCAATTAGAAGTAAAATTTAAACCAAGGTAGGAAAATTCAGTAGTTGATGCTCTTTCTCACAAAGAGGAAACATCTTTGTTATAGCTGAACCAATCCATTATAGTGTTCATGGATGGAAACACAAATTCACAAAGGAGGTTCCAAGAGACCCTTACCTATAGAAAGTTGTCCAATCCTTGTAGGGTGCTCAAAATCTATACCCCGATTACACATATCACTGGGTTATCTTACAATACAATGGTCGATTTGTTTTAACAGCCACCACATCTTGGATACCATAGATCATAGGGGAGTACCATAGAAATCCTCAAGCTGTCCATTTAGGCTTCTATAGTACTTACTAGAATATTAAATCCAACTTATATTAGTCTGGAATGAAGAAGAACATGCAATAATATGTGTGACAACATTCAATTTTTCAACATAATAAATACTCCACCCTTTCCCCATCTAGATTTGCTTAAACCTTTGGGAAATTTTTAGGATATATGGATAAATTTATCTACATATTTTATCATTGGGATGCCCAAATATCATGGGTTAAATGTTGTTGTGGTCAATAGACTTTAAAAATATTACCATTATATACTGATCATGCACCCCAATGTGGAAAAAAACTTGTTGATATTATTCTAATACATAGAATGCCTCAATAAATTTTCAATGATCAGGAATCCATCTTTCACATCCACTTCTAGACAGAATTATTTCGGCTACATGATACTAGGATCCATTTTAGTTCAACCAACCACCCTCAAATGAATGACCAAACTGAGGTCATTAACTACTATCTTGAATCCTACTTTTGTTGCTTTGATGGAGAGAAAATGACATAATGGTCTTACTAGATTCCTTGGGTCGAACCTTATTACAACACTACTAGGAATTCCTTTATCAATACCACTCAATTTGAAGTGTTTTATGGTTTCAAGGCCCCAATAATTCTAAACTATCTCCCATTAGAAATTAAGGTGAAATAAATCACTGATGCTTTGACCGACATAGAGGAATTTAGGTAGCTAAACGTCACTTGGCTCATTCACAAGACCTTGTGCGCAAGTAAGTAAACTGCCCCAGATGATAATAAAATTTTTCTTTTGGGGAATGAGTTAATGCGTACCTCCATTCGTACAAGTAGTATTCCCTTATTCAACAGATCAATTGGAAGTTATCACCCCACTTATGTGGTTCATTTATCATTTTGATTAAAATATGGATCATGAAGTATCAATAGGATATTCCTCCTACCACCATAATCCACCCGATTTTTCATGTTTCGTAGATCAAGTGTGAGGCTAGATATTTGGAAATTCTAGTCTCTTTACCCCTCATCCTTGAGGGGGATGAGATTGCATGGATAGAATTGGTATCTCTTCTAGCACAATGTTACCATCTACTTGGTGGTATTCTATAGCCCCAACATCTGATTCAATGGAAGGTTCATCCTCTAGAATAATCTATATGGGAAGATGAATTTTTCAACCAAAACCAATTTTCTTCTTTCAGTCTTGAAAAAAATACCGATCTTCAAGGGGTGGTCAATAATAGAGCCCGAGACCATTCAAACGAGTAGAAAGTCTATAAAAGAAGGGTAAAATTGGGAAAATTGGGAAAAAAAGTGGTGGTAGTTAAGCCACAAGGAGGAGGGGTTAGACTGTTATAAGGGAGCGTGGGAGAGGGTACCCAAGAGGGGAAACTTTTTGTTAGTTTTTTTTTCAGATTTGTGCTTAGGCGGGAGTACATGGGGGATCCTGAGTATCACTAGTATTTCTTCTTCTCCTCTTCCCTATATTCACCTTGTTTATCTATTTTATATAATCTTTAACAGAAAATGGATCATGTTTATTATGAATCATTGACCTATAAATGGACTAATGGTGTAAGATTTACTTAAATACCTTGTTTTAATTATTCTATTTAAGTCAAGTTTTTATACAAGTGGACTTGTAATTGAACAATATCAATTATGAATGACATTATATTTAATTAAAACGTTAAATATTAAAATAGATAAATTTTATGATTGAGCACAAAACTAAACCTATAAAAAGTTACTACATATTGAAATAGATTTTCAAAAAACAAAATATCGTCCTAAGAAGTGAATATCTACATTATAAAATTATTTTAATATTTTTTCTAAAAATATCATAATATAAATTTTTTATTTCTTTTTTTATACTATAATATAAATAATCAATACCTTAATGAGTGTTAAGATGGTGTCAACCAGGAAAGGATGTATTTTTCTTACTCCGATGCAACTTATACACATCCATTTGATAATTTTTGTATTTATTTTTAGTTATTATCATTGTATAAAATAATTAATTTTATTTTTTAAAAAATATTCCAAACCTTGTTTCATTTAATAAAATAAAAAAGAAAAAAAAATCTAGCATATCTAAACCATGATGGCCTAGGGTTTCATTGGATCTCAATGGATAATGCCCTGAACATCATCCTAGACCATTCCATGATGTAACTGCATGTGTATAATTGGGGTTACACAATCTACATTGGTATGTAAAGATATTCTTAAGTCATAAATATTGAAATTTTAATATATCAAATACCAAAATTTGAACTTGGTTATCATGAAGAATAAGTTTCCCTTATTACAAATGATCGAGGGGGGGAATTACAATGATATAATCAAAACATGAAACACACACATGCAGGAATCCAGAGTGACTCAAACTCGAGACCTCCCTAACACCCCATAGGGTTGATACCATTGAACTAGAACCTGGGGGAAAATGAGTTATTAGGTAACAAGGCATAGTTGGGCCCCACAACATATATATACTGGGCCCAACCCACCACCTATGCACCGCTCACCCCCAGCTAAATTTGAGTGTGACATGACTCAAACCAATGTCAGTTACATTACCGGGGAATAACCTCTGGAAACAATACTAGAATAAGTGTCCATTATTGAATATTTAAAATATATTTAATTAATTAAATGTATTAGTGATGGATTTATTCTATAAATTTTTAATAATTTAAATATTTTTCACTATATATAAAATTTTACAAATCATTTATAAAAGTATTGTGAAAATTGATTTTAAATAGTTAATATGTTAGCTACACTCTTGGTTATCAATATATTCTACCTATGATATCTTTAATTGGTCAAAATATAATTTGATGATTAATCAAAGCATTCAAAAACTCAATGTATTGATCATTGAAGGGTCAAATGTTTATATAAGATAATAAGAGTTGGTGTAAGTTTGTTACATGGAATAACATTAGACTCTAAGTTCTACCATTATTATGATGTGTTTTAATCTCATGGAATATATCTTATTAATTGATATAAGGCTATATAAGGTATCATGTTTCATTCCATGGGATATAAAAATTCTTGGACCATCCCCTTAGTCAAATCCCCCCCCCCAATGCTATCTCTCTCTCTCTATATATCCATTTTATTTGAAAGATATAGAAAATTATGGATGAGGAGATGTTATTCAACTTTGATCCAAGATTTAAATTTTTTTGGATCTCTTGAGTAGCCACAAATCAATTGGTTTGTTCTTGTGTTGTTTATCAAACACATATAAATTTTTAAGAATATTTGTAAGTGTTATAGGCCAATAAATTTTATCTAAAAATTCATCTCCTAACCAACCTTTTGGTTATTTTTTTTTCAATTTTATAGGTCTATAATATGTCCACAAAATCCAATATAGAAATTAGATAAACCCGATGATGAAATTATTTGATCATGAAATGAAAAAATAAGAATAAAATTATTATATGATAGTATACATGAATGTTGTGTGCTATGATATGATGTGGATAGTTGTCACTAGATGAGTTCATTAGTCTTATGGTATTATTTGACTTACTGTGTTGTGAAATATGTGGAAAATATATTGTTGTGGAAATTTTAGGAGAAACAACGTCGAACAATCTTGAAAATAAGAGTAAAAGGTAGAAAAAAGATAAAAATATGAAGAACAAGAACACGGAACAAAATAATTTATGTGGTTCAAGAATAATCCCTACATCCATGAAGAGGCATAATCACTTCACTAAAAATGAGAAAAAAATTATAGTGATATTTATTTTTGGATTTCATAAAAACCCTATCTCAAATGAACTCTTAAAGCAATGTGGTGAATAGTAACCGACATTGCTACAATACCCTCACAGTAAGTCCTTTGTGCTATAGTGTTGCAGCCACCCAAGTCCAAGTTTCTATAGTATCGATAGAAATAAGACCATGTAGTTACATTACCACTATCACATGATGATACATTGAGTCCACACTGATAAAGTTCCCTATCAGTATCACTGGTCAGCTCTGTAACAATGCACATGAGCTGCAACTAGGTGTGTGGTATAAGTCATCAACAACTTGTCCAACTTCATCCAAGGATCGAGATACACCAATCCAACATCTAGAATTATATAGATTAGATTAAGGGTATTGATCAATGTTTCATGTTAGGACACTTTGAAAAATATTTTTTTAAAACATTTTCTATGCTACAACACATGAAGGACTGATTTTATGAATGACATTAATAGCAAAAAACTCATGTGGAAAATCCTATACGACTCAGGGTTATTGTATCATCATAGAAAATGATATCCACTACTCATATAATGTGATACACAATCATAATTTAAGACAAAATTCGTTGTTATCCATTTATAATTGTGCATCAAGGGGGATTTAAGCATAAAAATTGTATAGATTATATTTATAGGACCCCATGTTTTTTTTAATTTAGGTAACAAAATTTAACTTAGGAGTTGTTTAAAAATGTTATATTTTGATAATATGAAATGTTTATATTAAATTTATATGATCGTACAAGTATGTGTCTCTTATAATATGAAATTTTCATGATTCTCACATTTTAAATATTTATGATATATTTAATTAATAAATATTAATTGTTTATGTTTAGGCACTATCATATATGGCATCATCTATGTTAGCCCATAGGGAATTCAACAATAATCCATGTAACTTTAGACCATACTAAATTTATTTTGGAGATAAAATTTAGGTTCAAAAATGAATACATTATATTACATTTGATCATACATTAATAAATTAATTATCCATATTTTGATTTGATAAATTTTTATAGATCATGAAAAATTTATGAATTTTTCATATTTATATATTTTGACTATTGAATGATTAATAAAATTTTTTCCTATCATTAATTTGAAATTTTGTAAGGTATATATTGCACTTGATTTAATTTTATTTAATAAAAATTGATGATTTGGATTTTATAAAGTTCCAAAGTAAATATTGATTGTAATTTTATTATGTTCAAACATATTTGGATTTAAAATAGTCAATTAAAACCTCTTGAATACTGAGTATAGTTTGTAGGGTTCTATGTCAGGGTTTTCAATGGCCTAAATTCTTATGCTTTGTTATAAAGTTGTAATTTGGATAACTTCATCATCATACCTAATTCATTTCAATTTTCTAAGATTTTAATCACTTGCATGAAATGAATTTTGTGAAACATTTTCATATTTATTTTTTGGTTATGTTGTCTAATCCTAATATTAAATATTGTTATTGAGTATGAATGAAAAAAATAATTTATTATATAAGGGATTTATACTTAATATAGGTTAATTTTGTTGAATGTGTATAAGATTCATAAAATGAGTGAATATAAGAATACATGTATATATATATAATGTGATATTAAATTAGAATCATATTTTTGTTAAATGATGTGATGTCATGAACCAAACTAGGGTTTCATCCAACCCGACACCTGACGTAGCCCGAGACATGGCCAGAACGGTGTTCCCTATCCCCATAGGCTAGCAACTAGTGTCTGGGTATAAAAAATACACATTTTAGAATTATTTCACTCATGTATTTAACAATAAACAACCAAAAATAATAAGACATCATCACATAATTTATAACCATAACCATAAAAGGGATACAATAATTTTTCTGATTCAAAGTATTAAAACTTTAAACAAAATAGAAATTCCACAAAGGAAATGGAAAATAAATAAACTAAAACTAAAAAATACTCTATGAAATGAGAGGTCCATCACCCTCAAGCCACCACCACCAACACCTGTAAGAAGTGGAAGTCTATCAACTAGATCCACCATCACCACCACATAACATATTTTCTTTACCATGGTCATACATAACAAAGTCTACATACACCTAAAGGTGTATGTAAGGTGTGAGCCAAATCCCAATTGGATTAAAACCAACTAAAATATTCCATGACAGAAAATTAGAGGTAAAATCAACACACAATTTCATAAGATCATTTGAAACATTTATAAGAAAACATTTTCAGGAAATCACTTTTAAGGGAAACCTTTCTCAAAATAAAATTACTTTGAAATTAAAATATACACAAGGTCCACCGCATACAGACGATGAGCAACACATCAAAAGAACCATGCCACAAGAGATCACCCTAGGATATCCCTATAGGTAACGAGTACTAGTGGGACCCTATTAACCTCATACCTAGATGATAAGATCCTCCAACAAAAGCCCACAACATCCTCGTGCACAATCCATTATAGAGGAACGTATCCCAAGGTCTAGTGGTCTCCAATAATAATAAAAACCCACATCATCATCATGCATGAGCCACTAGAGGTTAATTAATCCCACGGTCTAGTGGTATCTGATCACATCACATGTTTAGTTAGTGTTATAGTGTCAATACTATTAGAATGAACTAGGACTCAGCCCCACCGAATCAACAAGTGTACTAGTTCTAGTTCCCCCACCAAGATATATGGGATTCCCTTTGAGCTCAATTTCCATTTCACATGTCACATAAATCTTCATATTTATATATACATGCCAAGAATCACAAACACACATGAAAAACCACTTATTTCACAATCAAACTAATCAAACAACAAAAAATCACAAGGAAACCACAATTCTCCATAATCAAAACCACTTTCATATTCACATGCACAAAAAATCCATTTTGAATCACATTTCACATCATGTTAAAAATTCATAAACCCATTTGGAAATTCAACAAGAAGAGAACACATGAAATCTGACCATTTCCATCGGCAAAGCCTCTTTTCCAATCCATACGCACACCAAATCCATTTTAAAACATGATTCACATCACTTTCACAATTCATGGACCAAATTTAAGAAACAAAATAAGAATATCACATGAAGCAAAACCCATTTTATTTTTAAAACCAACTTTCATCACATATGTACCTTAACCCATTTTTTAAAAAAATTCACACCTTTCACACAATCCATTGAACATGTTAATCTAACACAAAAAAAAGGCGCACATGAAACATAATCAACTTCTTTTAGAAAAGCATATTCCAACACATATACAGTTCAAATAACTTTGAAAACAGATTTCACACCATATGCATAATCCATAGAACAATTTTATGAAACCAAGTAATCATATCAGATTCATTACCCACCTTAAGATTTTAAACCTCTGAAAACATGTGTAAAACCAAAACCTCGCCATAATAGAGACTTATAAAGGAAATATTGAACCAAAAACATCAATATTTCACCCAACAACACAATATTGAAGCCTCATTATGTCAACTAACCCACTAATAAAACAAGAACCCAGGAAATAGGAAAGTGAAACCCTAGAAGAAGGAATAAATCAAGGGAATAGAGACTTAATTGATGATATATTGAAGAACTGAGGCCAAAAAAACCCAAATATTAGAGTTTAGGGGGTTCAAGAGGAAGTGGAGGAAGCTTCTAGGGATGAAATCCTAAATGGATCAATTAGGTGGGATTTAGTGTTAAAATCAAAGAGGTAAGGAGAGTAAATTTCCAATTTTAATGAATCATACCGGTTGCATGGTTAGCCTACACGGTTTTCCAGACCATGCGTCTATATCTATCCAAGAGTAATGTGGCCTCATAGTTTCTAAGGGAAATAAGAATGCCTGTGAGGCCTTGATAGTTCCACTGTCTAGGGAAGACAATTTTCACTAGGCTGGCACACGATTTCCCCTAATCATGTTCCAATAGTGAGCCACCTATTTTTGGGTCCAAAAATCCCATTTTAACCAAAAAATCATAATGAAACTAGGAAACTCTTATGAAACCACAAAATAAAAAAATAATAGATAAAAATAAAAACATGTAAGTGACAATTCTCCCAACTATGAAAACTTTCCTCCCTCAAAAATTCATTCCAAAGTCTGATTAGAGAACAAAAATGAATACTCGTGCTCAACCTAAGAATTCCACTCCCATGTATCATGCTCATCACTACCATGATTCCAAAGAACTCAGACCAACAGTATTGACTTCCCATGAATCACTTTCTCCTAAGAATCCACAATCTACACTGGATGCTCAAAAGTAGACAAATCAAGCTCTAACTTCAACTACTCCCAATTCAACACATTAGATAGATCCAAATTATACTCTTCTAGCTGAGAGACATGGAAGACGTCATGAATTTATGTCAACTAGGAGGGAAAAGAAAATTGGTATCCCACCTTACCAACTCTCTTGGTGATCTCAAAAGGTCTGACACACTTCGACATTAGCTTCCCATGCTTACCAAGATGACGATGACCTTAGAAAGGTTCCACTTTCAAAAACACCTAGTCAGCCACATAAAACTAAAAACCATGACAGTTATGATCAGCATAAGATTTGTGGAGGCTTTGTGCTATCAAAAAATGCTAACTAATAAATTTTATTTTATCATATGTTTCTAGCACAAGGCTCAGTCCCAACAACGAGGTCTCACACACCTCTTCCCAACATAAAGGGGACATACAAAGCTGATTGTAAATATACTTAAAGGGAGACATCCAAATAAATGATTGGTAACTGTTATTATATGTAAATTCTACTAACTCCAAATGGATATCCCATGAGCCTATGAAATCCAAGAAACATTCCTGGAGCATGTATTCTAGAATCTTATTTTCCCGCTTCGTCTGACCATCTGATTGAGGGTGGTATATCGTACTCAAATTGACCTGTGACCCCATCGCCTTCTGAAAAAATTCCTAAAATCATGAGGTAAAGTGAGGGTCCTTATATAAAACTATTCCTAATGGAACACCATGAAGACTCACTATATCTTGAACATATAACTGACCCAAATCATCCACTTTGGTTGAATTTTAGATTGGAATGAAGTGGGATGATTTGGTCTGACAGTCAATCACTACCCAGATAGTATTCTATCCTTGAGGTGTATGAGGCAAGACAACAATAAAGTCCATAGAGATCTCATCCCACTTCTAGGTAGAAATTGGTTGTGGAAAAAGAATACTAGAGGGCCTTTGGTGATCTTCTTTAACCTGCTGATATGTATAACACCGCAACACAAAGTCAGCTAAATCATGCCTCATACCTAGACACCAGAATTGCCAATGCACATCATAAAACATATTGGTGAAAACTTGATGAAAAAACCACTAAAGTTGGGGGCTATCCTTCATCACCACCTTCCGTAATGACAATAATAACACTAGGAAACCAATAAATCATAAATCTCCCTCAGGATACAACAAACATTCACAAGGAACCTCCCCACTATTTGAATACTACATAGAACACTGAAACATCTCATCACTTGGCTTATCTCACCAAACCAACTCTATAAGGGAAGGATTCAGTTGAAAACATTCCATGAACACATCTCCACTATGATCCTTGGTCTCAAAATGATATTGGGAAAAAAGACCCATCAAAGTACACTCATTACTGGAATCTTTCAACACTTACAGTTACACTTTCCTACTCAATGAATCTACAACCACATTTCCTTTTCATGGGGTATAGATAGTATCGAAATCAATCCCCTGAAGGTACTCAAACCAATGATGTTACATAAAATTCAAGTCATTATGATATAAAATTTAGGCCACAATATTATGATCAAAATAAACTATAGACTTCTCCCCAAAAAGATAATGACCCCTTGACTAGAGGCATGCATAATCGCTTCTAACTTCAGGTCATGGGTTAGGTAATTCATTTCATGTGTCTAGAGTTGGAATGAACCATACGACACAACATGGTCATCCAATATTATTACACATCCAAGAACCCTACCAAAATCATCACATTAAAATGCATATCCCTTTCTAGATTCTGGAAAGATAAAAATTGGGGTTGTGTTCAACCACCATTTAAGCTTCTCAAAGAACACTTGAAAATATAGGCTCCACTAAAAATTTACCCCCTTTTGGGTAAGTGTTTTCATGGATAAAGAAAGTATAGAAAAATCCCAAAAAAAAATCCTATAATACCCTTCCAATCCCCAAAATCTATTGATTTCAAAAAAAAAATCTTCGGCTATTCCCATGACATCACTACACTGATCTTATCAGGGTCCACCGAAACACCTTTTTTTGAGATCACATGACCCAAAAAAAATCACCTCCCTAGTCCATAAGGTGCAATTTGAAAACTTTTCATAGAGATGATGATCCCAAATATTTCCTAGAACAATTCTCAAATGATGATCATGCTCCTTCTTGGTCCCAAAATAGTCTAGGATTTCATCCACAAATACCATGAAAAATGAGTCAAGATATTGATGGAACACACTATTCATATGTTCCATAAATACCATTTTATAATTATTCAACTTGAAATGTATGACCAAATACTCAAAATGGTTATACCTTCATCGAAATTCTATTTGTGGAACATCCACTCTCTAACTCTGACTTGGTGATACCCAAAACACAAATCAATTATGGAGAAGTGCCTTTCTACCTTAATCTGATCAAATAGGTCATAAATATAGGGTAAAGGGAACTTTTTCTTAATCATTAAATTATTTAACTTCTAGTAATTGATATAAAACCAGAGAGATCCATCAACCTTTTTTACAAATAGAACTTGGGTGGCCCACAATGACACACTCAGGAAAATGAATCCTTTAGATTCTAAAGATTCTAGATGTACCTTTACTTCCATTAGCTTAGTGGGGCCCATACATTATGAGGGGATATATATCGGTTGTGTTCCTAGTGGCAAATATATGGTGAACTCCACTTCCCACTCTATAGAAAACATGGGAAATCCTCTAGAAATACCTCAGGATGATTTTTCTCCACAGGAGGTAATCTAGATTATAGACCACTATCACCATCATCTAACATTATAGATGAGATCTAAAAAGTTACATTTTCCAATTCCATAAGTAGATGTACAACATGTCTTGAATGAGGATCTCATTTACCATAAAAAACTTGGGTACTTCTATCATATTTCAAAAAGCATACTCACTACTGATTGTAGTTGATGTTCTCCTCATAATGTACCATCCAATCCATACCGAGAATCATATCAAATAGGTCCATCTTAAAAACTAAGAAACCCCATTCCATCTCGACCCCTGACATAATAAGTTCATAAGATGGACACCTAAAACCTCGCTCTCGCTTCTTACCAATAGGTGTTACAAACTCCATCACAAAAGGCATAAGATCAGTTGAAAACTTTAACACATACATGAGGTGTGAAGATATAAAAGAAATTGAGGCGCCAGTATCAAACTGAATATTAGCTAATGAAGATTCAATAAGAATGGTACCTCTAACTATTTTTCTCCCTACATCTGACTCCATTGGTTCTCGATCCATAGCATGAAATTTACTGGTCTCTGATTGACCCCAAGAATGAACATTAAAATATGGATATAAACTGAACTAACTCTACCTGGAATAAGATCCATTCATACCACCATGACCTCCAAACCGAGAACCCACTATCCTGGATAGTTCTTCCTAGGATGACATCCCTTTGAAAGCTATAGATCCTAAACCACCCTGATATGGGCATCCCACCTTGAAAAATCATTGAAAATGCCCCATAGTTCCACAATAATGACAAGTTATAGGTGGATATTAACATGATGATCGAATATTCCCTACCTTCCCACACTAAGGTCACAAAATTGATCCAACATCGAAATACATAGATGAAGATAGCTAAGAAGGATGGACTGAATTAGCAGCTCCCCACTTCTCTTGCTCAACATGCTTCCTCTTCTTCTCAGATAAGCTGCCACTACCCTAGACCACTACAAACACTCACCCAGAGAAATCAAAATTTCCTCTAAAATCAATCTATACTATCAAATCATGATAAACCACCTTGTAATAAGTCTTAAACTTGAACATGAAGACTTGGGATTAGATATCTAGTCACAATCCCAACTCAAACTTTTGAGCCTTCAACTACTCATTAGAAACTTCCTCAGGTGCGAACCGAACCAACTCCATAAAGTGGTTAGAATACTCTATCAAGGTCTTCTATCCCTGGAAAAGATCCAAAACTCTCAAGCCTTAGGGAAATACTGCTCATTGAAAATGACCCTAAAATCCTTCCAACCCATCTGCTTGTGCTTCCCAGCTGACACTACTGAGTCCCACCACTTCTAACTGGGACCTTCCAACATGAATGAATCGAACTTTACCATGAATAATTTCGGGGTATCAAAAAACTCAAACATCATATATATTTTTTAATTCCAATACTTAGCTTCCTAGGGATTTGTGCTACCTTAGAAGGAATGAGGCTTGTTATTGAGGAACTCCTAAGCTTTTTACTTTTCAATACTTGGTTTGGATTCCCCAACACAAGCATAACCAGATCCCACTCCATGACCCAAAGATTAGACATACCAAACCATGGCTTCCACTAGTCTCTAATCAATTAGTGAGGGAGAAATCTCCCTAGACTCTTCCTGTGGTTGCATAGAATGTCTCTAGGGAGGAATATTTCTACAACAAGTGGAAACCACAAAGAAGAAACCATCAATGCAACACTCTAAAAATTTTCAGCAACAAAAATGATCCCAAACATTTCCATAAATGAAAAAACCACATCCATCACAATAAGATGCAAAACCACTTCACCCCCACCTAATTTCTATGCACAGTCTATATCATATACATATCACCTAAAGGAGAATTCAAACCAAATTTCCCAATACCCCATGGTGACTCAAGTCCTATCACATGGTGTGTTGGCCAGACACCCCACTTATAACCATAACCTCAATCCTCGATAGTACTCACTCTGATCTATCTAGAATATTTTAAAATAACTTTACCAAAAAAGAGAAAAACCTCATTTGACACCATTTTTTCATGAATAAAATCAGGGCTTCATCCAACCCGACACCTGACCCAGCCTGATACCTAGATCAAAGGGAATTCCCAATCTACATGGGCTGCCTACTAGTGCATGGGTATTGAAAATACACATTTGGGAATTATTTCTCCCATGTATTTAA